>OZ025290.1:287459789-288707664 GCA_964019185.1 Maratus speculifer
CCAGGAAACGATAGCTGTTCTTTCATCTAAGAAGAGTATGTCTTTAAACGTCTGTGAAAAAAATCTATAGATTAGTTTTTCATAAGAATGGATCGTTATTTTTTAAACACCCTGTATTTTTTTATCTTTTGAAGCGTATAAAAACGTATATAAAAAGCAATGTGTACAAAGTTACATAAGTTTTTTTACACTAAATAAAAATGCATTTTAAAAAGATTTTGACGAATATTTAAATTTTCAGCTTAACTTATGAAACATTAAAATATCATTATAGATTCCAAAAAGAATTATAATGTATAATAGGGTGGAGCGAAAAATTTTTTTTTTGAAAATCAAAAACGGGTATGTGCAAAAGTTGCCTTTATACTAGTACATTAACTGCGTGAAATTTTACCACTGAAAAAAAAATGGCTTGAGTCTACGCTTTTGCTCTAAAAATCGAAATTTTGGGTTAAATTTGTCATTTTTTGACATTTTTTTCAAAAAAATTAAAAAATTCCTACAGAGCTGATTGATATTTAAAAGTGTTGCTTAGACCTTTATATTTATCTGCTTAATATATTTAAACTATAGAACAACATGTTTATTCCCTATAGCTGGAGCAAAACAGGCAACTTTTAGTAATAAAACAGCATTACCACTCTATTGGGTCATACAACGAATTGTTGTTTTTAATACAGCTCTTGTTTTCAAAACTACCTTGGACATGCGTCGTGGAGGTGGCTATATTTCCTATACCAGCCGGCCCAACTATTCGATCATCTTAGTTCAGTGTTTTATTTATACATTGATTTGTGATTTTCTTTATAAAAATTTGGCATGTTTTCGATGCTTCCACCTTGTTTATCTGTTCTTTGCATCCACATGATGCTGTAACTATCTTCAGGTATATTTTTACAGTTTATACAAAAAAAATGACAAGCAGAGTAATGCACGGGAATCTATTAAAGGGTTTGGCCATCTATTATATTTATCAAACTTGCATTCAGTTGATGAATAGTGATTAGAAGTTCTGTTACCACAACATTTTTTCAGTCAATTGTATTTTTTTTACGTAATGATTTGCTTCAAAGAGGATTTCAGATATTTCAACTGTAAGTATGCCATCATTTATTCTACTTTTGCATTTTTTATATGTTGAGAAGCGAGCTGTTTAATGTGATGGTGATCGTCAGCGAGAATTGCAATGAAAATTTGTTCTCCATGTGTAAAGCAACCGCTGTTGTAAATAACTTTTTTTGCATTAGTTTTATGCCGTTTTCTAAGTGTTTTCGTATTTAGGTAATTTCCTATTAACTTTTAGATCCTCTTTTTAAGAGTGGACACCATTTGATGGTGAAATGTCCTGGGCTTAAACATATAATGCATAGTACTTTTATGAGGGAATGTACGGATTCTAATCGACTATAAGTACTCATTTAAAATTTGGAGAATTTTATTTGTCACTGTGAACCATTTTGCATGGGGTAAGCTTAGAATTATGTATAATATTGAATCATTCGCTACTTCAACTCCAGTGAATTTCCTCTGCGCCAATTATTAGAGAAGTCGATATAAAACGTTTTAAGCTACATGGATTCACTGGATCAATAAGGAAAAACTTTGTCTACGTACTATTCACTTCCTATTGCAGTTTTATTTTTTATAAAATAGAGAATAATTTTGAAAAATTATTTTCTGAAATTGAGAACAAGATACTCAGAACAGACTAGAAATTTCTGTCAGAGATTGCAAAGCTAATTCAAAAGGAAAGCTATTTCTCAGAAAGAATGGGGAATAGGAGTTTAGAAAACATCTCATACAAAAGACAGCTCATAAAGTTAATAAAATTTTCCGCTTTATATAAGCACAGATTGGCAATCAGCGTCTATATGTTCACTCACAAAATGTATAATCCAAGTTTATACCGCGGGATGTTTTATACCAAATGTACTACACACCTAAATAATAGATTTAAAATCTTATTAGAAATTACTAGACTATGGAAGAATACAGGAAACGACATAAAGCATACTGAAACTTCTTCAGAAATATTGTTGTTTTACACGCAAATTTTGTTTGCAATCCTCTGTGACGATCGTCATAATATTAAGCAGCCAGCTTCTCAAAATATATTCAATGTAATAAGTACAGTAAATGATGACATACTAAAAATTGAATTCATACAATCAATTTTTAGGAAAATCATTATATATAAAATGTAATTGTTTGAAAAAATGCTGTGGTAACAGAACTTCCAATCATAATGTATTAATTGCATGAAAATTTAATGAAGATAATAGACTGCTGAATAGGTTCAATTAAGAACATACCCAATACATTACTCAGCTTCTCTTCTGTTATACATGGTATAAAAATATACGTGCAGCAGGTCACACCAGCAATCCAAATCATCCAAAGTCAGTGAATACAAAGAAGACATAAATTACTTTGATATATAGAAAACTTATACTCGTCTTCAGGAAAAAAGTAATAATTCAATACATAAATAAAACACTGGGCCTAGATGATTGGGTGGTTGAGACGGGTGGGATAATGCAACCATCTCTATGAGTTATATACACAGCAATTTTGAAAGCAGCTAGGTAAGAAATGCATTCAAAAGAAAATTTCGTTGTATGCTCCAATAGTGAGGTTAACGCTGATTTTTCACAAAAAGTTGTCAGATTTGTTCCAATTATACCGACTACAGATATTGTTTTATAGTTTAAATATGTTAAGCAGATAAATATAAAGGTATAAGCAACACTTTTAAATACTAACCAGCTCTGTAGGAATTTTTTAATTTTTTTGAAAAAATGTCAAAAGATGACAAATTTTACTCAAAATTTCGATTTTTGGAGCAAAAGCGCAGACTCGAGCCATTTTTTTTCAGCGGTAAAATTTCACGCAGTTAATGTACTAGTATAAAGGCAACTTTTGGCACCTACCCGTTTTTGATTTTCAAAAAAAATTTTTTTTCGCTCCACCCTAATGTATAATCTTTATATTAAATTAAAACAAATGTAATGCAATGTAAAGCAATTAAATGATACTAAAATTGACAATAGTAAAAATTTAAATATTCATGAACGACTATATTTCTTAAAATCACATAGAAATAACTCACAATTGGATTCTAACCAATTAAAAATAGAATGCATTCTTTGATATTCTGACAAACTGTGTAATTAGTTGCATTAAAATAAAATTTGATACCTTACACGAAATATGACACCAAGCATAATTATTAAAATGAAAAACTACTTTAAAATCTTGTAAACACCAGCTGCAAATGAATTATTTAAACGTGTATTGACATTTACATGGAAAATAATTTTTCATTTTCGTATTTAAAGAGCTAAGTTTTCGGATTTATATTATTATAGGGATTTTAACGTTTTTAGAATGACAGTTTAACAAGTTAAGATAAACAGGAAAAGTCAATCAAAAGAAAATAAAAAAAAAATCTCATAAAATAGAAATTTTCGAATATATCGAATATCGAAATAGAAATTAGAACATAATCATTAACGTATCGAAAATTGATTTCCCTTTTTTACCGCTAAAAAATATAGTTGTTGACATACATTAAAAGTAAACTGAACTAATTAAAACAAAATAAGAGACATGGTTAAATATTAATTACTGAATTAAATGACATGAACATTTATTTGAAATCCTTATAAATATGACTGTAAATTTGTTTGGATACTTATTTACGATATGACTGCCTTTAAATTAGATCATATGCAGAGAAGAAATTGTAAGGAAATAAAAGAAAATGTGATATCGCAGTCACAAAATATTTAAAGTAATGACAAATAGATGTTTATTTACCCTTTATCTACCGCATTATGTGTGGTGGTTACTCGATAACCCCCCCATATGTTTAGTTTAGTTCATTTTTATTAGCCATTTTGTTTCATATCACCTCCTTTTTATTGGTGTTCTCAATTTAAATTTTATTTCGATTTCGTTTCTTTTCATTTCGTCGCCTGTAATGTTTTCTTTCTTACTTAGCTTTCGAATGTTCCAAGCCGGTAAAATCCTGTTCGAAGTCATTCCTTCCGGTTTGGAGATCCTTCGAGAACATTCTGGCTTGTTCTATGGGTGGAACTTCCGCTTATTCAGTCACCCCCCTTAACCTATCAAATTAGTTTCCGCAGGTGACGTATTTTAAGCCATTGAGTGCATGGCCACCTGCTTTGGCCTCCCTTCTTTACGTGTTTATCAATTCTGTTTTTATTAAATTCATATTTCTCCATTCTTTGCATCGTAACTTGGCTTATTTTTTCCTCGCCCCCCTCTTTCGCTCGCTGCCAACTTGGCGCCTTTCGGATTTACAGTAACCCTTCCTTTTTTTCCCTCCGGGCTCTCGCCCACCAGTCAGTAGCGCTGTTAGACTCCTGCCGTAATGGATGCGGATGGTTGATCAGAGATTTTAGTGGAATTCCGGGGCAAAGGGTGCTCCCCCCGATACCGTTGGACCGAACAAGTGTTGATTTTTTAAGGCTGCGAGTAGCAAGGCATCAATCCTAAGCATCCAGAAAATGATTCTGAGTGTTACTTCTTCCTGGTTACAGATGTTACATAAAGTTATATCATCATTTGTCTCCATATCTTGTTCGTCAAATATCTCATCAAAATCTTTAACCAAATTCGTTCCTCATTCTTCAATATTACTTTGTTTGTTCTCTCCCCTCTGAAGGAAACATGCGGAGGTGATCACTCTCATCCAAGTTATGAGTTATTTCATTCATAAAGTAATTATTTCATCATATCATTATTTGGCCCAACATTATATATATAAATCTTGAAATATCACGGGGTGTTCCAAAGGAAAATATTGTACATCTCTATGTAAAATTTTCGTCTGATATAGTTATATTTGAAAGTACATATCCATAAGTGATGTTTTGAAAAAAATAATAATTTCTTCCCTTTTTTCGTATCATGAGAAATTTTATAGTTCATGCTGTCAAGACATATAAAAAATGTGTTATGAAAGAGAATTTTGTTTTTAGAAGATATCAATTTTATAATTATCATCTGTTGTGAAATTGTTACTACAGAGTACATGATTAATATGTACGAGTGCATAAAATACATATCTGTGAAGAAATATTTATAGTCGTAAAAAAATAAATAAGTTTTCATGAAATAAAAATATTCATCTTCAAAAATCTGTCTACGTTTTAATTCCTGTGCATGAGTCTGGATTAATTGTTCTTCAAAAGCCAAGGACTTTACAGGTAACTTTTACTTTTTCAATTTTATATTTTTTATAATTTTGTGCTTGATTTTTATCATCATGGATAAAGATTTCTCTATTATTTTAAATGAAGCAATGATGGTCATTTTTGGGTCGTTTTGCCGGCCTCCATTCTTCGCAATGTATTAGTCACTTTCACGATCACTTTGGCCTAATTGTGGGTAGAAACAAATAAACAAGTGTTTCTCCTCCCATCTCTTCTTCTCACCCACTAAAGTAAACACAACACATACTTATTTCCTTTGGTGCAGTGACCAAAGCGTGTCCAACATTCCATGACCATCCGTTTTTCCTTTGCTACCATCGTATTTTCCTTATATATATATATATATTGTCGTCATTATCTTCAGTTATATCTTCATTATTAAAATTATTTCTTCATGCAATGATTAATATTTTATAATTATATTTTATTGAGAGTGGTGCAGTAATTAATTGCAATATATATATTGATTCTATACTGAAGTAATATTTTTTTGTTTTCTGGAGCAGTGCATCATATATATAATATAATTTATCCATATTTTTTTTTCTTGCCTTGGTATAATTTGCAACTAATATATATGCATTATTTAATGGAGGTACTGGTAAATATTATTGTTCATCCTATGATAAATTATTTTTCTTGTCATACATATAACAATATAGGTTTTGAGCCATATTATATATATATTTTTACATAAAATTTTTGGGTCTTATATTCTTCATATCATACTAATATGTTAGTATACGTTTTCTTCCTTTTTTTTTTTAACATATAAAAATGGTTTATGACGTATATGAAAGTCATCAATATTTTAAATAACGGGTCAATTTATATATATATTATTCATCACAAGACCAGCCAATAACCAAATTTATCATGTCATATATTGAGCTCTTAGATTAATTTTTGTTTCTCTCTTCATCATGCCACCCAAGGCAAAATTAAATATTGCAATCCAACCCTTCGACGGTAACCCTCAGACTGTAGAATTCTTCTTCGATCAATTATCTGACATACAAGAACTAAATAACTTTACAGACAAGGAACTTTTTGTTCTCTTTAAATCAAAACTTGAAGGCACTGCCTTACTCTTCTTTCTTGAAACTCAGTCTCAGTTCAAGAACTCTAACTTTAATGAAATTCGAAAAGCATTTATAGACTATTTCTTACCCACAAAAAAATCTGTTTCTCTAAAATCCTTACAAAACTTGACCTTAGATTCAAATGAATCGGTTAAAAATTTTGCTTTTCGGTTGGATAAACAACTTCGACTTGCTTACCCAAAATTGGATCTTTCGGCTCTTAATTCATTAAAGTTCACTCATTTTCTTGAGGCTTTGCCTAAACAAATCAAACGCAAAATTTTAGAAGAAAATATTACATCTTTCGAGTCAGCTCTTGAACGAGCAACTTTTCTTCAAAATATATATGACTCTCCCCCTAAAAAATCTTATGAAAATTTTAATCAGGCCTATTGTTTGGATACTCAAAAAGTCCATGATAATTCTATTGCTTCTAATTATGTGCTTCATAAAACTCCTATAAAGCATACGAAGGATAAAGTTTATCACAATTCTCAAGCCAACTACTCTCCTTTACAAACTCAAAAGGACAATTCTCATGCTTCTCGTAATTTTCAAAGAAAAACTAGAACATTTTCGCCTTCTCCACCGAGACAAGAGGCTACAAATAAACGTAACAATAATTTTCGTCAACGTAACTTTTACCGGAAACGTCCTTATCAACCCACCTTTGACAAATATTCTCACAAAAAAAATTCTACATACTTTTATCACAGACGAGATGTTGTACAGTGTGCGTTCTGTGGGAAATTCAATCATCGTATGGATACATGTTACAAATTTAAAAATATTATTAATTCGTCTAACCAAAACTCTTCAACTCAAATTTCGTCTCACCCTCACAGAAGGAAAAGCCACGCCTCTTCTTCTGAAAATAACAACAATGTTTATCATTTAAACAGATAAGGGAGACTGGTTCTACTGACCGCCTTCTCTCCCGTAATTCTCATTCAGGGTCAGTACACTTTGACAACAACAACAAACATCAACAATTTGACAAACGCTCTTCAATTACTTTAGTGTCATCCACAGCTGTCCAAACTTCTCCTATGACATCTAAATTTAACAAATCTTCCTGTTCACATAATTCTTTGACATCTAAACAAAACTTTGAGATTAATGATGATATACAAGAAAATCATGTCATATGCAGTTCGTTTAACAACTCTTATGTTCTTCCATGCATCCTAATAAACGTTCAACATAATGAAATCTCCACATTAATAGATACTGGATCAAGTTTGTCTCTCTTGGATGAAGAATGCTTTAATAGCATTAAATCCAGGCTTCATTACAAATTTTTATCCAGGAATGTATCCGTGTCTACCATAAATTCTAAGGTCTTCTTCAAAGGATGCATTGAGATTGCATTTAAAATTGATAAATTTTTTTTTTCATCATATCTTTTACCTTACAAAAATTCAAAATGTTCACTTTCAAGCCATACTTGGATTTGAATTTATTAACAAGCATTCTATTACTATTTCTCCAAGTTTTAAGTCTATCCTAATTAAGGACAAACACATTCCTTTTCAAAGTTATAATGAATCTCCTACTTGCTATTTTATGAATTCTGAATATAATTATGTGAATTCAATTGCACCATATTCTCTCGATGCACACAAAATGCCTTATTATGAAGAATCTATGTCAAATAATCTAACGAGTGATACTTACATTGATAATACTTGTGCAAATTATGATAATTCAAGTTTACAGTTGTTCAACAATTATACAACCTATCCTTATAATTATAATGTTCAAAATAATGGTTTGTTTACAAATAATATGGCTCATTCTGCTATGAATTTTCATAATCCTTATATTGATGGTAATTTTTCTAATTATTTTCCAACTGATTATGGTAATGTGGTGAATTATGTGTCTACTAATGATAATAATATTCCTAGCAAGAATTTCTCATCTGAGAATACTAATGATGGTAGCTATGTTGGTGAAAAGCAAACTCATTTAAATTATGGTAATAAAGTCTTGGTGAATTCCAACATGGTACAATTACTTAATAGAGAATTAATACCTCCTAATTCGTTTGTTTATTTACATGTTAAGTATCTCAATCCTCCATCTGAATATTTTGTTTTCAAGCCCAATTTAAAAAATAAAGGTCTTGTGTTACATCAATCATTGCACTCAAAATCTTCGATTCAAAATGATTTATTTTTGGTTGTATGTCAGAATATATCAAAGCTAGATATTCATTTAAATAAAAATTCAATTATTGGCGAATGTATCAATGTAGATGAGAAAGATATTGAAGAATACTCTTTTGATTTAGAATTTGAAAATGAGTACTGTAATTTAATTTTACCATCTGAAGAGATTAAGAGAAAACGTATTCAAGAATTATCTCCAAATGACTTTGATCTTAAACATTTACCTCCTCATGAAAGGGAAGCTTTAACAAAATTATTATGTAGTAAAGCTCTTGCTTTTTCGAAATCTCTTGACACTTTAGGTCATACTGACCTGGTCAATCCTCAATTTACAATGCTAAATTCTCATCCAGTAAAAACCTTACCTTTTCCCGTGCCACAAGCACTCGAGCAAGAAGCTCTTGACCAGATTAATCAAATGTTGAACGCCGGCATTATTGAGAGATCAAATTCATCTTGGGCATGTCCCATGCTTCTTGTTAAAAAGAAGAGAACTGATATGTCTAAGCCTCAAAAGTATCGTTTGGCTCTTGATTTAAGATTGTTAAATTCGATTATAATCCCATCATCATATCCTCTTCCTAGAATTCAAAATCTATTGGTGCAGTTGTCAAAATTTAAGTATTACACTACTCTTGACTTACCCTCTGCATATTGGCAGATTGCGGTACCTAAAGATATGCAAGATAAACTTAGTTTTACTACTCCATGGGGAATTTTTACCTATTTACGTCTAGTATTTGGCCTGAAGACGGCCGCCAGCACTTTCCAACAATTAATCGACTCTGTTATTCAATTATCTCAAATTGATTCCTGTTATGCATATCAAGACGATATTGTAGTGGGTGCTAATTCATTTGAAGAAATGTCCATGAAGCTCACAAAGCTATTAGACACTCTCATTGCTAATAACATTACTCTGTCTCCTGAAAAATGTGCATTCATGCAAACAAGCATTAACTTTTTGGGTTTCCAACTCACAGATCATAAAATTCTTCCTATTACAAGTAACATTTTAAAAATTACTTCCTTCCCAAAGCCTAAAACCAAGAGGCAAACAAAGAGTTTTATTGGTTTGTGTTCATTTTATAGATCAATTATACCTAATTTTTCTAAATTGATTACTCCTCTCATCGAAGTCACCAAACCTAAAAATAAATTTTCTTGGAAAACTGAGCAGGAAAATGCATTTAAAAAATTACAAAACATATTTTTTCAGAAACCTATGCTTAATCTTCCTAACTGGAATGAAACGTTCTATGTTAATACAGATGCCTCAAAAACAGCAATATCAGCTGTTCTTATGCAGAAATTTGATGGTGAACTAAAACCTATCTCCTATTATTCCAAAACTCTATCTCAATCAGAAAGACACTACCCTGCCATCAAACTGGAACTTTATGCCATTTACAAAGGCATAACTGCTTTTAAATACTATATTTTTGGTCGACCCTTTATTCTATTGTCTGATGCAAAGCCACTTAATAATTATAAAAAAGCTACATCACCTGCTGATATTACTACTCGTTGGATGTTAGAACTGTCAGAATACTCGTACACATTCCAACATGTTCCAGGCAAAGAAAATGTCTTAGCAGATTTTCTGAGTAGAACACCTCACATTCCTACTGAAGATCTCGATAATAGTCCAGATCTTATTTCTTCGCAAGAACCTCTACCTATTGTTGATAATCAAAACGATTTACATAATGACATTCCTCACTTTCCATGTGGTTTAATTGACAAAATCCACCACACATGTCATCTTCAAAGTGACTTTTCACCTCCAAATAATGATAATAATCAAGATCCATTATTAGAAATTCTTGATCACACCATCTTCTCTGAACAACAAAAGGACCCAAAAATCAAACAAATTTATGAAGATCTTAAAAATAATAAGAAATCTAAAAGTTTAAATGGCTACTATATTAATCCAAGTAATGAGTTACTTTGCTATAATGGTCATTTCTCTTCAGAAGATATCGAGCTACACAAAGCTGTTTTACCTTTGTCACTTAGAGCAAAAGCCTTAAGAATTGCTCATATTACTCATACTGGAATTCATAAAACCATTGTTAATTTAAAGAAAAGATTTACCTGGAAAACCCTTGTTTCAGATACCATTAATTATGTCAACTCCTGTGAAATTTGTTTAGTAAATAAGAATCATAAAAAAAACACTGCTCCATACTTACCTGCACCACTCCCAACAGCTCCCAATCAAAAAGTCTCTATGGATTTACTCGGCCCATTGAGAAATCGTCAATATGTGTTGACCATGATAGACCAGTTTTCTCGTCATTTAGAATTATATGCCTTGAATAATATCAGTGCTGAGTCTGTTACAAAAGCTTTATTGCATTATATTTCCACACATGGAAAACCCGAATTAACTCTCACTGATCATGGCTCTCAATTTACTAGTGATATGTTTTCATATTTTAACAAAAAGCTTGGCATTAAATTGGAGCATAGTTCTGTAGCCCATCCCCAAGCTAACGGTTTAAGTGAACGAGTCAATTCCCAAATAAAATCGTCTGTGAACACAATGGCTTCACAAGGATGTGATGTACCGACTGCTCTAAAAATTCACCAATCCATATATAATGCTACACCTCATCCAGCTACAAAATTCACTCCAAATCTTCTTCATTTTGGAAGAGAGATAAACGACATCTATTCAAATTATAAAACTCAAGTTTCATGGAAAATTCTCAATACTGCATATGAAATTCATAAATTAATGGATGTTATTGAAAAAATATACTATCAAGCTTACAAGAATAATGAATCGTCTAGACAAAAGGTGTACCAAAAATCCAGAGAAAAATTAAAGTTTTCCAACATCAATGTTAATGACATTGTTTACGTAAAATTTCCCACTGTGTTTAACAAAAAAATACAAGGCCCATACCTGGTGAAAAAAATAATTTCTCCTGTGCTTATTCAAATTCAAGATTCTAATAATAGTCACGCTTCACCCATGTTGATTCACACTAATCGAATCTTGAAGCTTCAAAAGAGAAATGAAGCACTGCAACTTCCTTCAGTTTCTTCTAAAAATGCATCACATGATCAATCAGCTGTTGATAATGCATCTTCTACTCCTGTGAGACAACACTCTCCTACTCAAGTTTCAAATCATGATGCTGCTTGTAACACATCTCCTCCAATTCTTTCTTCTTCTAAGTGTCAACAAACGTCTTCTTGTTCAAGTAAATCAGTACTGTCACAAGCTCCTCCTGATAGCACTCATACTGGTGTTAAAAACAAGTCTACTCAATACAAAAATTATGATCTTCGCCCTCGCAATCATAAACTGTATAAGAAATAAACTAACCTTCTTTTTCCTTTTTCAGGATGACTATTGCTTTGTAGTATAATCAGTCGATGCTAGCCAGACTGATATTTCAGTAAGAAGAATCACTATGTATTTTTTTTCTTTTCTCCAAGCTGCAGGCAGCTGTTGTTATTTTTTTTCTTCTTTATCTAAGTCTTCTTCTCCCTGATACAATACAACAGTCATCCTCTTGATATATGTATGGTTTTCAATAGTTTATTATTTTCTGCATTTAACTCTAAGTCATAATTATTACAATAAATTTATATATAATCTCATGTATGCCATACTTTTAAATCTTACAATGTCTTTAATTACAATAGTTGGTGCTAAAAAATTGAGAAAGAATTTGTCTTTTATATTCTTGTTATAATATTATGTCATTATTTAAAGTGATTTTTGACAAATGTTTCATTCTAATAAGAAAGGTGAAATTGTAATTGATATAAGGTAAACATAAAGATGAGTACTCATCAAATTATTTTCCCTATTGTGTCTTCTCTTTACAATGCATGCATGCTTTAACATTTAACCTCTTTTGATAAAAAAAAAAAGAAAGTGCATGATAAACTTATACATACTAATATTTCTTCTCTTCTTGGTGAAATATGGAAAGTGAATGACTCACCATAAGTAGTATATTTTTTGTATACTTTTGAGTATTTATACTTTGGATCCAAAGATGTTGATTGAGTCATTATATATATTTATATAAAGCAAATACTTGATATATGACAAATGCAAAAGTGATCACTTACTTAATTTGTTAAAAAATGTTTGAAAATTACAAGTAAATATGTTCTAGATATCTTCTATATAGAAATTTTGACATAATTGATTTTTGTTTGTAAGTTGACATATTCATATAAATTCTTTCCTTTTTCAGAATATTAAACATCTTATGTTTTATGTTTATTTTGAATGAAGTATAGTATTAAAGATATTTATGCAATTATTGTCAATTTATATTGAAAATGTTCAAGAATACTCCTTTATGAGAGTGTAAGGATTCTCTCTTTGAAAGTTATTATATTCATTTTGAAGATATTTTTATTGAAATATAACATTATACTTTTGCTACCAATTTAACATATGCCATTCCTTTTGCAACTTATTATTTTATTTTCTGTGAAAATGTGTTATTGAATAATGCTAAGGTTATTCATTTAAGATTTATTGCAAGTTTAAAAGGCTATGTGGTGATATAAGTAAATTCTTTTATGAGAGCATAACTAATCTCTCTGCACCATTTATATATATTTAATTTTATTATTGTTCAATTTTCAACTTACAAATTCATTCAATTTATTATTTGAAACCATATATTTTATATAGTTATAGTATGATTCATATACAGTTATAGTATGTTTCATTTTGTTGACAGTTAAGAATATAATATACATATTATTGTATAATCAAATATTTTGACATATGCTAAAGCATTCTACTATTATAAGTGCATTTTGCACAGCCTAACAAGAGACTCGTCAAACTTAAGGACTGTTGTTTTGCACATAGACATAGACTTTAAATTTTTTTTAATATATGATAGATAAATTCTGGAAGAAAATTTTGTATACCTTCCATGTTAACATATAAGGATTACTATCATAACAATAAGTATTTTTCTTTTATTATTTGAACAGGATGTAAAACAGTTATTTATATTCCTATAACTATTTCTGATACATTTATTTTGTGTAATTATTTAGTATATTTGTACATGTGTTAGAAAATATTGTCTCGATGAAAAATTGTTCATTTTTGTCATCTCACCAATATTTTCTTTTGGGGGACCCTGGGTAATATGTGGTGGTTACTCGATAACCCCCCCATATGTTTAGTTTAGTTCATTTTTATTAGCCATTTTGTTTCATATCACCTCCTTTTTATTGGTGTTCTCAATTTAAATTTTATTTCGATTTCGTTTCTTTTCATTTCGTCGCCTGTAATGTTTTCTTTCTTACTTAGCTTTCGAATGTTCCAAGCCGGTAAAATCCTGTTCGAAGTCATTCCTTCCGGTTTGGAGATCCTTCGAGAACATTCTGGCTTGTTCTATGGGTGGAACTTCCGCTTATTCAGTCACCCCCCTTAACCTATCAAATTAGTTTCCGCAGGTGACGTATTTTAAGCCATTGAGTGCATGGCCACCTGCTTTGGCCTCCCTTCTTTACGTGTTTATCAATTCTGTTTTTATTAAATTCATATTTCTCCATTCTTTGCATCGTAACTTGGCTTATTTTTTCCTCGCCCCCCTCTTTCGCTCGCTGCCAACTTGGCGCCTTTCGGATTTACAGTAACCCTTCCTTTTTTTTCCCTCCGGGCTCTCGCCCACCAGTCAGTAGCGCTGTTAGACTCCTGCCGTAATGGATGCGGATGGTTGATCAGAGATTTTAGTGGAATTCCGGGGCAAAGGGTGCTCCCCCCGATACCGTTGGACCGAACAAGTGTTGATTTTTTAAGGCTGCGAGTAGCAAGGCATCAATCCTAAGCATCCAGAAAATGATTCTGAGTGTTACTTCTTCCTGGTTACAGATGTTACATAAAGTTATATCATCATTTGTCTCCATATCTTGTTCGTCAAATATCTCATCAAAATCTTTAACCAAATTCGTTCCTCATTCTTCAATATTACTTTGTTTGTTCTCTCCCCTCTGAAGGAAACATGCGGAGGTGATCACTCTCATCCAAGTTATGAGTTATTTCATTCATAAAGTAATTATTTCATCATATCATTATTTGGCCCAACATTATATATATAAATCTTGAAATATCACGGGGCGTTCCAAAGGAAAATATTGTACATCTCTATGTAAAATTTTCGTCTGATATATTTATATTTGAAAGTACATATCCATAAGTGATGTTTTGAAAAAAATAATAATTTCTTCCCTTTTTTCGTATCATGAGAAATTTTATAGTTCATGCTGTCAAGACATATAAAAAATGTGTTATGAAAGAGAATTTTGTTTTTAGAAGATATCAATTTTATAATTATCATCTGTTGTGAAATTGTTACTACAGAGTACATGATTAATATGTACGAGAGTGCATAAAATACATATCTGTGAAGAAATATTTATAGTCGTAAAAAAATAAATAAGTTTTCATGAAATAAAAATATTCATCTTCAAAAATCTGTCTACGTTTTAATTCCTGTGCATGAGTCTGGATTAATTGTTCTTCAAAAGCCAAGGACTTTACAGGTAACTTTTATACTTTTTCAATTTTATATTTTTTATAATTTTGTGCTTGATTTTTATCATCATGGATAAAGATTTCTCTATTATTTTAAATGAAGCAATGATGGTCATTTTTGGGTCGTTTTGCCGGCCTCCATTCTTCGCAATGTATTAGTTACTTTCACGATCACTTTGGCCTAATTGTGGGTAGAAACAAATAAACAAGTGTTTCTCCTCCCATCTCTTCTTCTCACCCACTAAAGTAAACACAACATTATGAATTCATGAAAATTTTACATTCTAAAGCATTTCATGTAAATTGTTAAAACTAAATCAAAAGATTTACATAATCATTTAATAAATGTTTGAAGGATTTAGAAGGACTGAAGGATTTAGAAGGATTAATGAAATTTAAATTTTCAGGGATTTTGTGAAATATTTATAACCTCACTCAAATCTTTCATTTTAAATTATTTTTTAGTATTTTGTAGAACTATAAAATGTACAAATATAATGTTCTTAAAATATAAATATAGAAAATTTTCGAATTAAAAAATCCCATCCCTCTCCCTCAGCGCCAAGAAAGCTGAAAAGATGCAAAGACAAAAGAAATCATCCTTTTAAAAGTATTTTTGCTTTGTGTAACTAATAATGCTTTTGGGACAAAATAAAGCAATATATGTATAACTCTTTTTAAACAGTAATACAACTAATTTATGTATTACAGGATTTTTATAAGCAATTTTAATGGTACGTATAAGTACTGTCGGTAGATAAAGGGCTAATAAATATTCTGTAACTTTTTTCAGTTTTACGAATAATTAGATTTTTACATTTATAGTGTAAGCCTGATTTTTATAACTATTGAACGCAATGCTTATTGGTTTAGAATATGAGTAGAGTTCGTGAGTGAGGAGTAAGGATTTTTCACCCGCGATCTTAAGAGATCTACAGATTTAAAATCTGTAAGTGAAACATTTAGATATAAACAGAGATTCATTGATAAAATAAATATATCACACCCTTTGACGCTTCTTTAATAATAAAAAGCATAAATATAAAAAACGAAAAATTATAGTAAATATTTTTGGTCAGAACTCCTCAATTTTAACAATTGACTGAAACAATTTTAACTACACTGAAGTAAAAAACTATGTAGAAATTCACGGCTGAGCCGGGCTATGATTTAAACTTTTTTTCCAGGTTGGTTCGGATTATGATTTTAAAATTTTTTCCATGCCGGACAGAACTTTTGTGGATCGGTTTGGGACCGGACCTAGATATTTCGATCCATGCAGACATCCAGTGCTAATGATCAACATATTTTGAAAACAAGTTTTGATTTGAATCAATATGCTGCTCTATTATGTCCAAATAAGAGGCACGGTCTTAAATCGAAATTTAATAACGCACAATTTGTGGACGATCCTTAAACTCTTCGTTTTCAGGCATGTAAAAGTGGTGTAAGTCACGAGTTTTAGAGAATTTTGAACTTTGATATCTCTGTGAGGTTTTCTGATAAGGAGATGAATTTTTTTTTTTTTGTTCAATTTAGGAATGGATAAGGAATAGCTTCCTAATTGGGAATTTTGCTCTACTGGGGCCATATAAAGATTTAATTTTCGTAATTTTTCAAATAGACCCCCATGGAGTTGCAACTTATCTTATCATAAGTCTCACCTTTTTTTATGAGTTTTGCAATTGGAAGTATGGGTCTAGATGCAATATTTAAGGAGATAGTCTATTGTTTCCATATTTATGACTCACCCTGTACATTTGCACATATTTAAAGAGTATGCATAATTACATTAGCTAAACAATTGCCCCTTTTAATATATATATATACATTATATCATATTTATAAACTTCAATTGTATCTGAAGTTACTTCTCAATGATTTGCCTTCAATAATTAACATAAAATTTATTTTCAAACATAATAAATAATTCAAGATATAAGAAATACAGAAAAGATTTTACATAATAATAGACAATTTTTCAGACTGATAGTTTTTTCCGTCATATAAAGAAAATCAGAAAATTTGTTATTACATAAAGATTTTAAAAGCCCAGATGGAAAATTTGTCATAACAATACTACGCGCAATAAATTTTCGCAAATCTCGACCAAGTGAAATGCTAAGATATTTCCTGAGGGACTATATTCTGAGTGAGACATGAGATATAACATAAGCTATACTTACTTTGACAATGTAATGAGAATTAAACATCTAAGAGCAGTTACATAATAAAACTTAGTTTGTATTCAATATTTTAGTATAAATATTTCACGCTTTGCGCTTTTACTAGTATTCTGTGTTGAAAATTCTAAATTAACTAATTAAAATACACATCACGTTTTGCAAGTAAATACAAATGGACTGAGAATTAACTAACTGCGTCAGAGTAAATTAAGCTGGTGATTGAAATTCCCTGAATTGTTGTTTGCTATTTGTTGTAATGAATATATGTGCTCATTGCAAATAACAGTTCATAAAATGGTGATTACAAACATACTAAATTTTGTGCACAAAAATACACCATTGCACACATTTAAAGTTAATTCTTAACTGTATTAATCTTTCTTTAATATATATATATATATATATATATATATATATATATATATATATATATATATATATATATATATATATATATATACAGGGTGGTCATAAAAAAACTTTGCCGATATACGGAGCTCTAGCGGCCAGTCCGCTCAACCGATCGAAAAGAAATTTCAGATATAGCTATTCAGAGGTATGAGCTCGAGATTCTGTGAACGACAACAAAATGGCGCTCACGGTTACGGTTATAGTTACAGAAACTCGAAAACTTCCAGTGGCAACACCCATTTTTTTTCATCGCAAAATGCTCAGCGCATGCGAAAACCATAAAGAGCGTTGGAACCGTACGTGTATCGCAAGAAATGGACATGTTATGTACGCATAAAAAACCGTTCTGCGAATCATCCCCCCCCATAAAAAATACTCGATTGAGGTGCAAGAAGGAAATTTGCATATGACACAGAGTCAGTACACTAATTTCTGATTACAATACAGATCGGAGAAACTGAAACTTTTATTTTAATTACACATTTCCCACATGGGTGTCACCGCAGGCAATTAATGGTGATGGCACCCATGTGGAAAATGTGACAGAATAAAAGTTTTAGTTTCTCCGATCTGCATTGTAATCAGAGATTAGTGTACTGACTGTGTGCATATGCAAATTTTCTCCTTGCGCCCCAATCGAGTTTTTTCTATGGGGAGGAGGATTCGCAGAAGAGTTTTTTTGTGCGTGCATAAAATGCCCGTTTCTTGCGATACACGTACGGTTCCAACGCTCTTTAGGGTTTTCGCATGCGCTCAGCATTTTGCGATGAAAAAAATGGGTGTTGCCATTGGAAATTTTCGAGTTTCTGTAACTATAACCGTAACCGTGAGCGCCATTTTGTTGCCGTTCACATAATCTCGAGCTCATACCTCTGAATAACTATATCTGAAATTTCACCTCGATCGGTTGAGCGGACTGGCCGCTAGAACTCCATATATCGGCAAAGTTTTTTTATGACCACCCTGTATATATATATATACAGCATATATATATGTATATATATATATATATATATATATATATATATGCATATATATACATATATTGTATTATATTTATAAACTTCTGTTATAACTATTTTATTTCTCATTGATTTTCCTTCACGCTCTATGATGTCATTATACATATTTTTAAAAAGCAATAAAATAAAATTTACGAAAATGCGACATTGAATGTATTGTAAAAAGAATAATGCAATGTCGAATATTAAAATTTGTGCAGGACTTAACAGTAAAATATATTCTCAAACATAGTAAATAATGCAAGATATAAAGAATACAGAAATATTTTACTTAACAATAGACTACTTTTCAGACTGATAGTTTTCTTTGGCATATAAAGAAAATCAGAATCTCCATTATTACTTAAAGATTTTAAAAGCCCAGAAGAAATTATTTGTCATAACAAGACTGCGCGCAATAAATTGTCTCAAATGTCAAACCTTGATCTAGTGAAATGCTAAGATATTCTCTGAGGGGCAATGATCTGAGTGAGACATGAGATGGAACATAAGCAATACTTAGTTTGACAATATACTGAGAATTTAACGTCTAGGAGCAGTTACATAATAAAACTTAGTTTGTATTAAAATATTTTTGGTTTCAATATGTCTCGCTTCATGCATTTTGTAGATAGTACATCTGTGCTGAAAATTCTAAATTAATTACTTAAAATACATATCACGTTTTGCAAGTAAATACAAATGGATTGAGAATTAACTAACTGCGTCCCAGTAAATTAAGCTGATTATTGAAATTAACTGAATTGTCGTAAATATTTCTTATTTGTCGAATTGAATATATGCGCTCATTGTAAAGAACAGTTAATAAAATGGTTGATTAAAGCGTTATCAAAATTAAGTGTACACAAGTGTATCTTTGTATATATTTAAAAAGTATGCATGAATGTATGAACTAAAAATGTGCCTTTTTAAAAATATATATTTTATAGAAATGTGTTTGTACATTTTTATTTTTTTACACTGTTAAAACTACAAGAGACACATACACAAGAAAGACCTGTCTCACTGGTGACAACCCGACGGGAACCAGAGTAGCACCCTTAATTAATGTGAAAAGAAGTCACCCCTAATCCAGAAAGAAATAATGAAACGACTTTCGGCCTGCGAAGGGTTCGAACCCACAACGGTTGGTTGCAAGCTCAACGCTCTAACCATTCGGCCATTGAGCTCAAAACCTTCCTGAAATGTTCAAATGTTCTGAAATTTAAAGGTTGCTTTATGTAAAAAGCTCGCCGAAAGTTAGCCATCCGAAATTCTAAACGAAATTGAGATAGCGCAAGCTCAGTGATAGTGTTCGTAGAAAGGAATTGCTGCTTTGATGCAATAGTGATGGCGAGTCAAAGTGGAAATACACACGTCATAGAACATGCGCAAATGACTAAGGGGTGTAAATCTTCCAACGGTATGCATTGCGTGAATCACCCAGTGAGGTATCAAACGGCACCCTAAACACATTTTCAAGCCCGCGGGTGTCATATGGTAACACCTTTTCACCCCTGGGTGCCAAATGCAACTGGTTTGTCACCTTTATTGTTAACAGTGTATGAATTAAATATTTTTAATTATTTAATATTCATAAATTTCTGTTGTATCTAGCGTAATTTTTCATTGATTTCCTTTCACGCACTACGATATTATTGTAAAAAAAATAATAAAAAAAAATAGGTAATAAAATATAAATTATGGAAATACAATATTGAATGTATTGTGAATAGAATAATGTAATGTCAAATATTATAATTTGTGCAATGATTAACAATGAAATGTATTTTCAAACGTAATAAATAATACAAGTTTTTAGGAAAACAAAAATGATTTTATTTATTAAAAGACTACATTTTAGACTAATAGTTTTCTTTGGCATATAAAGGAAATCAGAAATTCTTTTACTTCGTAAATATTTCGATAGTCCAGAAGAAATAATTTGTCAGATCTAGACTGTGCAAAATAAATTGTCGCAAATCTCGGCCAAGTGAAACGCTAAGATATTTCCTGAGGGACAATATTCTGAGTACGTTATGAGATGTAACATAAACAATACTTAGTTTGAATATGTAATGAGAATTAATCGTCTAGGAGCAGTTACATAATAAAACTTAGTTTGCATTCCAATATTTAGATTTAGATATTTCACGCTTCATGCATTTTGTTGATAGCACATCTGTGCTGAAAATTCTAAATTGATTAATTGAAATACATATCACGTTTTGCAAGTAAATACAAATATACTGAGAATTAACTGAGTCCGAGTAAATTACACTGGTGATAGAAATTCCCTGAATTGTCATTTATTATTTGTCGAATTGAACGTATATGCTCATTGTAAAGAACAGTTCATAAAATGGTTGATTACAGAAATACTAAATTTTTAGAACAGAAATATATATTTGCACATTTTTAAAGAGAATGCTTAAATGCAATGACAAAAAATTGCCCTTTTTAATATATGTATACATATATTATATTATATTTATAAACTTCTGTTATATCTAGCGTTATTTCTCATTGATTTGCCTTCACCCACTGTAATGTCATTAAAAGAAAGCAACAAAATATAATTTACGATAATGCGGCATTAAATATATTGTAAAAAGAATAATGCACTGTCAAATATTAAAATTTGTGCAGTGATTAACATTAAAATTTATTCTTAAGCATAATAAATAATTCAAGGGATAGATATTGCAGAAATAATTTTACGTATTAATAGACGTTTAAGATTTTTTTTTTTTTTTTTTTTTTTTTTTTTTTTTTTTTTTGCTTATAAAGAAAATCAGAAATTCTGTTATTATATAAAGATTTTGAAAGACTAGAAAAAATAATTTGTCATACCAATACTGCTCGGAATAAATTGTCGCAAATCACGATCTACTGAAATGTTAAGGTATTCCCTGTGGGACACCATTCTCAGTGTGACATGAGAGGCAACAAAAGCAATACTTAATATGACAATAGAATGAGAATTAAACGTTTAGGAGCAGTTACATAATAAAACTCAGTATATATTCTAGTATTTAGGTTTACATATTTCACGCTTCATGCATTTAGTAGAAATCACATAAGCTGTAAATTCTAAATTAATTAATTAAAATAGTAATCACGCTTTCAAGCAAACACAAAATGGACTGAGAATTAACTAACTGCGTCCGTGTAAATTATGCTTGTGATTGAAATTAACTGAATTGTCGTAAACATGTATTATTTGTTAAATTGAATGTATGTGCTCATTTCAAAGAACAGTTCATAAAATGGTTGAATAAAGAGGAATTTAATTTTTGCGTACAGAAACATTCATTTGCACATATTTATGAGTAAGTATGATTGCATTTACTAAAAAAATGTCCTTTTTATTACATATATATTTTCAGAAATATTTTTACATTTTTGTTTTTCCTTTGAACTAAATATTTTCAATTTTTATATTTTTCTTAATATTTATAAACTTTTGCTATATTTAGCGCTGTCCTTTATTGATTTGATTTCACACTCTGTGATATCACCGTTTGAAAAAATCATGAAATGTTTGTTAAAAATGCATTTTGAATTTTTAAGGAGAAATTTGCAATTTACTATTTTGTAAAATGTACTTGATTTAATGAATTTATATAATTAAGTTTTTAACGCAGAATATTTTACAGAAAAGGATTTTAATTTCTAATTTTTTCCTCCAAGGTTTCTTTAGATTTTTTCGTCACTTTCTTTTATTTTAAAAGTATGTAGAAAAACTTCTGTTAGATCTAGAGCTAGTTTTCATGATTTAACACTTAACATTGTGTGTTGTGAGGTATTTGTACCCTATATGGACAAGGCTCTCAATATGGACACCCCTAATATTTTTAAAGGTAATAATTTTGATCGAGAGATGGCTAAACATTTTCGCGAAGAAAAGCAGCTGTAAAGATAATTAAGTCTGGAAAATGTAAAAAAGCGCGCTGTTCGCCATTTAAGAAGAAACTTGTTATTTCGAGATGTGCTAATCTTAATTATTGTAAGCTTAAATTCTTATTAGATATGGTAAAATTACATTAAATGTTGAAAAGTGAAATATTTTAGAAAACGAATAAAACATATTTTCGATTGCTATTGCATATTTTGTTTAAAATAATTTTCCTTATTCCTTTGGTACAAGATTTAGTAAAACTACGACCGGTTCCCAATATGGACAGCTTATGGTTCCATCGACGACTACAACTGTAAGAAAGAAGAAAATTCAACATTGCCAAGCAATAACTTGAAAAGTCATCAAAATGGTAAAATCTTTGTTCAACAAGATGCTATTTGAACAATCCCCCCAAAACCTTCCTCCAAAAACCCCTTGCAGAAAAATAAAAAGAAGCCCCCCCCAGTAGGATATCTGTTGGCAAAACCATAGGTACCAGTGGTATGACTTCCTCAACAAAGGAGAGTTGGTACTGCTTCTTTTGCAGTACTAATGCTTTTTCAAACATGCGGCCATGCATCACATGTGGCAAATATGTTCATAAGGATTATGTGGGACTTACTGCCCATGGTGAAAAAGTTTCTATTTGTCCATGCTGTGAGGACTGAGTAATAACAAATGTAAATTCGCAGACAGATGCAATAAAGCTAAACAAAACCAACAATATTATTTCATAATATTAACTAGTAACTAAGGGGCTTTGCATGGGTCTTCGAAGGGTAAAAACCGAGAATGCCCCCCCCCCTTTTCTAAAATGCATGTTCTGAAGATATTTATTGTCCCCCCTTCTTCCTCGAAATACTTTTAGACACATTTTTTTTATTCCTTCTCCTCTCAAATCCCTTGGAAAAGTGGCTCTTCCATACGCACTGTGTAGAAAGTCAATAAGGAAACACCTGTCCATAATAAGGACAGGTAGTTCCTTATATGGACACTTGTAAACATTTTTTTGTTTTTATCATTTAAATTAAATCAGAATAATTACAAGGTCGCTAAATATTAATAATGATAGTCAATAGTACAAGGATAGTGGTCACATATTTTTGGAATCCTGTGACTTGTACATGGGGGTGAAAAAAAATACATTTTCTTTAGGGTGTTCATATTGGGTACAAGTACCTTATTAAAAAAAGCTTCAATACTTTTTATTGTAAAAATAAATGAATAAATACTTGTACAGATCTGGAATATTAGATTAATATATTAATGAGATTAATAGAGACTTGAGATTAACTTGAGATTAATATATTAATGTACGTAATTAAATACATAAACCAGTTTTCTTTTGCTTAAATTTATTCCACAAATGTGTTATAAAATAAACACAAATAGAAACAAATATCAAACGCACGAACAAAATTTGTCATGAATTTTCACAAACATTGACGTTTATATGAGGACGTGCGTTTTAATACTTGGTTCATTTGAAAAAGTAGTTGGTAAATCGCGAAAAGCACTTCCATTTACATCGAATGTTTTTCATTGTAAACCAAAATTTTACAGTGCCAGAATCATACTACATTTTTTTTTCAGATTGTAATTTTTTTTATGAAAGTTTATTAATAAAAGAGATTCATACTGATAATTCAGTATTTTTATTTACATAAATAGAGTTGAAAAACTCACGTCCGGTTATAGACTATACATTAAAAAAAACCGTTTTTAGGTGTGTTCGTAATTATGTATATAGTTAGCACCTATAGAGTTCGTTCAGTCCGTTCCTCCGTCTATAAGCATAAAACAGAGTAAAAACTACCCAATCAAATTATTTTAAATTGAAAATATATAATTTTTGCATACTTTTGTCGTGTTATTTCAAATCCTATAAAATTTGGATGCATAGTTTAGTTACAGAGACAATCAAAAGTATTCCTTTACATTACGGCCAATGGGAAAATAGATTCAAGTGCATTTAAAGATCCTACACTTTTTAGGACATAGTTAAATTAATCTGCATCTATGCACTATGTACTAAAATATGCATTCTGTACGATGTGTGTTGCAAATAATATTTGTTATTAATTTACAGGGCCACACAAAATTATTACATTACAAAATGATATAGTGGGAAACACAGTTTGGGGCGTGTTTTAATTATATTAAACTATTTGACATTTTATGAAATTTATTTACGTTGCTGAGGTTTACAATATGTTACTTTCCTTATAATAAAAAGCAGATAGTATTTACAGAGACACACAAAAAATTTCTTCTACTATATTACATCCTAAGTACTGTATACTATTACACCAAGATCTGAACATTTTTAAAACTTTGTTTTAAGCCGAACGCATCTTATTTGCTTTGTTTGACGTGCAATTTCCGACTTGTTATTTTCAAATCTGAAAAAATAAGATTTTTTATTCATGTTATCTTTCTTTTTTTATTTATTGAATTTGATTTTTTAGCGAGATTAACTACATTCTGAAACTTTTAAAATAAAAATAAAAGTGTAAATCGACTATATATTATTATTTCATTAGATTAAATAAAATGCAATTTTAAGTGGAAATAAGTTTTGAATTCAACACCGCTTGAACTTTCAGAGAACCTTATTGCATTTTTATGTAATCAATTCTGCTGAAATTATCTCAGATACATAAGATAAATTAATTTTTTTTTTTTTTTTTTTTTTTTTTTTATAATACTCTATATTATATTTAAATAAAACCGACTTTCAATACCTGCTTTTTTGCACCAATTTAATTTATCAGTTGTTAAAAAATGAGATGGTTTTATAAATACTTCCTAATGAAAACTTTAAAATCCATCATACTGATTCTGTTAAAGAATACAGAACTGTTCAAAAGAAGTGCAGCATTTCTGAGTCAAAGAATATTGAAGAGAGAATTAAGGAAATGCAGTTGAAAATAAAATACAATTTGCATTAAATTGCGTTTCAAATTTCGAATCTAGTAAAACTTTTCTGTTTACTTTTTAGAAATGTGATAAATTAGCGAATAATGTGCTGTTGAAGGAGTTCTTAGCTCCGTTATTTACAATGCTGCTGTTTCCCTAAGAAATATCAGTTTAGAAAATGCTATCTTAAAGCTTATCAAAAGATTTTTATTTTTACAACTGTTTGAAAATATATACCAGCTTAAATTCTATAAATTGCATTATAAGATTAGCTAGTCGCATATGTATACATACATATATTTATTTATTTATTTATTTATTTAATGCTATAAGTATCAATTTCGCTACTGATAAAATGTAATTTCCTTTATAATGACATAAAATGAATTATACAGTGTTATTGTAGGTTTAAACAAATGAATTTTCAGTATTCGGTATTTAGTAATTATTAGTATAATACTACTATCACTGTTTAATACACATGGATACCCCCAATGTACCTCTGTTTTACAAAAAATTGGAATTATAGTCATTAATCCTATATAGCTCGATTTCAAAATCTACAGAATAAATCTGTTTCTAAAAAGATCTTATTTATGATTTTATTTATTACTGTTACTCTAAAATCTTCTTCAGGGATTGTCCCTATACAGAAATTATACCAAATTAAAAAAAAATTTAATGCTAACATTTAATTTTCATAACATAATTAATTTTTTTTTTATATGTTACTACTTCCAAAACCAAATGGAAAGTCTTTCTGTCAAATACTTCAGAAAATATGCAAATTTAAAGTTTAGATTTTCTCATATTAAGTCATTTTTAATCATTTCAAAACACATTGCAATACGAATATATTTTTTTATATCTCGCACACCACTAAGTAACTTAAAATTTTTTTTAATATACCTTAAAATATATAGATGCAAAAAAGTATCGCTATTTAACAATAATAAAGACTTATAATTGACCATCCCTATTTGTCAGTCCTTGATTTTGGTGTGTGTGGCATCGTTATAAAGATCTTGTGACAAAGCTCAATAAAGGTAGTCGAACTGTATTCCTGTATCTGATAATTCACATGATATAGTTCCTTTTCAGATCAGAAGAAGATAAATAAAATAGGGGAAAACAGCATAAGATTCCTTCGTCAGTAATCGGAGGCAAAAAAAAAAAATTACATTATAATTAATCATGATAATGTTTTTCTGCGTAAATGTTTTGAAAATATTATTTTTCAACAGCAAGTAGAATCTAAGATTTTGACTTACTATTGAAGCTTCCTAATTTGGACCTGCTCATAATCCTTTTCATCCAATAGAATCAGACGAAGGGTTAGTGCAAAATTCTAATCCAACTATACTTGAAATTTGCTTTAATTGTCCACTATTTCGTAAAAAAGTTTTTAAATATCTTATATTTCTTTTTCTTGTTTTCGACTGTGAATATTCCGTAAAGTACTGCATTTGGCAATAAACTAGTTCCCATACTTTTTTTCTCTTTTAATAAAAAATGCTTCTAAAAAATGTCACAAAAAACTTTATGTAAGTAAAACAAGATATACGATATTTTAAATGAGAATACGTTTTTTTTCTTTTTCTTCTTTAATTTTAACTTTTATTATATAAAATGAAATTCATTGTTATTTGCACTTTAAAAATATTTATGCATTTTCACATTATATGCCAAAAATTCCGGAAGTTCACATGCCGCTTGCTCCGTAAAGTGGCATGAAATATATTTGATATTGTTCCAAATTGAAAGTTTCTGCGGATCATTAAACTAAAATGTAGCATATCATGCTATATTTATATCATATATATATAAAATATCGTGCTATTATTATGAATTATAAATTTAAATTTAATATTGCTCATAAAAATTCATAGAAAGTAATAATATAAAATTGCTAATAGCATAAATTCTTATTGCCTTTTATGACAAAAACTTAAAGACAGGGCATTTGCTGTTAAATTTATAATTTATAAAACATTATTTCCAATTAACAAACAGCAATACTGCTAAATATTCATAAAATATATTCTGTAATAAAAACTTAATAGTTAATACAAATTGGACATAAAATTCATTGCCAATATTTGAAGCATATTTCCAGTTACATACACTTACCAGTTAGCTAATATTGATAGTTATTTCTTTACAGAAGAAATAAACTGTCAAGTGCGAATATGACTCACGCTCAGACTGTTTTTTACAATAAATGTAAGAATTATTATATCGGTAATATTAAAATGTCGTTGCTAAAAGAATAATGAAAATTTCTAAAAATCTATACAACGTAAGGTTGAGAATAGCAGTACATACTGGAAAAGTATGTATTGGTAGATCATAAAAGTTCAAAGTGATATGAATCCATAAATAATATCAAGTACTGCTATTCTGTAAAGCTGTTTTTTATTCTTATTCTCCACAGTCCTGACGTCTTCTTATTTTTAATTGATTTTTATCGTCAAACGTAATCTTTATCTCAAAACTGAGGAGGTTATGCTAATATGTTTATGATGAACATAAATCAGGGTTTCACAATAGCTTATTTAAACTTAATTTGGAATTTTATAAAACTGAGTTGGGATAACAGTGTAAAAAAACAATGCTAAAATTTGCATTTGTGGTAAGCGCGCATATTTTCAAATTCGCATTGGTCCATGCAGCGTTTTTCCAGATAGGTTTTTGATTAACTTTTAAAGAAACGGAGGCGAAACTAGAAATTCCTTCGCTGCAAACTAGTCGCGAATGCCATAGTACTCATACGATTTCTTTTAATTAAATTAATCTTTTTCTAACAATTTGATGTTTATTAGGTGGATTTCGTAAGCAATGGTACCTATTATATTCTCTTCTATGCAGGAATTTCAGAAAAAAACATAGTAGACCTACACCGATCATCACCCCTAGAGCTAAAACCACTTCCCAGCCAAAAACATTATCTATCTATCTATATTACTTTTTTCATAGACACGTTAATTTCCATAATTTTGCACAGATCTCTTCCAAACTTACACAGAAAATGAAGAATCGGACACTCTCAGTCCAGTTCGTTCATGAGGAAATTCGGACAAAGCGGGTGGAAATAAGGTCTGTTTTTATTAATTTTATGTTTATAGATTTTACACTTTTACTGGGTATTGCATTACATATTAATTTCATAAAAAGTTGCTGCGCGGGCTTTAAAAGCAGATGGTACATCCGTGTCATCAACGGTTGTTACATAGGTTTAAAAGCCTATGTTACATAGAGTACAGCGACAGACTGTCATTATGTATGCCCAAACCGTCCGATTCTTTAAGGGTCACATCTTCGCTAAATTATATACAGTTTTATTTTTCAAAAATCATTAACAATAAGGCTTCATCAACACTTTGCTGACCATCAAATAATCGAAATTTCTCTGTAATGGAAAAATCCATTTTTCTCAAAATAAATGTGACCTAGTTAAATCGCTATTGTTTTCTTGCAACGTTTAAGTCTGTTACCTCTAATTTGTTTCATAAGTTTAGTTTTTAGTAAATTTGGAAATAAAGGGCGGTGGGGGGATATACTGTATTTACTAGTGTATAACGCGCACCTCGTACTTAACAAGGAAAAATGACGATTTTTTAAAATCTCGTGTATAACGCGGACCGAAAATTTCATATGCAAATGAATGAATACTAAATGAATTTCAGTAAAGAAAGTTAAGACAAGCATTACACGAGGCCAAAAAAAGACGAAAATACATTTTTAGTCGGTTAGGGAGTGTAAGACGGGGGTGGGTGTAGGAGCGAGTGATTGCAGTGAGAATTTCTAAACAGCGCTTATATAATGTTAATGCATAAGAAAAAGCAAGGAGTGAAATAAAAATGCAGAGTTATTTCAAATAAATAATGTTTTCCGAGTGATTAAGTCTTCTTTGAATGCATTTCTTGATTCATATGTACATCGTGCGATTACATCCAGCAGTAAAAAATATTCCATGTATAACGCACACCTAGGAGTTTCGCCCTTTTTTTTTTTTAAGTGCGCGTTATACACGAGTAAATACGGTATTTTTGTACTACATTTTGGACGATATCTCCGAAAATGTGATACTTAAAATGAAAAAAAGATCTAGTTTTGAGTGCATATAGCGAAAGCTTTCTCACGATATTTCATACGATATACCAAGTAAAGTTTTTTTTAAAGTAACTTAATTATCGACTCTTCATTCTTCCTAAGTATATTAGTGAATGTGAAATGTAAGTATGTGGAACAATAATCCTTATTACTTCCCCAATTTGAACTTTTCACGTTCCATTGTTTACGAGTAAAATGTCTGCGGCAGACAAACAAAAACACAGGATTGTTCTTATAACAGCTCAGTTTATATTTTTTAATTTTTGAATCCAAAAACCCAGACAAGAAAATCTTCCAGACCACAAAATCAGTTGTGGCATCAACTTTTAAAAAATAGGCGTTATTCAGTTGAAAAAAAATGATGGAAGGGAAGAATTATGGGTAAAAGATAAAGCTAACATATACTGCCACAAATTTTCTAATGATTCAGCATAAAAATATAAAAAATCAAGACAGTTGTGTTTGGTTTCACTTATTTTTACGAAAAAAGAAATCGAAGAAATGATTCAGTGTTCAGATTACCATTTATGATTCCTGTTTATATGCTGCTTAATAAAAAATGAACAAAAGAAATCAATGTGTAAGCATTGCAAACCTTTAAGGTTTACTTTATCGTTTTTTAAATAATATTCATGAAACTGGCAATTAGTTCCATAATTTTTATTCATTGTTATTTATGACTTTGTTTTACATTTTGAATACTTTTTGATTTAAAACATTCACTCATACCGTCAGATATTTGATTTCATTACATTTCAGTTCCTATTGTTTTACTTGATTGTTTCAGATGGGTTGGTAGAAATAGTAAAATCTATTTATACATAATACTTACTTAAATATAACTGCTTACTTAATATATATTTACTTAAATATCATTTACTCAAATATAATGTGACCTTCTGCATATTGACTTTCATCACACATACAAATAACCATCTTTATTATTTTAATAGGTATTGCATTATCTGAAGAAAACATACATAGTTACCAACATTTTGGTATTTTCAATTAAGATTGAAGCAAAAAAGGAATTTGATAAATGTGTTTTGTTTTAAACTGGTTTTATTTTATTTTCTTTATCAAACATAATTTCTAGTTTTATCTAAAGGCTTTTAATTTTTAGAAAATCTGAATGTGTCAATAATACAACATTAATTAGGATAAAAATTGAGAGTAATTACTAGACAACTGAAGTGATTTTTTATTAAACAGCTTTCATATTAACAGTCTACCTTTTTATATTATTTATTTTTACTACTTTTCTCCATTATAAGACTAATATATATTCCTTTAATATAAAAATAGAAAACATCGCGCAGTAAGCAATTAAATTAAGTATTTAGATTTTTTTTCTTACTTTCTTAACCAAACATTCTTGAATTTCTTTTGGAAATTCAAATGAAAAAAAACTTTATTGTATGTGACAAGCAGAAAATTTTTTTAAAGCAGAAAATATTCAGCTTTTAAAGCTAGAAAACATTCAGCTATTAAGAGCTTAAATCGAAATTTAAAATATATATATTAGTACAGGCATTACGTGCTCAAAAAAGACGAATAAATGCAAGTTTTGGTGTAGTTTTGATTTCTGGCTCCCTTTATGTCTTTTGGGTCGCTGAACACGAATCTGGCATTATCCAACAAAATTTCTCCCCGGAAACACTTTTTTTGGCAAAAACGTGCAAAAAACGTGGCGTTTTTTCGTTTTTTCTAAATAACTTCAAAATTATGCATTTTACATAAAAGTCATGAATACATAAATTAAAGAGCACAAAATTTCCTACATTTTATGCATTTAAAGTTTTTTTCTCTGATCAATGGTTTAGCCGTGAGAGAGCCGCAAAAATGGGCGTGAAAAGCAAAAAATTCTGAAAAACGTGAATTACAGCACCGTACGTCGATGAAACATGAAAAACAACCATTTTACGCAAATTATTAAATATAATATTATTGACTATATTTTATTAATCTGATGGTCATTGTTTCTTTCATAACAAAACAATAAATAAAAATGAGCATTTTTGTGATCAAAATCTTCATTTGCTATTATAAAATAATAATAGTAATAATTTCTTAATTTGACTTTTAAATAATGTAAATAAAATAACTAACACAGGCTTTAACATATAAAAGCTGACACGGATTCCAGTTCTTAAAGTTCTCGAAGCTCAAAATGTGGGTGTGACAATAAAAAAAATCCGGAAAATAGGAATTATGGCACTGTACATTAGATTTAACATGAAAACTGACCATTTTTCGCAAAGATTGACTTTAAATGATACTGAAGATATTATGATCGACTATATTTTGCAATGAAGTTGCGAACAATAAAAACGACGACTCATTATGAATTATTATTTAATTATAAATAATTATGTACATTAGTAAGTACATTTACTTAAAAAAACAAAGTACTATTTCCGCTTTCTTTTATTTGAGGGTTCCTGCTTTTCACCGACATTTACAAAATAGAAAATAGACGAATGGAATTAGTGGGTGTTTTTATAACTATTAATATTATAAATAAAAGTTTTTTTATAGTAAATATTTGATACCTTGCGGCATGACTATGTCCCCTTCCATTCGGACCTCTGATTCATTGTGTGGGTAATCCATTTTCAGATCGGTTTCAAAGTCTAGCTCATCCTCTTCGTCTTGACACACAACTGCGATGTTGTTGCAGTTTCCCGAAGCAAATCTTCTATCTGATATCTTCGCAAATAATTTTTGCTGTTTCTTCAACCACTCGCAGCCTCTCATCTCGATCAGATTTACATGTTTGCTGATACCATGCATTAGTCAGTATCTTCACTCCTATATTCTTGAAACACATAATAGACTTTTTTTCTGATTCTTTGTGATCAGTATGTCGTCTCCGTATCTCTCAATGAGGTTAAACTTTACAGTTCTCATATCAGGTTGATAACTCCCTGTAACCTGTTTCATTAGCTCTTTCATGGGGAATTGTCATCATGATTTTCAAGGTAATAGTAATATACTTTGCATTCCTCTGTCGATTGCCTCGGCAAATGGACCACGTTTCTACTGTTCTTGGACCTTCAACCTCCCATAAATATATTTAAAACATTTTATGTGGTATTGCGCATTTGCTGCGATCAAATCATTCACTGATTCGATGCGTTGAATTATAGCCTGCCCCAAATCATCATTGCGAGCTCTTGCTGCTATCAGAATTGTACTTTTGAATCCCATGTGTCGCATACTATATACAATATTGCATTCGCTTGGTGGATTTTTCGCTTGTGTTGCGATGAACTCTTCCGAAATGCACAGTTCACATATAAAACAATTAGTTTAAAAATTAAACTGAGGAGTTGATGAACTTAAAATTTGAGAAGTGCTAGCACTTTCTTCCTCAATCTTCTTCAGATAAGCAGTAATCATCCGTTCATTTAAGTATGCTTTTCTACACTTAACATGCACATCTACTGAGATTTTCCCCTTTAGGAAAACTGCCTTTCCATCCTTTCTTTCTGTATTTGCCTTGATTAACGCTGCAATACTTCGACTAACTTTCACTGACCCATTTTCTAAAGGAAAGTCACAAATAAAACTCAGCGATATCGCGCAAAATCATTTTAGATGTTCACTATATTCACGAAGAATCAAACAGTGAATTACTAAATTATAAGTAAGCAGTTGCATATAGAAACTGAGAGGAATGTATCCTCCCGATAAGCTAGTGATCTGTGCGACGTATATTTCTAAGAGAGGCGAGACTGGTGGAAAAGGGGGGGGGTTAGTATTCCACTGAACGTGGACATGGGATGCGGGGGGTGGGCGCTTGACCAACGTTATTTCATACTTGCACCCTTTCAATCAAGGGGGAAAGTGCAGATGGGATAAGTTAAAGCCTGTTTTAGTTATTTGATTCACATTATTTAAAAGTCAAATTAAGAAATTATTACTATTATTATTTTATAATAACAAATGAAGATTTTGCTCACAGATATGCTCATTTTTATTTATTTTTTAGTTATAAAAGAAACAATGAACATCAGATTAATAAAATATAGTCAATAATAATATATTTAGTATTATTAAGTGGGGAAAATTTGCGTAAAATGGTTGTTTTTCAAGTTTCATCAATGTACGGTGCTGTAATTCACGTTTTTCAGAATTTTTTGCTTTTCACACCTATTTTTGCGGCTCTCTCACGGCTAAACCATTGATCAGAGGAAAAAACTTCAAATACATAAAATGTAGGAAATTTTGTGTTCTTTAATTTATGTATTGATGACTTTTATATAAAATGCATAATTTTGAAGTTATTTAGAAAAAACGAAAAAAAACCACGTTTTTTGCACTTTTTTGCCAAAAAAAAACGTGTTTCCGGGGAGAAATTTTGTTGGATAAGGCCAGATTTGTGTTCAGCAACCCAAAAAACATAAAGGGAACCAAAAATCAAAACTACACCAAAACTTGCATTTATTTTTTACCAAATGCCTGGACTATATGGGTGTATATCAATTTAGTTTTTATGTTAAAAAGAATAGAAGTCCACAGTTGGTTACTAGACATCGAAGAGATAAATGACGAATCTTTATTGAACTTCGATTTTTTTAAACTGTCCTAATTAATGTATATTGCGTTTTTAAAATATGCATTTTTTTAAATTTTTCTTACAGAAATATCATTTGTTTGAAGCTAAAACACAATTTATTTTTAAATAAAATCAATGAATTTTTACACGCGATCAGATACTTTCACTAATGGTGAGAATATTTGATATATTTCAAAATACTATCAAAAAATTTCGTAGATAAACGAAGCTAAATTATGTATGAGAACGAAAACAAATGTTAGGAAGTAACGTTTTCGCGTGTACGAAAAACATTCATGTTAAATTTTAAAAAGCCTGTGGTTCATTTTAATCAATATTTTATGCTTTTATTTTTGTGTGTTTTCTCAATACAGAAATAATTGCTCTCTACACTAAATAATGATTATATTTTGGCAAATGAAGCTACTCATCAGACGAAGTAAGTTATTTCTCTTTTCGATGCAAAACTTTTACATGTACCTCACAGGTGAATAAAATGCTCTTCAGATATTAATATTCAGTAATGTGAAGCAAAAGAATACACATGTTTATCAGAGAGCAAATATAATTCTCTTAAATTGTAATTTGATTTAATGAAACTGGACTTCAGAACTTATAATTGTAACTCATGTTAGTAAACTACTATGCAAAATTTGCTGAAAATTTACTTTTAAACTTTGAAAGACTTTTAAACATACTTAATGAAACTGGATTCATTAATTTAAAAAGTATAATTATAAGACATATCAGTAAAGGTCATCTGTTATGAAATTTCCAAAATTTTTACGGATTGCTTCTCTGATAAGACATAAATTAAATACTGCAAACGAAACAATGTCTTTAGGACTCAGACCAATTGACATTATCAACAATAAACTAATCGATCTTTTGTCGAATAAATTAGGCTTTTCGTATAAATTAGTTTTTCCCAGTGATGACGAATTTGGAAGAGTACTACCCGATGGAAACTGGACTGGAATGGTTGGCATGGTTCATCGTGGTGATGCTGACATAATAATTGATGATTTATCCGTCACAGAACCCAGAAGTAAAGTAATTGATTTCAATCAACCCTATTTCATTGATAGGTATACTTTTGCGACAAAATTTATGAAAGAAACGCATAATGAGACAGCTTTCCTAAGACCATTTACTTTCGAAGTTTGGCTAACTTTAATTATTTGTTTTTCCATAACCTGGTTAATATCTAACATTAATAAAATAAATATAAGAGGAGGTGATTCAAAAAAGAGCGTAAGACTACATAATACTTGCTCAAAATCTTCTAAAAGTTGTAACAAAACTTCAGGAATGTATTTTTTGATGTCTAGTCGTTTGATAGCTGAAGCATTTCTTCGACTTTTTTACACATCTATTCTTTTATCGTTTTTAATTATGCCATCGACAAGTGATATTCGAACGATTCCCGATCTTGCAAAAGCGGTAAAGGAAGACAATTATCGATGCGCTTCTTTCAATAACATGTATCTTCCAGATGTAATGGCTAACTCCCAGGATCCAAATTTCAAAGTACTTGGACCGTGTATAAAGCATTTTAAAGGTTTAAGTACTATTGATGTATTGAATCATAAAAATGATAACAAGAATCTGGCGTATATTTCGACTGAGTCATATTTAAAACATTTCAGGAAAAAATATTTTGTATCCGCGGATGGCATTTTACCTGATGTAATATCTATAGGAATTAAAAAAGGTTTCTGTTGTAAAAAACAACTGGATTCTACGATAAATAATATTTTGGCATCAGGTATTTTAAATAAGTTTATTGAATTCGATTATTTTCATAAAATCATCACATCTATTCATAATACGGATTCACAAAAAACATGCAAGCAGTTATCATTGAAGCACTTCGAAGGGATTTTTGTCTTACTTTTTATAGGGCATTCCTTATCATTTATAGCATTGGTTTTGGAAATATTGATATGTGAATTTGACAAGAACAGAATTTGATTGTGTTATGAAATGTATAGTTACATTATATAGAAATGAGTTGTTTTTTAAACAATATTTTGATACTTTAGACCTTTTATGGGACCATTACACTCAGTTTTATCCTTTCACTGCACTTGTGATAAAATCCTTTCAAAACTATTAGCGTTTCTTGTTGTAAAGAGCACAAATCGTCTTGGGATACAACAATAACTGTTTTCTTTATCAGCGGATTCTAAGTATTTAAAGTATTTTGAGTGTAATACAAAAATAAATCTGTATTTAAGCGTTTGTTGTCAGAATTGATATTTTATTTGTTTAATTAAAAAAGTCTATTAAGAAATCTCACATTTTAGAAACGACCCTTACTTTACAAATTAAAGCAAATCAGATATGTATTTTCTCTATTAACTATACAGCCTACGTGATTTGGTTGCAAAAATTAGGATATTCTCCTTCAAAAGACAAATTATAAATTAGCAGCATGTTACTTGGAAATAACTTACAATCTTAAGTCCGGAATCCTCGAGAATTTACCAAGTACAAACTTTGGGTCATTAAAACTATTGCTTTTTTAATCAAAATAAAATAAAATTCACTACTTAAGGCAAAATATGACGTTCGTATGTTGAAATTTTTATGTAACAACTATAATGTTAAGTGAAACTATATTTTTATTTAAATAAATCGTAACAAAATATAAAGTAAAACAAAAACATTTATTTAAGGAAACATTTATGATTTAAGAAAAAAATGTAACTTGACTAACTATTGAACATTTCAGTTAATGTGCGCCGCTTTATTAACTTAAGTTTATCACTAAGACGCTTTTAATTTATCCCGTGTATACATATCGTAATCAGAGAATAATAAGGCTCTGTCTGTGTTTTTGAAAAAAAAATACTTATTGATATAGAAAGGTTCTATTTTTATCTATGAAGGTATTTTTGCATCAAAATGATGCTATATATAATTTTTATATCATATTACAATTATATTATGACAATATTTTAATAAAAAAATGCCTTCATTGATACAAATAGAGCCTTTCTATATCGATAAGTCAATTTTTTCAAAAACGCAGATAGAACCTTATTATTCTCAGGTAACGATATGACATACATTTCATCCATAAAGCTTCTTTGCATGAGGTTTTTTCATCAGTTTAGTTTTGTCACTTCTTTCTTAAATACTAATATTAAAATCATTTTGTATTGTAATATCCATTTGTTTTCATAAGTTGTTTGTTATTTTCTATATCAACAAAATTATAAATCAAACGGATTGTGTTAAAAAACGTTGTTCTCCATACTTATGTGTGTACATTATTTTTATGATTAGTATTGTAATGAGTGTGTTCTATTATGTGAATTTGTTAATGCATACATCTTTTTCATTTCATGATTTACAATATGTTTCTTATTTTATTATATCTCAAAAATATTTTTAAACCATTAAATGTAAATTTATATTGCTATATATAATACCAACGTTACTCTATTTTTAAATTTACATACTTTATGTATTCAGCAGAAAAAAAAATATTGCATGGAATTTATCCAATTTTCTAATAAAAATTTAATTTACGAATCAGTTTGGCAAACTTAATGATCAGATATATTTAAAGAATGCATTATTTCCATATATGGTTATCATGCCATAGTATTTATTATATTTATGATTGGAGTTAGTATATTTAAGGTATATTTTAACTGAATGAAAAAAGTCCAGATCAGAACTGGAACCAGTATATATTGCTGTGTCATACCGATACTATATCATTAAAGTTATTCATCCAACGCCAAAATATTGAGGTTTAAATTCTGATCAGGACATTTTTCACTCAGTTAGAATAAACCTGAACTGTGTTACTCGAACTATAAATCTGATTTATTCAGTTGGAAAGAAATACCTAATTCTTAATTATTATGACACGACATCGTATTTTATTCACATAATTAATTTTCTGCATTGTTCTTTTAAAATTAGTACATGTTACACATTTTTCTCTTTATATGTTTTTCAATTATACTTATTTTATTATTTAAATTTTATTTATTAAAGTATTTAGGTATTTTAACACACATTTTGTTAAAAATTCTCCTTTATTTCAAAGGTGCATGTAGATATTTTAAATGCATCAACAGATTTCAAAACTTCATTTATTAACAAAAAACATATAATGGTTATTGCTTTGTTAGTTTATGTAAAGATAGATATATAAATACGCAGAAATAAATAAGGTTAATTATTTATTTAATGATATTACTTATTACTTTAAAATTTCTTTAACACACATTCCGATTTTTTTATTGATCTATTAAATTTTGTCAACATATAATATGAAGTATAAAAACCTTTGGTAATTTACAGCAAATACTTTATAGAATAGGCTATATTAAAAAAGTAAAGATATTTTTTACTATCGTCCTTAAGAATGAACGCAAATTTTAATTTAATTGAGAACTGTTTAAAAAATAAAATAAAATAAATATTCAAAAACGATTTAAATACTTCTACTTAAAACAATTAATCTTCATATATACCGCATATTATGATAAAAAGAAAAACATAGATTATACATCAATAGAATCATAAAATATGCATTAATTATAATTAAAATTTCTTTATAATTTTAACACAAAAAATAATATATGTATTGAAAATCATATCTAAACAGTTCTTAATCGATTATATAGTCACTTCAGTTACTGATAATAGATTTTTAGATTCATTTAGGAAATAATTGTTTAGGATCATCTAGTTTATATATATATATATATATATTTTTTTTTTGTAAATGTAGCAAAAAATTGTTCAACTATTTGTTATGTTTTTATGCTTACATTTTAAAACAATCAACAATTCTGTCGATTTCTTGACTTGGAATTCTCTTTTATAAGGCTGCATCTCACTATGTTTGGGCTTTAAAACTGTTGACAGCTAGACTCAACTCTTTATAAATTTAAAAACAAAGTTAAAAACTCCATAATATGCTTACTTTGAGCAGAATAGTTACAATAGTATTTAGCATAGTGCCTTCAATGCTAAAAATAACATAAACGTGCTCAATTGCATAGCTCATTTTTCAATATGGTAATCATGGCATAGTATTTATTATATTCATTGTTGGTGTAACACATTTGAGGTTTATTCTAACTGAAATGGAAGGTCTCCATGCTAGACATACTCGGAATACTTTGAAAAAAATATTAAACTGCTTATGTATGTGATACAGGATCAGTTAAATTTAGTGCCGGATAAAATCGTCTATTTTATAATTTTTTAATCAATGTAATACAAAATTATTCAACTATTATGTTTTTAATTTTAAATTTTAAAACAATCAAAATTTCTGTCGATTTCATGATTTATGTTGTATTTGGCTGCATCTGACTATGTATGGACTTAAAAAAAACTATCGAGAGCTAGACTTAACTCTATATAAATTTAAAAACAAGGTTAAAAATGACAGAATATGCATTTTTTTAACAGACTAGTTCAATAAATGTTTAACATATTCGCTTCAGTACCGAGAATGACGGAAACGTGCTCGATTATATAGGAGAGAAACGGATTGAACTGGGAAGTTTATTAAGCAATAGGAAAACAAGAATACATATATATAAGGCAGTATGGGAGTGTTATTGTTATGCAAACGAAAATCGGGGAAATACTGTTAGTAATTGAGAAAAGGCGAATTTTATGTAATAATTCGAACAATAACATATATAATAATGATTCATTCACAATTAACAATCTTGTCAAACGTTAACTGCATTCCTTATTCCTCTTTTATCAGATTGTTGGGAATATTACATAAAATTATCTTTTTTTTTTTTTAATTACTACCAACATTTTAACATTTTTCGTTGAATTATCTATAATATTATCCTGTTGGATGGTACCTGCATATTCTCTGTTTTCTTATTAGCCAACGTATTTCCGCTTGTATCCGCTTCTCTCTTATATAATTGAGCAAGTTTTCTTTATTCATTGCATGGAGGACAGTATGCTAAATACTCCCAAAAACAGTCTATTCAAAGTATACATATTACAGCGTCTTTAATTGTTTTTTTAAATTTACATTCTGCTGTGCTAACTAGCATCTTAATAATTATACACTCAATTATGGGTCAGTGATGAAAACTAGAACTTTTACTTTCCTATGGAAAAAAAAGTTACAATTTCATGGCATCTTTTTTTTCTGGAATGCATCCGAACTTACTAATGATGCAAAATGTTCATTTCTAATTGAGGCGTCATATTATTTTAGGTGGTGAAACAAAACTTTCAGAGTGATTAGAAATTTCTTTCAGAAGCGTGTATCGTAGCCAATGTATTTTTTTCTCGTTTAGATAGCGTCGAGCAATGGTTATTCGCCCTTTGTTTTTTACTATGCGCATGTTTAACACTTAGAAATTTTTAAAAAAATGTTGGAAATACTTTTATGATAGTCAGTTTTATAATGCTTCGTAAAAACAATATTGTAGGATATGCAGCTATCATATCGCAACAATGCAATTTTTTACTTGAACCAAGATAAATACAAAATTTTTAACACTGTCGTTCACAAAGCCATAAGAACAGATTTGGCTCTTCGAATTGAATTTAATTGTGGCCGAGGTCGAATTTACCAGAAAGATTTTTTCGTTACAGGAAAAAAAAATTGACATATTATATAAAAAATAATACATCAGGCTGCAAGATTAAAATATCATCTTTTTTTACAAACAAAGAAAATCCGAAAAAAAAAAAAAAAACACAAAAGCCATTAAAAACAGCTTAAAAAGTTCCTTAAAATTTCAATAAAATAAATAAGAATAATTAAATCAAAGTCTATATTTGCTATTAAGCTAACAGAATGAAAGCGGATTCCTCATACAAATAAAAAAGAAAGAAAGAAAGAAAGAAAAACTTTGCATTCTGCAAAAAGGTTAAAAATTTGTGAACATTTTAAATATTGCTGCAATAATTCCGAATAAACATTATTGAAAGAAGGACAAAATACAAAATTTGCTATGTTGAAGTACAGGACTGCAAATGATTTGCTTTACAATAGTTAATAAATAACAATAAATAAAAATTTAAAAAATTGCTGCAAAACATGAAAGAATTTTAAAAATTGCAAATTGAAAGTTGAAAAAAAAGAAACACTCTTAAAATTCAGAATTTAAAATATTGAAAACGGCGCAAAGTGTAGAATGGGCTGAAAAATTGAAAGCATGTTCTTTTCACGAATGTGAAAATATTACCGCGGAACGCGAAAATACTTTAAAATTAGAAAAATCACAACAAACTAAAAATATGTATAAGAATTCTGCATAAACTTATTGGTAAAGCATTCAAAATTTATAATATGGGCATTAAATATTAATACCTGATTGAAGAATTTTAAAACGTCGCTGTGAAAAAAATATCATAAAAATCTCCTAAATCTTGCTTTGATGTACATAGTTTGAAACATACAGGTGTCTTCCTGCCAAACCCCATACAGTGAAGGTCACAATTATAAGGACAAGGAAAAAATTGCATTATATTTAGCGGGAACTTATGCAAAATTACGCTGCTACTTACGCTGGAAACTTACGCTGGAAACCTATGAAAAATGAAGATTATTTTTGTATATTTTTATGGAAATATGTGGTAAATTAATATTTATAAAAAGTATTATAAATTTATACAACCATCGAATATGGACAAAATTATAAGAACAACTGTATTTGTGTGTTCTAAAAAGTAAAATTTGCATGTTTTTTGCTCTGCACACGGAACTTCCAGACGATATAAATACATAGTAAGCGTTTGGGATTGTATTATTCTTTTGTTTAATCATGCCGCAAGGTGCAAAGTTTTTGGAGTTTCAGAAAAGAAAAATGGATGCATTTTTTATTTTCAGGACTTTCTGTTTGCTAAACTGCTACAAAGTTTAATAGATCAAGAACGGCTATTTACAATTTTCTTTAAAATACCAGCAAATATGGACGGCAAAGACATACCAGCAGGCACATCTTCTGTTTCTGTATGGGTGGAAAGAATGATAATAAGTCGAGTTTCCTCCAAATAACGAAAAAAAAAAAAAAAACGTAAATTGAACTTAGAATGCAAGTGCTCGAACTATTCGACGTGTTTTACAAAAAGAAAGAAAAAGGCTCGCTATAGTAAACATGTGTTAAGACCGCCTCTTACAATAGTTCATAAGAGACTGAGCATGGAGTTTGCCAAAAACTGCATTACTATAAGAAAAATTTGGGATTCTGTATTTTCCGAAGAGGAAAGGAATAATTTGGATAGACTAGATTGTTTTTGCAACTTCTAGTATGATCTCCGAAGAGAAAAAACAATTTTCTCAAAGGATGTATTTAAAAGTGACTCAGTAACGGTCTGGGGAGTTTTCACAACTGGTAGAACTACTCGAATAGTTTTTGTGCAGGGTAGGATGAATTATGAGAGTTACATTGATGTATTGGGCGATAATCTTTTACCAGAAGCACAATTAATAGCGATTGGAGGCTATTTTTTCCAGCAGGACACGTCCTCGGTTCATGTTTCCCAAACTTCAAACTCGTGGTTTGATACTAATTTCGTGAAACTACTTGATTGGCTGGCCAGAAATCCTGATCAAAATCCAATGGAAAATCTGTTGGGTATTCTGGCACACAAAGTATGCAAAAATGGCATTTAAACTCAAAACAAGCAAGAACTCATGTCTTCCATCGAAAAAGGTCACTCACAATTTTCCAAGAAAGTTGTTATGGAATTGTCAAACTCCATGACGTCAAGACTGATAAAAGTGGTTGAGAAGAAGTCGGGAAATTATTAATTATCAGTGTGTTTCAGATAAAAACATTCATTGTCCTTATAATTTTGTGCAATTTTTACTATGACATATTTTGTTAATTGTGACAAAACATTCACATTTAGCATTTTCCAATGTTTTTCCTTTTACAATGATTTCTACCATAAAAAAGCATTTTGTTTATAAATTTCACTTTATTTACCTCACAAATAAATATTTTCTGCGCAATTTTTAATTGTTCTTACAATTCTGAACACCACTGTAATTCTTCTTTATTGGCATCTTTCGAACACAAGACACAGAGAAACACCAGGCACGCAAAAAATTATCCTTATCATTTTAGTAAATATTAAATTATTTGAGAAGAAAGACTGTGGTTGCAAATATTTTGGTACATTTCAAATAAGAGAAAAATAGGAAAAATATTTTACAAATGCATTTTGTTTTTTACCAGGTTTAATTTAATTTAATAATTATAATTTCTAGTTTAAAATGTGGATTTTTTAATATTTAGAACAATGACAAAAATTTAGAATGACAAAAATGCCATATTAATCAGGATAAAAACTGAAAATTATCATCATTTGTGATTTTCTTATTAACACCCTGAATGCCACAATAACTGACGCTGAATTTTCCGTTTAGGACGCGTCAGTCACCGGTGACTGACAGTATGAAATATGATATAAACTAAAAATATATTGTTATAAGTAATTATTAAGAAAGTATTATCCTGCAGAAAGTTAAAAAAATTAAGTAAATAAATTTTCAGTAATTATTTAAAAAATATAATTTGCTTAGTTTTGCATCATATAATTAGATTGTAAGTTATCGATGACTTACGAGGCACAAATAGAAAGTTCAGGTCAGTCACTGGTTGACTGACGTGGCATTCAATGTGTTAAAGATCTTTAATATTAATTAATATGTTACGTTATTTATAATTGCATAAACATATAAATTATCGATTACAAACTTAAATGCTGTTTAATTTTCTTGAATAATAGATTGCGTGATTTTAATGAACAAGTTTTTTTTATGAATGATTCGAAAAACAGTTATTATGTCCGATGATAGAACGATTTCAAATTTATTTCTTGAATTTAAAAAAGCAAAGAATTTGTTTATATAAATATTAAAAAATTTAAAAATGCTACAAAAAAGTAGTTTAATAAATTAAAACGGCCCTTTTCAAAATAATATCTTGAAAGATCAAAATTTTAGACTTATAAATAAATTTTACATTCAAAAAATTAAAATAGTAAGCATGATGATCGAAATTTTATGATGATCAAAACGTGGCTTACATAATAATATAGCCATATATAATACATGCCATATTAATATTCTTGGAGCAATACTAAACTAATTTAAAATTAAATTTCAGTTTTCCAATTTTCATTACGACAAATTTTTAAACTTCTAAACATCGCACAATTTCAATTTTTACACCGTTGCATGGTGAAAATGCATGGTGAAATGCATGGTTTTTCTATTCAATTCAGTTTGCTTCAAAGCTGTATCTTAATGTTTTGAATTATTATTATTTTTATTAGGTTTTTAATACTTTTTTGTCTTTGTGAGAACAGAAGTACTCAATTTCTGTTGAAGGAAAGGAAAAAAAAATGATTACTGTATCTTTTTGTAAGAACAACAACAACAGAGTGGCTTACGTAATATTTGAGTCATATATTACGTAAGCTGGATTAAACATGGTCCATTCAGAAAACGAATAAAATGCGGATATCACAAGGATTCAGGTATGCCAGAGATATCGCTACACCGAGAGAAACAACCAATTTTTAAACAGTTAAAAAAAACTTTGGTAGGAAAGATATTGTGAGTAATTTAGAGGAAAATCTTCATAAAAGGTTACACATTTCAAATTAGATTTACAGTATTTTTTAACTAAATATAATTTACATCACTCTAACTTGTGTGATATTTTAATTTACCTTTAATTAAAAGAATGAGTATGGTGTCTAGTAAAATGACATCCAGTATTCAAATTATTAAATTTTTTAACTTTAATTTATTTTAAAGTAATATTTAAGAGTAAATCATTACTGAATGAAAGCTTATTGCATTGTTAATGTTTCAGAAAAAGATTCATTTGTTTACAACATTAGTTATAGTAAGAGTTTAACTAAGACGTAAAAAAGAACCTATTCATATGTGAACTAATATTGTTTTACAGATTTATAAAATTTTTAAATATGAAAATTGTAGGTTAAATGTATAAAAATTAATAGATCTTGCCGACATTTGTTTGAGACGTACTTTCTTTAATGTCGTTTCTTTATAAAACTTCCTTTTTTTATGTCTTAAATAATATAATGGGATTTTTTTTTTCAAATTTGCATTTTTTTTTTCAAAATTACCTGCAGAAAAATCACTTATCTGAAACGAAAATGCTATTAATTTTTAAATAAAATCAATCTAATTTACACACAATAAAAAAATTCCACTAATGACGTTAATATTTGATAATTTCCAAAACACTATAAACAAATTTGTACATAAACAAAAAATAATTTATGTATGAGAATGAAAGCAAAATTTAAGAATATGCTTTTGTGAGAATAAAAAAAACATTAAAAAAAGAATTATCTTAAATTCTAATAATTTTAATCAATATTTTGTTATATTTTTAATTTTGTGCATTTTGCCAATACAGAAATAATTATTTTCTTTTCGGAATAATGATAATATTTTGAAAAGGAATTTATTCAACATTAGAGGGGGTAAATTATTTTTTTTCGACATGAAAAGCCTCGAAGTGTAATTCGCTAAAATGGAGATGCTATTTAACCACTTAAGGCTCCTGTCCCTGCTAGTGAATACACTGGTGAGCGAATGCTATTGCTATGGAGAGAATGTTTTCTAATAACTTGTTTGCATTTCGACATTTTCATATTTTTTTTTCATTAGTTACTTTAGGTTTACCTTCACATCGCTACTTTTTTTTAATTTTTTTGTTCGATTTTAGTTGCAGATATACCGGTTTCGAAAATGAAAGCACCATTTAAAAAATATTTACAATCAAAATCGAAAAAGTAAAAAAAGGAGCGATATGGGAGGGACCCTAGCTATCCAATGCAAAATAAATTACCGTATTTACCCGTGTATAATGCGCACGTGTGTATAAGGCGCATGCATACTTTACAAGTAAAAATGGCGATTTCTTAAAATCTCGTGCATAACGCGCACCATAAATTTGATACGCTAATGAAGTATGACCAAATAAATTTAAGTAAAAAAAAAGCCGAAACAAACATTACACCAGACCAGAAAACAAGACGAAAATGCATTTTTAGACTTCGAGTTGTGAGAGAATGACGGGAAATAGGAATGAGTGACGGTAAAGAGAATTGCTAATTAGCATTTAGATAATGTCACTAGCTCTGTTGTATAAAAAATTGCAGTAGTATTTTAATTAAGTAACATTTTCCGAGTTTTAATATCTTCTTTGAATAATTTCTTGTTTCATATGTATATAGTTCAACTGCATCCAACAATAAAAAAATATTCCGTGTATAAGGTGCACCTAGGAGTTTTGTCCTATTTTTTTGAAAAAAAAGTGCGCCTTATACACGAGTAAACACGGTATTTAAAAGTGTTCAAATGCAAGCGAGTTATTAGAAAATAACCTAGCTTTAGGAAGAGCGCTAGCTTGTGAGTGTCTTAGCTAGCAAATACAGGAAGAAGCCTTAAATGATTTGCGCGTAAGTTGTACCAGCAAGATGAGCTTGCTTCATCCGTCACTTAAAGTTTTTTGACATCACTAAATTTCTTAACTCTTTCGGGTCCAAATTTTCTGTCAATTTTAAGCAAATTTTTTTATGTTAATAAAGTTAACACTAGCTATCCAAATAGATTAATTAGTGTTTAACGAATATTTCATTCTCTGAAAGATAAAAAATGTTGCTTTTTTCATAATATTCAATTAATATTCATATGACAATAGGCTGAGGAAGAATGTTTGGAGATGTTTCGAAAATATTGCATTACAACAACACTGTAAAAAAAAATTGTAAATTTACGGTACTTTACCGTGAATGCGCCAGTAAATTTACGGAAAATGTCCCTTTTTTCAGATTAACGGTCAACGTCCGTAATTTTTTGCATTTTTTGGGCAAAATCCGTTAATGTAATGGCAAAATCCGTTGATATAAGGATAAAGTCCGTTTTTTTACGGACATTGTCTGGAATCTCTGCTGCAGTAAATTTATGCTGCAGCTTTTTTCCAGTGAAGACTTACCTTATATTACAACTTTCTAATATTTCTTGCGCTTTATTACATATGATTCTTTCACGAAAACACATTTTTTTTTAAATTTAAAAGGTGAAATATATGTTTAAAATAAAAGAATCTAAAACGGCGCAAAAAGAATTAAGGAAATAATAATAATTATTATTATTACGGACTGCCTAAATATAAATGAAGCCATATAGTATATGCACACACATATACTAAAATTATTTCATATAAATAATATAAAAAGCATTTTATAAAGCAAAGTAATACTCCATTAAAAGACATGTGCTATTAATAGTACACCAGACCCGAAAGGGTTAAATACAATTTCATACAATTTAGAAGTAGAAATGTTTAGGCTGAAAATTACGAATATTTTATCTTGAAAACAAAAATGGTGTTCACCCCTGTTTTCAATTTATTGTACGTGATAAAAAGAATCAGTTAAGTTGTTAAATATTTGTATTCGCTTAGGTAAAGATAAGCATATGTTGAAAAAGTGAGCATATATTAACGCATTTTTAAATTTGAGAAAAATTCGATTCCATGAAACTGGACTTTTGAAATTTAAAATGTAACTCATATTAATAATAGCTATAGTCAAAGCGCTCTGTTATAAAAATAATATGTTATAGCAAGAGTTTAATTAAGTAAAAAATAAAATAATAAAATCAAAATCAAAATAAATGAAAATAAAAAAATAAAATAACAAATTGCTATTTGAACTGATATCGTTTTATAAATCTATACTGTTATTAAATATTTAAGTATGAAAAATATAGGGTTATTATTATAAAGAAACAAATAGACCTTTATACTTGCCGACATTGTTTTGAGAGATATTGTTTTTAATGTCGTTTCTTTATCGAATTTTATTTTTTTTAAATAGTTCTTATTAATATAAAATGAGTTTTTTAAATTTAGATTTTTTTTTCAAAATTTTCCGTGACAAATAAAAGATGTTTCATCTTTTATTTGAAAACGCTATTAATTTTTAAATAAAATCAATCTATTTTACACGCGATAAAATACTTCCAATAATAGCGTTAATTTTTGATATTTTTCAAAACACTATCAAAGAATCTGGTATATAAACAAAACTAAAATATGCATGAGAGTGAAAACAAACGTCAAAAAGAGATAGTATGTGAATGAAAAACATTAAAAAAAATAATTATTTTAAATTCTAAATGTCTATGTTTAATTTTAAACAGTATTTTAAGTTCTTATTTTTGTGCGTTTTGAAAATAGATAAATAATAGATTTCTACACTTATAATGATAATAATTTGCAAATGAATCTACTCAGCATCAGAGGAAGAAAAGTACTTTCTCTGTCCGGATAAAAAGCTTTTAATCATATCTAACTACTAAATGAGACGCCATTTAAATATTTAGATTCGCTGAAATAAAGAAAAACAATATATGTTGAACAGAATAAAATATATAAGATCTTACTTTTCAATTTGGGAAGTATTTGATTTAATGAAACTAGGCTTCAGAAATATTAATTGTAACTCATATTAAAATTCGCGATGAAATTTAAAAATATTTTATGGATTCCTTTGCTGTTAAAACAAATTCAAGCCAATAGATATCATCAACCGTAAACTAATTGATTTACTAACGAAGAAGTTTTACTTTTCGTATGAATATCTTTCCCCTGGTGATGGCGAATATCCAGCCCAACTGAAACTGGGCTGGAATGATCGGCGTGATTCATCGTGGTGATGCCAATATAATAATTGATATTTTATCAATCGCAGAACCCAGAAGTTAAGTGCTCGATTTCAGTTAACCGTATTTCATCGATAGTGCTCGATTTCAGTTAACCGTATTTCATCGATAGTGCTCAATTTGCGATGAAATTCATAGAATACTTGCATAATGCTTTGCTAAAACTTTTACAGTTTGAATATCTATTTCTATTAGCGTTTTTGAAAGCTCTCTAGTGACTAAAATTTATTTTAAAAAAACGACTACAAAAGCTTGACGATCGTCTAAATCTTGCAATGAAACATCAGAAAACATCAGGAATGTATTTTATGATGTCTGGACACTAAAAGATTTCAAAGGACTTTTCGTATTACTTCATAGGATATTCCATAACGGTGATATCATTGTTTTTGGATATACTGACACATAAATTTCATAAAAACAGAATATCAAAGTGTTGCTAAATGTTTACTTATTTTTCATGCGAAGGAATGTTTTAAAAGCATTACTTTCATTTTAAGACATTGCATCTTTGTACTGACATTTGTCAGATAGAATGATTTTCATTATTCTTATTGTTTTAAGCATACTAACATTTCTTTTTATAAATTGCACACGATTTCTCTGCATAAAAAAATAAATTATCCTGTCCTTTGCATCGAAAGCATTTTAAACATTATGGAAAAAACTGTTCAAGCATCAATTTTATATATTAAATCCACTTATAAATTAATCGCATTATAAATTAAATACATTTTTTAAAATACAGATTACGTTAAAAGTGAATCGTGTTTTTCAAATTAGTGCATTTTAAACAAACAAACTTCTCTTGGGCAAATAGTTTCTTTGTGGTTAAAAAATTGCACTGCTAATCGCTTGAGAACACAGGTGTGTAGCGTAGATTTTTGGGTGTCGTTATAGTGGCCGCTGGTAAGAGCTCCTTTTTAGACGGCAGAAATAGTTTAAGTATAAATCCCAGATTGTGAAGCAATAATACAGGTACACCGAAGTAATGAGTAACACCAGCAAAAACTCTTCTTGGTTTTTTATTAAGAGATGCACGAAAAAGCAGAGAAATACATTCCTCAGGGAGTGACCCTTGGAAACACAATTTATAGAGCTACAAAAATGTCCTTTTTTGACGACAGACAAAATCCAAGTCGTTACAATCAGTGCAGATGTTGGTTAGGGATTTGGCTTGCGGTTTTCGCCAAAACCCTTTGTATAATTGCCGACCTTGGCGATAATTATGCAGAGAGCGACAGAACGGGCGTTGTTAAGTACACAGCCAATTGATAATCTGTAAATTATGGGAGCAGGCACAAAAGGGTTAATAGAGTAATTTCATGAAAACTGCAGCAACTCTCAACGGAACGATGAAAAACATCTGCTTACATTCGCATATTATGCCCTAAACTAGAAGAATCAATGAGACGCACCCACGAAATAATTTGCAGGACAAAACGTTTATGAAGAGAAAGAAAATCGTCAGAAGCTGTACAAAGATTAGATTTTATTTTAGTTATTAAAATCGCAAAGATATCTCTCAACGTTTTCCATACTTAATAGAATATTAAACTGTGGGAAAAGGGCGCAATGAATACCTAAATCATAAATTATAAAGATTAACTGAAATGCAATTTTTATCAAAGGAATGAATTTTGACCAAAAAAAACTATATATAATGGAATCTCCGTTATAAGGTGGGCTGCGGATTGAACTCCCGCTGGCTCCATTGTAAAAGCATTGTAAAGTTCCCAGATGTTGTCATTTTCTGATGTTGCAAATTTCCGTGTTCTATCTCGTCTTTGCACGTTGACGAAAACTTATAAGTGAACACCCATTGTCAAGCAAACGAATCAGGTGTTTTCAATAACCAACAAAGTACCTTCTCAGTTAATTCAACATCGGAATTCAATCAATTGTAAAAAAGCAATCACAAATATATTCTATATCACAGCGATCAATTATGTATGACTTTTTGTTACCTAGAAAAATGGCCTTTTTTTGTCATTTTATGAAAAATCTAAAATTAGAGTAGTATATTTAAACAATATAGTACATTTTCTTAATCCTATCAGTTTAAAGTATATTACTATCATATATATTTTTTTATTAATAATTATTAGTGTGTAAGTGTTGTTATTATTATTGTAGTGAGTGTGTGCAATTTACTCAGTTTGTTAATGCACGTATGTTGTTTATTTCATCCTCCTCAGTCAAGAAATAATTTTTACAAGGGAACCAGAAAAAACAGTTTAAAATTATTACAAAAGATCTCCAAGGACATTTAAAGATTTACCAGTTGACAAGTCGGAGAACAATAATAGTCAATAATTTTTGCGATACTTTATAGTCTAACGCGCTACAATTTTAAAAATATGATGTAGACAGTAGCGCTATAAAAAAATAAAGGCTTGTACTAAACAACTACGCAATTTTTATTTAATTTATGAAAATATTTATGCATTCTTATAGTCTTATGTTAGAAATTTGCACTTTTTTGTGCAATTATTTATGAATGTTATAAATACAGATGCAGCATTTATCAATCCATCTTAAAACATCGTGGAATTATCAATTAGAACTTGCCGATAAACGTTAGTGGCAAAATTTAAATAAAAGTTTTTTTTTTGCAGTAAATGTGAGTTTACTTATTCACTTTTCGATCGCCATATTTTAATACCATTTTTCTTCTTTTGCAATTGATTTATTTACAGATTTTTTTTAATTTTTTAACATTATGATGGAGGAACGTAATATTCAATTGCTCTGATCAGCTTGTAATGAGTAATTTATGCTCTAAGGACCGTTTTAGTAAATAACACAAAATATTTTCTTGTATGCTATATTTCTGTATTTTATCGCATTTGTTTGATTCCTTTCCAAAAAGCGCAATATATTGAGGGAAATGGGTATTACATAATACGCGTCACAAATTTTAAGATCGAAAATTAGTAGATCGAACTTCTTGACAAAATTTTAGTGTAAGGATGTAGCGACTACTATTGATAAATAGTTTATAGTCGCTATCATGTGAAACAAGTAATTATAATTTAGCTAATTCACATTTTATGAACAATTATTTTAATTCCCCACAAAAATTAAAAGGTTTCTTCTTTTCGTACTATATCAATACTAAGTTAATGCTCCATATACTTATGCATTTTTTTTAAATGACGTGATCAATTTTATTTAAAGTAATATTTAGAATAAATCTAGCTTGAAGATTCAACAGAAATATTTCTTTATCATCGGATATTATGTAATTTACATAGAAAGTCAATATATTTTTCATGTTTTTTTTTTTTAATGCTACTTACTCTCACAATAACATAACGCTTAAAATAATTTTGTTTTTCCGAATCTAAGAAATCTTTAATGAAATTTGATATTTATCTTTTTAAAATAAAAGAATAGTACATAATATGATAGTACAAAAATAACTATAATAAATAATTTATCAAGAACAATGTCGTTTTCAATCATTTCATCAGATTAAGTAATGATAAAATGATGACGATGATAACGATAAAAAGGGAGGCAGTGCATTCAACAGTGCATGAAGGGTGATGTGATGTAATTGCTTTTTTAAATAATTATTTCTGCTGAGATTATCACAAGTGTAATTAATAAAATATGATTTATTTTTAATTCCATCATATTCATGAATACATTAATTAAATAAATTAGAAAATCTATCGAACTTATTTAATAAATGCAGAATCTAAAACAAAAATTCATCAAAAAGAAGTTAAATAATACTGAATCAAACGACACTGAAGAGAGATTTTAGAAACGCTGCCGAAAATTTACTTTTTATTTATATGTGCATTAAATTGCATTTGAGTTTTCATACTTGAAAAATGACCATTTAATGAAAGAAAACTAAGCATAAAATAACTAATAATTTTAACTCTGTTTTAGCTTAAATTTATTAAGAACTACATTCCTTTCATTGAACTTGTCAAACAAGTTGAATGCATAAAGTTTTTTTGTTTTTTTAATGATGAAGAATTTTCCCCATTTTTTGCACGAAAAAAAGAAAAATCGGAATTCGTAAAGATCCCAGTTACAAGAAAACAATGAATTCTTCATTAACTTCTTTCATATATGCGGAAAAAAGTTAATGGTTTTTACCTGAAAATGGGAAAACTTTTTTAACAATTCGTTTATTGAGGTATTATTTTTCCTTTGTTGATACTTATTTTTTAAAAAGTAAAAAAAAAATCTTTTGCTTTAGGTATACATTTCTTTCCTTATTTTTTTTTTAAGTTTGCATTTATTCAGAAACTCACATGTTTTAAAGTTTTATTTTAATCATTGAAAAAATCATTTTTATTTTCATTCGGAATGATTTTTTTTTCAATTCAGAGCATATATATGAGTTTTTTGTTTGTATAAAAGAATGAATAAATGTTACAATTACATGTTGTGTGTGTGTGCTTTTAAATGTTACATAAACGTTATCTTTTAATGTTCATATCTAGAATATAAATTATGGGTTTGACATAAGTTTCTTTAAACAAACAAACAAAATACGGATTCCGATGGATTTTGTGTATACAGTGTGAATCATAAGTATCAAAACAATAAACCATCACCTTAAATATTGTCCCTAAACACAATACTTCCAAATGCAAAGTTTCATAAAAAATATGAAACATTTTACGTTGCAACTAAATAAATGTTCTATTTCAGAAAATACAAAAACTACATTTTTATACGGTTAGAGTTCCTTTACCCCAGTGGTTCCCAATATGGGGCGTACTCTGCACGGAAAGACAAATAGAACTTTGAGTTGGGCAATTTCACTTTACAGAGTGATAAATGGCAGGACATAGTGATTTTACAGATATTTGATAGGCCGTGGTAAGTAAAAGTTTCTAAAACTATTGCCTTACCGCTTTCTGAATTAATCAAGAGAAAACCATCTAGATATTTGCAAAATTCACGATATTAGAATCCAAAATTCGTGACTTCACCGCTTAAGCATATCTTTGAGCGATTCGATATCAGTTCATTTGAATACAAGTTATAGATCGACATCAAACTTATACATTATTAAAAGTCGATTTAAGAAAATGTCTAAACCTTTAGATTTAAAATAACAGCTTATAGATTTTTGCGCTAAAATTGCTTTAGAAATATTCTAGAGGTGAGCATGAGCTCGAGATTCGCTCACCTTTCAGTATCATTATTTCTTGAATTACATGCATTTCCATTTGTGTATGATTCTTTAAAACCTCAAAATATATTGAAACGGACATATCTCTCTGAGTTTTGCTGAAATCACATTGATTTCTTTGTTGGTGTTGTTTATTAATTTAGGAATGGATTAGCTAAAAAATTATAATTGGAAATTTTATACGGGTACCATTTGTGTTTTCCAAAATAGCATCCCCCTCCAAGGAAGGAGTTCCAACTTATTAAATCTTGCGGAATTATGTATATAAAACTTTGCAATTCGAAGTATGTGTCTAGGAGTAATACTTCAGGAGATTGCCTATTGTTTCGTTCTAAGGCCCTGTCTCATTGACGGAGAGAAATTGAAAGGTCACACAAGAAGTTGAAAATGTTTTTAATGTTTGAGGACAAAGTCGGGTGCTATAAAATTTTTACTAGCCAGCCACCTGGAAAAAAAGGAGGACGGCGGATATGCCAGTGAGTTCTTAAAGGGATATTATAGAAATTATGAAAAGCAACATAACCGTCCCCACTTGGAGAAGAAAGTGCTGATTTGAACTTGAAGATGTATGCCCCAAAATGACCATGGCAGATAAGGGAAGCTGTAGTGGATGAAAGGAGCAGAAGAAGATTCAAAATATTACTAGGACCAGATCATAGGTATATCCACTAGGGTGGATCGATTGTCTACGGCGAAAAAAAAAATTACCATTCATCAAAACCTACCTATGCGGAAAAGATGTTCTATAGTATGGAGAATAAGGGAAAAATAATAAAAAAAATAATTTTAAAATTTAATACTGCCACAAAAGGGTTGAATTTTCGAAAAAATTTGAAAAAAGACCGAATTTTGGTTAGATGATTTTTGCCAAAAAGTAATTGTTTTAATAATTTTTAAAATCCAACAATGCGGAAAACATGTTTTATCGTATCGAGGTTAAGTACAAAATAATAATAAATAATAAATTCGAAATTTAATACTGCCACAAAAAAGTTGAAAATTCGATGAAATTTGGAAAAAATGGAAAAAGATCTAATTTTGGTTAGAATATTTTTGACGCAAAATAATCATTTTAATATCAATCAAAACCTACCTTTGCGTAAGAGATACTATATTGCAGTGAGATTAAGTGAAAAAAAAACTAATTTCAAAATTTAATACTGCTGCAAGTGGTTTAAAGTTTCGAAAAACTGGCAGTTCCAGTTTTTTCAGTGAAGGATTTGTCTGCTTGTGTATTGTGTAGCTTCGTGTACTTTAAATATTACTGTACCATGGCTTTAAAATAAAAATAATATATATACTATATATATATATATATATATATATATGAATTTCCATGCCAGTAAATATGCTTCCTATTACAAAAACGTTATAAAATTTATGCATTGGTATTTAAAAAATAACCAAAGCAAGGAATCTGTCTACATCTATTTATATCTTGCCAGTGAGAAGGAGTTGCTAATAAGTTAGAAGTGATCTGTAAATGAGTTTCAATCTCAATAATTTACCACTGCAGTATTTTAAGGAAAATTGTCTCACGACAAATATTGCGCACTTCTTAGTTCTTATAAAACAAAATAAGATATTGAAAGCTATTATAGTCTGGTGGATCATTTCCGAAAACATTGCCTATTTTTTTCAGTTCAATAGATTTGAGTACGAATATGAATATTGGGTGGAAACTAAACCGACGTAGTTCGAGCAAACCATTTTTCTGCATCATCAGCTATCATTGAAAAGCCAAAAAGCTGACGAGCTAGGTGTCACACCACCTGTAGTGACGAAAATTGGAATCAGCCAGAATATTGGACAGTTTGGGCATTTCCGACCAAGCAGGCGCTGCCATCGGGTCAGATGCACTTCAAGATATGGGCATTATCTCACAAAACTATCAATCGAATGCTATTGACAGAAAAAATTTCGGCATGACAAAACAAACCAAAGACCACTCTATCATTTTAGTCATTCCCTTTAGTCATTTGTAAAAGATTATGATCATGGCCGTTTTTTTAAAACTTTGATGAGTGTAAAGACAAGACTACATCACTAGAAGACAACAGAAGAAAAATCATAATGGAAGCAGACTTGAGCTTGAAAATAGAACTTGTTTCCGAATACATGGGCCACATATATGTAAATTCTGGGAGAGTGCCAAACAATTTGAAAACAGGATGTACATTTTTTTTGTCATGTGTTAACAATAATATGCATATAACAAAGTTGGTTGCGATTGGTTGGGACGGAATATCTGTTAATATAGATGTTAAAGAATTTATTATTCGAAATATGGAACTGATCTTTAAGTCCACTACAATGGTTTTTGTGCTAGTTACACACCAATGAGGTTCCACTAAGTCATCTTTTCGCAGCGTGGATGGAACCGCGGTTGGGAACAAATGTTTCAATGGTGGAGAAAAAATATTTGCTGCATGTGAGAAGCTTTTTGTCTGTTCATTTATGTCAGTAGATGAATTCTAAAAGCGCACGAGTGAGATTAAATGGTCTGTAATTATGGTCATTACATTAAATAATACCTATATTTTCCATTTACCGGCTTTTGACCTTTCGCGACGGATTACATAGATTTTATTAAATAGGAAAATGTGTCGAACCTCCACTAACTGAGGGATTTAGTAACGACATGATTTCAAAAGCAATAGTAAATCCAGCAGTCATTCCAGTGGCAACTATCAATATCAGCCATCTACTATCAATAATATCTATTTACGCAATGCTCATTCTACAAAACTAATAATCAAAATAATCACGGTATCATTTTCTGTTGTGTCTGGGCAATATATAAGAGACGGTTTTATAAAAATCAAATTGAATTACAAAATCTCCTGCCGATTTTCAATACCAAACGTCATTATCGCCAATTGTAATGTTGACGATTTTTCTTGATTTAATAATAAATAAGTTGTTAAATAAGAAAATAAAGTTTTAATCTTGTAAGCAAATAAATATCCCCTAATTGCAATAAATGTTAAAAATTCTAAAATTCATATTTTATTTTATAAAAAAAAACATTTACCTTAAAAACGTTCAAATACATAAATTTGAGCCACATTGCGGCAGATTTAAATTTTCGAATTATTTTTTTTAAATTATTTTTTTCATACTCAGCATATAATAAAACATCTTTTACGCATAGGCAGGTTTAGGATAATTTTTTAATCTATTATTTAGAATCAAAAATCATCTAGCTACAATTAGGTCTTTTTTCACTTTTTTCCAAAATTCAACCTTATTGTGGGAGTAGTAAAATTTAAAATATTTTTTTTTAATTATTTTTCTCTTAATCTCCATCCAAGAGAACATCTTTTCCGCATAGGTAGGTTTTGATACTGTGAAAAAAAAATTTCGATCCACCCTAATTTCCACCCTTATCTGTTTAGTCAATGATAAAAAGACGTCATTTTATCTCTACCTGTATTACAAGGAGGTAAATTTGTTTATTTGTAGAGAGTAATTTCCGGAACTTCCAAACCGACTTGGAAAGCAATGTTGCCAAAATGATCGTGTTCACCTGGAATCAAACACACGCTATATCTTAAGTCGATGTCACTAACTCAAAGGAGTGTAGGAATAACTAACTTTCTAAAAATGCGATTTTTGTGTTACTGAAGAGCCTAGAAACAGGATATTTGGCATCTTAATTATTGATAAGTATATAAATGATCTCTATGAATATTTACTAAAAAATGCAAAATTTAAAAATGCGTGAAAATGCACGAAAAGCGTTCTAAAAAAGTTCTAAAATGTGGTTTTTAAGCAATCGCGTGAAGTAATGAACAGATTTTAAAAATAATAAGGCCAAAATGATACGGACAGTCCTTGCTCCAATGTAGGCTATATTTTATGTCGGTATCACTATCATAAAAGGGATGCAAGAGGTAAAAACTTTTTAAAAATGTAAGTTTTGTGTTCGTGAAGGTATTAGAAACATAAAATTTAGTCGCTCGATGATTGAGAACAAGTAACTTTGAATCTGCACATGTCATGGTTTGTTTGGATCATATCGTTCTTATTACTTGTACAAAGTGAATGAATGATGCTGCAACCTTCAGTAGAAACCATCGCGTTGTATGCCCAGGAGTTATAAAGTAAAAAAAAAATTGGAGACTCTCTCAGCTCTCTAAACAAAATCAGAAATAGAAACTGGGTCGATTTACATCCCAAGACAAAATATGTCAAGGTAGAATTCTTTCGAAACATTCTATTCAGTTGACATAGTTGAATGTGAAACTATGGGGATAACGTCCGAATCTCGTAAATGGAACCAAGCAGATTAACCAGCATCATTGGACCGACCAAGCATCATCACCAGTTACTCCTACACTAAGCTCGGGAACATGAAATCTACACTATGGAGCATAGTCAGAGAGTATTCTCTTCGTATAAAACACGATTCATCGTTTAACGCGTCGATGGCTGCTTTGGGTAGCCGTCTTCTATACGAACTGTTAGTCCCCTTTTACAGCAGGTCATACACAGGCCAGTTGTGACGATATTAAGATTCGGAGAACTTTCTCTTGGGCGTGCCTAAAACCTGTGGTTATTTTAAAACAGACTACGAACTCCGCGGACCATCCGAACATCGTTGCGAATCATTTAAATAATTACATCATATCTGTCTTCTGAAATGGAAATGGAGTCTTCGTGCAAGACAATACTCCATGTCATATGACTCAAACTGCGTTCAATTCATTCCAGGAACTTAATACTTAATTCCAGTTACCGAGCTGGCCGCCTAACTCGATGGATCTTAATCTGACAGAGCACATTCGAGTGTTCTATAAAGTCAGCCCAGAGCTCAAAAACAACCATTTTGCAATATCTTGAACATGTATATTTACTACTTAAACAACTAAAACATTTTTCCCCGGTCATCTACCAAGAAATTGTGGCATCCGTGCCAAGGCTATTTGCAACTTTTTCCGTGTCAAATGTGTTCCAGCACGTTATTATCTAGGTGGTTTTAAAGTTCGGATCTTGAGCATATACTGCCGTCACTTTATGCTCTCTCGGCTGGGAAATTCGATTGCAAACATCTAAATGGACAGGTGCAGAAATATAATGATTTGTTTGAAAGATTGTATGCTTGTATGTATTTTTGAATGCACACATTTCAATGAGACTATATTTTTAGAATTAACTATAAAAAAATGCCGATTGTGAAGTAATGTTGTATTATAATTACATTATCAGAAAGAAAAAAAAATATTTTTAATTAAAAACGGATTAAGTTAAATTTTAAAGTAGAACTTTCCAATCTAAGATATATTTTATATGAAGTTCCCTACAAATTTAATGTTCCGCAGAGTACTATGATTTGTTTGGAGGAAATATATGAGAGAGTTGCCATATTTGGTTCTCTGCAATTCTGCCGGTATTTAAACAAATAGACGCCAGCTACAAGTAAAGTCGTACTCATAATAACAACTACATTTATATTAAGGAAAATAACTCACCTTCCCCGTTCCTTTTCAGACAATTAAAAGAAAAACACAAAATTAGCTACTTTGATCTAATTTTTTTTTTAATTCTAAACGTAAGAAAATATTTGAAAACGAAGGTAATATATGCATATATGAATTCATGTATTTATTACGGACATGTTTAATACAAATTTGCTTTCTCTCGTTTATGTTCTTAGTCTTTAGATTCTTATGTTCTTAGTCTTCAAAAAATTAAGCAGTTGTCTTAACTGGACCAGTTTGAGCTTCTTAATCTGAACAGAAATACAATCATAAATTTGGAAAGTATATAATGAATTTCTAGTGATGTAGACTTTAAACACTATTTTTTTATAATATTTTATCATGTATTACTACATCCATGCAACTTTCGAATGTTTTTTTTGTATATTTGGAATAATTTCTTTATAAAGTTTTGGTTTAAATAAGGATAAACATATGCAGACTGTAGAAAAATTATTAAAAGGACTGAAACAAACATTAAGTACGAGAGGCTTCAGTGTTGCAAAATTTGTTAAGATATAATGAAACGAAACAGAAAGAGTAAGTTGTCAGTAGGTCAACCCTGAAGAATTTTGCAGCAACTAAACCCTCCAAAAAGTTAATCAATATCATAACATATGTTAAGTTAAAAAATGCCAAAATAAGTTAAATCAAAATAAATATAGTTTCTAGTTTTAAAAAAGACAAAGTTTGATTTTTAGAAAACCTGAATGTGGGAATAATGTAACATTAATTGGGATAAAAACGTAAAATAATCATTAGACAACTGAAATGTTTTTAATATACATATTTCACACATCAAAATAAATATAGTTTCTAGTTTTAAAAAAGACAAAGTTTGATTTTTAGAAAACCTGAATGTGGGAATAATGTAACATTAATTGGGATAAAAACGTAAAATAATCATTAGACAACTGAAATGTTTTTAATATACATATTTCACACAATGCGTAGCAAAAGTTTACAAAAATCTTGCAAATATTTTAATAAAAGCAAAACTGTACAACGGAATTTTTTCAAGTACCCACTGTAAGTTGCTATTGTGATCATAAATATGCATCTCAATTTTCGGAAAAAGACACTGATATAAAAACCCAGAAATTATAAGAGGACTATTTTTGTAATATAACAAACGAGATTTCATGTAAATACCTCTTTAAACATGATAGGTGCGGTATCAGTAAGACTTTTCCTAAAAAACTGTATAAAATGTAACGATCGCTGCATGAGTTATATCAACAGGACGAAAAAAATCTGTGCAGTTCTCACCTGAAGAGATTGTTGAAGTTTTGAAAATGAAAGATGAATTTAAAAGTGTTCTCAACTGCTCCGCTCAATAAGCGCAAAACATTTTGACACATTACAAATTCATTTTTTAAGAGAAAGATATAAAATAAGAATTCCTTACTATGGAAGTGATTTCGAATAAAACTTAGCTTTCCATTTTAGATAATTAAATTACCTATCCAGTTCTACGCTATTTCGATCATGTGATCACCCGATTTTCTCCTGTTTTTCGACCGTTTTTTTCTGCATTCGACGGAAAATGTGCTCAAAAGCGTCAACTTTGAACGCTTTTTATAAAAGATCTATTGTGTTTTTTTTAAACGGAAAACTGAGTGCAATTAGACAGTTTCTGAGTAAAAACACCTGCTGTTTTTATGCATTTCCGAACAAAAATAAATTAAAGCAACTGTCAATAAGTTACCCTTTTTTATTTAAAAACACCCTTATATCCGTTTTGCAAATTTTGATTATTTTAAATTGGCCTAAACGTGATATTTATAGTGTTTTCCAGCATAGAAAACAATTCAAAAGTGCTTTTCGTTCTGAAAGGGTCTAGTAAAACAACATTTCATGAGAAGAGAAGAATGTAAAACTAGTAACTTTTCAATATAATAATTTTCTCTTAATGAGGTAAAAAATTGACTTGATCAAAAATATTACATGACACCAGAATTGACGAAATGCCGAATAAGGCTTCACCAAAGATCTAAAGTTAGCTAGCAAAGTATTTTATGAACAGTATCTAAAACAAACAAGATTTCAATGGAGAAACAGCAAATATATCATCGTGAATAATGAATTAATGTTATTTTTTCTGATGGAAAAAAAGTGAATTTCGATGATCCAGATGGCTTTTCATTCTATTGTCTTGCCTTGAGGAAAGACTTGAAGAGAATATTCAGCATACAACAACGTTGTGGCATGCTCATTGTCTGGGGCGCTTTTGGCTGAAACGCTTCCTAAAATGACAGTCAAAATTAACAAAAGCATTAGAAAACTCTAAATAAGCATTTGGAATAATTTGTTTAGCTCCTATTTTTCCCAACTAGGGCTTTCAGCAAGTTATTTCATCGATATTCTCTTTCCGTTGCACAAAAGAATTAATTAGGTCTTAGAATATCAGTTGTATAAACTAGCCAGCAATCAGCATAAATCTCAACCCGATAACGATCATCAGCGAATCATCTTGCGTGACATCTAAAAGAATAGGAATCAGTTTTACTCAGAACAAAAACTTAAGTAAATCAGCGATTGAGTAAACCTAGTAAAACTTGCTGCCAAAACCTTCCATAATTTCATCTTATCAACGAAAAAAATATGTGTTAGATCTCATCAGGTGTAATGGAAATGCCACAAAATACTAAAGGACTTTTGTGTTTTGCAAAATGTAAATGTTTCTTTTCTATACATAGAAACGAATCCACATCATGATTTTCCTTATAGTGAATTGTTTCCGAATTCAAAACATAAATTTATTATATAATTGTTTAGGTACAGTAAAAATTTTCTGCAATATATTTTTCATTTTATATAACAATTTTGCTTGTGCATAAACTTTTTCGCCGTAATATATTATCTGTCTACCATTTGAATATTATTTTTATTATTTATTATTTTTCCCTTATAAGACCGATATATAGATTTCCATTAAAAAAATAATAATAAAAACCACCATGCAGTAAAGGGTTAAGTTAAATACTTACGAAAATTTCTGAATTTCTTAGCCAAACTGATTGGAATTTATTTTGCAAACTTAGATGAAAATAACTTTTATTCTATGAAGAAAACAGCAAAATTGGTGACATTTATTGATATACTTTTAAAGCAAAATACATTTAGATATTTACAGCTCAATAAAAAAAATAAAAATAATAAAAAAAAAATAAGTAAAATAAAATTTTTATGTTAAAATGAATAGGATGACCTATGGGGACAACGTAACGAATAACTTTGGCACGATTCTTAATCAAATTTTAATTTAATGAGAACAGTCTTAATTAATATAAAATGTGTTTCCGCTTTTTTAAAATATTCATTTTCCTTTTCAAAAATTTCTTTCAGAATTATTTATTTGTTTGAAACTAAAATACGATTTATTTTAAAATAAAATCAATCAATTTTTACACGTGATCAGATATTTTCACCAACGGTGAGAATATTTAATCTATTCCAAAATACTATCAAAGAATTTCGTAGATAAACCAAGCTAAATTATGGAAGATGGCGAAAACAAAAGTTAGGAAATAAGGTATTCGCGTGTATGAAAAAATATTCATGTTAAATTTTAAAAAGCCTGTTTTCATTTTAATCAATATTTTATGTTCCTATTTTTGTGAGTTTTCTCATTACAGAAATAATTGCTTTCTACACTAAATAAGGATAATATTTTGGCAAATGAAGCTGCTCAACATCAGACGAAGTAAGTTATTTTCTCATATCGGTGAAAAACTTCGAAATGTACCTCACTGGTGAATGAAATGCTCATCTCATATTAGTATTGGTAAGGTAAAGCAAAAGAGTACATGTTGAGCAGAGAACATACATAGGAATCCCATTTAAATTTGGAGATTTATTGAAACTGGACTTCAGAAATTTTAATTGTAACTCATATTAGTGTATTCGCTATAGTTATAGCGATCAGTTACCAGATCTCATATTAGTAGTCTACTACGAAAAATCTGCTAACAATTTATTTCTAAATTTTGGAAGAATTTTATATATACTTAATGAAACTGGATTTATTAATTAAAATTATTAATTATAAGACATATCAGTAAAAGTCATCTGCTATGAAATTACCAAAATTTTTACGGATTGCTTCGCTTATAAAACATAAATTAAATACTGCAAACGAAACCACTTCTTTAGAACTCAGACCTATAGACATTATAAACAGTAAACTAATCGATTTTCTGTCGAAGAATTTCGGCTTTTCATATGAATTAGTTTTTCCCAGTGATGATGAATTTGGAAGACTACTGCCTTATGGAAACTGGACTGGAATGGTCGGCGTGCTTCATTGTGGTGATGCCGACATGATAATTGATGATTTATCCATGACAGAATCCAGAAGTAAAGTAATTGATTTCAGTCAACCCTGTTTCATTGATAGGTGGACTTTTGCGACAAACTTTAACAAGAAGATGCATAATTATACAGCTTTCGTAAAACCATATACTTTTGAAATTTGGCTAACCATAATTATTAGTTTTTCTATAACCGCTTTAATATCTGACATTAATGTAATAAATAAAAGAAGAAATGATTCAAAAAAGTGTATAAGACTACATAATACTTGCTCATCTTCTAAAAATTATAATAAAACATTGGTAATGTATTTCTTGATGTGTAGTCATTTGATAGCTGAAGTATTTCTTCGATTATTTTACACTTCTGTTCTTTTATCGTTCTTAATTATGCCACCGTCAAGCGATATTCAAACGATTCCGGATCTTGTAAAAGCAGTAAAGGAAAACAATTATCGATGTTCTTCTTACGATACCATGTACCTTACAGATATAATGGTTAAGTACTAGGATCCAATTTTCAAAATACTTGGCCCTTGTATAATGCAGTATAAAGGTTTAAATACTATTAATGTATTGAGTGACAGAATGATAACAACAATTTCGCCTATAATGCGGGAGAATCATATTTAAAACATTTCAGGAAGAAATATTTTGTGTTAGAGGATGGCATTTTACCTGATTTAATATCTATAGGAATGAAAAAAGGTTTCTGTCGCAGAAAAATGTTGGATTCTACATTGAATAATATTTTGGAGTCAGGTATTTTAAATAAGTTTATTGAATTTGATTATTTTCATAAAATCATCTCACGGATTCATGATATGGATTCAGAAAACTCATACGAGCAGTTATCAATGAAACACTTCGAAGGGGTTTTTTCTTTCTTTTTATATTCCATATCATCTATAGCATTGATTTCGGAAATATTGATGCATAAATTTCATAATCACAGAGTTGGAAAGTGTTTAAATGTTTAGTATGTGTTAGTTTTACGCAAATGAATTGATTTTAAACAGTATTTTGGTTCTTTAGATCCTTTTTGAGACCATTACACTCAGTTTTATAATTTTAACTGCACTTGTTATGTAATTCTTTTAAAAATATTAACGTATCTTATTATACAAAAGACTTCTTCATATACAACAATAACCATTTTTTTTTCAGCGGATTCTATTTACCTAAAATAATTTAGGAGTTATACACTTATAAAATTGTATTCAAACGTTAGTTGCCGGAATTCACATTTTATTATTTTCATTTAAAAAGTATGTTGAAATCCTTCATTATAAAATTAAGCTTTCTTTTCAAATAAAAAGATATTTTGCATGTATCCTCGCCGTTAAGTTAACAGATTACCTGATTCCAGTGCAAAAATTGGGATATTCTAAATCAAAAAGGTTAAATTATAAATTAAGCGCATGTTATTTGGAAATAATGCCCATTTCTTCAATGGCGTTTGTTATTTTCTATATCAACAAAACTGTACAATCAAATGGATTGTATTAAGAAACATTCTTATTGTTACTAATTTCTATTTATGTTTGTATTAGTTTTGCTAGTATGATTCGTATTTTAATGATTGTATATTATTCTGTGAGTTTGTTAATGTTTGCACCTTTTTCATTTTAGGATTTACTCTATTTTTCTTGCTTCACTGTGCATCAAATATATTTTAAAAACGGTAATTGTAAATTTGTATGGCTAGAATTTAACCCCGAATTTAATATATATTTTTAAATTATATAATTTAAAATATTCAGCAATATATATATATGTAGAATTTGAATTTATACTTTATTTATTTTAAAATGTGCACTTCACCAAATTTACTGACTCTCTGGTATATTTTTTAACAACCATGATTTAAAAACAGGCATTATAAAAATTGACGAGCACATGTTCTAATTTTAAAAATATTGGAGAAAGCAGTGTTATAAAAATGTTGTTATGCATGAAGCATAGTTATATTATTAAAAAGAAAGTGTATTGTAGGTTTTAAATGCAAAATTTAACATATTAGTAGAGGCTACAGCTTGAATTATCTGTAAGAAGTTGCATTAAAATGTGTTGTATTTTCATTTCAAAGTTTTGTTATCAAGTTAATCCAATAACTTAGTTATTTACACCTTATTTTTACTGCATATCTATGTATATGTCTATGTATAATGCATAACATTTATTTAATTGATTAATGAAGAATTAATTTACGAATCATTTCGTCAAATTTCATAATCTAGTACATTTAATGAATGCAATATTTTTAAATAGGGTAATCATGGTATGGTTTTTATTATATTTATTATTGGAGTAGCACATTTAAGATTTACTCTAACTGAGTGAAAAATGCACACAACCAGGAATTGAACCGGAATATACTATCCTGCCTCTATCAGTGCCTGCTAATAATGCTCAAACATTTAAGCTAGCCGCCGAACTTCAAGTTATCTAAATTCCAATCCTAGTCTGGACATTATTCACTCAGTTTAAATAAATCACAACTGTGCCGTACCAACTAGTATAAATACGATTTATTCAGTTGTCAAAACCTTTCCGCTCTCAAATATTATGATACAGTATTTTATTCACATAATTAATCTTAAACGTGGCTTACGTAATAACTCATTTAAAAGGCAAGCAATGAATTAAACTTTGATATTCTTGGTCTAATCGTAAACAAATTTAAAATGAAATTTCAGTTTCACAATTTTTGTTATTGCAAATTTTTAAATTTCTAAGCATCACACATTTTCAGTTTTTGCACCGTCGTATAGTGGAAAATATATATTTTCAAATGCAGTTTTTTTTTTTTTTTTTTTTTTTTTTTTTTTTTTTTTGTTAGATTTCTAATTTTATTTTTGCAGTTGCGGCAAAGGAAATTCTCCATTTCGGTTGAAAGAAAAAGATAAATTGTAGATTGCTATATTTTTTGTTGGAAAAAAGATTTACATAATAATTGAGTCATATATTATGTACGAGATGGATTAAACATGAATTAAACATGAATAATTAAGAAAACGAATAAAATGCGAACAACACAAAGATTGAGATATGTGCACATATTTTCTAGACAAAGAGAAACAACCATTTTCCAAACAGTAAGGAATATACATATTGTATTTAATTTAGAGCATCATAAAAAGCTATACATTTCAAAGCACATTTACAATTCATAACAATCTATCTTGTGTGATAATTTGATTTTTTTAACTAAAGGAATTACTATGGTGTGTTGTAAAATGACATTCAGAATTTGAATGTTTAACGTTTAATTTTAAACTGATATTTTTATGTAAATTATTGCAGAAGGAAAGCTTATTGCATGGTTAATAATTCTGAATGATTAATTTCTTTGCAATATCATTTATAGTAAGATATAACTAAGTAAGACATAAAAAATAACAAATTAATATTTGAACTGATTTTCTTTTATAAATCTGTTCCGTTCTAAATATGAAAAATATGGGTTAATTATTTTCAAATAAAATGGATCTTGACGACATTTTTTAGACGCACTGTCTTTAATGGCGTTTCTTTGTAGAACTTTAATTTAAAAAATAGTCTTAAATAATATAATGTGCTTCTGATATATTTTTTTCAAAATTATTCTGCAGAAACATCACTTAACTTAAGCGAAAATGCTATTCATTTTTAAATAAAATCAATCAATTTCAAACGCAATAAAATACTTCCACTAATGGCGATAATATTCGATATTTTCGAAATCGCTATAAACAAACTATGTAGATGAAAAAAAAGTAAATGATATTTGAGAATGAAAGCAAAATTTAAGAAGACGATTTCGTGGGTATAAAGAGCATTTTAAAAAGAATTACTTAAATTCTAATAATTTTAATCAACGTTTTATGTTCTTCATTTTGTCTGTTATGTCAATACAGAAATAATTGCTTTCTATTCTGAATAATGATAATATTTTAGAAAAAAATCTACTCAACATCAGGTAGGATAATTTAATTTCTCTTTTCGATGAAAACTCTCGAAATGTATTTCACCGGAAACTGAAATGTTATTTAACATTTTAAATGATTTGTTCATATATCGTACGAGCAAGAAGAGTTTGCTCGGATCATCACTTATTATTATTATTATTTTATTTTATTTTATTATTTATTTATTTATTTATTATTATTATTATTGACACACTAAATTGTTTTAATGCAATTTTATACAATTCAAAATCAGAAATATTTAGCCTAAATATTGCGAATATTTTATCTTAAAAAATGGGTGTTTACCCCTATTCTCAATTTATTATACGTAGTAAAATATCAGCTAAGGGTGTCTCGTTCTCAAAAGTAAATCATGAAATTTGCTTCGGTGATTTTTGAAGAGATGTATAAGATGCCGTGTGATTTCATTTTTCGCTTAAATCATTAGAATTTGATTTATAAAAAATTATTTTCACACTATAACCATTTTTAAGTTCCTCAATTCCCTGCTTTAGACAATTCAGTTCAAAAGTCCAACTTTGACAGCGTTTTTTGCAATATTTTCTGAATTTATCAAAAATTCTATAAGCACGATACATTGTGTAGTTTCGAAATAAGAGAATTTGTCCATTTTGGTGCGTTTGAGAGTAAAAATGAATAAATTAAATCAGAAAATAAGCAGTTGGAATGTACCCTTAAGTGGTTAAATATTGATATTCGCTTAGGTAAAGAAAACGAAAACATGTTGAAAGGTGCGTTTGTGCGTTAAATTTGTGAAGAATTTGATTAAATGAAATCGGACTTCAGAAAAATTAATTGTAACTCAGACATTTTATTTGTATTTCATTTGTGATCGCTATATTTATAACGATCAGTTATCAGATAATATCAGTTGAAATAAGGTTTAAATTAAGAAAGACTAAAAAAACATTACAAATTACTATTTTAACTGATGTTGTTTTATAAATCTATAATGTTTTTAAATATTTAAGTTTGAAAAATATAGGTAAATTATTTTAAAAAAATAAGTAGATAATTATACTTATCGACATTGTTTTGAGAGATATTGTTTTTAATGTCGTTTTTTATCTAACTTCAGTTTTTAAAAATTAGTCTATTAATCCTTGAAGCATCCTGCAAAAAATTTCCATTCATGTTTAACAATTCATAAAAAAGTATCTGTCAAACAAATTAGCATGGAAATTTTTATTTGGTAACCTTACACATTTATTTATCGCTTTCACTTCAAAAAATTAACTTTAATATCGATTTTGTGTTCAATCAACCTTTGATTCCAAAAGTTACATGATGGAAAGAACGCTTAAAAGGATATTGTTGGACGTTCCCTCTCAGCCCGCACAACTTTGAAGAAAGTCCGTGGTAGTTATAGCTGCCACCACCGATATTATTAGGTGATAACGGTCACCCACCGTGAAGATTGTGTAAATGAACACTGACGCTGTCAATTAACTGAATTAACAGTTTATTTATACTATATGTACCCAAGAAATACACTATTTACAATTATATACAATTACAACTCGGATATAGATGATCCGGTTCAACATTAAATTAAATACTTAAGAAGTTGGCTGTGTACTGTTCAAATTACAGCTTCTCCCTCACACTCAATGCACGTTAGATTAACTTTTTCGGAGATCAATTTCGACTCTCACAACACACGGATACTCAGACTACGCTATCCGGCTCAGAGCACTACACACCAGGACGTCTGTGTCCCATGCTCTCCAGATACGAACTCAGCATACGCTCTCCGACACAGAGTACTCTCTGCAAGGACGTCTGTCCTACACTGCTCTCCATGTACGAGCCCAGATACGAACTGCTCAAAATTTCAGACAAGACTTGCTCTTCTCAAATCACTGCCTTTCCCCAATATAACCCCCCCCTTTGGAGCTTATCCCTTGGACGCATTCCACATTGCTTTCTTGATTCGTGACATGTCCCTTGTTTGCTCATCATTCACATACATCGCTGACGGATGAACACGCCTCTCGGCAATATTCTCTTTCTTACTCACCATCTGCATATGATCACCTGTCAATTCTCTCTTCAACAAAGAAAGAATGTCACCTTGAAAATTCCAGTACACAGCCGGTACAATGCATAAAATATTAAGATAGAGAAATAACAGAAATTCCAATCTGTAGCAGATGTTACTCAGAACCTGACAGATACTATTAAATTTGTTTTTAAAATTTATATATATATTTTTTTCAAAATTTTTTCTTCGAAGAAACATTATTTTTTAAAAATGAAAATGCTATTGATTTTTAAATGAAATCAATCTATTTTGCACGCGATAAAATACTTTCACTAATGGCGTTAATATTTGATAATTTCCAAAACACTATCCAATAATCTGGTAAGTAAACAAAATTAATTATGCATGAGAGGGAAAACCAATGTTAAGAAGCATTTCCATGTGTATGAAAAACATCTAAAAATGGATTATTTTAAATTTTAACAACTCTCCGTTTAATTTTAAGTAGTACTTTATCTTCTTATTTTTGTGTCTTTTCACATGAAAGAAATAATTGCTTTCTACACTTAATAATGATTATTTTTTGCAAATGAATCTACTTAACAACAGGCGAATTGAGTTATTTTCAATGTTCAGGTAAAGAGCTTCAAAACATATCTCACTGCTAAATGAGATGCTATTTAAATATTGATATTTGATAGGGTAAATAAAAATAATATAATTTGAAAAAGATAAAATGTATAGAATCTCGCTTTTCGGTTTGGAAATTTTGATTTAATAAAACTGTGTTCATAAATATTAATTATAACTCATATTAATAGCAGCTATGAAAGTTCCAAGATTTTTACGGATTGCTTCGCTGTTAAAACATATATTAAATACTGCAAACGAAACCGTTTCTTTATAACTCAAACCGATAGACATCATCAATCGTAAACTAATTGATTTACTAAAGTGAAGAAGTTTCGCTTTTTATATGAATTAGTTTTCCCTAGTGATGGCGAATATAGAAGCCCAAAGGAAACTGAACTGAAATGGTCGGCATGATTCATTGAGGTGATGCCAATATAATAATTGATAATTTATCGATCACAGAATCCAAAATGTAAAATAATCGATTTCATTTAACCGTATTTCAATGATAGTGCTCATTTTGCGATGAAATTTATGAAACACTTGCTTTTCTAAAACCACATACTTTTAAAGTTTCTCTATCTATTTTCATTAGATTTTTTCTAACCTCGCTAATGACTAAACTTTAATTCAGAAAAAATGATTCAAAAACTGTTATAAAAGCACTTAATAGTTCCTTACAATCTTTTAAATCTTGCTGTGAAAGATCAGGAATGTATTTCATGATAACTGGACGCTATATAGCAGAAGCATTTATCCGATTCTTTTACAATACAGTCCTTTTATCGTTCTTAGTTGTTCCAACCTCAAGTAATATTCAAACGATTCCTAACCTTGCAAAAACAGTCAATGAAGACAGGTAAAGATGTGCTTTTCACATCATTACTACTTATTACTACCACAGATATAATGGTAAAGTCCGAGGATTCGAATATAAAAGTACTTTTCCGATGCATAAGTGAATATTAAGGCTTATGTACTATTGAAAATACACTGAGGGATAAAAAATCAATCAACACTACTTTACGACAGAATCATACCTGAAACTTTTTTGGAGGACATATTTTGTGTCTGATGATGTCATTTCCACTGATTTAATTTTTAATGGATTAAAAAAAGATTTTTATTGCAGGAAAAATCTCAATTCTATTTTGAATAACATGTTGGCATTAAATATTTTAAATACACTTATTGAATATTATCATTCTCATACATTCATCTCACCAACATATCATATAGATTCAGAAAATTCATCTAAGCCATTATCACTGCAAGATTTCAAAGGACTTTTCCTATTATTTCATAGGATATTCCTAATCTGTTATAACATTGTTTTTGTAACTATTTGCACATAAATTTCATAAAAAACAGAATAGGAAATTGTTGCAAAATGTTTACTTATAATTTATGCGAAAAAATGATTTAAAAGCAGTGCTTTCACTTTAAGACAGATCTTTATACTTTAAATCTTGTTTCGGATGTTTGTACTGATATTTCTTAGCTAGAAAAATTTTCATTTTCGTATGCATTTTTCGATGCTGTCATTTTCTGGTGTTAGTTCCAGTGTTCTGGTGTCCTAGTTCTTTTTCTTCTTTCTACATTGACGATGATTTATAAGCGAGCACCTATTGTCAAGCAAATGAGTCAAATGAGCCAGGTGTTCAATAAACAACAATGTACCTTCTCTGTTAATTCAACATCGGACTTTAATCAATTGTAAAAAAGCAACAAAAAATATATTCTCTAACACAACGATTAACTATATATGACCTTTTGTTAGCTAAAAAGAAGATCTTTTTATATTTCCTTTGCCATTTTATTAAAAATATAAAATTAGTTTTCTGTATTGTCGTACTTTTCCTTTCTCCTATCTATTAAAAGAATAATGCCTTCATATATTTATTATTATTATTAATTATGAGTGTGTAAATGTTGTTAATATTACTCTCGCAATAACATAACTTTAGAAATGATTTTTTTCCGAATCTAAGAGATCGTTAATGAAATTAGATACTTATTTTTTTATTTAAATAAAACGGTAATACATATTATGGTAGTAAGAAAGTAAGTATAACAAGTAGTGTATGAAGAACGGTGGCGTTTTTAATTATTTCATCAGATTAAATAGAAAATATTAACGATAAAAATGGAGGCTCTGCAGTCAAATGAGTGTGTAGTATTGCACCAATTTGTTATTTATTTATTTATTTATTTTTACCCTTTGAGACTAGAGACAATTTTTACAAGGAGACAAAAAAAAAAAACAGTTTATAATTAATACAAAACATCTCCAAGAATGTTTAAAGATGGTCCAGTCAATACATAGCAGAACAACTGACGTAAAGCAATATAAATAGTTTATAGTTACTTTGTTGTGAAATAAGTAATTGTAATTCAAGTTATCACCATTTTATGTACAATTATTTTAATTTTAATTACCCATAAAAATTAAAAGACTTTTTTTTCACTGATCAACTTTAAATGAATGCACCACATTTACTTTTTTTTAAATAACGTGATCAGTTCTATTTAAAGTAATATTTGGAATAAATTTAACATGAAGATTTAACAGAATGTTGCACTATCATTGGATATTATATAATTTACATTGAAAGTTAATTTATTTTTCATGCATATTATTTTAATGCTACTTACTCTCGCAATAACATAACTTTAGAAATGATATTTTTCGGAATCTAAGAGATCTTTAATGAAACTAGATATTTATTTTTTTATTTAAATAAAACGGTAATACATATTATGATAGTAAGAAAGTAAGTATAACAAGAAGTGTATGAAGAACGGTGGCGTTTTTAATAATTTCATCAGATTAAATAGAAAATAATAACGATAAAAAAGGACGCTCTGCAGTCAACAGTGCATGAAGCGTGATATGATTTAATTGCTTTCTAAAATAATTATTTCTGCTGAAATTATCCCAGGTGTAATAAATAAAATATGATTTTTTTAATTCCTTCATATTCATGAATGCATTATTTAAATTAAATGGAGAATCTATTTTTTTTGTTTTATTTAATAAATGTATAGTCTAAAATGGTAATTCATCAAAAATAAGCTAAACAGTTTTGTATCAAACGGTATTACTGAGAGATTTAAGATAGTATAGCCAAAAAATTATTTTGCATTTCATTTCATTGAATTGCGTTTTAGTTTTCGAATCTAGTCATACTTTTCTGTCTACTTTCAAAACATTGATAAATTAGTATGACACGTAACATCGAAAGAAGTCTCAGCTTTGTTATTTATAAAACTGCTCAAGTTCATTTCTCCAATATTAGCCTAGTAAAAGTTTTTTTTTTTTTCAAAATGACTTTATCTCTCGGTCTTGATCAATTTTCTACGAACTTTCAAAATGCTATCTCCTATAATTTCGCATAATAGGTACGGTAGCTCTTCCAGTGCTAGTCATATAAAATATGAACACATTTATCTTTAAAATTTTCGACGATAAAACCCAATTTTGGTTTTGATTCTTCTTTAAATTTACTTCACAATACCAAATGTGAAGTAATTCGAGCAAATATTTAAGAAATTACGCAGATTTTAAATTGCCAAAATACTTATGTTAAATAAATTTACCCACGGGTGCCAAAATCCACTCATCTGCGATTGTCTACTGTCGAAAAAATACTGTCTCTTAGAGGAAGGTGAGCAGTGTTTAAATGTTCTCCGCGCCGACTGGTTTATTCTCTGTAACCGCAACTGATGTAACAAGGAAAAAGTCCATTCATTTTTAATCGTTTCAAAGGAAATTGTAATGCGAATAAATTTTTAAAACTCAAACATTGTTAGACAACTTAAATATTTTCTAAATGCATTTAATAAATGATACACATACAAACTATTATTGGCATTTGACAATATAAAGGTTTAATAAAAAGAATATTGCGAAGCTAAACTGATGGCATTGAGCTCACAGGCTACACATACTAATTGTACATTACAGCTTTATATTTTCAAGGGTTAATTCCGTTCGAAAAGCAAATTAAGGGGGGGGCAGCTTACTCCATATTCCCATTTTAAAACTTAATCATTCAATCCCTTAAACTAATCACGGATATGCTTTACCATATAAAAGAAACTGATAAATTTGCATGAAAAACACATTGTATTAATTAAGGGGAGGGGCATTAGCCCCCCCCCGTTCCCCCTCTTTATACTTATACAATGAACACCTAATACTAATCGCAGAGATTCCTTAGCAGAAAGATCCTATATCTAAATTTTGAACGAAAACTGATCATTCTGCATTAAAAACCCATTTATATAAATTAAAGAGAGGATAATTAGCCCCCATTCGCCCTCTTATACATATCGAATGAACTCCTAAAACATAACAGGGAAGCGCCTTATCCGAATATACCTATATCCAAATCTCAAGTGAATCGGATATTTTTATCATGAGTTATCGCGTTACGCACATACGCACATACAAAACGGACGGGCACATAAGCTCCCAGGCTTTGATAGCCTGTGAGCTAAAAAGAAAGTAAAATTCGATGCAAGATAGAAATAACGTATAACAGATTTTATATAACAATATATATTTTTTAGATTGCCACGACAATAAATTCTTCATGTAAAATGAAACACATTGTTATTTTTATTTTTAAAACACTTTCGCAATATCTCAATGATTGCCAAAAATGTTTAAAATTCATACATAACTTAATGTGTGATATTTTTGAGAGTGCTCCAAATTTTATGAGATTGTTTCTGGTTATCATCAAAGCAGAAAAAAATATGATGTAAATATATATATATATTTTTTAAAGTTAAGTGGATAATGTATGTTTATTATTTTTCATGGTAGAGATTTGAAATTTTGTGCAAATATAGATTTCACCATAAGTATATATAGCAACTTAAAAGTAATTTGCAATATTATTATAATTTATAGATCTTTTAAATAAATTAAATGTTTTAAATGAAATTTTAAAATGCTAATTGCGTTATAATTTTTCAGCTATTTTCTCGATTTTAAAATTTAATCACAAAGAATTCTAATGCAAAAAAACCTGTGTATCGATTTTTTAATTCTTAAATAAGATATTTTTCTGAATTCCATGTCGATTTGCATTACAATTCTGCCATATAACAAATTAAAAATCAAATTTAACTTTCCTAACGATGTCAATTTTTAAAATGCATAAATCCATATTTTAACCAATATATTTTTCAGTTTCAGGAATTTTGATGAAAGATTATCTAGCAAGGGGCATTACAAAAGTTGAAGAATCAATACTGAGAAGAACAGATTCGAAGTATATTAAAAGGCCCCTCCCCTCCCCCCCCAAAAAAAATATATGAACAAAAATAAATGACAGCTTTGCTTAAAACTACTTGCTTCACTCCTTGCTTCTACACTTGTTTCAGTTTCACACGAAAGACGTTGTACAAATATGAGAATAATAATACATACAAGAAGAAATGTCGATTCTGAGATCGAATTTTGCTTAAACAAAGGTCCACTGCCCTTTTAAAACATGCTCATAATATGAATAATGACTTAAAATTTAACATAGCTCATGTTAATGGATAGAGAGCAATAAAATCTTCCACTACTTAAAGTTTTTACATACAAGCGTGTTACATTTAAATTGAGATTTTTATAAAAACTGGCATATCTTATTAACAAATAGCAAAACTTTCGAAGAAAAAAAATTGTCATAAAATATGGCAGCCTCAAGTTAGATGTAAAATCCATTGCCGATACATGAGACATTTGATTATGAGGCTAAATTTTAAAAACATGCATTAATTGTCCACTATCAGTTCAATTCAATTATTTTTGTCTCTTTTTTTCTAATTAGAAATGCCATTGAAATATGTACTTATGTATGGTTTTTCACGTATATAATAGATATCTTTTTTTTCAGTAAAGAAAAAGAAAAAAAAAAGAAGAAAAAATAATGAGAATTCTGTTTAAATTATAATGTGTCAAAATAAGGTTTATTTCTCATTCTTTATATTTATTTTATTATTTTTGCTACGCGATGCCAAAGGCAGTGGGAACCAGGTTTAAAACTTGTTGGGCTCAAGTTTTGCATATAAAGTAGAGATTTGTTTAAAAGAAAGGGCCTAGCGGTTCTATAAGGTGTCCACGTATGCTATAAGGTGTCCAGGTATGTCATAAGGTGCCCACATATGCTATAAGGTGCCGCAGACAACAGGGACCCGGGGGTTCGAGATTCTTTTGTTTCCTCATTTCATCGGCACGACAATATATATTTCAAATTCATTTTAGAATGTTATTACGTGCCCAAGCAACATTGGGTTAGGCTGGTAGTATTTAATATTATTTTTTTTTTGCTAATGGATACTACTATTGATATCTTTTTACACAAAAAAATCATTTACGTCTCCAGTTTTGTAAATTTTGCGCAATAGTTGCTGCAAGCCATTTTAATATAGCACATACCTTGCTAAAAATGCACTATAAGAAACAAATTTTTATTTTGTTAGTTCTGCTAGCTGTGAAGCTTCATTCAGAAAAATTTCTTTATGTTTAACATTATTTATAAGCTTGTAAAAAATTGTAAAGATGTGTATCCTATAGAATATATCTTACTTAAAGAAGATAGGTCTAAAACATCCCACAAAAAAGAGTATGTTTTGCGATTTCATTGTTTTAGGTTAACAGCAATACTTCGACTAGAAATGTTATTACTAGTTTTAATAAGTTTAATGAAATTAAAATTTTAGCTAGAAGTTACACGAAATATATGTTTGACACTAGTATCCAAGAAGTGTGCTACTATGAATTTAAAACAAGATGTAAATTGCACGTCAAATGTAGCAAACGTGGTGCGTTCGTACTATACCGATGTTTTAAAAGTATTCATATTTTGGTGTAATAGTATACATTACTTCCTGTACAGTATAATAGTCGAAATCCTTTTTGTGTCCATGTAAATACTTTCTTCATTTTACTATACAGGAAGTAATTTATAGTAAACCTCAGCAACGAATATCAATTTCATTAAATGTGTGATAGCTTATTGTAATTAAAGCGCATCCAAAAAAATTTTTCCTTCAATACCGCCATGCAATGAAATACTTTTATGTGGTCCTGTAAATTAATAAGAAATATTCATTGCATTACATAATGTTCATAATGTATATTTTAGTATATGCTTCATAGATTCATATTAATTTTATTATGTTTGGAAGAGTGTAACATTATTAAGATGCAATTGAAATTATTTTTCCCATTGGCCGTGATATAACGGAATACTTTTGATTGTCCCTGTAATCGAACTATATGTCCAATTTTCATAAGCTTTGAAGTGACTCGACAAAATTATGCAACAATTATATATTTTAAATTTCAAACTATTCAGTCGCGTAGGTTTTTTGCTGTTACATGCGGACTCACACACGGATGGACAGAAAGACGAATATAGGTCCTACGTATTTACATAATTATGGACATACGTAAAAATATCTACCTAAACATTAGTTAAATTAAAAAATTTCGAAAATTTAAAAAAAAATTAATTTTGAATTTGTTGAGATGATTCTAGTGTAATGAAAAGAGTGGGGTTTTATCACGTATAAAAAAATGCCCAAAGAATTCGAAAATGTATAATTCCGCTTCGTATAATTCTGGTATCAGTCATAATTTCATTTATTTTTTACTTTCTACAATCAAGCAATAGTCACGTTTTATGGCAAACATTTTTAGATTAAAATGACTTGTTTCTAGGAAATCCGCACAAAACTTTCTTTTCTGAGAAACTATAAAAAAACGAAATAAAGAACATAATTGCCCACTGAAAAATAATAGCCATAATCTGTAAAACTGTTATCGGGTTTCAACTAAGCAGTTTCGTTGGACCTTATAACTTTTGGTGGTACTTCCTACACTGTTAAAAGTGAAGGTGACAAACCGGTGCCATTTGGGACCCGGAGGTGAAAAAGCCCTAGGGTCCATTGGAACCCGGGGCATTTGGAACCCTAGGGTGCCATAGGGGCTTGGATATGTGGTTGAAGTGCCGACAGGTCTCTTACAGGATGATTGGAGCTAAATAAGGTGCCATGCACTTCGTATTGGCAGCAATGTGGCACCTCATCGGGTGACCGGAACCATGCGCATGCGCTGTGGCGTGTGTCTTTCTGTTTTCTGTGACGGCAAGTAAAACTACGACGGCGAGTAAAAAGACGGCTATAGCTATGAGTGAATGAAGGTGAGCTCGATCGCCGAGCGGTTAGAACGCTGAGCTTGTAATCAGACGTAGTGAGTTCAAATCCTTCGACAGCCAAAAGTCGGTTTGTATATATTTTTTTCTATTATTATTAGACATTCTGGATTAAGGGTGCCATCTTTTCACCCTAATTAAAGGTGCCATTCTGGCTCCTTTAGGGGTGTGACCAGAGATACAAGCCTTTCACCCCTAAAAGGTGCAATGTGTCACCATTAGTTTTAACAGTGTAGATGTTGTACAAAATTTAAGTCCATAATTTTGAGATAGCACTTGATTCGATTGATCAACTTCTGCATGTTATCTACTTTCTAGCTTTTAGCATAAAATATGTTCAGAGACACTCAGATGGTTGAGTTTTAAGCACATTAGTCCAGCTGACGGACATTCCTTATAAAGTTACGTTTTGCTGGTGGAATCAATTGAGAACAATTTTACAGCAGTGACTTCTTGTCAAATCTGGCGAGAAGAGCCGTAATCGCTCCCGTCGTAATTGCTGATGATGTAGGGATGAGACGACGATGAATGCACTTGGGTTATTCCATGGTAACTTAAGTTACATTTATAAAAATTTACTGTAGCAATTTTAGCAATTTAACACTAAAAATATTCAAATGCAAAATTAAAATGATTTGTCGATGAAACCTGTCTAATGGTCAATTTGGATGAAATATACTTAACAAATGATAGTGAAAATTACACTTTATAGGATAACTTACATTCCTTTTTCATTAATGGCAGTTACCATAATAAATGAAACCACCAAAATTTAAGAAATAACATTGAAGTGTGGTAATTTTCATCTAAATTGGGTTTTGAAAAAATTTAATAAGCAAACCATGTCAAATTTACATTTTGAATAATTGTATGTGTTATATTACTAAAATTACTGAAAATAGTTCAAAATCTAACATAAAGTTACCATGGAATGACCCATTTATCAAATGTCGTTGTCCATTGACAGCAAACCAAGTCTTTTAGATAGAAAAAGAAGACTTAATCCTTTTGGATGATCGTAATCAAAACGAGGATCTTATCTTTCAATTTCGTTTTAATAGCGAATTTGATGATAGATCAAGTCCTGGATACGTCAGATGTGTTGCAGCTATGATTAACGTTAAATGGGGAATGAGTGAGATTGGAATATGACTTGTCATCCAATATTAATCTTTGATCAGTGAACTTTTCGAAAAAGCTATTACACGTCATTTTCTCGACAAACATTTAATTTTCTTTTCATATTAGTATTACACTTTTCTTATGATTTTTAATGCCACATTTTCTAGAGAATTTGAAAGTAACCGGGTGAGAAAGGGAATGTAGCAATAGGGGAATAGATTCTCTGTTATTGTCAACCGTTTTTGTCAAGCAGTCGTTTCTGTTACTTTGCCTTACTGCTATTTTGGGCCTTATTGCCCAAACCCGTTTCTCTTTTAGTCACGAGTTCCATTCACGAATGTACTAAAACATCATACATATTCGTTTCAGGATTTGTTAGCAAACAAAAAATTTTTCAAGATGAACTTGTTCCTATGATAAATATTGTCTTTGTAAAATTTGTACACTGGCGTGCGCAAACACTCCGTTTTCGTCTTCATTCTCGAAAAATTCAGATTATTTAATGAACTCTCCGATATGTTCATGTTCTTCCATACGATAACCTAACACATCATGCGCAGATTTCTCCTATTCGTATTCCTTTGATGTTTCGCATAACTGCAAAGTTTGTGTGGATTTTTAGAGTTTATTTTTAAAAAACAGTCCTTAAAAATTATAACATAATTGTAAAAATTGATATGTAAACAGAGTAGTCCGTGAACTTGCAAACGTAATTAATGTTAATCTTTTTAAATTTAAAGACGGGAGTGAAGAACAGGAATTTTTCATAAACAAATTAATTTTAAAATTTTAACGAATGCTAATTTCAAACGAATTATTATTATAGATTCTTTAGTGAATCAAAATTAATTATAATGTTTTACAATTAAAAGACAAGGTAAATTATAAATTAAAATCTAAATTTTTAAAATAATTTAATAAACATAAACTGTTATATTAAAAATATGAATTTCTATAATCAAAATTAATCCTAATATTTTACAATTAAAAAAAAAACAAGGTAAATAATAAATTAAATTCTAAATTCTCAAAATAATTTAATAAACATAAACGTTATCATTAAAAAGAGTAATTTCGGTAGTTTTATGAAGCATATAATAAATACTTGTCAGAAAACTTCCTTACAATTTATGTTTGTTAATGCACTTTACATATTCCAATAAAAACCATTTAAGGAAAGAAAAACTGAGTATAATGTAACTTATAATTTTAACTTCTTTTTAACTTAAATTTATTACGAACTACATTCCTTTCATTGAATTCGTTCAACATGTTGAATGCATAAAAATAAAGTTTTTTTTTTCAATGATGAAGAATCTTCCCCATTTGTTGCACGGAAAAAAATCGGATTTCATAAAGATCCCAGTTCAGACAAAACATTGAACTCTTCATTAACTTCCTATTTATATTCGGCAAAAGTTAATGGCCTTTATCTGAAAATGGAAAAACTTTTCAAACAAATCGTTCATTGAGTTATTCTTTTTCATTTGTTGGTACTTATTCTTCCAAAAAGTTTTTTAAAAAACCTTTCGTTTTAGCTATTCATTTTTTTCCTTATTTTTTTTTAAAAAGAAAGAAATTACATGTCTTGAAAAACTCACTTGTTTTAAAATTTTATTTTAATCATTGAAAAAATATTTTTTTTCCTCCGAAATAATTTTTTTCTCAATTTCAGAGCAAATATATATAAGTTTTTTGTTTGAATAAAATAATGATAAATTTGTAACTTACATGTAGTGTGTGTGTGTGTTTAAATGTTACATAAACGACATTTTTTCTTTTAATGTTCATGTCTAGTAAGTAATTTATGTATCTGACATACGTTTCTTTTAACAAACAATCAAAATATGAATTTCGATGCATTTTATGTATATAGTGTGATTGATAAATATAGAAACATTAAACTATCTCCTTAAATATTGTCCCCAGACACACACTACTCTTTGCAAAGTTTCATAAAAATGATGAAAAATTTTATGAAGTAAGTTAGAAATAAATAAGGGATCTATTTGTAAAAATACAAAGACTGAATTTTTATATGATCTCTTTTAGGTTAAATTTATATGATCTCTTGTAGGCCAATTAGAGAAAATTCCTTTAACCAGTGGTTCCCAGTGGTTCCCACGACATAGAGATTTTATAGATTATTTGGTAGGCCGTGGTCAATAAAATATTGGGAAGCACTGCCTTACACATTTTTTATATAAATAAGAAATATCCATTTTTATATTTGCAAAATCCACAGAGATACTGTAATCCGAAATTCGCGACCTCACCGCTTAAGAATGCCTCTAAGTGACTCGATGTCATTGATTTGAATGCAAGTTATAGATCGACCATAAATTTGTACATCGTTAAAATTCAAGAAATTTCTCTCAAAATTTAGTAACACGTTTTTGACGACAGGAAATAAGCTAGTGCTTAAAAAAAAAAAAAACCTTGAATTTTTATTTCTATTATTTTATTTGCATATCACATTATTGTAAAGATTTCTGAATGTTATTAATTCAAATACGATCATACAACTAATTTTTAAACATTTTGATATAAAAATGTATTATCTGTATCTGACACCATGAAAACTTTTAAAAAGGTGTAATAATACCAAATAATAACTTCTTAAGGGTTTTCCCCATTGATCGTAGTGGCAGAATGAAAAGCATCAGAAAAATGCAGAAAAACATGATTCGAGTTTAAATGATGCAAGATAATGAAGAGGAAATCATAATAAGCAGTTTAATATTGCAAACATATTTTACGGTGGATGACATGGTGCTTATAAAACATAGCAGATCTTCAGCACATACAACTTTTAAAAAATCCAATGCAAAACAAGGCTCAGTATTTCTAACAGATTTTAGAGGTACAATCTATTTAAAAGGAAGATATCGAAAAGTCAAAGGCGAATGCTCTTGCAAAAACCTTTTGGATATAAGAAATTTATTAATATAATTATGCAAGTATTTATTTACTGATTTTATAAAACTTTTAAACATATTTTTATAAATATGTTTTTTCTTACTAATTGAATATTTCGAACTTAGCGAAAAGTTGCCCAGGCCGGGAATCGAACCCAGATATTTGGCTTACAAGGCAAATGCTTTACCTGTTAAGCTAACTGGGCGATAGCCGTATGGGATTTTTCACTCAGATGACCTTATTGGTCAAAATATCTGGTCTGTCATTAAAACAGCTCGGCAGAATAAACCACAGGTTATGGTAAACATACTATTCACACTATATATACATTTTTAATAATAGTATATATTTTTCTTTTTTTTATCCTTTTTCTCGCAACTTCAATGGAATTTAACGTTGGGAAATTGAAAACTCTTACACAAATTTATGTATAAATATATCATATTATTTTTCTATTAGTATTTTTCTACAACAGTTATTTCACATAAAATATGAAACAAAGATAAACAGTTATAAATGTCATAAACAAATGTCGGAATATGCATTCATTTTTGAGAAAACAAAAACTTAGCGGTGAATGAAATTCAACGTGACTTTCAAAATGCAATATTTCAAATAACTACATTTTTTCAATAATGCAAAAAGGATAGCGAATGTTGAATATGAAAGTTAAACGAGAAAGTGCCTTTACCTTTTCGAAAATGTCTTAAACATTTTCTCCTAGAATGTTATTTGTGTCAGAACTTTACGCTGCATTTGTTTGAAAATCGAAATGTTGAAATTGTAGAGAGCATTCTGCAATATGAAAAATGCCTTTCTTTTTATTAGCATGTAGATATTTGTATAGTTATTTTAATTCACATTTCAATTTGAATTTAAAATATTATCAAATAACTTCACTCCAAACGTTTATTTTGATATTTTGTCATTCAAATTTTATGTTCATTTAAGAAAAACATGTTACAAAAATATAAACATATTTCTATTTAATTAGAGTATGATTAATCATTTATTAAATATTTTATTTTTAATTGAAACAAAAGTAAAATTTGAAAAATAATAATGACTTGTACATTTTTATTTTATTTATACACCAAATTTTAATATGGATGAGCACTTTTACAAATTCAATAACTGTATGTAGTTACGAGGTCAATACAGATCTACCGTAAAATAAAACATCGATTATCGTCTAAAAGTAATATAGAATAAAAGATTCCATGGATTGGCATTGTTGAAAAGTCTTCCGAAACGCAAACATTTGAGACATTTCTACTCATCTTCTAGAATTAATATAAAATTATAATAATTAAACACCGTTTTCGCTTCTGTTTCAACATTGGTGCAATATTATCATTGACAAATGTGTTCAAATACAGATTTTTATATTTGTAATTAAATATTATAAAATAGTGAAAGCTTAAATTTATGTGTAGAACATAGTTTATAAGCATGTTTAATTGTACTCGTTTCACCAGCCTAATAATGTTGTGTCTGTATTTTTCGATTTATTCCCCCATTCCAATTTAGTTATATTTCATATAATAGTATTTTATTTCAAAACATGCTAAATCAAAATTTCGAACGGCAATAAGTAGACAGGTACGGGGTTTAATAATCGTACTCTATAAATACATATATTTAGTTATAAATACATAGTATTATTTTTCGATTAATATATTTCTACAACAATTATTTAATGTAAAACGTGAAACGAAGATGAATAGTTATAAATGTCATTAACAAACACCGATATATGCATTCATTTTTGTGAAAACAAAAACTTAATGGTGAATGAAATTCAACGTGACTTGGAAAATGCAATATTTCTAATAACTACATTTTTTTCAGTAATGCAAAAAAGTATATAGCGAACTGGAACGCAAACGTGAAACGAGAAAGAGCCTTTAGCTTTTGGAAAATGTCTTAAACATTTTCTCCTTCAATGTTATTTGTGTCAGAACTTTACGCTGCATTCGTTTGAAAATCGAAATTTTGAAAATGCAGAGGGCATTCTTTTATATGATAAATGCTTTTCATTTTATTAGCATGTAGATATTTATACATTTATTTTTATTCACCTTTCAATTTGAATTTTAAATGTTATCTAATAATTTTACTCCAAATGTTTATTTTATTATTTTTTTATGTTCATACAGAAACATAATACAAAATTATAAACATATTTTTATTTAATTAGAGTATGTGTAATTATTTGTTATTTGTTTTTAGTTTTAATTAAAACAGAACTAAAATATGCAATAAATAATAATGACTTGTACTTCCTTTTTTTATTCATTGACCAAATATTAATATAAGTGAATATATTCACATATTCGATAATCGTATGCATTTACGAGGTTAATACAAGTCAGCCGAAGATAAAATTTTGCTTATCGCCTGAAAGTGGTATAAAATTGAGGATTCCGTAGCTTAGCATTGTAGAGACTTCTTCGGAAATGCAAACAATTTAAGCTTTTCTATTTGATTACTTGTATTCATATAAATATATATAAAAGCACAGTTTTTGCTGTTGTTTAAGTATTCGTATAATATTTTCATTAACAATTGTGTTCAGCTACATTTGAACATTATAAAATAGTGAAAAACCCAAATTTTTGTTTAGAATAAAGTTTACATGTATCCTTAAATGTGCTCATTTGACAAGTATAATAATTTTATGTCTGTATTTTCTGATTTATCTCCTCGACAAAATTTAGTTATAGAGTCACGCTATTCCGAAAATCCTCTTAATCTGAACAGAGTTCAGGAAAAAAACAATTTCTTTAAACTTAAGAACAGAGAAAATGAAAAAGATTTTCGTGAAAAAACATACATTAATGCTTACGCATCGTACAAATAAGGTAAATAGAGACATATATAGATCCTGAACTTGATGAAAATGCCTGAAACTCAACTGGAATGAAAGCTGGTAGTTGCAGAATGTACTTATAGTACATATCGGCTCCATTTTTACAATTCTATAGAATCACTTTTAATCACTTCTAAACAAAAAAAATAATGAATTTATCAACACTATAAGAAGTACAGTCTGATTTTATTCAAAGGGAGAGCAATAAATGTACAAAGTAACATGTTTTTTGTCATCGTTGACCCAGATTTACGTGTGGAGAAAGGGTGTTTTTATAGCTTTGATACTACGTTTGCAGTTTTTATTTGAAAAGTCTGTTATATATTGACCGTGAATTTTAAATTAAGTTATTAGAAATATCAGAACATATTCACTACAGTCCGATCAACGATGCATAGAGCTGATGTATAGAGCAGATGTCCCACACTTAATTCATGCCTTAACAAGTCAATACGTAGATAATTATTAATGAAATCCACCAATTTCCAATTCTCGCTAAACCGAACAGCGCTCTGTCCCAGATAGTTCGGAATAGCGGGACTTTACTGTATTTTATATAATAATCTTTCAATTCAAAAGAAACTCAATAAGAATTTGAAACTTCGATAAGTAGACAACTGTAAAATTTAACCTACCTCCAAAATTTTGTAAAATTTTAAGCATTTATTTTTGTTAATTGAATTATTTAATTTTAAAGGATTACTGGGAAGCCACGCCCATTCACATTAATTTTACTTAAACATTTTGTACTCATCTTTTATACGCAACTAAATTTTATCCAAGTGTTTATATATGCTTTCATTCATGTGCTTTATAAAATTGTGCAACAACTTCACACGAGTTAGAAGTATCTAAGATTTTTTACTCTCTTAAAAATTGTACTTTGAAGTAGGGTTGTTACGTTTAACACATTTTACGTTTAAAACAAACAGCTGTTTAAAACACTTTTTAAAACTTTACACTTAAAATAACGTTTAAAACATATTTATTGCTTATATTATCACAATGTGACAATAAAAAAATTAAAATTATATGACAAATTTTTAGTTAGCTTTATACACTAAAAGTAAAATTATAAATTAGTATTTGATTTTAATTAAATATTTATAAGTAAATATATTTGCTCTAAAATTGAAAATATGTACTTTATTTATTTTAAATATCTCAATTATGGATTTTTTATATAATATCAAAATTAAAGTTCTATAATGTATTAATAATCTAATTTTCAAAAACTAGCAGTATTTCAGTATTGTTAAAATTTTTATACACATAAACTACCAAGAAACATGCATTTCTAATTCGCTACCATCTCATTTTTGTACTCTCTCTGTACTATCTCCAATTTTCATGGTTTTTCTGTCTAAAAACAAGCAATCAGCAGCCATCTTTTTATAATGTTGTAATACCACTATTGTATAATATCTTGATTATTGTACTTTTCTTTAAAATGAGCAGAAATTGGGAAAAATTAGTGTTCAGTTTAAGTAGTAGTAGAATTTTTATTGTGAAGGTTTTATTTAACCTTATCATTTTTTTTAAATTAAAAAATTTATTATGTTATATTAACTTTTTTATACACTATTTGCCTCCCTGTTGTTTTTGTTTTATAAAAAAGGTCTTCACAAACTATGATAAAATTAGAGATTAAAAGTTAATATCAAAAGCATGTATAATGAATTTACATTTTAAAAGATGGTATACTATTTATAGTCCAGACCAGAACACTAGGTAAGAGAATTGTTGTTCTTATTTTCCAAATAAATTCAGCAGCTGCTGCACAGAGAACATAGCACAGTGTAAAAAAATCCAATAAATCTACGGCAAACTTTGCTTGCAGAAATGTTGCCGGCAGTCTTTGCCCTTTTCGAAAACTAAACGTTTTCGAAACTGTTCTTTTTTCTTATTTTACAAAGTAATTGCTCATTTTTTATTCATTGTTATTGTCGTCCCAAATAATAAAATTTATCATTGAAGAAATATTTGCACTTAATATTTGAAAAAAGAAAACATTTTAAAAAGTTCCAAATATTCTCATTTCTCTTTAAAGTAATTTTTAAATTATGTATGGAAGTTGCAAATATATATGAATGTAATAAGAAAAATATTTCTTCTACTTGACATGCAAAAATGTCATTAAAGTTACTATAAACTAAAATAAATGTATCAATAATTCTATTTTCCCAAAAGATTTTAAAATTTATAAATGATAAATTAATTATAAGTATGAAATATTTTTTTTAACTCACATAATACATAGCATAAAACTACCTATACTTACATAGTATAAACTACAACACATTAAATGCAAATACAAATAACTGATAACTCTCACCCTCTTTAAAATTAGTTTTTTTTTTTTTTTGGGGGGGGGGGCTACCGTAATAGTTACCCATCATCGATATGCATAGTATAATATATGAAAAAAAAATATGGACACTATTTATAAAATGCATTGCAATTCCAAAACAAAATTTAAACGTATATTTAAATATTTTTTATATAAATAGTAATGATCTATTAATGAAATGCTGATAAACCATTTTCTACAAATTCTATAAAACGCGAAACTACTCAATTAGTATAGAATTGCGTAAAATAAACGTCCTTATAACTCCAGAAATAATAAACCTATTAACTAACAGTTTACTGCTTCGGATTCTCATTTCACTGCTTCTCATTTCCAATTAAAATGTTTCTCTGAATTAAAATTTAAATGAAACACGGGCTTATGAAAAATCGAAGAATGTGGAAAACAGGATTACAAATACCTCTGTAACTAATAATCCGATCGACTTCGTTATTTATGTAAAATTTATGATTTTTTATTTCACTTTATGTCCTTTCCTGAAAATAAAAAAATCCTAAAGTTTTATGTACTTTTCATAAGAACGAATTTTTTGAGAGTCCATATAAAATGGTTTCTGATAATCGAGGTTACAGATATTAAACAGGATTCGTTTCATTCTCATATATTAAGAACATACAAAATTTCAAGTCTTTCCCTGAATTTGTTTGGGAGATAAAGCGTTTACAGACACACAAACAGACAGATGGACGGGATTTTTTTTTCTAAATATATGTTTTTCGGAATCTCCGGTATCTAAAACCTGAAAACCCGTAAAAACATTTTTCTTTAGATTTCGAAACGATTGCAAGATTTATCCTATCCTAGTTATGATGACTAAGTAATATGTGTCTCTATGTAAGTATAACTTTTTAAGGCTAAATATAAATGTATTATCATTTTCACAGATAATTTTTAGAAATGTAGTTTCTTATAGGTACTTTAAAATTTTTAAAAAAGTATAACTTTCACCTCAAAACTTCATTCTGCCTATTTTTGAACTTATGTCAAAAGGAAAAATAATTTCTGCAACAGTTTTAAAAATTTTCTGAGAAACTTTTCCAGAAAGCGTGACTTCTAAATTTTATAGAAAAAGTTCAAATTATGTTATGGTACTTTGATGAGGTTTCAAAGTTTTTAAAGAGAGGTATTGTTGTTGTTGAAAAATGGAGCATTTTACTTTTCTAAGAATAAATCTTAAGACTTTAAGATAAATAATAAAACTAAGTGTAATGCTAATATTTTGCACATATTTAGTTCTGGGAAACATACATATTTCATGCCATTCATAAATTATATCATTTATAAAACATTCATATCTCAATTTGTTTGGGAGATTTACATACACACAGACGGACGGATGACAATTTTTTTTTTCTTCCAAAAATATGTTTTTTTTTGGAATCTCCAGTATGTCAAACGTATAAATCCACTAATGTTTTTCGATTTTCAAAACGATTACAAGATTTACTCTATACTACATATGGTGGATAAATAAAAAAGATTGATCAAATTTCATTAACACAAATATTAACGAAAAATATAAGTTTTGTACTTTGCACTATATAATACTTATGCACTGGTTAACTAATGCATTGGCTAAACATTAATAGCTTACTTTAAAGGTAAGAAAAGCATATTTTAATCACCTTGCTTCAAAATTAAGAAAACATAAAATGAAATGATATTTATCTGTACTTGTACACATTCAAATCATATTTTAAACAGTAATCAGAAAAAATTATTTCTTCAGTGTGATTCTATTTACTATTTAAGAACGAAAACATATTAAAGTACGAGGTGTTTATAAATAAACTGATAGTCGTAAGAGAGTTCTGTAGCGCGATCTAATTTTGAGAATGACACCAAATTTTGCAAGAAGGTTAAACAAGAAGAAAAACAAAAAATTCTGTAAAAATAAATAAAAAGTAAAAATAAAATAAAAATACGAGGAAGGTTTTTATACTGGGCATACTCAGAATATTTAAAAAATAGTCCTTCCGGCAGTGCCGGGAGAAAGAGGTAGCTTTCATATACTTATATATTTATTTATTTATTTTAAATTAAGTCATTTATTATTCAAAAATACTAAGCTCAAATTAGTAGAACCAGATTATGAGCTTGGTCGAAATCTTAATTCAGGTGCACATGCACACTCATATTATAATAGATTAATATATATGTGCGATAACTCAGCCATTTTTTAAGATACAGACGAAACAAAAAATGCTCTGGAATCTTTGTATCAAGGTCAAATGCATAAAAGAAAAATCTTTTTCAATTTCTCGCTTTCTTGTACTTAATTTAAAATTTTGAAATTTATAAAAAAAATTAAATGGCCGTCATTTTGAAATAAGATGGCGGATGGAACTGAGTATCGAACTCGATTCAGGCCTCAATATATACTATGTACACACCAAGTTACATCCAAATCGATTCATAAATACGCGTGTTATCACGTGACAAAAATCAGATCGTTTCAAAATGTCAGCCATAAGAAAAATTCAAAGTGCTATAACTCAATCATCTTTTAAAATATAGACAAAATAAAAAGTGTTCTGGAATTGTTGTTTTGGGTTCTAACACGTAAAAGAAAAATATTTTTCAACTTTTAATATTTTCGCATTTAATTTTAAATTTTAAATTTTTAAAAAAATTTAAAATGGCCGCCATTTTGAAACAAAATGGCGGATGATGCTGGCCAACGAACTCGGTTTAGACATTTGTATGTACTATGTACATACCAAGTTTTATTCAAGTCCGTTCATAAATACGAGTGTTATCACGTAACAAAAATCAGATCGTTTCAAAATGTCAGCCATAAGAAAAATTCAAAGTGCTATAACTCCATCATTTTTAAAGATATAGACAAAATAAAAAGTGTTCTGGAATCGTTGTTTTAAATTCTAACACGCAAAAGAAAAATAGTTTTCAACTTTTAATTTTTTCGCATTGAATTTTAAATTTTAAATTTGTCTTAATTTAAAATGACCGCCATTTTGAAACAAAATGGCGGATGTTGCTGGCCAACGAATTCGGTGAATACATTTGTATGTACTATGTACATACCAAGTTTCCTTCAAATCGGTTCATAAATACGTTAGTTATCGCATGACAAAAATCAGATATATATATATGGTGATATATATATATATATTATATGTCAACATTTGAACGGAAGGTGGTTTGGGGGGCTGGGGGTCATGATCGGTGAAAATATACCAAAATTTTCCAGAAGTGCTTTCCTCCGGACGGCTGCAATAGGTAGCTTTTTACTTTTTGTAATGAAAGCTACCTAATACTAATTAAACTACCTATTAAGAAAGGATCAGGCAAATTTATCGGGGGAATTACATTAGAAAGTCTGTAAAAAATAAAATGCTTTCGAATATCTGGATGAAAGGACAAAAGCATCACACAATTTGGCTAGCAACACTTTTCCTCGCCAAAGGCGAACGTTTTTAGTGTGGCAGAAAATTACTTATTAATAGATTTTTAAAATGCGTGCAAATTGTACTTAATAAATTTAAACGTAAAATGAAAGAATTTAACATACATAAATATATTTCGTGGAAATTTATATTCAAAACAATTTAGTTATTTAAATTAAATTTTTTTAAATGAATTAACATTCAATATTATTCCTTTAAAGTGTATTTGACCATAATAAAGTATTTTTTGTAATTATATTAGACAGCTAATCGATGAAAAATCGCCAAATAACGAAATTTTCATTTTTTTTACGAACGTTCTATCAAGGTTCCGCCGAATTGTTTTTAAACTTATACATGCAAAGAGCATTCTGTACTTTTTTTTCAGATTTTTCGGAGTTTGCCCATATGTAGATCTTCCTTGTTAGTTCTAAAAGTGATCACTAGGGGAATATGTTGCACTATGTAAAAGATAGGATATTTAAAAAAATGCAGAATCAATTCTAAACTAATATTACCTTTTATTTAACACATTTAACTATTTAATTCATGCTTAATATAACAAGCTTCTTCTAGAATGCTACTTTCCGGTGTTCTGCATTATATGATCTACGAAAAAGGAGCCGTCTTGAACCTGTTTCAATAGGCTGAATAAAATGTAATTTTATTTTAGTATTGATTCGGCATTTTTCAGAACTCTCTTTTCTGTTATACAGCGCCACATCATATGGTTTTATTCTTGAAATACGTAAGTAAATGTAAAAAAAATACAAACTTCTTTTCATAAGAAAATAAACCCAGCAAAACTAGCATTGCTGGCTAGCAGCAAGAAAGGTGCTGGCAATGATGGAAAAGCGCTTGCAAGGACCTCCCACTGTATGACTACTACTGGACAGCTACAGTCAGCTTTGCTCGAGACTAAGAAAAAGACTGGCTACCGCGGTGCATTTCACGTATATCTTTTTTACAGACCGCTGGAGTCACGTGATGATCGAATGCACCAATGGAGGCATACGAAAAGAGTATCACGTCATTCTAGCTGTCTGTAAAAAATATACTTGGGATGTACCGCGGTAGCCTGTCTTTTTCGTTAGCCTCGACTTTGCCGTTGGAAATCATTAGATAAAATTCAGATCGGCCTCCATTTTGTCGTATACCCTGGCCCACCACATCGTGAAAGTGTACGAACTTTTGTAGTATTTTTGCTGGGAACCGTTATGCTAGATGTGGCGTTACGAATATCAAATACATTGAGTATTTCGGAATTGATTGTTTCTGGTTATTTGGAATTTTTATAATTAGTGGCCATTATGCGCGTTATGATTATGATTGTGATCAAGAACAACCATCAACAATAAAATAAATGAGTAAAACAATAAATAAATTCTTTATTTTAACGGACTTTTCTTTCCTTCTTAAATCTGATTTTCTAAGTTACAAATGACTTCGGTTTTCATAATTCACACATTTGCGAATCAGCGTATAAAATATATGATTTCTATACGGGTTTTAAGATTAGAAACTCAAAGCACACAAGAAATGAACATAAGAAATCTAATAAGAACAGGTGGTCTATGAACAATCATAGTATGCGCTGAAGGCACCTAAGCTCATCCAATCACAAAACCCAGGAAGCAACGAGCACGGTTAGTACTTGGTAGAGTCAGCTGCATGTTAGCGAAGTCAAAATATATTCAAATTGATTCCATAGTTTTACCTTTATTGTTAAACTAGATTAAAGAAAAACAGGTCATGAGTCATGATTCTTTAGGATTCTACAACTCTTGGGTTTTCTCTTTATAGAAAAGAGTGTTGAGTGGATATGTCTGCTCATAGTAAAAAAAAGTTATCTGATGATTTACTACTGCAGTATAAGCTGAAATAAAAGTGTTGACCCGGGAAAGAAAGAATAGTAGGATAGGTACTTGAACTTCAGGAAAATCCATCACTGATGGGCCAGCTGCATTCTGCATGAACACTTTTTGAATGGTTTAAGTAATGGCAACATTGCATTTTAACACTGATGACAGTGCTGGCTGCTATCTTTTTTCCAGTTGTTAGCCCAGTCTTTCTTTTTTAACAGTGAAATGGCTTATTATTTTACTGGGAAACTTCATCTTAGATACATTAAGAATGTCAAAATGTCCTTTGTTTGTAAATTTTGCTATGGTAAAAAGCATATAACTGATTTTAAAGTATCAGAAACGGAGAAACATCATTATTCTAAAAAGTATGGCTTTTTTAAGAGGCAAAATTTAATAACATCACTGCAAATTTTTGTCTTAAAATATGGTTTAATCAATTTAAAGCTTAACCTGAAGAACTGTTTTAAAATATAGGTTAAAAAAATTCTAGTCTGAAAGTATTGAAAAACACATTGTATTGTGCTATTAACACAGCTTCTTTATCTTTACGAAATGTTTATGAAACTAAACAAGAATCAATTTGACTATAAATAACATTTGTTTTTATTTTCTAAGGGTTTCATTTATAAGACATGATATTTTTTGACGCAATAAAAACCTAAGTTTTAATTTGTACTTTTTAAATTGATAAATATTTACTCCCATTCTTTAAATTTACGTATTATTATCATTTACCTAATCATCAAGTAAACCTCTATGAGAAGTGATATTATATCTATTGCTTTTTTTTATAATTTCTATTAGTCACCTGCTTGATTTAAAGAGATACATTGTGATACATTAATTTATTATGAAACAAAATAGTAGTGTCTCAATTCTATTTAAAGGAAAGTACTTTTTTAATTCATTTTGAAAAAAAGAGGTCCCATTAATATGCAAATTTGTATTCTACTAAGCAGTTAACAATTATCTAAAAATATATACTAAATATAAAAAAAATCAATTTATAATGATTTTAAAGTATGCCGTGTATAGAAGGTATTGTATGTTCAATTACTCGAATTACTAGGGCCGAATCCCTTGCTTAAATTAAATTAAATATATTTATAATAATATTTTTCCTTATACTTTTCTTACATACCATCTATCTAAACATGATACTTCTCAAATATTAATGCAATATTTTAAATATCTGCAAAGCAACTTTAATGACTATAATAGTGATTCGGTATCTCACAATTATCTTAATATAAAATGAAAAACTTTCGTGGCAACTTACTCTTGTAACATAGTTAAGTAAAATTTACACTTAATCTTGTTTATTAATCACGACTTCGTAATTATGCCATAAAATATGCTAATTAAATATGTCGAAATAAAATATTTAAACTGAAGTACAATATGTCACTACTATCAAATTATTTATCTATTAAGGGTGTATTCGAAAAAACACTTTTCCACCTTCAACAGCTCGAAATTTTCCGATACAATTTCAGACACATTTTTAAAAGTAGACACTTGAAACTTGCTGAGGGGATTCTTGAAGGGACGTATGAGGTGCCGTGTGTTGTCTTTTTACGCTCAATTCATTAGAATTTGAGTTATAAACAATTACCTTCTCAGTATGACCCTTTTTTTTCGTTCACAGATCTCTCGCTTCGGAAAAATCGGTTCGAAATGCCGTTTTTGATTGCTTTTTTAAAAATATTTTCTGCATTTATCAAAGAATTGACAATCTCGACACCTTGTGTACTTTCCAAATAAGAAATTTTGAAAGTTTGGTGCATTTGAGAGAAAAAATGAATTTAAAAATAAATCGGAAAATAAGCAGTTTGAATCGAAATACACTCTTAAGAAGATAAATCCCATTTCCCTTAATCACGCGTTTTTATCACGTTGTTACAGAAAGTGAAAATTCTAGGAAAGAATTACAAGCATAATTACTTGTTAACTCAATGATATTTCCGTCATATAATTTTAGGCAAATTTAATAGTAGTTTGAGTAAGATGCCATGTAATTCATGGGCTAATTCGTATTTGTTTTACAAATGACTGCATTTAGTCAAAATGAACAGGGTTTAATAAATGAGTACGCATCCACGAATAAATTATTGTTGTTAAGTGGATTATAATGAAAGTGTAAAATTAGTATACGTTTAAGCATGTGAAATAATTATAGATGAAATAATGATGTAATTATAGATGAAAATTAAATTAAGAAATTATTATCATTTACATTAGCATGAATTAAAACTCTATAAAGAGTAAAATTATATCATTTTTTTTTTACAATTTATTTTGTTATTTGCTTGGTGTGAAGAAATATATTTTAACACTATAATTTTTTTTAAAATAAAATGTTACTATTCCAGTTTAGTCATACTTTCATTTAAAAGAAAAAAATCTTATAAATATATTTTTTTAATATGTAAATCTTTAATATGTAAATTTTTATTATGTCAAGCAAGTATCAGAAATCTAAAAATATATACTAAATGTTAATTAATCAATTTATAGTGATTTTAAAGTATGTGTACATGCAGGATGTCTTTCGTTTAATTACTTGAGTAGCCAGGTTTGTATCCTTCACTTATATTAAATTATATATACTTGTAAAAAATAAATATGTTATACTTTTCTTACATATCATATATTCAAATCCAGTACTTGTCCAATATTAAACACGACAATTAAAATATTTGTAAAGAAACTTTAATCACAATAACACTGATTCGGTATTTCAGCGTTATTTATATACAGTATGAAAAACTTTCATAACAACTTATAATTGTAAATTAGTTAAGGAAAATTGACATATCTTCTTTAATGCTAACGACTTCCTAATTATGCCATAAAATATGCTAAATAATTAACTCAAAATGAAATATGTAAACTAAAATACAGTATGTAATTACTATCAAGTGTTTGTATATTAAGAAGATAATCCCCATTTTATCTTAATCAGGCGTTTTTATCACGTTGTTACAGAAAGATAAAAATCTAGGACACTAACGTGGATTACTTGTTTACTCTGTGATATTTCAGTCATGCAGCTTTAGACAAATTTAACAGTAGTTTTAACAGTCGCTATGTAATTTATGGGCTAATTCGTATTTATTTTACAAATGACTGCATTTAGTCAAAATGAACAGGGTTTAATAAATAAGCACGCGTCCACGAAAAAATTATTGTTGTTAAGCTGATTACAATAAAAATGTAAGATTAGTATGTAGTGTGGAATAGATTAGCGTATCTTTGGAAATGCAAGATTAGTGTATCTTTGAGCATGTGAAGCATTACTGATGAAAACTATAATTATCTAAATTGCTGCATTACATTTCCATATAATGATATTATATGAAGATAATAAGCAATCATTTAAATGACTGTGATATTAAAAAAAGCATTGAAAAAAATCAAGTAAATTTACTTTAATTTACAATGAATGAATAATGTTTTCATTTATGCTAGTTTTTCAGTTATTCGTTAAGAGAGTTCTTTTATTTATAAATTTTTCATTACATAAGACTGCAAACATAATTCAAACAATTTTCGAGAAAATTAATACGGAAGTTAAAATCTTTGACAACATTTAAACACAAAAATATGTACAAAGATGACGCACACACACACACACACACAAAAAAAAAGATTACTCTTCTAACAACTTACTTTTGTAACATAGTTACGTAAAATTGACTTATGATCTTGTTTAATGCTAACGACTTCCTAATTATTCTAAAAAAATATATATTAATTATTTATTTCAAATTGAAATATCTAAACTGAAATACAATATTTCATTACTATACAATTATTTACTATTAAGAAGATAATTTTCATTTTCTTTTAATCACGCCTTTTTATCACGTTGTTACAGAAGGCGAAAATTCTAGAAAAGACTAACATGCATAATTACTTGTTTATTCTATGATATTTCCGTCATAAAACTTTAGGCAAATTTAACAGTAGTTTGAATAGGCTCCCTATAATTCATGGATTAATTCGTATTTATTTTATAAATGACTGCATTTAGTAAAAAGGAACAGGGTTTTATAACTGAGTGCGCATCTATAAATGAATTATTGTTGTTAAGCTGATTATATTGAAAATGTAAGAACAGTCTATTTTTGAACATGTATGAAAACTAAATTATGAAATTATCATTTACCTTAGCATCAAATAAATCTCTATGAGAACTGAAATTCTATGTAGTTTTTTTTGACAATTTCCTTTAGTCACTTGCTTGGTGTGAGAAGATACATTTTGATACTTTAATTTATTATAAAATAAAATTTTACTGTTCCAATATAGTAATACTTTTATTTAAAAGAAAGTACCTGTTAAATATATTTTGTAACAAAAAAAGAAGTTGTTTAAATATGTAATTTTTATATCAATCAAATATCAGAAATCTAAAAATATATATAGGAGAAGATGGGGATACTTGAGCCATTTTTTAAATTTAATTTTTTTTTAATTTTTTATAATTTCTTAGAATAAAATAAAATATTGAAAATGAAAATTTGATATTTTTTCTTCGACTGAAAACCACTTTCAATTAATTTTGAACTATTTTTCTAAGTTAAATCAATTTTTCCTTTTTGTTTTACATCGTGGCTCAAGTATCCCCATGAGAGGGATACTTGTGCCATGCTGAAGGGATACTTTGTAACGTTACACCCATGGTGGGCGTCATTTGTAACGTTAGGTTGGTCGTGGTGGAGGTTAAATGTAGACATACTCAGTAATTTAAGATAAAATAACAAAGTTTATTAAAGTGATAGTGGCTGAAGGGAAGTGGAGCAAGTCTCAAATTTACACAACTGAAAACACTATGAACAGCTAAATCATACTCACAGGCTTCGGCCTAGCTCAGTCGGGGCACCGCCTAACACTTCTCACTATCTTCTGGCTGAGCTGCTAAACAAAGCTTGATTAAACAGCCCGTGGCTGTGGGTAATTCTTTATTTCACCAAATAATTAAAAATGGAACTAATATAAACTCTCTTACCACGGCCGAATCTCAAATCAATTATCCAAACTCCTTTCCACTTCACAGGAGACCGTTGCTACTTCCTATTCGCTAGCACTTCGCTGAACAATAATTCACTTCGCTTGTCTAATAACAGAGATCGTCACTCGCTGGCTGCTGGCTAATGCCAGAGACACGCCAGAGACACTCAAACCCAAGCTTTTATATGCTGCAAACTGAGATACTTCACATTAACATATTACTAATAACCGCAAGCTAACTGTAAAATCCGAAAGAGCACACACACTCTAGAAAGTTAAAGTAAAAGAGAGGATAGATGTCGCTTTTACGCTTACACTTGTTAAATTATTGACGTCACGATCTCAGAAACACTAGAGTGCCTTTATGGAAAGGTCACTCCCTCACAACTTGAGCCAGTAGGCAAAATACCTACAAAAGTAATTTTTTTCGCTTTATTTTTGCGCAAACATTTCACAGAATGATAAATTATGATACATAAAGTCCATCAAAACCAATTGAGAAAACAAAGCTTGTAATACGATACTTTTTTGTCATTAGAACTGGTGGTCGAAGAATCATTTCAACTTGAGTTATGTCGATGGTAGAAAAATCCTCAGTTCACAATCATTTAAATTTCGAATCTGCAATTCTTCGGGCAAATTTCATTTTCAAAATATTAAGCACTTGTCCAACAAATCTTTTTACAGTTTTCTTTTCGGCATATTTTATTAGTAACCAATCAGAGATAGAAGATTTTTCTTTTCATGTCATCACCATCATTGACTGAATTTTCCTCTAATGATATTGTCGAACTCGTGCTTTTAACTGAGTAGCCAGTAATTAAGATCTAAGCCAGATGTATCATTCTACTATTTCAAACACTTTTTTGATTTCACAGGAAAAGATTTTGTCTTCCCTTTTGGATCCATGCAGGTAAGTTTGATCTGGGATTTTTGGGCGCTCTTTTTACCAATTCTTTTTCAATTTTCTTAGTTTAAAAAAAAGTTTCAGCAACAGAGGTTACAATTTCAATATAAAATATAAATCTTAATATATTATATTAAAAAGAAATATTTAATATTTTGGACCTAACTAATTAAAGTATTAGAGATTATAACCTGTAAACAGTCTTAATAAGTTATTTTAATTTAATAAAAATTAAATTAAAAACTATGTTTACATTTATCTAGACAGGCTATTTTGTTAGTCAAAATGAAAAATAACATGGATATTTTCATTAAAAAAGTATAAATTTTTAAAAAAATTTTAAGTCGTTATTTTTTGAAGAAAAAAAATAAAATGAAAAATTATTTTATTTAAAGATAAAAAACCAACGATTATAAATGCACAAATAAAGTAAGAAAATGTAGCAAACAGCCGTTTCGAATCTACTATGGAGATTCTTCATCAGTGCAAAACTCACCGAGCTAGAAAAAGCAAAACTGAGCTAAGAGACAGAGAGACGCAGGCTTATATACCCGCTACGGAAAAGATCCCGCCTAAAGGAAAGCAACCAATGAGAAGAGAGCAGCGTAACAACTGGCGGGACAAGTAGCGACATCTACCGGAGAATACACAAAACAAAAGCAAAAAAGCGAGGGGGGAAAAAAAGGTTTAAATTAAATTAAAGATTTCCAAATGCTAGGAAAATTAGGCGTACTTGATAAGTCATTGACTAAGGAGTGAGAATTTTTAATGATGTGGTACGCTTCCCAAAAATCAAGATCAAGAATGGAAGGACACTTTTGGATGATGGTAGCTGAAGAAAAGTTAAACTTATGTTGTAAAGACCAACAATGTTGAGCAATGGAAGAGCATTTAAGCTCTTGATTTTTGACATACCTTTTATGTTCCGTTAAACGAAATCTGAGAGCATGTTTAGTCTGACCAATATAAGAAAGGCCACATTGGCAAGAAATTTGGTAAATATCCCAGTTATCTAAGCGATCAATGGGATGCTTAAGATTTGAAAAGGCAATTTTATTAACAGGAGAAAAAATAACATTGAAATCGAACATTTTTAAAATTTTAGCAACTTGCTGACTGATTTTGGGGAAAAAAGGTAAAACAACCAAAGTATTGGAATTTGAATTAAAGTTTTTTCTTTCAGATTGGGTGGATTTTGTTAATTTTCTATGAATTGAATCTATAATATTAGGGGAATAACCACGATCAACAGCAATAGCTTTAAGATAATTAAGTTCATCACTGAATAACTGAGGAGTTGAACAAATACTGGAAGCCCGGAAAACAAAAGTTTTAAAAGCCGCAACTTTCTGGTTAGGAGGATGAGAAGAATATCTATGAGGTGGAAGACTGACCGCAAAAGGTTTACGAAAGACAGTAGTCTGAAAATTATCATCATCGCGAATAACAAGGACATCAAGAAAAGAAAGGCAATTGTTCGCTTCAACTTCAAAAGTAAATTGAATGCAAGAATCAATAGAATTCATAATAGAGAGAATATGATTTATATCTGTATTCATCAATTAAAGCAAAAATATCATCTACGTAACGAACATAAAACTGAAATTTTAAGACTTCAAACAATTTTATTTCAAAATAGTGCATGTAAAAATCACATAAAATCGGACTAAGAGGGTTACCCATAGCCAAACCGTCAGTCATACGAAAGAAATTCCCGTTAAATACAAAAGTGTTTTGAGACAAGCAAACACGAGTGAGATGAATGAGCTCCTCAATTTCGAAAAAAGAAAAATGAAATTCACAGAGCATTTTCTTCAGGCAATCTAAAGCCCCTTCGACAGGAACATTGGTAAATAATGATTTAACATCAAAAGAAACCATCATGTGGCCTTGTGGCTTAAAACTGTGAAGTTTCTTGGCAAATTCAAAAGAATTTTTAACAGTGAAAGAATTACCGCTTGAAAGAGGAGAAAATATGGAAACAAGATATTTAGCTAGTTTATAAGAAGCCGTACCGATATTGGAGACAATGGGTCTAAAAGGAATGTCAGGTTTATGAACCTTAGGTAAAGCATAAAACCTGGCACAATGAGCAACTGAAGGAATAAGAGACCTCTTTAATTTAGCAGAAATAATGTGCGATTACTTAATGGCAGATTTCATAGTATCAATTTCACGAGAGGAAGGGTCTTTGTGGATATCCACATAGGGACCATCATTAATTAATTTCTGGGATTTCTCCAAATATGTAGACTTGTCGAGAACAACAATCTGACCACCTTTGTCAGCCTTAGTTATGGTTAAATTCGGATCAGAACATAAACTTTTAAGACAATATTTAACTGAACTATTAAGATTTGGCTTATAAGCATTAGAATTAAAATCAACAGTATTGGCAATGAGATGTCTAATAGACTCTTTTTGAGAAGGAGAAATAGCGCTATGCTTAAAGGCACGTTCAATAGGAGCAATCAGACGGGGTAACGAAGGAGTGGCAGATACAGAGAAATTGTTGTTTAATTTGAGAGCATTAAGCTGATTATTATTTAAAGTGACACTAGAAAGATTGACGACAGCATTTTGATTAACAGTAGGTAAATTGTTGGAATTGTTAACGAAAGAATTATTACAAAGTGTGCTAAATTTCTTTTTTAGAACAGAGCAATGAATCGAAGAAGCTTTGAGGACTCTATTCCATGAAATTCTGTCTATAGAATCAAAATCAGGTGACGAATTAGCAAGAGAGATATGTAAGTAATATAACTCATGCTCTATATGAGCAATTTTCTGACGAGTCTCTTGAATCAAAGCTCGTAAAAGAGCTAATTTAGAGCGAAATAAAACCTTATTTATCCTACTTGAATTAAATAAATTACACCGTATTGAAATGAACCTAGGAATCACTTTTTTGCGTCTACAGTCACGTAGAAAATGTAAGTGCTCTAAAAACCTATACTTTTTCATTCGTAAATTACAAAACCTATTGATTTGTGACATAGCAAAGAGAAGAAAAATAAAAACAACAACAATGGAAACAAGGCCCGTTGACGCCAAATACATTAAAATAGCAAATAAAGCCTTTGTCTTAAAAGTTTATGTTCTGATCCGAATTTGACCATAACTAAGGCTGACAAAGGTGGTCAGATTGTTGTTCTTGACAAGTCTACATATTTGGAGAAATCCCAGAAATTAATTAATGATGGTCCCTATGTGGATATCCACAAAGACCCTTCCTCTCGTGAAATTGATACTATCAAATCTGCCATTAAGTCTTCGCACATTATTTCTGCTAAATTAAAGAGGTCTCTTATTCCTTCAGTTGCTCATTGTGCCAGGTTTTATGCTTTACCTAAGGTTCATAAACCTGACATTCCTTTTAGACCCATTGTCTCCAATATCGGTACGGCTTCTTATAAACTTGCTAAATATCTTGTTTCCATATTTTCTCCTCTTTCAAGCGGTAATTCTTTCACTGTTAAAAATTCTTTTGAATTTGCCAAGAAACTTCACAGTTTTAAGCCACAAGGCCACATGATGGTTTCTTTTGATGTTAAATCATTATTTACTAATGTTCCTGTCGAAGGGGCTTTAGATTGCCTGAAGAAAAGGCTCTGTGAATTTCATTTTTCTTTTTTCGAAATTCAGGAGCTCATTCATCTCACTCGTGTTTGCTTGTCTCAAAACACTTTTGTATTTAACGGGAATTTCTTTCGTATGACTGACGGTTTGGCTATGGGTAACCCTCTTAGTCCGATTTTATGTGATTTTTACATGCACTATTTTGAAATAAAATTGTTTGAAGTCTTAAAATTTCAGTTTTATGTTCGTTACGTAGATGATATTTTTGCTTTAATTCATGTGAATACAGATATAAATCATATTCTCTCTATTATGAATTCTATTGATTCTTACATTCAATTTATTTTTGAAGTTGAAGCGAACAATTGCTTTTCTTTTCTTGATGTCCTTGTTATTCGCGATGATGATAATTTTCAGACTACTGTCTTTCGTAAACCTTTTGCGGTCAGTCTTCCACCTCATAGATATTCTTCTCATCCTCCTAACCAGAAAGTTGCGGCTTTTAAAACTTTTGTTTTCCGGGCTTCCAATATTTGTTCAACTCCTCAGTTACTCAGTGATGAACTTAATTATCTTAAAGCTATTGCTGTTGATCGTGGTTATTCCCCTAATATTATAGATTCAATTCATAGAAAATTAACAAAATCCACCCAATCTGAAAGAAAAAACTTTAATTCAAATTCCAATACTTTGGTTGTTTTGCCTTTTTTCCCCAAAATCAGTCAGCAAGTTGCTAAAATTTTAAAAAGGTTCGATTTCAATGTTATTTTTTCTCCTGTTAATAAAATTGCCTTTTCAAATCTTAAGCATCCCATTGATCGCTTAGATAACTGGGGTATTTACCAAATTTCTTGCCAATGTGGCCTTTCTTATATTGGTCAGACGAAACGTGCTGTCAGATTTCGTTTAACGGAACATAAAAGGTATGTCAAAAATCAAGAGTTTAAACGCTCTTCCATTGCTCAACATTGTTGGTCTTTACAACATAAGTTTAACTTTTCTTCAGCTACCATCATCCAAAAGTGTCCTTCCATTCTTGATCTTGATTTTTGGGAAGCTTACCACATCATTAAAAATTCTCACTCCTTAGTCAATGACTTATCAAGTACGCCTAATTTTCCTAGCATTTGGAAATCTTTAATTTAATTTAAACCTTTTTTTTCCCTCGCTTTTTTGTTTTTGTTTTGTTTTATTCTCCGGTAGATGTCGCTACTTGTCCAGCCAGTTGTTAGGCTGCTCTCTTCTCATTGGTTGCTTTCCTTTAGGCGGGATCGTTTCCGTAGCGGGTATATAAGCCTGCGTCTCTCTGTCTCTTAGCTCAGTTTTGCTTTTTCTAGCTCGGTGAGTTTTGCACTGATGAAGAATCTCCATAGTAGATTCGAAACGGCTGTTTGCTACCTTTTCTTACTTTATTTGTGCATTTATAATCGTTGGTTTTTTTTATCTTTAAACATTTTTGCCCAAAGGCTTTATTTGCTATTGAAAAATTATTCTCCCTTTTATCCAAAAAAATCTATTAGTGAATATAAGGATGTAAATTTATATTTTGTTTGTTTCACTCATGTCTAATTCACTAGTGGGGATGGTTGCGAAATGGCTCAAGTATCCCCAATCTCATTGGATCAAGTATCCCTACTACCACTATTTCTGTTTATCAGAGTTTTACTAAATAAAGCATGCAGCTATTAGAACTATTTTAGATTCAAAATACAATTGAAATTATACTATTAAATTTATGTATATAGTTGCAACTTTAAACAAAACTTGGATTACAAAAAAGTAAAAAAAAACATGTACCCAAATATTTACTTCAGATAGGGAAAAAACAACTATTAATCACTATTCTTTCAAAATGGTACCAAGGTCTGTGATTTCTTTTTTACATGTTCAGAACTATAAATATGTTACCATATTGCCAATTTTAGAAAGAAAAATTAACCAACTGTAGAGATAATAGGAATGGCTCAAGTATACCCACTCTCATTAATAAATTTATAGTGATTTCAAAGTATGTGTATATACAGGTATGTGTGTATCTTTTGTTTATTTATCTGAGTAGCCAGGGTTGGATAATTTGCTTATATTAAATTTAATATATTTGAAAAAATAATATGTTATATTTTTCTTACATATCATATAATCAAATCCAATACTTGTCAAATATTAATGTGGCATTTTAAATATTTGTATAGAAACTTTAATCACAATAACACTGATTTGTTATCTCAACGCTATCTTAATAAAGAACGAAAAACTTTCGTAACAACTTAATCTTGAAACATAGTTAGGTAAAATTGACATATTATCTTGTTCGATGACGATTAACGACTTCCTAGTTGTACCATAAAATATGCTAATTAATTATCTCAAAATGAAATATTTAAACTGAAATACAGTATGTTATTACTATTAAATTATTTGCCTATTAAGGAGATTAATTGCCATTTCTCTTAATCATGCGTTTTATCACGTTGTTACAGTAAACGAAAATTCTAAGAAAGACTAACATGAATAGTTTCTTGTTTATTCAATGATATTTCCGCTGTAGAATTTTAGGCAAATTTAATAGTAGTTTGAGTAAGGCGCCATATAGTTCATGAATTAATTCGTATTTATTTTAGAAATGACTGCATTTAGTCAAAATGAACAGGCCTTAATAAATGAGTACGCATCGACGAATAAATTATTGTTGTTAAGCTGATTATAATGAAAATGTAAGATTAGTGCATCTTTGCGCATGCGAAGCATTACAGATGAAAACTTTAGTTATCTAAATTACTGCATTAAATTTCCGTATACTGATAGTTTAAAAAGATAATAAGCTATACTTTAAATGACTGTATTACTAAAACAAATAAAGAAAAAAAATACTCAAGTAAGTTTTCTGTAACTTACCAATGAATGAATAAGTTACCTTTCTATTTATACTGATTTTGTATTAGTTATTCATTCCAGAGAATTCTTTTATTTAATTATTTATTTCATTATGTAAGACTGCAAACATATTTCAAACAATTTGCGCGATTACGGAAGTTAAAATCTTTAACAACGTTTAAAGGCACAAATATGTACAAAGATGACACTATCAAATGAAGAATACTCGGGTAACAAATCTTTCATATAACATAGTTAAGTAAAATTGACATATAATCTTGTTTAATGCTAACGAATTCCTAATTATACCATAAAGTATGCTAATTATCTGAAAATGAAATATTTAAACTGAAATACAGTTTGTCATGACTATCAAATTATTTACCTATTAAGATATAATTCTCATTTCCATTAATCTACGCGTTTTTATCTCGTTGTTATAGAAAGCGAAAATTTTAGGAGAGAATAACATCATGCATAATTACTTGTTTACTCAGTGATATTTTAGTCATATAATTTTAGGCAAATTTAACAGTAGTTTGACTAGGCGCCATATAAATCATGGGCTAATTCGTATTTATTTTACAAATGACATTTACATTTAGTCAAAATGAACATGATTTAATAAATGAATACGTATCCACGGATAAACTATTGTTGTTAAGCTGATAAAAATGAAAATGTAAGATTAGTGTATAATTGAGCATGTGAAGTATTACAGATTAAAACTTTAGTTATCTTATTTGCTGCATTACATTTCCATATAATGATATTATATGAAGATAATAAGCAATCATTTAAATAATTGTGATATTAAAACAAAAACATTGAAAAAAAATTCAAGTAAATTCTGTGTAATTTACCAATGAATAAATAATGTTTTCATTTATGCTAGTTTTTCAGTTATTCAATGATTCTTTTATTTATTTTTTCATTTTATAAGACAGCAAACATAATTAAAACAATTTGCGCGAGAATAAATACGGAAGTTAAAATTTTAACAAAATTTAAACGCACAAATATATACGAAGATGACACAAAAAAACACAGATTACCCTTGTAACATAGTTAAGTAAAATTGACATATAATCTTGTTTAATGCTAACGACTTCCTAAATATACTATAAAATATGACAAATACACTGCTCAAAACAATTAAAGGATATTTGAAGTTTTATATAAAATAAAGATATAAACGAAATTTTTTTTTACCGAAAATAGAAGAAGAGAATCACAAATGCAAATTTTTCTGGTTTTCAAACTGTGGAGTATGCAAATTTTCAGTTCGACGTCAAATTTTCAGTCGCGTCGTCGCTTCAGCAGCAGCGAATGAAATTTGACTTTCAACTGGATGAAAGATAATGAGGACAAGGATGATCGGCATTCAGTGATTGCTTTGTTTCGATGAGTACGATGTCTCAGCGAAGTCATTTAACAGATTCAGAAGCTTGGAGAATTGTTGGTAGGTTAGAAGGGGGCCAAACTCAAGCCGAAGTAGCGCAAGCCATTGCAGTGCCACAAAGTGTCATTTCCAGGATCTGGAACCATTTTTGGAGAGTGGATGTGCAGGCCGAAGACCAGGGCAAGGTCGTAGACGGGCAACAACGCCCAATGAAGATCGGTATTTAGCGTTAACAGCTCGGAGACACAGAAACATGAACGCTACTCTCCTCCAACAACACCTTCGCTCGGCTACAGGCACCACAATTTCAACTCAGACTGTCCGGAACCGGCTCCATGCTGAAGGTCTAAATGCTCGCCGACCGATGGTATGTGTTAGATTAATATCAAGGCATCCTCGCGACCGCAGAGAGTGGGCAACCGAGCATGTCAACTGGAGGAGAAATGAATGGAGCAATATTCTGTTTTCTGACGAGTCCCGTTTTTCTGTGTATCCGGATAATAGGCGTATTTTCATCTGGAGGGACCGTGGCAGTAGGAATAAACCTGCGTTCGTGCACGAAAGTGTCAGACTTGGCGGTGGAGAAGTGTTGGTGTATGGTGGCATCTCCATTGACGGGCGCACTGACCTCTGCATCATTCGAGATGGAGCTCTGACTGGTCGTCGATATACGGATGAGATCCTCAGACCTATTGTAGTCCCTTACGCTGCAGCAATCGGAGATAACTTCATTTTAATGGACGATAACTGCACACCACATCGTGCAAACCTGGTGGAGGATTTCCTTTTCGAGGAAGGAATCGTTCGAATGGAATGGCCAGCGTGTTCTCCAGACATGAATCCAATCGAGCACGTTTGGGACGCTCTAGGAAGACGAGTTTCTGGCCGCCAACAACCCCCACAAACTCTCCAAGAAATGGAAAGAGCTCTTCTGGAAGAGTGGGGCAAAATACCCCCAACTCGTCATTAATAGCCTCACTGAGCCCATGCCTCAAAGGTGTTCAACGTTGCTGGCCTCCCGTGGAAACCATACCCCTACTGAATAGGATTTTCTTTGAAGAAAACACCTTTTCTTATTCTTTTTTCTCATATGCACAAATTGTGTTTTTTTCCTTTTGTACACAAATGCGCAATAAAATGCATTTTTTCTGCCAAACATGTGTAATTTATTCTCATATAAGCTACTACAGTGTTGCCAGATGGGCTACTTATTTTAAATTCAGATTCTTATTGGCACCACTTTTTAGAAATAGTAAAATGCGCCTTATTTAATGACATATTAATAAAGCCGAAAACAAACGGAATTTTGCCATTTCAAAAAAGTGGTGCGAATCAAGAAATCTGAATTTAAAAAAAGTAGCCCACTGGCAACACTGAGCTACTATGTCTGTCGACCATGTATCAATCAGCTAAAAAGTTTCCCAGATACAAAATCCACCTAAAACTGCAATATCCTTTAATTGTTTTGAGCAGTGTAGTTATCTCAAAATGAAATATTTAAACTGAAATACAATGTGTCATTACTATCAAAATATTTGTTTTTTAAGAAGAAAAATCCACTTTCCCTTAATCATGCGTTTTTATCACGTTGTTACAGAAAGAAAAAATTCTAGGACAGACTAACATGGATAAATCATATTTATTCTGTGATATTTTAGATATCTAATTTTAGGCAAATTTAACAGTATATTCAATAGGTGTCATATAATTCATGGGCTAAATCGTATTTATTCTACAAATGACTGCATTTAGTCAAAAGGAACAGGGTTATTGAATTATTGATGTTAAGCTGATTTTTATAAAAATGAAAGATTAGTATAATTTTGAGCATGTGAAGTGTTACAGATAAAATCTTTAGTAATCTAAATTAATGTATTACATTTTCGTTTAATGATATTATAAAAAAATAAACCATACTTAAAATTACAGTGTTATTAAAACAAAAAGAGAAAAAACTATTATATTTTCTCTAATTTACCAATGAATGCTTAAATTATAGTTTCATTTATGCTGATTTTTATATGTTTAAGATAGTTCTTTTTTTAAATATTATTAGACTACAAGCATAATTCAACTATTTATTGCGAATATTAATACACAAGCTGAAACCTTTAACAACGTTTAAACATTTAAATATGTACGAACGTGACACAAAATATCACAAATTAAACAAATCGTGTTAATTTTAAAACATAAGTTGAAACCTTTAAATACATTTAAGTGCAAAAATTGGTGCAAAATGACACAAAAATTAGATTTCAAACACTTTGTGCAAATTTTAATACATAAGTTATAACCAAGATAATATATTTCTTACCTAAGCTTGGAACCCACTTAATCTTTTTTTTCGCCATGAGGAAATGAATCCAAAAATTATAAAAATGGTCGTGTTTAATTTTTTTGTGCCATGTCTGTACGTCTTTGTGCATTCACACCTTGTTAAAAGTTTTAGCTTATGCATTATATGAGATTGTTTATGAAATTATTTTTATCGAAATCAATTTTATCAGTGTGTACTTATATTATGCTATTTGTTATTGCTAATCATGTTTTCTAATAAGCATATCATGAAAATATTTTCTTCCAAAAAAATACATTCTAGTTACATCTGATTACTGGTAGTTATCAACACCATGCGAAACTATAATATAACTACATTCTATACTCTAGCTATGAACGTTGACAGTTCGAATTTTCACTTCCTGCTTATAGCGTAAATCGCTGATTATTTACGACTGCAACATTGATCGTTACACTGGGTGACGTTGAACAGACAAAGTAAAACTTTTATTTTGATTAGGCTACGAGCATTATGTGTACTTTTAAAGATATAAACATTACTTTTACCATTCATATAGGGCAAAGCTTCCACTAATAGCTAGGTTAAGGATTAGGTATGAATTTGAGCATATAAATACAATTTGCTAAGCAAAATTTATATCATGGCTTTAACTAAAATGCATAAAGCAAAAATGGTAAAAATTTTTATCGTCATGAAAATAAAGAAAATTTATTAATTTTATAGATTTGTTTTACAAAAATCTAAAAACACCAGTGATGGAAATATCAGAGCAATAATGACCTACTACTGCACCTTTGATGGGACAACGAAATCACTTATATTGTTTTATGATTTTGGACCGACTTTGATCCTTGGCCTTTAATTAACATTTAGGTAGCTTTCAGTACAAAAAGTAGAAAGCTACCTATTGCTGCCAACCGGAAGAAAGCACTTCCGGAACATTTTGGTATATTTTCACCGATCATGACCCCTAGACCCCCAAACTACCATCAATTCAACTATTGACACACACACACACACATATACAGGGTGTTTCAAAAATGACCGATATGTTTGAAAAATCAAAAAAAAAAAATTAAACGGGCAGCTTTAGAAATACACCGTTTGTAGCAATATGTTTGCGACATCAGTAAATTTTCAGGCATACGTCTTTCAAAATTATTTAAAATTTTCAACAATAGATGGCGCTACAGGCAATTGGGAAGCTATAGTAGAAAACTCAATCTGTGAGTTTGCCATTCTGTAAAACCTCTGTCCCTGCCCGCGAAGACACTTGCGAGCTAATGCTATTCCTATGGGGAGGCATTTTTGTAATAAAATTTGTAATAACATTATAACTTTTTTTTTTGCATTGCATAGCTGAAGTCTCTCTCAAGACCACACCTTGATTATATTTTTTTGATTTTGGCCACAGGTATTTTCTATAAAGTTACTTTTACTTCCAAAACCGATTTCGAAAGTGAAAGAAACTTTATAAAAAATATCTGCGACCAAAATCGAAAATGTAATCAGGGAGCGATCTTGAGAGAAACCTCATCTATGCACTGCAAAAAAAAAAAAAAAAAAAAAAAAAAAAAAATTGTAAATGACAAAATGCGAAAGAGTTATTACAAAAATGCCTCCCCATAGGAGCACTTTAAAAAATTTGACCCATTTGCTGAAGCGTCACTCCACAGCTTTTATAGAATATGTCTTTTATGACCAATGAGAATGCTTCATAGCACAATAAACAAACCGTTCTCTATAAAAGCAGTGGAATGACGCTGCAGCAAATTGGTAAAATTTTTTACAATGGATAGCTTTAGCTCGCGAGTGTCTTCACGGGCAGGGACAGAGGCTTTACAGAATGGCAAACTCACAAATTGCCTGCAGCGCCATCTGTTGTTGAAAATGTTAACTAATTTCAAATGTTCTATGCCTGAAAATTTACTGTTGTCCCAAATATATAGCGACAAACGGTGTATTTCTAACGCTGCCCGTTTAACTTTTATTGATTTTTCAAATATACCGGTCATTTTTGAAACATCCTGTATATATGTATATATATATATATATATATATATATATCTGTAGGTGTTTGTCCAACTATATGTATATGTTACATTTGTGATGCTGTAGCTCTCGTATTTGTGAACCGATTTAAATGAAACTTGGTGTGTACGTAGTAATGCATACTAATATCTCGACCGAGTTATTTGACCAGCATCATTCACCATTTTGTTTTTTCAAAATGAGGCCAATTTATATTTAAAAAAAAAAACGAAAAATTAAAAATTAAGTACAAAAAAATTGGAAATTGAAAAATATTTTTCAAAATGACGGCAATTTAACTTAAAAACAAAAATTTAAAAATAAAAATTAAGTACAAAAAAAATTAGAAATTGAAAAATATTTTTCTTTTATTTGTTTATCTTGATACAAAGATTTCAGAGCATTTTTTGTTTTGTTTTGTCTTTATTTTAAAAAATGGCTGCGTTACAGCACTTTGAATTTTCAGCGTGGCTGACATTTTAAAACAGTCTGAATTTTGTCACAAGATAACACGTGTATTCATGAACGGATTTATCTGTAATTTGGTATGTACATAGTATAAACAATTCTCTGAATCGAGTTCGTTGGCTAGTTCGGTTACTTCTGTGAGTTTGACATTGATACAAAAAACCCAGAGCATTTTTATCTTTTGTTTCTATCTTAAACTAGTTGGATGTGCTAAATCCCAAAACTTTCTTCTATCTCGTATGTACATTTTAACATTTCAAAATTTAGTTACACAAGTTAACACGTTAATATTATTAATTCAATACTGTACCAACTGTGATTTTTATCTTAAATACAAAGTAAAAACGAACTTCTGTATCTCCACGAGCCGATGAAAAGTAGAACGATAGTCAGATTTTTTTTTTAATTCAGGGACGATCTACTCGTCATACCCGAAAAAAATCATACACAAAAACTTAGTTCAGTTGCTCTACTGACCATAGTCAAACACTTATACAAAAACTTTCATTCAATTCTATGCCCTTTGACCCCTATGACCCTTGCTTTCATTCAATTCTTCATACTTTTTTCTGTGATAAAATATTGAAAATGACATAAAGGTTGTTACTGCAAAGCACCCTTCCGTCAGATTTTTTTCAAATTCAGAGAGGACCAACTAGCCATAATCGAACACTTACACAAAAAATTTCGTTCATTTTTATACATAACTTCATACACTTTTTGATGGTAATGGCAACACAAGAATAGACAGAAATTTTGTAGAATAAATGTTTATTTCTATCTCTGACCCTTAAAACTTGTAAATCCCTCGAAAGACGGAAGTAAAAAAAAAAATTCTATAACAATATTTTTTTTCTATTGAAGATAGAAGAAAGTAAAAAAGAGTTATACATGATAGCAATATTTGATATTATTTAGGCTTCATATCTTTTTGAACTCTCACGGTATAAATATACGGGGTGTCCAGCAAATAACACCCTGATTTCAAATTTAAATTTCTCAAAAACAAAAATCGATAGAACTATGCTGTAAACGGTTTCTTTATTAGGTAAACTGTAAAAATGTTATACTAAAGTTTCGAACGGTGAATATTTTGAAAAGATTATGTTCTGATTGCAAAGAATGCTCGACTTGAGGTTTTTCTTGCTTTAGATTGCTTGTAGAGAACGAGTTTTTCGGGGTACTTAACCATATTTTTAGAATTACATTTTTGAAAATTCTGAGGTTCCAAAAATTTTGTTCCAAAAAACTTTAAAATATGGCGTTTTTCACCCAAAATCTCATTCAAACCAAACAATTTAAAGCAAGAAAAATGTTAAGTCAAGTATTCTTTGCAATCAGAACATAATCTTTTCAAAATATCCACCCTTCGAAACTTCTGTATAACATTTTTACAGCTTTCCTAATAATGAAACCGATTACCACATAATTCTATCGATATTTGTTTTTGAGAAATTTAAATTTGAAATCAGGGTGTTATTTGCTGGACACCCTGTACTTACATTTCTAGTATATACACCTATACCCAAAGCTACGTTGTATAGGTTTAGTCTAGTAAATTATTATTCCTTTTTTAGCAATAATTATTCTAGTAATTCATATATTTTATTGCACTCGTATTTGACTTTTTTTAAACATTTTATAACATTTTTCTTCCGTTATTGTTATGTTTACTTGATAGTGGAAAAAGCACTTTTTATTTGCTTCTACCCACAATTAGGCCAAATAAATGATCGTGATAGTGACAGCACATCGCGGAGAATGGGGGCCTGCAAACGACCCAAGTGACCATCCTTACTTCACTCAAAATAATAAAAATATTCTTTTAATCTTGAAAAAAAGATAAATTAAATACAAAATTATAAAATATAAATTTGAAGAAAAGGTAAAGTTACCTGTATAGTCCTTGGCAGATGATGAGTAGTGAATCCAAACATGCACAGGAAATTAATACACATTATTTGGTTGAAAATTAATATTTATTTATTTGTGTAAGACTTGTATTTTTTTTTAAACATGAAACTCGAAATTCTTCTTTATAGAAACATTTTTTGTTTCTCATAGTAGAAAAAACTTTATAAATGAAGATATTTCTCCAAAATTAACATGTTTCAAACAAAACCAACATCTTTCAGTACAACACATTTTTTTTATATATATATATATATCTCTTGAGAGCACGAACTACAAATTTTTTTGTGATTCAAAAGGGAAAATATCATCATTTCCTTCATGACATCATTTAAACATGTATTTTCAAAACATTTATATCAGAAGAAGAATAATATAGAGATATACCTATATTCTCAATTGTGCATAGATGTACACCAATATCTTCTTTGAAGCGCCCCGTAAATTTTTCAAATATATTAGTATAAAGATGGGCCAAATAATGAAAATAAATAAACTTTATGTAAATAAAACTTCTTCAATTTCACAAACGAAAATCTTCTCATCTTCACCTCTGCTTGTTTTTTCAGAGGACGGCGATTATATGAAAAGATTAATGAAGAAATTTGGGCAGTTGAAGAAAATTGTTAACGATGAGATGATGAAAACAAAATTAATACTTAGAAGACTTATGACGACATTCCAATTTTAGATATGCAGGCACCACGAGAACAACCAACAGAAGGTCTATGGTGTGCCCTTATTTACATTGTAAAATCCGAAAAGCGAAGGCACAGAACACAATAACATTTTGAATGCTTTTGAAGGGGAGATGCTCCTCACCGCACTAAAAAATCAGCCTATTCTTAAACCATGGCGTGATCAAAACAGAATGAGATGTTGACCGTACGTAACGGTCTCGAAGAGAGCACACATGCCCCGGCATTTCCACCAAAAAAAAAAACCTACAATCATCCGACCGCAACCATTACGGCAGGTGTCTAGCAGTGCAACTCCGACAGGTGGCCGAGAGCCAAGGGGAAAAAGACGAAAGGTTACTGGAATCCCAAAATACGCCAATTTGGCAGTGAGCAAAAGAGGGGGTGAGGAAAAAATAAGCCAATTTACGATGTAAAGTATGGAGAAAAATGAATTTAATAAAAACAGAATTGATAATTACGTAAAGAGGGGAGGCCAAAGCAGGTGGCCCTGTGCAGAATGATTTAAAATACGTCACCTGGGGAAAGGAATTTGATAGGCTAGGGGTGTGTCCGAATAAACGGAAGTTCCACCCACAGAAGTAGCGAGAAAGTTCTCGAAAGGACTTCTAAACCGGAAGGAATGATTTCAAACAGGATTTTACCGGCCTGGAACATTCGAAAGCTAAGTAAGAAAGAAAACATTACAGGCGACGATATGAAAATAAGCGAAATCGAAATAAAATTTAAATTGAGAACATTAATAAAAAAGAGGTAATAGGAAATAAAATGGCTAATAAAAATGAATTAAATTAAACATAGGGGGGGTTATCAAGTAACCACCACATATTACCCAGGGTCCCCCAAAAGAAAATATTGGTGAGATGACAAAAAATGACAATTTTTCATCGAGACAATATTTTCTAACACATGTACAAATATACTAAATAATTACACAAAATAAATGTATCAGAAATAGTTATAGGAATATAACTAACTGGTTTACATGATGTTCAAATACTAAAAGAAAAATACTTATTGTTATGATAGTAATCCTTATATGTTAACATGGAAGGTATACAAAATTTCTTCCAGAAGTATCTATCATATATATCAAAAAAAAAATTTAAAGTCTATGTCTATGTGCAACAGTCCTTAACTTTAACGAGTCTCTTGTTAGGCTGTGGAAACTGCACTATAACAGTAGAATGCTTTAGCATATGTCAAAATATTTGATTATACAATAATATGTATATCTATTTTCTTAGTTGTCAACAAAATGAAACATACTATAACTGTATATGAATCATACTATAACTATATATAAGATATATGGTTTCAAATAACACATGATAACTTGAATGAATTTGTAAGTTGAAAATTGAACAATAAAAAATATATATATAAATGGTGCAGAGAGATTAGTTAGGCTCTCATAAAAAAATATTTACTTATATCACCACATAGCCTTTTAAGCTTTCAATAAATCTTAAATGAATAACCTTAGTATTATTCAATAACACATTTTCGCAGAAAATAAAATAATAAGTTGCAAAAAGAATGGTAACAAAAGCATGATATTATTTTCCAATAAAAATATCTTCAAAGTGAATATAATAATTTTCAAAGAGAGAATTTTTACACTCTCATAAAGGAATATTCTTAAACATTTTCAATATAAATTGACAATAATTGCATAAATACCTTTAATACTATACTTCATTCAACATAAACATAAAACATAAGATGTTTAATATTCCGAAAAAGGAAGAAATTTATATGAATATGTCAACTTATATATGACTTGATAATGTCAACTTACAAAGAAAAATCAATTGTGTCAAAATTTCTATATAGAAGATATCTAGAACATATTTACTTGTAATTTTCAAACATTTTTAAAAAAATTAAGTAAGTGATCACTTTTGCATTTGTCATAAATCAAGATTTTGCTTTATATAAATATATATAATGACTCATTAAACATCTTTGGATCCAAAGTATAAACACTCAAAAGTATACAAAAAAATATTACTTATTGTGAGTCATTCACTTTCTATATTTCAACAAGAAGAGAAGAAAATATTAGTATGAATAAGTTTATCATGCACTTTCTTTTTTTTTTTATCAAAAGAGGTTAAATGTTAAAGCATGCATGCATTGTAAAGAGAAGACACAATAGGGAAAATAATTTGATGAGTACTCATCTTTATGTTTACCTTATATCAATTACAATTTCACCTTTCTTATTAGAATGCACATTTGTCAAAAATAAATTTAAATAATGACATAATATTATAACAAGAATATAAAAAGACAAATTCTTTCTCCATTTTTTGCATCAACTATTGTAATTAAAGACTTTATAAGATTTAACAGTAGTAGAGTATGGCATCCATGAGATTATATGTATATATTGTAATAATTATGACTTATAGATAAATACAGTAAATAATAAAACTATTGAAAATCATACATACATCCTGAGGATGACTGCTGAATTGTATCAGGGAGAAGAAGACTTAAATAATGAAGAAAAAAAATAACAACAGCTGCCTGCAGCTTGGAGAAAAGAAAAAAAAAATTACATAGTGATTCTTCTTACTGGAGTATCAGTCTGGCTAGCTTAGACTGATTATACAACAAAGCAATAGTCATCCTGAAAAAGGAAAAAGAAAGTTAGTCTATTTCTTATACAGTTTATGATTGCGAGGGCGAAGATCATAATTTTTATATTGAGTGGACTTGTTTTCAACACCAGTATGAGTGCTATCAGGAGGAGCTTGTGACAGAACTGATTTACTTGAACAAGAAGATGTTTGTTGACACTTAGAAGAAGAAAGAATTGTAGGAGATGTGCTACATGCAGCATCATGATTTGAAACTTGAATAGAAGAGTGTTGTCTGACAAGAGTGGAGGATGCATTATCAACAGCTGATTGATCATGTGATGCATTTTCAGAAGAAACTGAAGGATGTTGCAGTGCTTCATTTCTCTTTTGAAGCTTCAAGATTCGATTAGTGTGAATCAACATAGGGGAAGCATGACTATTATTGGAATCTTGAATTTGAATGAGCACAGGAGAAATTATTTTCTTCACCACATATGGGCCTTGTATTTTCTTGTTAAACACATTGGGAAATTTTACGTAAACAATGTCATTAACATTGATGTTGGAAAACTTTCATTTTTCTCTGGATTTTTGGTACACCTTTTGTCTAGATGATTCGTTATTCTTGTAAGCTTGATAGTATATTTTTTCAATAATATCCATCAATTTATGAATTTCATATGCAGTATTGAGAATTTTCCATGAAACTTGAGTTTTATAATTGGAATAAATGTCGTTTATCTCTCTTCCAAAATGAAGAAGATTTGGAGAGAATTTTGTAGCTGGATGAGGTGTAGCATTATATATGGATTGGTGAATTTTTAGAGCAGTCGGTACATCACATCCTTGTGAAGCCATTGTGTTCACAGATGATTTTATTTGAGAATTGACTCGTTCACTTAAACCGTTAGCTTGGGGATGGGCTACAGAACTATGCTCCAATTTAATGCCAAGCTTTTTGTTAAAATATGAAAACATATCACTCGTAAATTGAGAGCCATGATCAGTGAGAGTTAATTCGGGTTTTCCATGAGTGGAAATATAATGCAATAAGGCTTTTGTAACTGACTCAGCACTGATATTATTCAAGGCATATAATTCTAAATGACGAGAGAAATGGTCTATCATGGTCAACACATATTGACGATTTCTCAATGGGCCGAGTAAATCCATAGAGACCTTTTGATTGGGAGCTGTTGGGAGTGGTGCAGGTAGGTATGGAGCAGTGTTTTTTTTATGATTCTTATTTACTAAACAAATTTCACAAGAGTTGACATAATTAATGGTATCTGAAACAAGGGTTTTCCAGGTAAATCTTTTCTTTAAATTAACAATGGTTTTATGAATTCCAGTATGAGTAATATGAGCAATTCTTAAGGCCTTTGCTCGAAGTGATAGAGGTAAAACAGCTTTGTGTAGCTCGATATCTTCTGAAGAGAAATGACCATTATAGCAAAGTAACTCATTACTTGGATTAATATAGTAGCCATTTAAACTTTTAGATTTTTTGTTATTTTTAAGATCTTCATAAATTTGTTTAATTTTTGGGTCCTTTTGTTGTTCAGAGAAGATGGTGTGATCAAGAATTTCTAATAATGGATCTTGATTATTATCACTATTTGGAGGTGAAGAGTCACTTTGAAGATGACATGTATGGTGGATTTTGTCAACTAAACCACATGGAAAGTGAGGAATGTCATTATGTAAATCGTTTTGATTATCAACAATAGGTAGAGGTTCTTGTGAAGAAATAAGATCTGGATTATTATTGAGATCTTCAGTAGGAATGTGAGGAGTTCTACTTAGAAAATCTGCCAAGACATTTTCTTTGCCTGGAACATGTTGGAATGTGTACGAGTATTCAGACAGTTCTAACATCCAACGAGTAGTAATATCAGCAGGTGATGTAGCTTTTTTATAATTATTGAGAGGTTTTGCATCAGACAATAGAATAAAGGGTCGACCAAAGATATAGTATTTGAAAGCTGTTATGCCTTTGTAAATGGCATAAAGTTCCAATTTGATGGCAGGGTAGTGCCTTTCTGATTGAGATAGAGTTTTGGAATAATAGGAGATAGGTTTTAGTTCACCATCAAATTTCTGCATAAGAACAGCTGATATTGCTGTTTTTGAGGCATCTGTATTAACATAAAACGTTTCATTCCAGTTAGGGAGATTGAGCATAGGTTTTTGAAAAAATATGTTTTGTAATTTTTTAAATGCATTTTCCTGCTCAGTTTTCCAAGAAAATTTATTTTTAGGCTTGGTGACTTCGATGAGAGGAGCAATCAATTTAGAAAAAATAGGTATAATTGATCTATAAAATGAACACAAGCCGATAAAACTCTTTGTTTGCCTCTTGGTTTTAGGCTTTGGAAAGGAGGTAATTTTTAAAATATTACTTGTAATAGGAAGAATTTTATGATCTGTGAGTTGGAAACCCAAAAAGTTAATGCTTGTTTGCATAAATGCACATTTTTCAGGAGACAGAGTAATGTTATTAGCAATGAGAGTGTCTAATAGCTTTGTGAGTTTCATGGACATTTCTTCAAATGAATTAGCACCCACTACAATATCGTCTTGATATGCATAACAGGAATCAATTTGAGATAATTGAATAACAGAGTCGATTAATTGTTGGAAAGTGCTGGCGGCCGTCTTCAGGCCAAATACTAGACGTAAATAGGTAAAAATTCCCCTTGGAGTAGTAAAACTAAGTTTATCTTGCATATCTTTAGGTACAGCAATCTGCCAATATGCAGAGGGTAAGTCAAGAGTGGTATAATATTTAAATTTTGACAACTGGACCAATAGATTTTGAATTCTAGGAAGAGGATATGATGATGGGATTATAATCGAATTTAACAATCTTAAATCAAGAGCCAAACGATACTTTTGAGGCTTAGACATATCAGTTCTCTTCTTTTTAACAAGAAGCATGGGACACGCCCAAGATGAATTTGACCTCTCAATAATACCAGCGTCTAACATTTGATTAATTTGGTCAAGAGCTTCTTGTTCAAGAGCTTGAGGCACGGGAAAAGGTAAGGTTTTTACTGGATGAGAATTTAACATAGTAAACTGAGGGTTGACCAGGTCAGTATGACCTAAAGTGTCAAGAGATTTCGAAAAGGCAAGCGCTTTACTACATAATAATTTTGTTAAAGCTTCCCTTTCATGAGGAGGTAAATGTTTAAGATCAAAGTCATTTGGAGATAATTCTTGAATACGTTTTCTCTTAATCTCTTCAGATGGCAAAATTAAAGTACAATATTCGTTTTCAAATTCTAAATCAAAAGAGTATTCTTCAATATCTTTTTCATCTACATTGATACATTCACCAATAATTGAATTTTTATTTAAATGAATATCGAGCTTTGATATATTCTGACATACAACCAAAAATAAATCATTTTGAATGGAAGATTTTGAGTGCAATGATTCATGTAATATAAGACCTTTATTTTTTAAATTTGGTTTGAAAACAAAATATTCAGATGGAGGATTGAGATACTTAACATGTAAATAAACAAATGAATTAGGAGGTATTACTTCTCTATTGAGTAATTGTACCATGTTAGAACTCACCAAAACTTTGTTACCAATACTTAAATGAGTTTGCTTTTCACCAAAATAGTTACCATCATTAGTATTCTCAGCTGAGAAATTCTTGCTAGGAATATTATTATCATTAGTAGACACATAATTCACCACATTAGCATAATCAGTTGGAAAATAATTAGAAAAATAAGTAGAATGACCATCAATATAAGGATTATGAAAATTCATAGCAGAATGAGCCATATTATTTGTAAACAAACCATTATTTTGAACATTATAATTATAAGGATAGGTTGTATAATTATTGAACAACTGTAAACTTGAATTATCATAATTTGCACAAGTATTATCAATGTAAGTATCACTCGTTAGATTATTTGCCATAAATTCTTCATAATAAGGCATTTTGTGTGCATCAAGAGAATATGGTACATTTGAATTAATATAATTATATTCAGCATTCATAAAATAGCAAGTAGGAGATTCATTATAATTTTGAAAAGGAATGTGTTTGTCCTTAATTAGGATAGACCTAAAACTTGGAGAAATAGTAATAGAATGCTTGTTAATAAATTCAAAACCAAGTATGGCTTGAAAGTGAACATTTTGAATTTTTGTAAGGTAAAATACATGATGAAAGAAATATTTATCAATTTTAAATGCTATCTCTATGCATCCTTTGAAGAAGACCTTAGAATTTATGGTCGATACAGATACATTTCTGGATAAAAATTTGTAATGAAGCCTGGATTTAATGCTATTAAAGCATTCTTCATCCAAAAGAGACAAACTTGAGCCAGTATCTATTAATGTGGAGATTTCATTATGTTGAACGTTTATTAGAATGCATGGAAGAACATAAGAGTTGTTAAAAGAACTGCATATGACATGATTTTCTTGTATGTCATCGTTGATTTCAAAATTTTGTTTGGAAGGCAAAGAGTTATATGAACAAGAAGATTTGTTAAATTTTGATGTCATAGGAGAAGTTTGGACAGCTGTGGATGACACTAAAGTGACTGACGAGCGTTTGTCCAATTGTTGATGTTTGTTGTTGTTGTCAAAGTGTACTGACCCTGAATGAGAATTACGGGAGAGAAGGCGGTCAGTAGAACCAGTCTCCCTTATTTGTTTAAATGATAAACGTTGTTATTTTCAGAAGAAGAAGAGGTGTGGCTTTTCTTTCTGTAAGGGTGAGACGAAACCTGAGTTGAAGAGTTTTGATTAGAATTACCAATAATGTTTTTGAATTTGTAGCATGAGTCCATACGATGATTAAATTTCCCACAGAACGCACACTGCACAACATCTCGTCTGTGATAAAAGGATGTAGAATTTTTTTTGTGAGAATATTTGTCAAAGGTTGGTTGATAAGGACGTTTCCGGTGAAAGTTTTGATGACGAAAATTATTGTTACGTTTATTTGTAGCCTCTTGTCTCGGTGGAGAAGGCGAAAATGTCCTAGGTCTTCTTTGAAAATTACGAGAAGTATGAGAACTGTCCTTTTGAGTTTGTAAAGGAGAGTAGTTGGTTTGAGAATTGTGATAAATTTTATCCTTCATATGCTTTATAGGAGTTTTATGAAGAGTATTACTAGAATTATCGTGGACATTTTCAGAATCGATACAATAGGCTTGATTAAAATTTTCATAAGATTTTTTAGGGGGAGAGTCATAAATATTTTGAAGAAAAGTTGCTCGTTCAAGAGCTAATTCGAAGGACGTAATATTTTCTTCTAAGATTTTACGTTTGATTTGTTTAGGTAAAGCCTCAAGAAAATGAGTAAACTTTAATGAATTAAGAGCAGAAAGATCCAATTTTGGGTAAGCAAGTCGAAGTTGTTTATCCAACCGAAAAGCAAAATTTTTAACTGATTCATTTGAATCTAAGGTCAAGTTCTGTAAAGATTTTAGAGAAACAGATTTTTTCGTGGGTAAGAAATAGTCTATAAATGCCTTTCGAATTTCATTAAAATTAGAGTTCTTGAGCTGTGACTGAGTTTCAAGAAAGAAGAGTAAGGCGGTGCCCTCAAGTTTTGATTTAAAGAGAACAAAAAGTTCCTTGTCTGTAAAGTTATTTAGTTCCTGTAAGTCAGATAATTGATCGAAGAAAAATTCTACAGTCTGAGGGTTACCGTCGAAAGGTTGGATTGCAATATTTAGTTTGGCTTTTGGAGGCATGATGAAAAATTTAATATAAGAGCTCAATATATGACATGATAAATTTGGTTATTGACTGGTCTTGTGATGAATAATATATATATAAATTGACTCGTTATTTAAAATATTGATGACTTTCATATACGTCATAAACCATTTTTATATATTAAAAAAAGAAGAAAACGTATACTAACATATTAGTATCATATGAAGAATATAAGACCCAAATATTTTATGTAAATATTTATATATAATATGGCTCAAAACATAAATTATTATATGTATGACAAGAAGAATAATTTATCTTAGCATGAACAATAATTTTTACCAGTACCTCCGTTAAATAATGCATATATATATTAGTTGCAAAATATAGCAAGACAAGAAAAAATATATATGGAAAAATTATGTTATATATATATCATGGACTGCTCCAGAAAAATATTATTTCAGTATAGAATCAATATGTTGCAATTAATTACTGCACCACTCTCAATAAAATATAATTAATAATATTAATGTATGAAGAAAATAACTTGAAAAATAATGAAGAATTAACTGAAGATAATGACGACAATATGTATAAATATAACAAAAATACGATGGTGGCAAAGGAAAAATGGATGGTCATGGAATGTTGGACACGCTTTGGTCATGGCATCAAAGAAAAAATAATGTTATGTTTACTTGATAGTGGAAAAAGCACTTTTTATTTGCTTCTACCCACAATTAGGCCAAATAAATGATCGTGATAGTGACAGCACATCGCGGAGAATGGGGGCCTGCAAACGACCCAAGTGACCATCCTTACTTCACTCAAAATAATAAAAATATTCTTTTAATCTTGAAAAAAAGATAAATTAAATACAAAATTATAAAATATAAATTTGAAGAAAAGGTAAAGTTACCTGTATAGTCCTTGGCAGATGATGAGTAGTGAATCCAAACATGCACAGGAAATTAATACACATTATTTGGTTGAAAATTAATATTTATTTATTTGTGTAAGACTTGTATTTTTTTTTTTAACATGAAACTCGAAATTCTTCTTTATAGAAACATTTTTTGTTTCTCATAGTAGAAAAAACTTTATAAATGAAGATATTTCTCCAAAATTAACATGTTTCAAACAAAACCAACATCTTTCAGTACAACACATTTTTTTTATATATATATATATATCTCTTGAGAGCACGAACTACAAATTTTTTTGTGATTCAAAAGGGAAAATATCATCATTTCCTTCATGACATCATTTAAACATGTATTTTCAAAACATTTATATCAGAAGAAGAATAATATAGAGATATACCTATATTCTCAATTGTGCATAGATGTACACCAATATCTTCTTTGAAGCGCCCCGTAAATTTTTCAAATATATTAGTATAAAGATGGGCCAAATAATGAAAATAAATAAACTTTATGTAAATAAAACTTCTTCAATTTCACAAACGAAAATCTTCTCATCTTCACCTCTGCTTGTTTTTTCAGAGGACGGCGATTATATGAAAAGATTAATGAAGAAATTTGGGCAGTTGAAGAAAATTGTTAACGATGAGATGATGAAAACAAAATTAATACTTAGAAGACTTATGACGACATTCCAATTTTAGATATGCAGGCACCACGAGAACAACCAACAGAAGGTCTATGGTGTGCCCTTATTTACATTGTAAAATCCGAAAAGCGAAGGCACAGAACACAATAACATTTTGAATGCTTTTGAAGGGGAGATGCTCCTCACCGCACTAAAAAATCAGCCTATTCTTAAACCATGGCGTGATCAAAACAGAATGAGATGTTGACCGTACGTAACGGTCTCGAAGAGAGCACACATGCCCCGGCATTTCCACCAAAAAAAAAAACCTACAATCATCCGACCGCAACCATTACGGCAGGAGTCTAGCAGTGCAACTCCGACAGGTGGCCGAGAGCCAAGGGGAAAAAGACGAAAGGTTACTGGAATCCCAAAATACGCCAATTTGGCAGTGAGCAAAAGAGGGGGTGAGGAAAAAATAAGCCAATTTACGATGTAAAGTATGGAGAAAAATGAATTTAATAAAAACAGAATTGATAATTACGTAAAGAGGGGAGGCCAAAGCAGGTGGCCCTGTGCAGAATGATTTAAAATACGTCACCTGGGGAAAGGAATTTGATAGGCTAGGGGTGTGTCCGAATAAACGGAAGTTCCACCCACAGAAGTAGCGAGAAAGTTCTCGAAAGGACTTCTAAACCGGAAGGAATGATTTCAAACAGGATTTTACCGGCCTGGAACATTCGAAAGCTAAGTAAGAAAGAAAACATTACAGGCGACGATATGAAAATAAGCGAAATCGAAATAAAATTTAAATTGAGAACATTAATAAAAAAGAGGTAATAGGAAATAAAATGGCTAATAAAAATGAATTAAATTAAACATATGGGGGGTTATCAAGTAACCACCACAGTTATTACTACTATTTTATATTTAAATTGCAGATCATTAAAAGTGTTATTAATGATATACTTCAATTCTCAGCTGATTAAAAGTATAAAAGTCTTGCGTAAAAGGCTATGAATTCTTAAATACTTATACTTCCATAAGATTTTTTGTCCTTTCTCAATTGCACTTTTCTAATCTGCATATAAATATACTATTTAAAGGAATAAAAATATTCTGAACTAATTCAAATTTATGGTTATTCCTGGGCTATAAAACTGAGAAAATTTTCTATATGCTTTTATTCACAAAATGTTAATTTGCCTAATGCATTCATTTCATGCAAAAAATGAATAGTTTTTTTTTCTATAAAACAGTGAAACACATTTTGTATGATAAATCATTTTAGTTTGCTCAAAAGTTTATCTAGAAAAATAAATGTTTTTTAAACAATTTTATCATTGTTTTCTATTTGTAAGACGGAGGAAATCATGCGAAGAAAATAAATACAGAAAGAAATTTATGTTTTTAACCCTTTCGGGTATGGTGTAAAAGTACACATCTTTAAACTGAGTATTATTTTGTTTAAAAAATATTCTTGTTAACTTTTATATGTACTAATGTTAGCATGTGTCTATGCGTTTACTATAAGACTTCATTAACATTTAATTATTTAGAAATAATAAGAATAATAATAAATATTTGCTTAATCCTCTTTACAACAGTTGAGATTCTTCTATTTTAAACATATATTTCAGTCTTTCAATTTAAAATAAAAGTTACTTTCGTGAAAGAATTATGTGTAATAAAACACAAAAAATATTAGAAGTTTGTAATATAAGTTAAATCTTAATGTAATAACAATATTACTTATACATCTTTAAAAACTTTTCCATGGCCTCTTGCCATGTGAATATGAAATAAATAGTTCGGAAAAAACACTATTCACCATCATTCAGACAGTGAAATATTCGTTAAGTTAAAATTAGTCTATGTGTATAGCTAATGTTAATGTTATTAACGTCAAAGTTATTTTCTAAAAATTGATAAAACGTTTAATCCCAAAAGGTTAAAATGAAACGTGTACTAATCCAGTAATAAAAAAAAAAGATATTGCTTGTTTGTTATGTTAACGCATATTAATTTTACTTCACAACGTTGAAGTGAATTAAGGAGACACTTCATTCACTTGAAAAGAACCGCTCAGAAATGTTTCCAATATGAAACTTGTTTTCGAGTTTTCCGTTTACATTTGAATATTTTTTAAACGATTCATTTTGCATATGATAGCTGATGTCAATCTGTGAGGGAGTGACCTTTGTAATAAAGGCACTCTAGTATTTCTGAGATCGTGACGTCAATAATTTAACATGTGTAAGCGTGAAAGCGACATCTATCCTCTCTTTTACTTTAATTTTATAGAGCGTGTGTCTCTCTTTCGGATTCTACAGTTATGTCTCGGTTAGTAGTAATATGTAAATTTGAAGTATCTCAGTTTGCAACATATAAAAGCTTGGAGTTTGAGTGTGTGTGTGTCTCTGGCGACGTTAGCCAGCAGAGTGTGTCTAGCGATATTAGCCAGCGAAGTGTGTCTCTAGCGGCGATTTTCCGCTGGTGTCTAGCAGAGTGTGTCTAGCTGCGTTGATTGATCCGGAGCAAGCGATATCGAGTGTTAGCGAGCCTCCAATCAGTTGCTAAGCAGTTTTGGTATTTAACTCGAGAAGGTGGCCAGTGGTAAGAATTTAATAGTAATTACGTTGATCATCTCAAAGTTAATAAAGAAATATATACATCCACGGGCTGTCTAATAAGTTTTGTCCGGCAGTTTAGCCGAAAGATAGCTGAGAAGTAATCTGAGGTGCCCTGATTGAGCTAGTTCCGGAGCTGTGAGTATGAATTTAATCTTTTAGAATTGTTACCTGTTATTAAAATTAAGAACTGCTCCACTGTCTTTGAGCCCTTATCGTTTTTAAATAAACGGTTTTTATCTTAATTCCTGAGTTATGCCTGCATTTAACTCCCAGTACGAGCACCCAACCGTTACAAATCTGTAACTATTTTTTTATTTTTTCGATTTTGGTTGAAGATCTTTTAAAAGTATGTTCAATTTCTAAACCGGTTTCGAAATTGAAAGTGCCTTAAAAAAAATCTGCAAACAAAAGCGAAAAAAATAAAAAGAAATATCGTATCATATTAAAGATTGACTTCGATTATCATTTGAAAAAAATATTTAAAGATATTCAAATTTAAAAGAGAAATTTGAAAACAACATCCATATTGGTTTAACATTACGTATGTTTTCAAGGAAGGGGTACGTAAATAAATGTGGATTTAAACAAATGTCATAATATACATTTATTTAATTTTAATAAATACAATGACTTTACAAATACACTAGCGTCCAAAAGTTTGGGAACAGTGATCTGATGCTTTAAATTAAACACGGTTTGCCACATAACTACTGAAATTCTTGTTGATTAGCTCTAGGAATTTCCGGATATAAAGAACATGTTAAACTTAATCTATTTCAGTGAATATTTTTTCTCAGGGGTAATGAGAAGGCAATAACAGATTTAATAAAGTTTAATTAAACATGAACCATTCAGATGACAAATAAAATAGGGGCATCACAAGGATTCAGGTATGTCTCAGATATCTCTAGATCGAGAGCAACAACCATTTTCCAAATGGTCATGTCAACGTTCAATTGAATCCGAAATTTAATGAAAATTCTTGCATTAGTTTTTTTAGACAATGTTTTTGGAAAAATTGTGAAAAATCCAGCACAACAGGCCATCTATTGGACGATTAATACAAACACCTAATCAGCAAGAACTTGTGTCACCATTTAATTGAATCTGAAGATAGATTAAAATTCTGCATTAGATCTTGAGGTGTGACTTTTGTCGCAGTGGTGCAGTTGTAAAAGAAACAGAGGGTATTCGCTCTAAGCAGAGGGTATACGCTCAAGACAAAGAGTATACTTTGATTGTATGTACTATAGTTCTTTGAGAAACAGAAGGTATACAGAGTTCCTTTAAAAATTCCAGAAGTATACGGCGCATACCCGCGTATACCCTCCACTACATCCCTGCTTTTGGTGAAATCGTAAATAATGCAACATAGCAACACCATTTATTGCCCGATTTACACAAAAAAGTAATCAACTCCAACTGATATCATGGACTAACTGAATCTCAAGTTTCATGATTATCTGTTTATTAATTCTTGAGATATTGCTTTTGTGGTAATCGTGAAAATGTAATATCCTAACGCCACTTCTTTGGCCGTTACACCGAAAACTATTTAGTACCAATTTATAGTAGCGCTTATAAATGATTAACTAAATATCATTTTTTAATTAACTTTTTTGTGCTTTAGTTCTTGCGATAGTACGTCCACAAAACTCGTTTCATACCCATAAACAGACAGACGGAGCCATATACTCACAGACACACATTTTATGAAAATTTATTTTTCGGGATATTTCCTTTAAAACAAGTACATGCCTCAAAAATTTTCAGAATCCAACATTTTAATCTTAAATAAATAGAAGATTTTCTTTTTAAATAAATAAAAGAAAGTAAAAATTAAAATTTTATAAAAATTTCTTTTCATTTCTTGCTCATATTCGATTTTCATCCACTTTTCCGATGCATTTCCATCTAAAAATTGGTCTATTCTGTATGGGAGTGATTCCATACATGAACCATAACGAATAAGTGAACCATACATGATTCATTATACTGTAAAGCTTTTAGCACAAGTGACATGGAAAGTCGTTGATTTCCTCAACTTTGTACAATGCAGGAAGCACAACAGGTATTTTTCAATTAAAATTAATACGAAAACCGTTCTTGAAAATTGCCCCACCAGTGGCCGAGAGGTTTAGACCTCTCAATTGGTAGGCAGCAGGTGCTTGGTTCGAACCCAATCGCGTTCGTCGGCCTAACCGTTCGGAGTTTTCGCGGTTTTCTTCGAACCTTGCATAAATACGGTTTAGGTTCCCTTAAAAAGACCCCCACGAAGGACACTCCCTCCATGGCCTATATCCCTACTGTAGATAATTGGTCGAAACCAAATAAACCAAACGTTCTTGAAAATTAAAAATGCGTGTTTTGTGCATTAAAAAACACATAGTTCCACTTTGTTTATTGACATAGAAAAACTTTATCAAATGAATTCTTAAGCCAAAAATTTTCTATGTTCGCTTAATATAATTTTATAGAAATATTTTCTTTTTGTACTAGCTCATAAAATACAGAAACCTATGAAAACAATTAACCACCATACATATATTATTAATACATACATTATTTATAATACTGGCGGGAATTATGTAAAATACTGATCATTTAATATCGAATTAAAACTTATTAAATTTAAAATTAATTACTTTGCTCATAAAACATATTGCAATCGAGATCTAAATACTTCTCATATAGTATCTGTTTAAAATTTATTAAACTTAAAATTAATTTCTCTTGTTCATAAAACAAATTACTGTAAACTGTAATATATTGGTTAATTTTAATAACGAAAATAAAATTCTGATCTTTTATTTATTTATTTATTGTAAATATTCTAGAGAGATTTTTTGAATGTCACAAGAAAAATATATTAATTGAGGAAATATCTGTTTATAGCACCAAAATTGGTGTTGAATAAAATTAGTAAACATTTTTTCACGACATTTTTCTTGAAAATGAGATATTTAGTATTTATCAAATTGGTTGAATAAAAAATAAAATACACATTGATAGAAACGGAAAAGAAAAAATAGTGACTTTTTGTGAAATGTGCTTTTATCTTTTGAATAATTCCAAATGCACTTCCTTCATAAATGACAGAAAAGTCTAAAACCAACAACATGTTTATATAACACAAACATTTTTGAGTTAACATTTAAAGTAAAAATTTTGGAGACTATTCCAAATCTAAAAATCAACATTATTTCCAATTATTACGACAGGAATAAATGAAGATGCGTGCACTTAACGTTAATTTAATTTTGTTTAGCTCGTTTGATTCAATGGACTAAATGTTAAAACTTTTATTCGCAATAGATATTTTTTATGCATTTATACCCCAATATTACAATTAAATATTAAAAATTCGTTAATTTTAAAGATGACTTTAATATTTTAATATAAATTAAAAATTATAATACTTGCACTTTCGTAATAATAGAAGAATTATATTAATATTTTTTTATGGTAACAGAATACAAGTCAAAAATTATACAAAAACTTGGCAAATGAAGTGCGATCATACTATAACTAGTTTTATAAATATTCAGTTCTTGATATAATAGTTCTAGTACTCTTTCAAAATGGATACATACAAATACTCCCATGCAGTAATGCATGAATGCAAAATTTATTCCGGCAGTATAAATGGTGTCCTGAAGTTATAACGCCAGTTAAGGTTTTACCAATTGTCACGGCTTTGTTTTAAGTATTTTATTTCAAACAAATACACTATTTCATGCATAAACTTATTTTCTATGCATACAAGAAATAATATTTTATCAGTTACATATTCATACATCATAATCGCTTAATTTCTTGACCAATGCTACTTGGCATTATTCGCCACATTCCATGCAGACAAAAGTGTAAAATAAGATTAAATAATGGCATGTAAATTGTACAGTTATACAGATACAAGTTCTACAGCCCTAAAAATTGACAAATTTCTCTTACTTACCATCATTTGCGATACAAGGATGAGGTAAAATACATTTGACATGAAAAGATTTGCCACACTTATGGTATACAATTTTTCTCTGTATAACAATGACAATAATGTTCTCTCATGTGTAAAATAAATAATAAATCAGATGTAGTTTCGACAATGAAAGAATCAACCGGGGTTATAACGCTTATGTATAGCATTATTGCGCTTGTATACTTATTGCACAGAATATTTTATAAACTACCAACATGCAGCAATGGCTATTTCATGTAACATGTTACGCTCGACCGTCGAAAATGTACAAAGAATGCAAGGCATGTTGTAAGAGAGCGGTGGTCCCATTAAATGAAATGATGAATAAAAACATGGCATTTTATCCAAATAATTAATTTTGTCGGTTTCTGATGTTTTTTTCAATGTACAGCGCCAAATTTGTTCATACCAGCGGTGATTGGATTTTTTCTCACCGCTTTTTTATTCCATTTATAAAATTTTGCGTCATCCCGGTTATTAGAACGAGATACAGGAGGTCCATAATAGCGTAAGTTAAAAAACGAAAAAAAAAACCACCCTGTATATGTAACAGGAACATTCCTTTATGGACACTCTGCATAACAATCTTTATCACCAATTTTTATCAACAGTATGATTTTCCATAACACATTAGTGTGACTATACTTACACAGTGTGCTGACAGACGCGGGATTCAAATAACTTTACAGGGACATCTTTGGTTAGATTCGATAATCTTTCAGAATCAATATATCTTGTTATCGAAAATTTTTTGTTCAGATGTTACTTTAGAAGTATGGTTTTTACATTTTTAATTTCTAACTCTACACTTTTTGAAAATGTTTGATCACATTGAACTCATTTGTGTTATTTAAAGACAGTGTTTCAGTACCTGTAATAAGAAATATTGTTTAAATTTATATATAAGGTGTTCTGGTGTAATAACGCCAGGCGGGGTAATAACGCCAAATGCTAATATTTTACATAATTATGAATTAATCCGGTAAATGACACCCATGTCGCGCAGAAGGGTTTTGAGTCATATAAATCACAAAAAACAGATTCAAGTTAATTTGTTTCATTTTTAGGTCTTATTGTTTTTACAAGCAACGAAAATTAACGCTTGATCTAAAATTTGCGAGATACGTTTTGTGATGTGAAGACTATTTTTTATCCGGAAATACTTTGTTAATTACATAAATTTGTAGTACATTTCATGGACTTTCAAAATGTGGTTGAAGATTTTGGATATCTTCTCGAGATTATTTGTAATTTAAAATGTACAGCGCAATAACTGTAACGGGGTAATAACGCCGATCCTTGACAATAATACCCCGGTTGATTCCCTACAGTGGCCGAGCTACATTCTATATACTGATTCAAATAAACACAGTTAAAACTGTGCAATGTTTCTAATAATTCTATTTAAGCGGTCCTTTTTAAGCAAAAAGAAGTTCGCGGTCTGATATTCTTTTGCCTCATCCCCCCCCACACACACACACCTTTGTTTTTCTTATACTTTCACAAAAAATTGAACATTTTCAATAGCTTAGAATGCAATTTGTCAATGTCTAAGTTTGTAGAGTTTGTATTTTTAGAATTCGGCAGTCTACATGCAATTATTCCATCTTATTTCATAGTTTTGTTTGCATGGCGTTATTACACATATAGGTGGGTAATAACGCCAAATAGCATTGGTCAAGAAATCACGCCATTACATTTTATGAATACATATCAGCTAAATTATTTTTATATAGATAGTCAATGAGTTGCTGCATCAAATCATATATTTGTTTGAAAAATACAAACTAAAACTGAGCCATGAAAATTTTTAGAACCTTAACGTGGCGTTATTACCCCAGGGTACCTTATAAATTCTATAAATTTATATTTTTAAGTTGTTAATTTTGATTGTGAAAACAGTAAAAAATCACCGGTTTCAAACTTTGCTACTAAATTATTTATGTAAATCATATTTCGAGTACGTATAAAAATGCATCGTTTTTGAAAGTTTAACATTTAATTGTTTTCAGACATGTTTGTGACATAATTGTGATACATTCAATTAAAAAGTTTTAAAAAAGGGATTTCTGGATGATACATAAAGAAAAGTATACTTTACAAAAATAAAATTTACAAAGATATGATATTTTCTGAAATTATATGTGCATACGCTATTAAAAATACTTCTGTGAAATTACAAAGATTATAGAGGTAATCAATTACCTTAAGTCTTATGTAAGATTACAGATATTAGAAAATGCCGAGATTCTGTTAATTAACAGAGAAATCATTCGGTTGTAAATTAACATCGCTATACAAAACAGTGTAAGTTTATTTTTAAAGATAATAATTTAATCTAGTTTTCAAAATCAGTAAATCCCAGATATCAGACAGAATCAAAGAATTTGAAATTTTCGAGCAATTTTTAATCTGTTGTATCGTTTTCTTTCTAAAACAACTTACTTCTAGCCCTGATGGAGTTCGAAACCAAAACCTGCAATCAGTGGAAGAATACCCTACTGACTCAGCTATAGGAGCTTTTCCTGCGTTGTTCAAAATATGTCTTTTATGATTCAGTGGAGAAAACCTATAAAATTCCCCACTAACACCGAAGAGATTATTTATCCCTCTCTAAGTTTTTCTGATAATAAATAACTAAATAAATAAATAAAATAAAGTATTTTTTTAAATTTTTCTAATAAAAACGCAAATAATTTCATAAGTGTGTATTTTGAATTATAAGTGTTAACAGAGATAAAATACATTTAAATAAAGACGAAATCTCTACAGGGTATTATACTCTATATATAAGAAATATCGGTAAAATGATGACTGAAAATCTCGATCGAATGTATTTAACCGAGAACTAGTATAAATTTATAGGGATCCTCTATTATTTTTCAGAGTTTTTGCTGAATTTTTATGATTGTAGGAGCATAGATGATGCTACATGATAACGGCATCATGATAGTGTTAATTGCTAGATTATCTGCATAGATGATAAGGCATAATGGATAAGAAAAGAAAGTAAACTGCTTAAACAGCTGCTTCAACAGCTGCCGAAATATACGAAAAGGAAGAAAACTAATCATTGGGGACCACCGTTATACTTACCCATCATGGATATGTATAACATAAAATATGAAAAAAAACGCGTGTACACTATTAATAAAATGTATCGGAATTCTAAAATTAAATTTAAACGTATATTTAAATATTTTTAATATATAGTAATACTCTGTTACGGAATTGTAGGGAACTACTTGGTTTTCCCGTCGACTCATTTCAACAAATTATACAAATCCCCAAACCTATTCGTTAATTACACAAATTGACATAGTTTTTATTTTAAATAGCAAAATAAACAAAAAAATTAGAAAAATATTAATAAAATTACGAATTAAACGTCAAGTAAAAAACGCTTGATGACGTAACACACACGTATAACGTGTTTAATGTCAAGTGAATACGACATTTACGATAAGGTATTATTGACATTTAATCTTATAGTTTGTCGATAGTTTTTTGATCTACGGGTAATTAAGTAGTAAAAGAAATATCCTTATAATTCCAAAACTAATAATCATATTGACTAACAATTTATAATGTAGAATTAATCGTCTCATATCCATTTAAAATTTATCTTTGAAATGAAACTTGAATAAAATTACAGATTCGGGGAATGACATGATCATAAAAAATTGAAATGTGGGAAAAATAGAATTACAAATATCTCAGCAACTAAATATCTGATCTGTTTCGTTCTTTATTTAGAATTTATGTTTTGTTATTGTCTTTTTTAGTCACTCCTTAAAATAAAAGAATTCGAAATTTTTTATATACCTTTCATCAGAATGAATATTTCGAGACTTCGAAAAAAGAAAGCTCCGGATAACCGAGGTTGCTGATATTAAATATCTTTTTTCTATTCTTGCATACTATGTACACGCCGAGTTTCAAGTCTTTCTCTTAATTTAATCATCAGATAAAACGTTTACAAACAGACAGACGGACGGCAATTTTTTTTCTAAAAATATTTTTTTCGGAATTTCAAGTGTCTGAAACGTGTAAATCTGTCAATTTTTTTAAAAATCAAAATAATTGCATGACCTTGCCCTATACTAGGTATGATGAGTAAGTAATATGTGTCTGTATGTAAGTATAAATTTTTAAGGTTAAATATAAATGCATTATAATTTTCACAGATAGTTTTTAGAAAAATAATTTCTTATAGGTACTTTAAAATTAATAAAAATAAAGTTTAACTTTTATCTCGAAACTTTCTGCCTATTTTTAAACTTATTTCAAAAGAAAAGATAATTTCTGCAACAGTTTTTAAAATTTTCTGGAAAACTTTTCCATAAAACCTGACTTTTAAATTTATCGAAAAAGAGTAAATCATGTTATGGTACTTTGATGAGGTTTCAAAGTTTTTAAAGAGCGATATTGCTTTTGTCGAAAAATATAATATTTTAGTTTTCTTATAATAAATCTCAAGACGTTAAGATAAATGGTAAAGTTAAGTGTAATACTAATATTCTGCACATTTTCAGTTCTGGGAGACACATATATTTTATGTTTTTAATCCTTTTCACATTTTTATCGAATGCACTTGTGAACTTTTTCTTTAGAATGCAAAATTGTAATTTTGCACAAAAGAAACAACAAAATATATTTTATATTACGCTCTTCTATCGTTACCAGAAGATAGAAGAGCCAATTTGATTTGAGTAAATTTTTGATTTCCGGATTTCGATAGATTTACACTTTTTATAAGTTGCTGAATGCGATTTGACTACTCATTTAAACTGTTTGTGAGACTGTGACTCTGTATATCTGTATGCGCCTTAAGTTTTGTTAGCGCTCTACTCCAAAATCTAGGTCCTTCGTGGTGGAGTGGTAAACGTACCATGCCATAAAACACTTGCGATTGTAGGAGTTCGACTCCCGTTGGCTGCATTGCACACATTCTTTGTGTAGAGCTCCCGGGTTTATTTACATCGTTTTACCAATTTTTTAGTATTATCTCGTCCCTGTATATTGACTTATAAGCAGGCTTTCAGGTGAAATACAAAGTCAGATATATGCCTTTTAATCAATAAGTAAACAAATTATCTCAAATTCTAATACAATGTACAATTGCATTCTCATCAATTACAATCTAATAGAAAAGTACACCCAGTTAGTTCCTGATATAAATTTAAGCCGATTAGTTTTTGGTGTAAGAAACCCAATGGGTGATACCGCAATGCTGTATTTTTTACGATTTCCGCAATAGCTCTATATCAAGAACTAATTTGTGAATTATCATCAAACATCAGATTTAGTTAGTCAGTTTCAGAGGTTGGTACTTTTTTGGTTTTGATGTTATTCACTCAATAGTCGGCGTTGTTATGCTGCATTTTTAACGGTTTTTGAAATAACCCTAACTCAAGAACTAAATCATGAATTTTTGGTCAAACTGCTGATTCAGTAAGATGTTGACATGAGTTGTTGCTGGTTATATTTTGGCGTAAATCACACTACTTGTGTCACTGTTATGCTGTGTGTTTGGGTAGATTTATTCAATTTTAGTGACAGTCATATTTTTAGAATAATGCACGGAATTTTACATCATCAGATTCATCATGATAGGTATACATAGCTATTTAATTCTGGTACTGTGATAATGAAATTCGAAGCATAAACATGTATGTAATATGAGAAAATTTTAAAATAAGCACATTTAAATAGTTTTTTTTTTTTTTTTTTTTTTTTTTTTTTTTTTTTTTTTTTTTTTTTTACAAGCATTAAAAATTAATTTTTTATGAAAGATATAATTATTACCAATTTTATTTACAATACAGAAAAAAATGGAGAATATAACTGAAAAATCAATTTCTCTTATACTATCCAGCTTGATTGTTAATTAATTATATCTACTAAAATTTATTAATTATTTTGTTCATGACAAAAGATCTTCTGCAAAAGTCTAAGCATTAGTTGTTAATACTGTTTACGATAAAACGATTTTTTTCTCATATTCGGTGATATGATGATAGTCTACGGTTTTTAGCTATATATAACTACTTAATTAAATCGAAACAGTTTATCTCTCATCATAATTTATAAAGGTTATGAAACTTAAGTTCAACCTATAGGAAATAATTAAAATTAATTAATTTACCGCGTTGCTACTTTTCGCTGGAATCACACCTTATAGCTTATAAAATATTAAACAAAATACTTGGATGAAGTACCTTATAGCTAACTGCAGAAATATTTTAGCCTACACTAAAACCTAATTAAATACATGTGATGCATAAAGAATTTTGATACAGTAATTAAAATTAGTATATGCATATGTTTTCATATGACATATATTTCCCAAACACTCCACATTAAGATAATTAAAACACTAAATTGTTTGCTTGTAATTTTATCATTAATTTATGCAGTATATATTCTTCCTCCTACAAACATTCTTCATTTAATGTTTTTACAATTCAGTTTTTAATATATCAATACTCATTCAAATCAAATTAGTATTTCTTACAACACAAACTTTGAGAATAATCAAACATTAGTTTTGTTCCTTTAAGTATTTTATAAAATTACCTTTAGATAAATTATCTTAACCATTTAACTATGAGTACAATTCTTAGTAATATTTAATATAAAAATACATTATAAAATACTGAAGCCAATACGTTGAATTTAAATATCTGAATTACAGTAGAGGCAAGGACAACACATGTTACCGACCAGAAATAAGTTTTTTTTGTTCGGGTATCTCATTATTATGGTCTTATAACATTAAACAACGTTTATGCGAGGAAAGAATAAATTCGGTGAAATGTTTTTTTTATTTTTAATAAACTTTTATTACAGGTCTATTAAAATACCTTCCTTTAAAAACATATGCAGGAGGCACAGATTATCCAATTGGCTAAGTTTCATACAGATACTTAGTTAATATATTTTCTAAAACGAAAAATACTGTCAATCACCAATATTAATAATGGCGAATGAAAAATTCAGTTGTAGTTACAGATAGACGAACAAAATCATATTTGTCCCATTGCAAGAATCAGAACAGTAAAATTCTCCTAACAAGACTACTGATGATATTTCTAGTAAAACTCGAAATACAGTTCTGAAGTAACAATTCGGTATTTCAAGATATTAAGACTTTTCTATGTGCACAGAATTTACTCGCTGTCGCCGGCTGACTTATAGTTTTGTCGTATTAGTGGGCCGAAGCATCAACATTCAATGGATATCCTAATGGATATCCACATAGAAGCTTATTAGCTATAAAATCTGGAGTCATAAAACTGCAATTTTTATTACATTTAAGCCCTTTGCGACGGGAGCTTTTTACGAAATTAATAATGTTTTGTCACCGGTTTTTAAAGCAGAATTTTATGGTTTATTAAATTCAGAAAATGCTCTGATTAAATAAGGCAAATTTTACGGTAAAATTTTATAGGTGGGGATAAAGAGGGATTTTTAAGCCTTTCTGAGGCACGTATACATGTCGCTCGTCCCCAAGAAACCTATTTGGTTCCTTAGTGCAAACCTATATTTTCCCAAAAAATTAGTAATTTATGAAAAGCTCATGCAAATCTAAAAAAACGTACTTAAAATTCATGAAATAATACAAAAATAGTACTAATTATTATTAATTAATATATTGAAAATTCTTTCAAATACTTATGTTGTTTTTATTTTTTATAGACAATAGCTGTTGTAATGTGGAGACGAAAAGTCGCGTTGTCAAAATAAAAGAGCGAAAAAGAAATGAGAAGTCTGTTTTTATTCACCAACAGCTCTAGTAGGGGAGAAGTAGGTCCATTGGCTCATGAAGCAGAATGATATAAAGACTTTATCTCACAATATCAATGGGAAATAATTCTGAAAAAAAATGTCAGAAAATGACATCAGTATTGCATATTACCACATGTGTTTGGAAGTCTCACAAACAGACTAGTACTATCCCAGGTAAGCAATTCTATTTTTGATGTTCAAATGTAATTTTCAAAAATACTTTATGATAAGGTTATTTTAAAATTAATGAAAATTATTGAAAGGAACTTTATAGAATATGAATAGATACATAATAAAGCTGACATTAATATTCCAAAATTTTTTCTTATGAAGTGCCAATAATTAGGTCTTACATGCTTTTTAAAATTGGCTCTCAGGAGCACATTGGGACAGGAATAAGTAATACAGCATTGGGAAAGACCAAGTGTGTCTTTGATTCATTCAGGTTTTCAGAGTTTACAGAGACTGAATTGTTCCAAATTCTGTGAAAAAGTTTTCACAGAACTTATATGTAATGCAATTTCACATACTTGTATATAATCTATAATTTAGCATTAACAAAATTACAAGTAGATTTAAATATACAGTAATTTGGTAATTTAACCAAAGCATTTTCAGTGTAGATGACTTTGTGGTTTCTTACTTACAGAAATAACTATGAAAATTATGACAATCTAAGGGATGATTCAATTCAAAACTCAGATTTTGAAAACCATCAAAATACTTGTGTTTTTTTTTCTCCAAATATTTTAGTTATATTCAAACTTTCATTGGCAATTCATTATTGTTACAGAATCAAAATATGAATGGTATATTTATTCTTTAGTCACTCAAAAAGATCCTATTCAAAGGCCCTCTGTCGAAAAATAAAGCAATTGTGTAAATAACCTCAGACAGTCTCGTAATCTAACTTCTACTCCAGGGGAAAAAGGAAAAGAAAGGGAAAAAAGTTTTGGAAAAAAAAAAAAACTGAAGAAAAGCAAATTAACTAATGGTAAATTATCACCTAAAAGAATTAAAATATCTAAAGTACAAATTCTCTTCTCAGTGATTCCGATTCTATTTTTTTAAACAACATTTCTGACCTTGAACATGACAATAAAGTAAATTTTGATAAGGTGTTAAAATTGTTTGAATCTGTCACAGGTGAAAAAAAAAAAAATATTTTATTCTTGTCACGTTTTAGGGAAATGTTACTGCTTTTCTTAGTTTCTATATTATGTGAGCTGTGTGAAATCAGTTAAAAGTAAAGATTTATTTTATTTTGTTTCATTTTATTTTTGTAAGAAAGGACACTTCCTAGAGCCAACAACTTTCCCAACTAATGAATATATATCTGCTTTTAACCTTTTACACGCCAATGTTCCATAAATGGAACATCAACTTCAAAATTCTGCAAAAAAATCATTTTTATTCCTATTCCCCTGTAAAAATTAGTATTTGAAAAGAAAGTATGACTTGATTTTTTGGCGTTGATTTTACGTTGATAAAATAAATCATGTCTTAGGGAAAAAATTGTAAATTAGGACTTTTGTTAGACTTTTTGTTGGGCAAAATTCAAAAATTCATAGAAAATTCAAAATTTAACAAATATTTTTATAACTAAGTGAGATCAAGTAAAAGTAATCATTTTATTAGTAGAACACAAGTTATTAAAAAAAAGATTGATTTTTATTGTTTATTTTAGATAAGAAATGTGCATGTTCCATAAATGGAACATTGGCGTGTAAAGGTATATTTTTTAACATGATAAAGTCTTTTAATTGCAATGCATATAAGTTTTCATAAAAAGTTTCTGGATACGAGGTGGTTTAGTAAGTGTCGACAAAAGATGGTTATGATATTGATATATTTTATCCCCCCCCCTCTATACCCTGTCCCTTACCCTCCCCCTCCCCCCTTCTCTCTCTTCCACACTCGTTCTCCCATCTGAAGTGGATTACTCATAACTGACAGGGAAAACATGTTTGTTTGTTGATAGTTAGACATTGTTTATGACTCAAATAAGCTATAATGTAAAAAGTGACTTTGGAAAAAAGCGTGAGAAGGAATTCATATGATTTTACTTTACTCTGCGATTTCCTTCATTTAGAATACCTCATACAGACCAGATGTTTCTTTCAATCCATTTTGAACAATAGAAGAGGCACTAGAATATTTTTATGAATTAGCAGATGATTCTGAAGAGGAATTCATTGACATTTGTTCATTACATTATCTGTACCATCAACACAAAGAAAATGTGTTGTATGCTAGAAGAACACAAAAAAAATGTTTTGAATGTGAAAAAAAGACTACATGGAAATGCTTATCTAACTATCATGGATAATAGATCAAATGTAGGACACAAAAATTAAGGACAATCTATCTATCTATCTATCTATCTATCTATATATATATATATATATATATATATATATATATATATATATATATATATATATATATATATATATATATATATATATTTATTTATTTATTTTTTGGTAATTTTTTTTCTCTTTTGTATTTTTTTTAGATTTTGATTTATTTGATTATTTTGCAGTAAATTGTAGTACAGACATTATTATTATTATTATTTTCCATTTCATTTTTTGTATATATTTCTTTTTTTAATTTTGATAAATAATTGTAAAGATGCTTTCCTACAGTGAGTACTGCCCATCATCTATATAATATATTATTTAAGCAAGTGGGAAAGTTTTTTTTCTAAAAGCTTTGTGGGGTCTTGAGCATTTTTGCTGGAATAGTTGCTGAAATCGCAAGTAAAATGAAGGCTTTATGGGCGAAGCCCGGCTATTTACCTGCTTAAATTGCGTTATTACTGAAAAATGCCTATACATTAGCTATAATCATGAAAAAAATGTGCACAGAAATAGAGATTTTAGTTTAAATGTTGTTGATCATACTTTATAAAAACATGTGAAAAAACTAAGTGTTTCCCGCCAATGTTCCATTTGTGGAACATGCTATAAATCATACACAAAAAAATTTTTTCGAAAAAAAAAATTACTCATAGTGCTTATGTTTGAGTTTTAATGGGATTTTTACCAATAAATAATTTGTGTTACATTTCGATCATAGTGCGGCGTTTAAAAGGTTAATAAAGAAGATATTGTTTCATAGCTTCCTCGGTGCACAACTATAGTTGGAACATTATCAATAACATTAACAACCATGAAATTATTTGTTAACGTTGAAAATTTTGTTCTTCGAAAATAATTCAAAAGCAAGTGTAATTTTCAGAAAGTAATGATATCCAAAGCCCTGTGCGAAAATATGTTTAATTGAACCAATGTATATAGAATTAATGAAATTAACATTTACAATAAAATAAAAAAAATCTGTTAAAATTACTGGAGTATTACAATTGTATACACAATTCCTGTTATGCAGCTGAAAATGTTAAGTTAAAGTCTGTTAGTATCCATATGAACAACTAACCAAAAAAATTAATTATTAATGCATTGTGAAAGCTACAATGAAATGGCTCCTAGATTTATGGGCTGTTAATAAAAAATTATTTTTATAAACTCTTCTTTAAATTTCAAAAATAAATAGTTTTCTGAGGTTCTTAAAGATCAAGGAACGCTTCTGTGGATATTGGGTAATATGGAAGCAGTTACCTAATATTTTCATCCGTGATTATAGTGAATTTTCGTAGTTGAAAAAACATCTGTTTTTTTTTTTTTTTTTTTTTTTTTTTTTTTTTTTACAGTTTGAATAAGAAATAAAAAATTGCTAACTCCTTGTTACTCCTCGGCCAATAATTACATAGTATTTTTCAAAATTCTAAAATGCTTTCTAATAATTTAACTAAGTTAGGCAATCAGAATTATTTACAATTATTTTTGGAAAATCTCTGCACTTTATTTAGAAATTAAATAAATTAAAACATTTGATATGTTACATATTTCATTTTATTCTTTTGTGATAATGTAGATTATCCTTCAATTAAAAATAGTGAAACATGCGTAATTTCTAATCAGCAATAATCACCCTTCCGTTTTAATATTAAAAGCCAATAAAATGCTCCAGAGTATTTTTAAAACTTATGCCCAAATCAAAACACATTATGTAATTTTGTATTAATTATTATTTAAATCTGTAATTCTGTCCGCAAATAACAGAAATTTACAGAAAATTTAAGAAAAATGTCTCAAATCCAAAATTTCTAAATCTCATTTTACTTTATCACGCTGAATTTTGATTTATGCCACAATATATTATAATTATTGGGTCATTATGTTAACACAAGCCTTTAATTTTCATTTATTTTTTTATAGTTAAGTGTCATCTGCTCAATCTTTCCTTAAATGCAATTCAATGGAATTTCATAATGCACGGAATTTACGGCGTTAACCCTCTAGGAATAAAACGGCGCAGCATCAAATTATTTTAACTTTAATTCCTTAATTGTCTTCAGAGAATTGGAATATTATGCTGAATTCTTCTGCTTATCAGAATTCTTTAGTTTCATGTGAAATCGTGAAATTAAGAGAACAATATGCCTGGAAATTAATGCATTTAATTTGTTGGGATTCCCCGGAAGCGTTCTCTAATTGCAAATCAATAACATTAGGGTGTGCATGAATATTACATTTGCATTATTAGAAAAGTTTTATGATCATTAACATCTTTTTATTATACTTCTGCATTTTAGGGAGATATGTCATGAACTAGTTTTATTGTTCCGTTTATCATTAAAATTACTGGATGGATATACATTTTAGTGAAAGGTGTTAAAAATAAAGAATACATAATAATAATTCAGAATATCTTTAAATAAATGATAATTAGTTTTTGCATATGGAATTTAAACATAATTTAAAATTTAGTCTATGCACAGTGTGTAGTTAAGTATATGAAGCACAGGTAATTAGTTGCGTTTCAATTATAAGAAACGCGGAGGAATGTACTATTGTAAATATGCATGCAACAGAGTCTTTAAATAAGTAATACTTGCACGATTTCAAGTATAGATGAATATTTTAAGTATTCCGGAAACTTACGTCCATTATGACTTTAATGAAATAAACATAATTTAATATTTAGTCTATGCACAGTGTGTATGTGTAATTTAGTATATGGAGCACAGGTAATTAGTTGCGTTTCAATTATAAGAAACGCTGAGGAATGTACTATTATAAATATGCATGCAACAGTGTCTTTAAATAAGTAATACTTGCACGATTTCAAGTATAGATGAATATGTTAAGTATTCCGCAAACTTACGTCCATTATGATTTTAATGAAATATATGATCAAATGAAATTTATCATTATTTGTATTTTAATGTTCTAACTTTCAAAAATATATATTTTAATTAAATCTAAAATAAATTTTTTTTAGTATAAATGTAATAGACCTGCTAAATGAATAATATTTGAGAAATTTCAAATATATATATGAATATTTTTATGCATCCGCTTAATTTATACATGCATATAAATGTGGAACTATAACATTTAATATTATTTTATTGAATTTAAATTTAAATATATGTTAATTTATACTCAATATAATAAATTCTGTACTAAAATTATGTTCGTAGCATTACTCTTTGTTTACAGAAACGACAATAACCATTTTAACTGTGTTTTAAATGATTTAATATTACTTAAAATAGCACAAAAATATATACTTCATTAAAATTTGCTGAAATATCTAAACTATCGAAAATTTGCGTGTAATATTTTTAATTCTTTTACAAAGCTGAAAAGTATTTTAAATACATTATTGTTTATTGCAGAAATTTTAAAATAATAAGTTTGTTGTTTGTTACAAAGATATACCATTGAACAAGATGAATGAAGCTTTTCTGTTTTCTGTCTTATTTTCGATTACTTGAATTAAATGGACGTACGTTATTTATTTATTCAGAATTGAAAAATATTATAAAGCGAGCTTTCATGAATTCCGAAAAATCTTGTAACGTAATTTAATTACATATTTCCAAAGAGTTTAGATGAATTTAATTAAAAAATTGAAAAGATACCAAAGCTGCATAATTTTATAAGCTATTTTAAATTTTAATTTCATTAGTAAGTTACAATTTTAGATCTATAATCCGTGAAATGATGAAGTGAAATAAAATAAAGCAAGATTTTGTAAATTTGTACTGTTTAACTGGTGCAATGTTATTAAAAATTATATATTATTTTCTTTCCAGTTGTAGAACCATCTACAAATCAAGTTTGTGACTCGTTGTAAATTGCGAAAATGTACTAACTACTTCCCTATATTTTATAATGCAATTTTATTTTTTGAAACATTTTATCATGTAATAGATATAAAATTTTTATAATGTTTTATATTCAAAAATTATGTTTTATAGATCATCTAAATTTTTTATTTTACTTTTAAAAGGTGTGCACAATAAACTTAGTCATGAATCATAAACATATGAACAACTTATCCAATTACTCTTTAGCTATTTTATAGTCTTGAAATTTTTTTATGTTAATATAATAATTTAATAACGCCATCTTGAAGTAAACTTGAGTTATTATCCGACAGAAATAATTATAGAAAGCGATAAATTTTCCAAACACAGAGTGTTCACTCTCAACTGTAGTAAAAGTCTAATTTTTGAACCGTTAGTCAAAGATTTCAAATTACAAAAAAAAAAAAAAAAAAAAAAAAAAAGGTAAATAAATATTTGAAAAGAAAGTTGAGTCAATAAAAATACTTGGTAAAAAATTACGAAATTTTAATTTTTATACGTTCTTATAAGTTATATTTAGTATAATTTTTCTGTTACACTGACAAGAAAGAAAAAAAAGTCCCGTTATTATTCGATTAAAACTGACAGAGTAATAACTGTTTAAAGTTGGAGCATCTTTTTGGTAAAATTTAAATTTTTTTTCATTGAGGAAAAAACAAGTCCCAAATCTGGACTTTAGTGAGTGAAAAAAAATCTACTTTAGACAGCATTAATTTTTTCTAGAAAACTTCCTTGTAAAATGACAGATTTTTGGAAAAGAAAGCCTTACATTTTATGCTAAAATTTCACCAGTAAGTATTTATTTTAAGAAGCTATTTTATTGCCAGACATTTAGATAATTTTATTCTTAATAAATTGCTTTAAACCGCATTCGAACTGGAAAAGTAAAAGATGGATTATTTCCAAATCCGAAAATCATTTATTGAGAGAAATGCCGTACACGATGAAACAATGATGGCCGCCATGCATCGTTTTTATTTATTTTTTATTTTTTATTTATTTATTTTTGTTTTGTTTTGTTTATATAGCTTGAGTACATGTTACTCTTTCGTAATAACAAAAGAAAAAAAGGCTTCTTAAAATGATTTAAATGAATTTCCCATTTAATCGCTATTTTCATTCTTTTGTCTGCATGAAATGTATACAGGGTGAGTCATAAATATCGAAACAATAGGCTATCTCCTTAAATCTTGCCTCTACACCCATACTTCTTATTGCAAAAATTCATAAAAAAAGGTGAAATTTCTGATAAGATAAGCTGAAACTTCATGGGGGGTCTATTTGAAAAAATACGAAAACTAAATTTTTATACGGCCCCCGTACAGCAAAATTCCCAGTTAGGAAATTATTACTTATCTATTAATAAATTAAACAAAAAAAAATTCATCTCCTTATCCAAAAATCTGACAGAGATATTAAAATCCAAAATTCTCCAAAATTCGTGACTTACATCACTTTACCATGCCTGTAAATGAAGAATTTTTCACTTATTTCAAAGCAAATAAGGGATCATCCACAAATTATCCGTATTAAATGTCGATTCAAATCCGTGCCTCTTATTTGGACATAATAAAGCAGCGTATTAATTTAAATCAAAACTTAATCAAAATTGATCAAATATGTTGATCGTTAGCACTGAAGGTCTGCATGGATCAAAATATCTAGGTCCGGTCCCAAAGCGACCCACAGGGAAAAAAGCTCGGCGCTGGACAAATGTTAAAATCATAATGCGGACCAGCCTGGAAAAAAAGTTTAAATCATAGCACGGCTCAGCTGTGAATTTCTACATAGTTTTTTACTTCAGTGTAGTTAAAAATTGTTTCGCGGGGAAGAGGTTCTGCCCAAAAATTCTTATTATAGGTTTTCGTTTTTTATATTTATACTTTTTATTATTAAAGAAGCGCCAAAGGCTGTGATATATTTATTTAATCACTGAATCCCCGTTTATATCTAAATGTTTCACTTATATTGTAATATATCTAATCCATATCCCGTGCGTTGGAGACTTTGAAAAATGTTATACAGTAAAATCTTTTAAGACGGAATCACATAGGAAAAAAAAATACGTAATAGACAAATGCCTTTCCTAGGAGAGTTAAATAGAGTTTATTTTTTCTCAGATATTTTATTCATTTTGCATGGATCAACGCATTTTTTGTTTAAGACAGAATTCCGCATAGGCAGATTTTTTTCTGGTTTTACTGTGTTTAATTTTTTAGCATTTAAATATACTATTCTTAAAAAAAAAAAAAAAAAAAAAAAAAAAAAAAAAAAAAAATTAAAGATTGAACCAAATTTTATTTCTTTCATGCACGTATTAGGCCAGTCAGAGACAGTGATTTTAATACGGATTGTTCGAGATAGGATTGAAAGTTTTGTCCAGTGCAGACCTTTTTAAAAGTAAAGAACATTTTAAAAAAAAAAGTACAAACTTGAAAACTGTCATTTTAAATTATTTTACATTAGGTTTGTTTCGAGCAAAATTAAAAAATTTTTACTTTTGAAAATAAGATTTTTTTAAAAAGTTATTATTTTTTCAATAAATATTTTTAATAGTTCTAAAATTAATATTAAAAAACAAAAACCCCGAAACAAAACCAAAATCAGATTTTCATCTTTAATTAAGTGGAATGAAATTGAAATCCGATAAATAGCGTTTGGAGTTATAACGATTTTTAACTATCACATTTAAACCAGTACTAATCATATGAAATTTTTATAAATTTTATGATAAATTTTAGGAGGTGATTTTCTTAGCAAATTATATGGCTAACCATCACAAAAAAGGAAAAAAAATCAAAATTCTAACTCAAAAGATATATTTTTTACATGTTTCCTAGAACTGTAAAAGTAACTTTGTCTTTTGAATTGCACGCATTTTAATTTGTGTTTAATCCCTTAAAACCTGATGAATTATTCAAAAGGCTATAACTCTGCGAGTTTTGAAGATATGAATATGCAATTTTTTGTGTATTATTCAGGACTAGATAAGGAAAGTTTTTTATCCTACGGGAACCGTATAAAAAGTTAATTTTCGTATTTCTTCAAATAGACTCCCCATGGAGTTGCAACTTATCTAATCATAACGTTTACCTTTTTTAATGAATTTTTGCAATTGGAAGTATTAGTCTAGGGGCAATATTTAAGGAGATAGCCTATTGTTTCCATATTTATGACTCACCCTGTATACACTATCTGGCCATTGCTGAACGTCCTTGGAATTTTAGACATTTTGTTAAATATCTAGGAAAATACATGAGGAATCATCCCAAAACTCTTAGTGTATAAATATAATAGTATAAGTCATACATATTCGTGAAGATTTTTTTACCGGAACTCCATAGGGGACCGTCAACAAATCAAAAAAGAATTAATATCTTTTGATTAACCCTGTCAAAACTTATGTAGCAAAAGCACTCAAACTCTAGATTCTGATTAAGTGCCTTATTGTAATAAACTATGTTCATTTTCATGCAAATAGCATGCATACACGCAGAGAAAATAAGGTTTTTATAAAAATGGTCCCAAATTTTTCAAAGTTTTTTGCTTATAATTTGCCGAGTTCTTAATATGAAATAATATTTTTTTCTAAAAATAGACAAACAATATTGCACACAATACCTTGAAATTGGAATTAAAAAATAATAAAAATTGTATGAAAAATGAGTAGGTTTACTGAATACTTTTTAACTGTGCATGCGTCAATTATATCAAAATTTCATTTGCATATTATGTTAGCTAAATGTATATAGAAACTTTTTTGAAAAACTCAAAAACATAGCTTGAAAATTCTAAAGGTAATCGTCTATAGAAAAAGGACAAAATCCGTTGTTCCCAAAATGAAGCAAAAGAATGACAAACAACTTTTTTGAAAGATTCAAAAACATAGCTTGAAAATTCTAAAAGTAATCGTCTATAGAAAAAGGACAAAATCCGTTGTTCCCAAAATGAAGCAAAAGAATGAGGGATTTTATCCAAATGTAGTAGTACGTCCCATAGTTTGTATTCTATATTGACACTAATCAATGAATATATGGATACAACCCCTCTTGTCTTTGCTTCATTTTGAGAATAACGGATTTTCAACTTATTCAGTTGACGATTATTTTCAGAATTTTCAAGTTATGATTTTGCGACTTTCACAAAAGTTGCTCTATATATTTAGCTAACCTAATATGCAAATAAAATTTTGATATCTTTAACGCATGCGCAGTGAAAAATTATTTAGTAAACTTACTCATTTTTCATACAATTTTTTATTATTTTTTAATTATGATTATAGGGTATTGTGTGCAATGTTGTTTGTCATATTTTCAGAAAAGAAAATATTATCTTATATTAAGGACTCTGAAAATTATAAGCAAAAAACTTGGAAAAATTTGGGACCATTTTTATAAAAACCTTAATTTCTCTGCGAGTATGCATGCTATTTGCATTAAAATGAACACAGTTTATTACTATTAGCCACTTAATCATAATGTAGAGTTTGAGCTCTTTTGCTACATTAGTTTTGACAGGGTTATTCAAAATATATTCATTCTTTTTTAATTTGTCGCTGGTCCCCTATGGAGTTTCGGGAAAAAAATCTTCACGGAAATGTATGACTTATACTATTATATTTATACAGTAAGAGTTTCGAAATGATTCCTCATGTATTTTACTAGATATTTAACAAAATGTCTAAAATTGCAAGTGGACGTTCATCAATGGCCATGCAGTGTATTATTAATAGGTAATATTGAATTATTCATTTCAGTTTCATGAATCTTTTTTATTTAAAACATTTCACAAACATGATTTTTATAATCCGCATAAGTCATAATACACTTTGCAATGGAACGTTCGGAATATTTTTTATTTCATCTAACAACGTATTATTATATTAACACCTTTCATACTGCGACTACCATTAATTTATTAAACTTTTATGGCATGACAACATCAATGTATATGCGAACTTATATTGAATAATATCACCAGAAAGGTCAGACTGTATTTATCAGTTTAAGGCAAGTTACAAACTAAGGCGACACATACGTAAGGCATGTCACTCGATTTCAAGGGAAACTGGTTTACAACAGGTTTGAAACAACTTCTACATTTGTTTCGGACGTTTTTTCCTCTAAAAACAAGCTTAATTTTTCTTCTGCTATTTTAGTCTGTGATGTGTCTAATGAAATCTTTATCGTGACATTTCTTGTACACTGCTAAAAATTTAAAACTTCTGCTGCATCGTCCGTCCACCGTTTTTATAGAATAACTCTATTTTGACCAATGAGAATGCTTCATAATGCAGTCAAGTAATCATTTCCTGTAAAAGCGGTGAACTGGCGATGCAGCAAAAGTTTCAAATTTTTAACAGTGTATGTTACGTTTCAAGTCTTTCTCCCTGAATGTATTCAATACTCTATGAATGAAAAAAAAGAGAGATGTTCGTTAATTTATGAAAATGTACTATAATCACGAACTAAAATGAATAATTACATAATCTCTGCCAAGTTATCTAAGATTCTGAAAAGCATTCCATTATCTTTAACAACTTCTTAAACGAATTTATTTTTAAATATAAAGAAAAAAAAAACATAAAAATACGTGTGTGAATCAAATATAAACGGGATTTTTTAAAAATTTATTGGTACATGATAAAATGCAAAATGTTGCACACTATTTTTCTACATAATCTCCTGATTTTAAAACATATTTGCCTCAACGGATTGGAAGTTTTTTGATGCCATCATTACAGAAAGAAGAAGAGCGTGTGCCCAGCCAATTGCGCACGAAAGCTTCAACAGCAGTATCATCGCCAAATCTTTCACATCCTAATGCTTATTTCAAAGTCCCAAACATGTGATAATCACAGGATAATTACTCAGGTTGGTTCAGAGCTCTCCAATGCATTTCCTCCAACTTTTCGGTGGTTGGCTTCTCTGAATCGGGATTGGCATTCTCCTGATGCAAAATCACTTCCATGATCAAAAATTCATAACTTTTTCGACGATATGCACGCATTATTTCGTCAGCTGCCAGTAATAGACTGCAACCTCGAGAATTTCCCGAAAGGCGTCAATTTTTTCCTCAGTCAAACTTGTTCTAGGGTAACAGGGGTGGAGTGCACTTTCAACTTCAGTTCAATCTTTCACAAAATTTCTGTGACAATCATGTATTTGGATTTTCTTTAGGCAAGCCCCCTTTGAAATCTTTGTAAGATTTCATCCGGCCTGAAGCCTTAATTTTTTTTTAATTTAAAGATAATGCGTTGCGCAAATTTGGAATGGACCTCTCGCGCAGTCATCGAAATACCGACTGAGCAACGGAAAGAGTAGCACATACGAGTCCATAAATAGACATTGGAAATCTCTACCTGTCATTCGCAAACGTTTCAGTGTCCTCGTGATGCTCTTCCGGACACCAAGAAGAAATTCCGGTTCATATTTTATTCACCTAGATAATTTTTTAATAGCTGCCTGTAGTTTTCGAAAACGTTTTCGATTAGCTTTAACAGCGGATTACACATTTTTCTCTACACAGAAAACCTGTTTTTGAGGTACAATGAGGTTCACCAAACATGTTTAACAAGACAAAATATCGAATTAACTGCATTAGCATTAGAATTAAAATTGCATTTTTCTTTCAAAATGGATGCACGATTTCAGTTATGCAATTGTAAATATTTAGAGATGAAGTCTGACAGCATGTCGAAAAACTAATTACCTGGGTAGTAATAATTATTGACGCATATATTGGATGACTTGGTAGTGATTATCGAATCTTTTCGCCTTTGATTATAGTAAATTTTCATAGTTTTAGAATAACCTATCCTTTTCAGAGTGTATATGAGAAAATAAAAATTACTAACTCCCTTTTATTCCTAAACTAATATTTACATATTACTTTGAAAAAATTCAAAGTGAATTCTAATTATTTAATAATGTTACGCAATCAGATAAATATGCAATTTTCTTTACTGAATCTCTGCACTTTATTTAGAAATTAAATTAATTAAAATTAAAACATTTGATGTTTTGCATATTTCGTGTTTTTTTATTATCATGTGGAATATACTTTACTCCAAAAAAGAGAAGATTGCTTAATTTCTAATCGGCAATATTTATCTTTTCACTTTAATATCAGAAACAGATAAAATGCTCCAGAATATTTTTAAATATCATGCCCACATCAAAACACACTTTGTAATTTTGTCTTAATTATTATTTTAATCTGTAAATCTGTACGCAAATAATGAAAATTTACGTCTATTTAAGAAAAGTGTCTTTAATCCAAAATTTTGCAATCCCAATATCCTTTATCACGCTGAATTTCGGATTCTGTCACAATATATTATAATTATTGGGTTATTATGAGAATTCAAACCGTTAATCTTCATTTATTTTTTTATTGTTAAGTGTCATCCGCTGAATTTTTCCATAAATGGAATTCAATAGAATTTCATAATGCATGGAATTTACATTATCCCTCTAGGAATAAAACGACGACGCATCAAATTATTTTAACTTTAATTCTCTAATTGTCTTCAGAGAATTGGAATATTATGCTGCATTCATCTGCTTATCAGAATTCTTTAGTTTCACGTGAAATCCTGAAATTAAGATAAGAATATGCTTGGAAATTAATGTATTTAATTTGCTGGGATGCCCCTGAAGCGTTGTCTAATTGCAAATCAATAACATTAGGGTATGCATTTTCATTATTAGAAAAGTTTTATGATCATTAATATCTTTTTTATTATATTGCATTTAACTTTTTATGGAGGTGTGTCATGAACGGGTTTTATTGTTCCGTTTATCATTAAAATTACTGGAAGGATAAAAATTTCGCTGAAAGGCGGTAGAAATAAAGAATACTTAATAATTATTCAGCATAGCTTCAAATAAAAATAATTAGTTTTTGCATATGGAATCAAAACCTAATTTAATGTATAACTTTTTAGGAAGTTATGTCATGAACCAGTTTTATTGTTCCGGATGGAAGGATTTAAATTACTGGAAGGCTATAAATTTTACTGAAAGGCTATAAGAAATAAAGAATACTTAATAATAGCTCAGAATAGATTCAAATAAAATATAATTAGTTTTTTTGCATGTGGAATCCTATCCTAATTTCATATTTAGGCTATGCACAGAGTGTAATTTTTTATATAAAAATCAGATAATTAGTTGAGTTTCAAATAGAAGAAACATCTAGGAATATAGTATTATAAATATGAGTGTAACAGAATCTTTAAATACGTAATACTTACAGAACTTCAAGCATAGATGAATATATTTATGTATTCCGTTAGTTTATGTATGATTTGTAATTAGGGTGCTCTAATTTTCAAAAATATGTTTAAATTAAATCCTAAATAAGTATGGTTTTTTTTTTTAGTATAAATGTAAGAGAACTGCTAAATAAGTAATATTTTGGATATTTCGAGCATAGTTGAGTATTTTTATGTATCCGGTAATTTGTAAATGCATATGTTTTTTAGAGCTCTAACTTTTAATATTTTTGTATTGAATTCAAAATTTAAAATTATGTTATTGTAATACTCAGTATAATATTTTCTGTACTAACAGTTATGTTCAGAGCATTACTCTTTGTTTACAGAAACGGCAATAACCATTTTAACTATGGTTTAAATGATTTAATATTCGTTAAAATAGCTCAAAAAGATATAATTCATTGAGATTTGCCAAAATATCTAAACTATCAAAAATTTGCGTTTAATGCTTTTAATTCTTTTACAAAGTTGAAAAGTAATGTGATAACATTTTCGCTTATTGCAGAAATTTTTAAATAATAAGTTTGTTGCTCGTTACAGAGACAAACCATTGAACAAGGTGAATGAAGCTCTTGTGTTTGCTGTCTTATTTTCTATTACTTGAATTTAATTTATGTACGCTATTTATTTATTAAGAATTCAAAAATATTATAATGCGAGCTTTAATGAATTTTGAACAATTTTGTAACGTAATTTAATTATATACTTCCAGGGGGTTCAGGGGAATTTAATTAAAAAATTGAAAAGAAACCAAAGCTGTATAATTTTACAAGCTATGTTAAATTTTAATTTCATTAGTAAGTTACAATTTTAGATCTATTATCCGTGAAATAATGAAGTGAAATAAAATAAAGCAATATTTCGTAAATTTGTACTGTAGTGTTTAACTGCTGCATTGTTATTATAAACTATTTTTTTTCTTTCCAGTTCTCGTACCATCTAAAAATCAAGTTTGTCACTGTTTGTAGATTACGAAAATGTATTAACTACTTCTCTATATTTTATAATGCACTTTTATTTTTCTGAAACGTTTTTCGTGCAACAGATGTAAAATTTATATGTTTTATTTTTAAAAATTACGTTTTATAGATTATCCAAATTTTTTATTTTACATTTAACACTAGAACCGCGGGGAAATTCATTCAAGGTTTGTAAAAAAAATACTCACCGGAATTTTCATTTTAAACTGTTTAAATTATTTATTGAACACATTTTTGCTCAGCATATATTTTGCTTATTTAATTAAGAGTTTTCTGGCTCGATTCAACATTTCTCTATGTGATACGGGTCAAAATGATTCGACGCCGCGGTTCTAGTGTTAAAAGATGTGGACAATAAACCTAGGCATGAATCATAAACATATGATCAACTTATCCAATTAGTCATTAGATATTATATAGATTTTAAAATTTTTATTAATATAATAAGACAGTAACGCCACCTTGAAGTAAACTTGAATTATTATCCGATACAAATAATTATGGAAAGCGATAAAGTTGCCGAACACAGAGTGTTTAGTCTCAACGGTAGCGAAATGCTAATTTTTGAACCGTTAGTCATGGACTTATAGTTCAAATTACAAAAAATGTTTTAAGTCCGGTAAAGAAATATTTTAAAAGCAATTTGGTTCAGTAAAAATATTTCGTAAAAAAATGCGAATTTTTTTATTTTTATACTTTTTTCTTGTCCTTTAAGTTATATTTAGTAAAATTTCTGTTACAGAAATTTCTATTCCATTGACAAGTAAGAAAAAAAAAATCCCGTTATTGAGCGACTAAAATTGACTGAGTAATAGTTGTTTAAAGTAAAATAGAATTTTTTTTAGTGAAGAGAAAACAAGCCCCAAATCAGGACGTTATTGAGTGAAGAAATAAAATCTTCTTTTGACAACATTAAATTGAAAACATTAAAAAAAAATCCTTGTAAAATGAGTGATTTTTTTGGAAAAAAAACCTTAACTTTTTATGGTAAAATTTCATCAGTAAGTATTTATTTTAAGAAGCTATTATGATATTAGACATTTAGCTAATTTTATTATGACTAAATTGTTTTAAACCGCATTCGAATTGCAAAAGTAAAAGATGAATGATTTACAAATCCGAAAGTCATTCATTGTGAGAAATACTGTACAAGTAGAAAAAATGATGGCCGATATGCACAAGCAAAAATTAAAATAACAGTCATTTTAGACTTCCATCATGTTAGAATTGTAGTACAAAAAATTTCAGTTTATTTTTTTTTCTTTTAATGGTCAAGTAATAAATACCATATTTTTTGGACCACTTAAGATGGACTGACACAAAATTCTTTCAATAAATATTTCATATATATACATATACATATATATATATATATATATATATATATATATATATATATATACATATATATCGATTGGTTACATGCTATTCTTTCGTAATAACAAAAGAAAAAAAAGCTTCTTAAAACGTTTTAAATTGATTTACCCCTTTTAATCGCTATTTTCATTCTATTGTCTGCATGAATTGCATCTATTATTAATATGCAAACTTGAACTATTCATTCCAGTTTCATAAATCGTTTATATTTAAAACATTTCAAAAACATATTTTTTTAAATCTATATAAGGCATAATAAATTTGCAATGGAACGTTATGAAAATTTTTTATTTCATGTTACAACGTATAATTATATTGACATATTGCGACCACCATGACTCTATTCAAATTTTATGGCATGACAACATCAATGTATATGCGAACATATTTAATAATATCACCAGAAAGGTCGGACTGTATTTATCAGTTCAAGGCAAGTTACACACTAGGGCATCACATAAGACATGTCCCTCGATTTCGAGGGAAACTGGTTTACAACAGGTTTGAAACAGCTTCTACATATGTTTCGGCCGGCTTTTCCTCTAATAACAAGCTTAATTTTTCTTCTGCCATTTTAGTCTGTGATGTGTCTAATGAAACGTTTGTCTGGACAATACGTATACACTTTTAAAATTCTGAAACTTTGCGGCATCGTCCCTCCATCACTTTTATAAAATAACTCTACTTTTGACCATTGAGAATGTTTCATAGTGCAGTGAAGTAATTGTTTTCTGTAAAGGCAGTAGACTGGCGATGAAGCAAAAGTTTCAAATTTTTAACAGTGTATGTTACGTTTCAAGTCTTTCTCCCTGAATGTATTCAATACTCTACGAATGAAAAAAAAAGACAGATGTTCCTTAATTTATGAAAACACACTATAATCACGAACTAAAATGAATAATAACAAAATCTCTGCCAAGTTATCTAAGATTCTGAAAAGCATTCCATTATCTTTAAAAACTTCTTAAACGAATTTATGTTTTAAATATAAAGAAAAAAATAAAAATACGTGTGTGAATCAAATACAAACCGGAATTTTTTTTTAATTTATTGGTGCAAGATAAAAAGCAAAAAGTTGCACACTATTTTTTCTACTTAATCTCATGATTTCAAAACATATTTGCCCCTATGGATTGGAATTCTTTTGATGCCATCATTACAGAAAGAAGAAGGGCGTGTGTCCAGCCAATTGCGCACGAAAACTTCAACAACAGTATCATCGCCGAATCGTTCATTTCCTAATGCTTATTTCAATGGCCCAAACATGTGATAATCGCAGAATAACTACTCAGGTTTGTTCAGAGTTCTCCAATGCATTTTCCCTAACTTTCCAGGAGTTGGGTTGTCTGAATTGGGATGGCAAAATCACCTCCATCACTCATGAAACAAAATCATTTCCATTATCAGAAATTCATAATTTTTCCGACGATATGCACGCACTTTTTCGTCCAACAGTTGGCAGTAATAGACTGCAACCTCAAGAATTTCCCGAAGGGTGTCAATGTTTTCCTCAGTCAACCTTGTTCTAGAATAATGGGGGGTGGAGTGCGTTTTCAACTTCAATTCGATCTGACACAATTTTTTTTGTGCCAATAAAGTATTTGGGGTTTCTTTAGGCATGTCCTCTTTGAAATTTTTGTAAAATTTCTTCCGGTCTTAGGCCTTATTTTTTTTGAAAATTTAACAATAATGCGTTGCACAAATTTGGAGTGGTCCGCTCGCTTAGTCATCGAGATACCGACTGAGGAATAGAGAGAGTAGCACGTACCAGTCCATAAATAGCCATGGGACATTCCTATCTGTCATACGCAAAGGTTTGAGTGACCTCGTGATGCTCTTCCGGACACCAAGCAGAAATTCCGGTTTATATTTATGCACTCAGATAATTTTTTAATAGCTGCCCGTTGTTTTTGAAAACGTTTTCGATTAGCTTTAACAGCACATTAAACATTTTTCTTTACCCAGGAAACATGTTTTTCGGGTACTATGAGGTTGAGAAAATATGTTTAACAAGAGAAAATATAGAACTAACAGCATTAACATTGGAATTAAAATTGACATTTTTCTGTCAAAATGCATGAACAATTTCAGTTATGCAGATGAAAATATTTAGAAGAAATTTGATAGCATATGTAAAATCGATTACTTAGTTAGAAATAATTATTAACGCACTGTAAAAGGTATGCCAAAATGTTTCCAAAAATTGCGGGCAACTAATAAAAAGTTATTTTTATTAATTCGTATTTGAATTTATAAAACAAATTGTTTTATGAGATTCTTAAAGATAAACTAAAGCTTTTCGAATATTGATTGACTTGATAATGGTCATCGAACCATTTCATCCGTGATTATAATAAATTTTCATAGTTTTAGAATAACCTATCCTTTTCAGAGTGTATATGAGAAAATAAAAATTACTAACTCCTTTTTATTTCTAAATTAACACTTACATATTACTTTAAAAAAAAAAATCAAAGTGAATTCCAATTAATTAAAAATGTTAGGCAATCAGAAAAATTCACAATTGTTTTCAGAATCTCTGCATTTTATTTAGAATTTAAAATTAAAATTAAAATATTTGATGTGTTGCATATTTGTTGTTCTTTTATTATCATGTGGATTATTCTTTACTCCAAAATAGTGAAAAATGTTTTATTTCTAATCGGCAATAATCATGCTTTCGCTTTAATATTAGAAGCAGATAAAATGCTGTAGAATATTTTTAAATATTATGCCCACATCAAAACACATTATGTAATTTTGTCTTAATTATTATTTTAATCTGTAAATCTGTGCGCAAATAATAAAAATTTACAACTATTTATGAGAAGTGTCTCAAACCCAAAATTTCGAAATCTCAATTTCCTTTATTACGCTCATTTTCGGATTATGTCATAATAAATTATAATTATTTGGTCATTATGAGAACTCAAAACGTTAATCTTCATTTATTTTTTATTCTTAAGTGTCATCTGCCCAATCTTTCCATAAATGGAATTCAATGGAATTTCATAATGCACGAAATTTACGACGTTATTCCTCTAGGAATAAAACTGCACAGAATCAAATTATTTTAACTTTAATTCCCTAATTGTCTTCAGAGAATTGGAATATTTTGCTGCTTTCTTCTGCTTATCAGAATTCTTTAGTTTCATTTGAAATCGTGAAATTAAGATAACAATATGCCTGGAAATTAATGCATTAAATTTGCTGAGATGCCCCGGAAGCTTTGTTTAATTGCAAATCAATAACATAAGAGTGTGCATGAATATCACATTTGCATTATTAGAAAGGTTTTATGATCATTAACATCATTTTATTATACTTCTGCATTTAACTTTTTAGGGAGATGTGTCATGAACTGGTTTTATTGTTCCGTATATCATTAAAATTACTGGAAGGATATAAATTTTACTGAAAAAGAGTAGAAATAAAGAATATTTAATAATAAATCAGAATATCTTCAAATAAATAATTAGTTTTTGCGTATGGATTTCACATCTAATTTAAAATTTAGGCGATGCACAGTGTGTAATTTAATATATGAAGAATAGATAATTACTTTCATTTCCATTATAAGAAACGTGGAGGAATATAGTATTGTAAATATGCGCATAACAGAATCTTTAAATAGTAATACTGTGTAATTTGAAGTATAGATGAATATTTAAGTATTCCGGAAATTTATGACCATTATGGCATTAATGAAATATATGACCAGATGAAATTTATCACCATTTCCATTTTAACCTTTTAACTTTCAAAAATATATCTGAATTAAATCAAAAATAAGCATGGTTATTTTTTTTTCATAAGTCTATATGCGAAATTTCATAATATATGAATATTTTTATGTATCCGGTTAATTTATACATGCATATGTATTTTGGAACTGTAACATTTTACGTTATTGTCTTGTTATTTTAATACTAGATGTAGTAAAATCTATACTAAAAATTATATTTGTAGCATTACTGTTTATTTACAGAAACGCTAATAATTATTTTAAGTGTGTTTTAAATGTTTTACTGTTATTTCAAGCAGACAAATTCATATAGAACTCTAGAAATTCATTGAGAACTCTAACTTTTAAAATTTTTGTATTGAATTCAAAATTTAAAATTATGTTATTGTATTACTCAATATCATATATTCTGTACTAACAGTTATGTTCAGAGCATTACTCTTTGTTTACAGTAATGGCAATAACCATTTTAACTGTGTTAATTGATTTAATATTCCTTAAATTAGCATAAAAAGATATAATTCATTGAGATTTACTTAAATATCTAAACTATCGAAAATCTCCGTGTATTATTTATTATTTCTTTTACAAAGCTGAAAAGTATTTTGAATGCATTTTTAGGTGCGTTCGTAATTATATAATACGTAGCACCTATAGTGGTCGTTCAGTCCGTCCGTCTGTCCGTCCGCATATAACAACGCAAAAACTACCCAACCGAATCGTTTGAAATTTAAAATACATAATTATTACATAATTTTGTCGAGTCATTTCAAATTTTATGAAAATCGGATGGATAGATCAATTACAGGGACAATCAAAAGTATTCCATTACATTACGGTCAATGGGGAAAAAAGTTTCAAATGCATTTTAATCATTTGAAATTTAAAATACGCAATTATTACATAATTCTGTCGAGTTATTTAAAATTTTTTGATAATCGTGTGCATAGATCAATTACAGGGGCAATCAAAAGTATTCAATTACATTATGGTCAATGGGGAAAAAATTTCAAATATATTCTATACGTTTGAAATTTAAAATACATAATTATTACATAATTTTTTCGAGTTATTTCAAATTTTATGAAACTCGGATGCATAGATCAATTACAGAGGCAATCAAAAGTATTCCATTACATTACGGTCAATGGGGAAAAAAGTTTCAAATGCATTTTAATCGGTTGAAATTTAAAATACGCAATTATTACATAATTCTGTCGAGTTATTTCAAATTTTTTTATAATCGTGTCATAGATCAATTACAGGGGCAATCAAAAGTATTCAATTACATTATGGTCAATGGGGAAAAAGTTTCAAGTATATTCTATACGTTTGAAATTTAAAATACATAATTATTACATAATTTTTTCGAGTTATTTCAAATTTTATGAAAATCGGATGCATAGATCAATTACAGGGACAATCAAAAGTATTCCATTACATTACGGTCAATGGGAAAAAATGTTTCAAATGCATTTTAATCGTGTTACACTCATGCGAACTTAATAAAATTTATATGCAACTATAAAGTACATATTATAATATACATACATTATATACTTACATAATTTGTGGCGCAAAGAACATTTGTTATTGATTTACAAGGCCACACAAAAGTATTCCATTACATAATGGTATAGGGAGAACATTGTTTGATGAGCGTTTTAATTGTAATTCACTATTTACAATGTTAAGAGATTGATATATGAAAGTAATATTTTTAAAACTTCGTCATCGTTCGAACGCACCTAATTTGCTACGCTTCACGTGCAATTTCCAACTTGTTGCTTATTGCAGTAATTTTAAAATAATAAGTTTGTTGCTCGTTACAGATATAAACTATTGAACACCATAAAACCTTCAATGTTTGCGGTCTTATTTTCGATTACTTGAATTAAATTGATGTACATTATTTATTTATTCAGAATTGAAAAATATTATAATGCGATCTTTAATGAATTTTCAGTAATCTTATAAGGTAATTTAATTGTATATTTCCAAAGATTTCAAGTGAATTTAATTAAAAATTTGAAAAGATACCAACGCTGCATAGTTTTACAAGCTATTTTGAAATTTTAATTTCATTATTAAGTTACAACTTTAGATCTATTATCCGTGAAATGATGAAGTGAAATAAAATAAAGCAATATTTTGTAAATTTGTACTGTAGAGTTTAACTGGTGCATTGTTATTAAAAACTATATATTTTTGTCTTTGCAGTTGTCGTACCATCTAAAATTCAAGTTTGTGACTATTTGTAGATTACGAAATTGTACTAACTATTTCTCTATCTTTTATAATGTACTTTTATTTTTCTGAAACAATCGTATTTCTGAAATATCGTATAACAGATACAAAATTTATACAATGTTTTATTTTCAAAAATTATGTTTTATAGATCATCCAATTTTTTTATTTTACTTTTCAAAGGTGTGCATAATAGACTTAGTCATTAATCATAAACATATGATCAATTTATCCAATTACTATTTAGCTATTTTATAACAGTTAAAATTTTTTATTAATATAATAAGATAGTAACGCCATCTTGAAGTAAACATACCCCAAAATGGGGAAAAATGTTTAATTTCTAATCGGCAATAATCATTCTTTCGCTTTTTCGCTTTAATATTAGAAACGAATATTTTTAAATTGTATGTCCACATTAAAACACGTAAAACAGTTTTGTCTTAATTATTATTTAAATATGTAAATCTGTGCGCAAATAATAGAAATTTACGACTATTTAAGAAAAGTATTTTAAATCCGAAATTTCGTTATCTTAATTTCCTTAATCACTTCTAAATTTTGGTTTATATCACAATATATTTGAATTATTGGGTCATTATGTTAACGCAAGCCTTTAATCTTCATTTATTTTTTGTATTGTTAAGTGTTGTTTGCTCAATCTTTCCATAAATATACTATTCAATGGAGTTTCATAATGCAAGGGATTTACGACACTATCCCTCTTGGAATAAAACGGCGCAGCATCAAATTATCTTAACTTTAATTTCCTAACTCTCTTCAGAGAATTGGAATATTATGCTGCATTCTTCTGCTTATCAGAATTCTTTAGTGTCATGTGAAATCGTGAAATTAAGAGAACAATATGCCTGGAAATAAATGATTTAATTTGCTGGGATGCCCCGGAAGCGTTGTCTAATTGCACATCAATAATATTAGGGTATGCATGAATATCACATATGCATTATTAGGAAGGTTTTATGATCATTAACATCATTTTATTATACTTCTGTAAGAAGTCGTCTTACAAATGTAGAAGAGAAGAAAGAAAGAAGTGATAACTTATCTTAATAAATATCTCGGGGCCTTGCATTCTTCTTTATAAACTTTTTATTTCTTGAAAAGACGACACTTACAAATATAACACTAACGTACACACATTATATACAAAACAAACTTTTACATAATTCTGGCGCACGCCACCATCACAAGATAAAACCACACTTCACAACCAACATTCCAATATCACCAAGAAAAAGAATATTTTTTTTAATAGAACTAGTGTTGCCAGATTTCTTTTAAACGAGAAATATTACAACTACATTTTTTTTTTAATTTAGCAAATCTCAGGTCACGTGACGCGTGAATCTATTTTTTTTTCTTTTATTCCTTTGGAAAGCGCGTGTTACATCCTCCCCCTCTGTTTCCGATCTACGTCTCGGAGAGGAAACAGGATGCTTTTTTGGTCTTCCTCTTTTTCTCAAGGGTGCAACTGGAATAGTTTCGGATTCTTGGAAAGGCAACAAGGCAGAAACGTGGTAAGATCCAATTCGTTCAGAAGGATTTTCTAGACTAGCAATGTCATACGTCACTAGTGACTTTTGAGTCAAAATTATGTATGGCCCATCTCTCTTAGGCATAAATTTTGATGTTTTATTTCTACCTGCATTGCTAACAGGATGTAGCTTAATCCATACTTTTTCACCAGGCTTGAAATATAATCGTCTATGATTATTATTGTAATATCTCTTTCGCTGATCTCGTTTCATTTGAATACGTTCTTTCACACTTTCTGAAATATTTACAGGACGTTTATGATATGGGGTCTTCGCTCCCCCTGGTTGAAAACATTTTCCATACCTTTTCGGAAAATCATTAAATTTCTTCCTTTCATCGGAATTTAAATTTTTGCCTACATCTTTACGTAAGGCATACGGACAGACTTCGACCGTTTCGATACACGTACTATTTTGTACTTCATGTTCTTCTACAAAATAAAACTTTTTATGAGGTTTGTCCCTAAAATGCCATCTTTTGTTAGCTATGTCTAACACTATGTTAGCTTTGCACAGGAAGTCCATTCCTAAAAGAGTTCTATTACCTTTGGCATTTGGGAATACAATAAACTCTGTTTTGAAAACTCGGCCTTCAATCTTTACGGGCACAGTGGCAGACAGAGTTTTTCTAGTCATCGTAGTTCCATCAGCTAATGTTACTTCATGAGTATGAGGTTTCATTGCAACACCAGCTTTCAAAAATAATTTATACATACGTTCTCCTGCAATAGAACGATTCGCTCCAGTATCTGCACAGACTAATACTATCTTATTGCAGATCGTAATAGGTACATTTAGAGCTGAAACTGTTGATGTATTTAAACTATATAGCTGAAGACGATGAGCTTGCACTGTTTGTTTTTTAACCATAGGGGAACAATCTGGGCATTTCTTCTTTATAAATCCCACTTTGCCACAACCATAGCAGAATATCTCGGATTCTAAGCGACGATTATCAAACGTGGGGGAAAATCTGTCTTCTTTTGGAGGCCTACTCTGCTTCCATGTATTTTCTCGACGAGAATAATCTTTTTTCTTCTGGGGTAAAACCGGGTCTTCGTTAGAAAACGTAGATCTTATGATATCATATGCATCTAATTTTCCGGCAAGGTCGACTGGCGAATTTAAACGTTCCCAATCATCTAACATATGTTGTTTGCATTCGACAGGCACGCGCCTTTTCATCTGATCCGCTATGATCAGATCCTGAAGAGCTTCAAAAGACGTTACATTTAACTCTTTAAGCCAGTTTTCAAAGTAAGCACGTAACTCGAAGTAATAATCTCTCCAAGTAATTTCTTTATCTTTGCAATGCGTGAAAAACAGCTGCCTAAACCTTTCAGCGCTAATTTTAAACCTTTTTAGAAGTAGACCTTTAACATGTGAAAAATCTGAAGCGTTATCTTCTTTTTCACGAGCAATAAGCGTAGATATAGAAGCGGGTACAACACTTAGTAAATAAGAAACCCAGAGGTGTTCTGGTACCTTCGAAAGCTTTAACTGTCGTTCCAGGAGCACCAGAAACAATGTTACATCATCTGTCTCTGGATTAAATGTAGGCAACAGCTTCTGGATATCTATTTTACTCTCTGGATGAGACATTATCCCTGCCGCATTACCACCTACCGCTCCACTGGAAACACTGTGGCTCTGAGCCTGTAACTTAAGCTTCTCAAGCTCAAAATTCATCTCAAACTTTTTTAATTCCAGTTCTTCCGAACGACGTTTTTCTTCTACTTCTAATTTACGCTGTTCTAATTCAGCTGCTTTTTGCTTTTCCTCTAAGTCTCGTTTACGCTGTTCTTCCTCGCGAGTCGCAATTTGGTTTCTGACTAACGAATTTACGAAATCAACTTCATACGAGGGAGAGGATTTAATCTTATCACGCAATGTGACAACAGTCATAGAGGGTTGTACATCTAAATTCATTTCTAAAGCGACCTGAAATAGGTCTTCTTTTCGTGCTTTGTTGAGGTCGGACATTTGTAAATTTAGCAAACAACAAGATATATACCCACAAATGCTAAAAATTCGATTTAAATAAATTGTTCCCCGGACGTGAGCTTTGCTTTACAACTCATATAAACAAGACATTAATAAAACAAAACAGCGAACTTTAACGTTAGCAAAATATACTTTTAAAATAATTAAACTTCATAAAACTTCATAAAAGTATCTTTAAAATTTAAACTTTATTATTATTTTTAAGAAAATATACTTTAAATTACGTGTCATTTAATCAAAACATTATTTTAACTGATATAAAACTAGTACTGAATTGTTGGCAACATTCATAAATAATGTTCTAAATAAGTCAAAACATATCTGAATAATTAAAATGTCAAGCAATATTATTATCATATTATCAAGACAAGACTACGTAATATAGTTTTTTTCAATATAACTTTAAAAGAAAAGAAAGTCTTATTTCATAAAAATAAATAAATAAATAAATGCAAAAACTTACTCAATCTGTTTTAAAAATCGTATTCAATGCTATTTCACAATATATCAGGAACTCTAAATTAAATGCTTAAAAATAACTAACAACAGAACACTCAAATAGAATTTCTAATTAAATTCTGTTATCTTGCGAAACCAACAACAAAACAAACAAAAAATAATAAACACATACCATATGACACTTGAAATACAAAGTATAAATACCTTTTAATATATTTTTCCCTTTTTTCACTCAATTTATTTCCCTATTTGTAAAAAAAAGAAAAATAATATCAACGTAAATAAATGCTTATTTCATTATTTCTCAACTTTTTTTTTTTTTTTAATTCGAAGTAAGAAAATTTGTTAGTTTATCAAGATAAAAATTAAACATGCATGCAGAGAATGAAAATAAACAAAAGAATAAAAAATATAAGCATGGGGAGGGAAGGGGAATTACACAATACATAAATAAATTGTAAAGTAATCAATAAATTAAAACTAATATGTGGTATGCAAAATGTTACAGACAGGTAAAATGTGGTAACTTGCGAAAAGAATTATAGATACTTTAAAACTTGGCTTACTTACTGAAAATATATGACAAAAGTATCGAACTTTAAAATTTTCCAAAATAAACACATATAAGAGAAACGACGATGACTGAAGCAGAAAATTAAACAAATTCAGTCCGTAGAACATATATCACAAACAAATGAAAATGGCGCTTGGCATAAGATTATTCCGTAGAAATTTTTTCGCAAACGAAGAACGAGAACTTTAAAGGCACAGAACATGCAAGCTTTGAAGAACACATTTCACAAAAAACGAGCAACGACTGCTCGTGCCATTTTCTTGCATTAAACATACATGCATTTTTATTTCGTGCGTATTTCACAATCGAATGATTTCACATCAACGAAACAAACTTGCTATGTTAATCATTTAAAATATACTTCACAAACAGACGAGCACGACCGCTCGAGCCATTTTTTTTTCATTCTTATTAATCATATTTCATTATAAAAATATCGAACTTTTCTGGAACTAAGATAGCTGAATACTTTGAAATTGATTCGTAGCCAGACGTTGGGTAGCCATTTTGTAAGAAGTCGTCTTACAAATGTAGAAGAGAAGAAAGAAAGAAGTGATAACTTATCTTAATAAATATCTCGGGGCCTTGCATTCTTCTTTATAAACTTTTTATTTCTTGAAAAGACGACACTTACAAATATAACACTAACGTACACACATTATATACAAAAAAAACTTTTACATAATTCTGGCGCACGCCACCATCACAAGATAAAACCACACTTCACAACCAACATTCCAATATCACCAAGAAAAGGAACATTTTTTTTAATAGAACTAGTGTTGCCAGATTTCTTTTAAACGAGAAATATTACAACTACTTTTTTTTTAATTTAGCAAATCTCAGGTCACGTGACGCGTGAATCTATTTTTTTTTTCTTTTATTCCTTTGGAAAGCGCGTGTTACACTTCTGCTTTTAACCTTTTAGGGCGATTTGTCATGAACGGGTTTATTGTTCCGATTGTTATTAAAATAACTGGAAGAATATGAATTTTAGGGAAAGGCAATAAAAATAAGTAATACTTATTAATAATTCAGAATATCTTCAAATAAATAATAATTAGATTTTGCGTATGGAATTCTAACCTAATTTAATATTCAGACTGTGCACACTATGTAATTTAATATATGGAGAATAGATAATTAGTTGCGTTTCATTTATAAGAAATGCCCAATAATATAGTTTTTTAAGTAAGAGTGTAACAGAATCTTTAAATAAGTAATACTTACACAATTTTAAGCTTACATGAATATTTTTTTTATTCCGCTAGTTTATGTATGTGTTTGTATTTCAGTACTCTAACTTTCATAAATATTTTTGAACTGTATCCAAAATAAGCAATTTTTTTAGGTATAAGTGTAAGAGAGCCGCTAAAAGTATAACATTTGTACAATTTCAAACATATGAATATTTTTATGTATCCGGTTAATTTATATACGCACATATATTTTAGAGCTCTAACTTTTAATATTCTTGGACAGAATTCAAATTTATTAGTATATTATTTTAATGCTCAATATAGTTAATTCTCTATTAAAAATTATGTGCGTTGCATTATTGTTTGTTTACAGAAATGGTAGTAATCATTTTAACTGTGTTTTAAATGTTTTCATATTATTTCAAACAGATCAAAATGATATAATTCCTTGAGACTAGCTTACATACTTTAACTATCGAAAATTTACGCGTAATATTTTTTATTCTTTTACAAAATTGAAAAGTAATTTGAATACATTGTTGATTATTGCAGAAATATTAGAATAATGAGTTGTTGTTGAAATAGATAATGGAATTAAATAAAAGAATCTACTCTCTTTACTGTCTTAGTTTCGATTACTTGAATTGAATTGAAGTACGTTTATTTATTCCAATTAAAAAAAAAAATATTATAATGCGTGTTTCAATGAATTCTAAACAATCTTGTAATGGAATATAACTATATATTTCCAAACAGTTCAGTTTAATTTATTTTAAAAATTTAAGAGAATTCAACGCTTAATTTTACAAGCTATTTTAAATTTGAATGGCATTCGTATGCGACAATTTCAGATCTATTATACGTAAAATGAAGAAAAGAAACAAAATAAACCTTTCCTATACAAACCTGTACTGCAGTGTCTAACTGGTGCTTTATTAATTAAATGTGTATATTTTCTCTTTCCAGTTGTTTTATCATCTGAAAATTAAGTTTGTGAATGCTTTAGATTGCATAAATGTACTACTTTTTTATTTATTGTTATATATTTTTATATTTTCTGAAACATTCTATCATTTTACAGATTTAAATTTTATCTAATCTTCTTTATTTTTGAAAATTTTGTTTTATACACTGCTCAAAAAATTAGGAGAGCAAGCAAAGAAGTTAAGAAAACTGTGCTAGACAGTCATGTATTGGCATAAAATGGATAGTACACGCGTATAAATGCGCAATACAGAAAAAAAGACGCGAAAAAATTGTAATTAAGTTTTAAGTTTTTCAAAATATGGAAAATCATGAAAAATGATTTAAGGCAACAATTTGATTAATTGTAAAGGATAAAAAAAAGTATTGTTTAGTAAAGATGCAAGATTTTTAATTTGGTGTGTGTTCTCCTTGAACAGCTAAGACTGCTGCACCTCTGCTTTCCATAGATGTGATGTTGTTATCTATAAGACTTTGGCAAATACTATTCCACTCCTCAAGAAATTTAATCTGTAAGAAAAAAAGGACGGAAATATTACTGGTAATTTGAACGCCAGTACAATTTACTGTCTTTTAACAGAAAAATTCCCGTAAATTCCAGGAAAATGCCCACAATTTACTGGAATTTACAGAAAATTTTAAGTTAAAAAACAGTAAATTGTACTAGCGTTCAGATTATCAATAGTACTTCCATAAAATCATCCGTTTTTTTACAGTGCATGGATAATTTAATTTTATCCCTCTGTTTATATATATTTTAACAAAACTGTTCAAGAACACCGAAAAATTGCACTTTGCTACTAAAAACGCCGTTAACGCCTACACTACTAGTAAGATTTCTAAAAAAAAAAATGTGGTATTGGCCTGAAATAAAAACTTTTAGTCGAAAGAAAATGTGCATTGCAAATCTTGAGCATAATCGACTGAATACGGATTTTAAATTTCATTGAAATCGTTCGAATAGTTTCCGAAGAAACTGGTTTTAAAATTTCCATATTTCACAAAGGATTGCGTCCGATCATGTCTTCCCTTAATAATAAATATTTTTGTATTTTTTCATTCATATTTTCTGTAATAATTAGTTTTAACCATAGACTTTTTTCTGTTATTTTAGTATAAACAGCTCTAAATGTAATATTTATACATAAAAATGTACTTTAATTACAATTTTCAAAATGTCGTATTCATCTTCAGATTATATAAAATAGTTAAGCATACAAAAATCAAAATTATGATTTGTATTACTAAAAATGGGCTGAAAATACATGAGATAGATTTTTAAAACATAAGACCTGTCGAAGAATTAAAAAATCACTTGAGTGTAGACTTTTTAAATTTTCGATGCTTTTTCTGTTTTTAAAATATGTTTCATCTATTTTCGAATCTTTTACTAAGATAAATCGTAATTTTAATTTTTGGATGTTTGAATATTTTAGTGAAATATTTTGATTTTCATGCATTTTTGTCACATTTACATTGTACTCTAATTTAACAAATATAAGGATTCGTATGCCTCCTGGAATTTTACAACCAAGAAATTCTTCAGTTTCAGTATTTTGTTATAGAAAATTACCTATTAAATAATATGAAATTTCGCGGCGTGTTTAGCCTAATATTTACTTAAAAAAAAAAAAAAAAAAAAAAATCGATATATTTTCTAGAAAATTCCCTCGATCGTACGAATTTTGAAATATGCATTATAAGGGATATTTCCATAGATTTTTGTAGTGTAAGTCACATAATTGATTGTGCTTTGCATGTTGACCACTGTTATCTTCGAAAATTTTGCTTCGTCGTATGAAAATATTAAGACATCTCCAAACAAAATACGTCACCTTTTTTCAGTTCTAAAGTACTGGTAGCCAAAAAATCGTGGCATATGACTTACAATAAAAGTAATTTTAATAAACGTAAGGATAGTACTCATTATGCAATAAAATATTTAAATTCAGCATTTTTAGCTCTGAAATATTTCCTTTTAAAATCTGTGGCCAATAGAATTTGAAACCACTCAAGTGAGTTCAAATTTAATAATGGATTCTACAAAATTAATCACGCACATTTTAAGGCAATTTATGCATAGTTTACTATTTTGATGTAACTTTGCGTGTACTTCAAAAACATTTAAATTTTGCCATTATTTCAGTGTGAAATAGGCCCTAAAAGTTTACCTATTCATTAATATAAATGTAACGAAAATTATAATTCCGATAGATTGGCTATTTATATTCTTTTCTACGGCGATTTTGCCATTAAAATGCATACAGAACTCTTTCTTTCATGTTGTACAATTACAAAAATAATAAATATTCCTTAATTGTGGCAGAAAATATAAATAAAAAAAATGATTAAATCTTCGATTTTTAATATGTAGTCTCGTTAAACATGAGCACAGTTTAATTGTGCATCAAGTTAAGTAAATATTTTCATAAAGAAATGACATTTGAACATTATGCATATTGCTTGCATGTAGTTGAGCATTATAGTTATCTGCTCTTTATTTACTTGTGATCATGTTTATAAAATAGAATATAAGTCAACTAGTTAAAAAATAATTTATAAAATTACAGTTTGATAACAATATATTTTCTGGACAAAATTCTATTATTTTGTGCTATAGTTATGAAACATTGAAAGATCAATTTAGTGGCAGAACTTAATGAAGTTTTCATTCATTTTCTATAACTATAAATAATCAGTTTACAGTAAAATCCATAGATATTGTAAAAAATTACTAATAGAACAATTGGGAAATTTAGTGAAGGAACATGTCATAATCTATTTTATTAAGAAATATTTTATTTTGTGGGTGAAACTGCTATGAGGCATTATATCATACAATAAAACTAAAATGCTGAAGTTCCATTTAGTATTAAAAATATGGGATAGAATCTTTTAATGTTTAATTTTTTTTGCTTAATAATTTAAGTAGTGAAAATAATTTATAATTTATAATATTTAAATATTAATATCATTTTTATTCGAATACATTATCATCTATTAATGCTTAAACATGTGCTTCTAAGAAGAAACTAAATTAATAACTAAATTACGACAAAAGAATTTCACTTCTAATCTCTCAAATTCTAATTTTTGTCTAATAATGTCTTCTTCCCTTCAAATCTTGTGTTATTGTAATTGAAACACGTATTGAATGTTTAAAATATTTTTTTGGTGAATGTAAACTGCTAGAGACTTCATGTATCATTTTAACATGTCGCCAATTGATAAATGATATTGTTACAATTGTTATGATTTTGATAAGTATGAAAAAAAATTCTTGACATAATGATCATGTAAATACGAATGTATACTGCTAAATTCATTTTAAAACTGCTATGTCACATTAGGATATTATGCTCACTCCGTGAAAAATTTAATTTATTACCCTCAAGTCATAGCTACTTGAATGGCAGATATGAGAAACATAAATCATGTTATCATGGAGTTAGTATATCAAAGCGCAAACTAAACAATTCAGTACAAAGAAATTTTTTTTTTTTTTTTTGGTTATAAAAAATAAAATAAATTTTCAAAAGTTCATAGTGTAGAAAAGAAAAAATAATAATAATACTTGAAAGATTTTATACAACCCTATTTTGTAATAAAAAACTTCGAATTTTCATTAAATAAGCATATAGCTAACGCATTTCCAATCATATTACACATTCGGTTTTTGATTAAAAAAGACAAGTGAACATTATAAAAATTAGCAAATCTTCAAATATATTCAGGCAGTTTGTAAAAATATATTTTAATGAATGTGAAATTAATTTAATATATTTTTTATAAAAATCTGCATTAAAAACTACATCTAATATTTTGAATAAATGAATACATATATATATATATATTCATATATATATATATATATGAACACTGATGTTATCAACACTTAGATAATTGATTCAATTAATCTCAAAATTTCCGCTTCGAAGCATTATTTTCTAATTATATTTCTTTAATGTAACTTAAATGGTATACAAATAACCATATAATTACATTTTTAATTAATTATATCTCCAAGGATATGTATTATTCCTTGCTATATATACAAAAACTTAAGTGCTTTATTTAATTTAAATCAGTATATGTAAAACTGATGCAGAGAATTTAAATATATTTTACTTTATGAATGAATTTTTAATTTTTTATATTCATACATATGTAGAAGTATATCATACTTCTGCTAAAGCTTATAATAATTATATCAAATATTATTTATATTAAGTATAAATTTTTACTTAAAAAATCATTATATAGTAGTTTCCTAGCTAATTTTATTTTTTCTTAATTTAATTTATCGTTTTAAAAATATTTAAAAAATGTACGCCTCCATTATAAGTAAAATTATAAGGAAAAATTCAATATTCCACCTTAATTGAAACACAAATTACATAATATGAATTTTTAAAAGATTACCTTTTTAGGTAAGAGGCGACAAAGGTAATAATAATGTACATGTTACAAGTTAAAAAATATATACTTTATTTAAGATCCATAGTATTTTCAGCCTGCAATCAAGCAGTCATCGTCAGTGAATATTTTTATTAATTGCTGTTCAATTTGTGCAAATATGTCCCTTCGTTTGAAATTGGAGTGTTAATAACTATTAGGTAGCCGGATGTATAAAAATCACTGCTCCTTAGATTAAGTTTATGTGGAAAGTGGTATCTATTTGCTGTTCTTTTTATTTTAATACGCTACTTTTTTCACACACAGTCGGCTCTCGTTAATTCGAACTCATCGAGACCAAAAGAAATGTTCGAATTATGAAGAATATGAAATGAAAACATGCTTACTATGGTACTATTAAAAAAGAATCAATGTTATAGTGTTTTTAAAATTTATTTCGTCTGCTATCATTAGAATATGACTTAATTTTAAATTAAAAGATATAAGTATATAAACTAATTAAGGGATTAGAAACAAGCACGATGGAAGAAAAATTTAAAGCATCTCTGATTAACAGGCGAGACACTAAGAAAGTGGATATCAAATGCATTGGATTATATGTATACTCGTTTGGAACTATTTTCATAAAAATCAAAGACAGAAAATTATTCAAATAATCTGAAATCCATAAGAAAGAATATAAAAATAAAAAATTGGAATTCTTGTTAGTTCGAATTAAACGAAGTCGAGAGAAAATGAGTTCGAATTAATGAAAATTTTTAACATTATTTCTGTCATTGAAAATTCCGGGACTTCATGTTTAGTTCGAATTAAGCGAAGATTCGAATTATCCGATTTCGAAATAACGAGAGTTGACTGTACTATATCTGACGATGTCCGCGGGATTGGAGAACAAAAGGATCGGGAAATTTAAATAAAATGCATATTCTATACTTGTAACACCAATATTATTGTTACGTTTCTTTCCTTTTAACTAAAACGGTGAGTTTTTCTTTTTTTTTTAATTTATGTTGCGTATTCATAAATTTCAATGCACTTATTTTCCTGATTTATTTGCAAAATGTATAAATTAGTTGTAGATGCAGTTATTTGACTTTAAAAGGTAATTTTATTTATTGCTGAATCCAATAAACTAGACATATAAAATGTTCATAAAAATCCCAATAGACGACGAATTCATATTCAGGAGAAAATTTTACTTATTATTTCCGCAATTTCAGATAGTCACAGCTAAAAATAACCTTTGAAAATTATGTAAAATTAAAAGTCTAGAGACATCCAAAATGTATTTTATTGAAGATGAGTTCGCAAATTTTACAATTCTGTGCTAGAAAATTTACAATATTTATGAGAAGTAAATAATTCTGAATGTTTCCTTGAAGTCGTGAAAAAGTAATTTTTTCTCAATACATATATATTTTTATATTTAGGAGTAAACATTTAATTTTTTTATATTCTTAAAAAATCAGAAATTATATGGGAAATGTGACGAATGCGATGCTTTCATACTATAACTAATTTTATAAATATACAAATCTTAGTCCAAAGACTGTTGCACTTTTACGAAAAAAATGAATGAACACAAAATTTTTTTACGATTATATGTATTAAATTCAGTAATATGATATAATATGACTGCATCATAATTATGACGCAATCACCATGACAACCTAGAATGAATTTCGTTGGCGATACGCGGCACAGTTCGACTCTTCAACAGGCGCTCCTTAAGCCTAGTGTTGACTTGATATTACTTAGCATGTAATATTGTTTAATTAATTACGTATGATAGGATTTAACAGAATAAAAACCATGTCAATTTGCTATCATTACCTATCATATGATAACATTGAATTATTATACATTCAATGGTTTAATAGGGAGAAAAGAAATTTTATTAGTATATTTTTAAGTTTAGATTCAATTCTTATAATAATAGAAATATCTTTAAAAATTTCTTTAACGATTTTATACAATGACGGTCAAAAGTTTCCGGCCAGTTAGTTTCTTTAATTAATTTACCAGAAAGTTTCGGCGAAAAAGAAGAGCAGTTGCTTCAAAAGTTAGAAATATGTAAATGACTTCTGACCTCGTGATATTTTTTATTGGATACTGAAGATGCTTCACGCAAAGGGGTAGAATTCAAAGTTTGCGTGGGCAAAAGTTTCCTCCCATTTATCATTCGTTAGTTTTTTTCTGTTGATAAAAAGTGTTTTGGACGTATTTGGGAATAAATTAATGAGAATAACGTAGTTCAAATTCAATGATGAAAAGTTCAACATTTATTGCTCGTAAATAAGTGATTCGTTTGTCGCTAAATGACCAATCTTTTCATAAGATTGCGACAAAGTTATCGATCGGCAATTCTGCTGTGGAAGACATTTAAAAATTATATAAAGATAGCCATGACCTTTAGAACTTTCTGATGTCCGGGAGATTTTGGAAAAGAACTTTCCTGTAGACAGAATTATCAGGAGAAAAGCAATTGATGATCAGCGTAAAAATGCCGTTGAAATATTTCGCAATTTACGAAATGAAAATATTTATGAAATAAATCGGTCAACCATGTCAAGATGCTGATGTGACGCAGAACTCTTCGGAAGAATCAGAGTTAAAAATTTTTCATTAAAAAAATAATAATAATGTATTCGACTGGCATTTTCTAAGGAATATAAAGTCTGGTCAAGTGAAAACAGAAAAAAGTATTATTTTTCCATGAATCGAAGCTCAAACTGCTTGGGGGTGACGGCGGACACTATATTCGATGACTTAACAGAAAAAGATATGATTCGACATAAGCTTTCCTACAATCAAGCATGGTGGAGGACACATTATGCTGTGGGGAGCATTTTCTTCAAAAAATGTCGATATATTTTTTTAACTGTCGCAGGATGAGTGATGCAATGTACAATGATATCTTGAAAGATCCTTTGCTGCCTTGTTAAGGAAAAAAATATGGTTGTAACTGGTTGTTTCAGCATGATAACGACCCCAAAAATGTAAGAAAGCTCGTCAAGAAATGGCATTTGCACAAAAAAGTCGTCTTTGAAATGGCGAACAAAAATGTCCTGCGTGAATCAAACAGAAAATCTTTGGTAAGAACTTAGCCAACATGTGCGAAACTTTAAATATTCCAATTCAGCAGAAATTTCCTAAAATTGCAATAAGTATAAAAAAAGAATTACCATAAACGATCTTCAACCGTTTATTGAATCGATGTCACGTTGCTGCGCCGCACTACTTATTATTAAATATACGGCGATAAAATACTAATTGTAAATTTTGTTGCTCACTGTTACTTTCTATTACAATACCATTTTTTTTTTCAAAACATGCACTGTAAAAAATTTTAGAAACTTTTCACATCTGAAGCAAAACGTTTAATGTCTGAAAAAAAATTCAGGTTTCATTTTATTCCGTTTTGAATACGGTATATATCATAAACGATCAAAAATTTTCCTGCTACTATTCAATTAATTCCTGTTATAGTTTCCTGTCTTGTTGGTTGCCGTTTCCAAAATGGATTTTTATTTATTTTATTTTTTACAGTATGCGAAGGCGACCAGAAACTTTTTTAAAAAAATGTGTTTTACTTTGTATTTACTTTTGTTACTTAAATTTATTGATATTTATATGTTATTCCATAAATAGGTTCCTAATTATTATGTCAATAAAATGTATAAGTATCATTTTGAGATCCTTTTCATATGAGTATACTTACAAATTAACTAAAATATTTTTGCCCACACTGTATATTAAATTCCAAACGGTTATGTAGTTTTTGTGCTTGCTTGTTATTATGTGGACAGACAAATGGGCAGATCAAACGATACACTGTAAATGCTACGAATTCATATATTTAAGAATGCACCTAATAAATGTTCGAAAAATAGGGGCTGTGCTGTCACAAAAGGGTTATATTAACTTCCAAAATTTTGTGTTTCTGAAGGATAAATAGTGTTCTAGATTTTAAATCTCGTGCTTTAAATGTTGATTTTAGTGATATTAACACTTTCTTTTATAATATTTACACTTGGATGCTTATAAATTTAGCTTTTGAACTCAACATTAAAATTAATTAAGTGTATGTTTTACACAGGGTCTATTAAGCCAGACAGCCCTTTAGAACTCCATTGATGCGATTTGTGCTTAAAACTAAAATGGTGTTTAACGACGTATATTTATTCTCTTGAATACATATTGTTTTGGGCTATAACTTTATTTTTTTAAATTTATTTAAAGTATGCAGTATATTTAATATTTTTTGAAAATTAGAAGGAAATAAAAACTAATATTAACTTTTAGAAGAATTCTTATAAGGTTTCTACATGTCGGGGCAGTGTTAATTAATTTATGGAAACAGGAAAAAAATAATCTAAGGTATTTGTTCATTTATCAAATCTTATACTATTTAAATTGTAAACAAAAGATTTCCATGAACAGTCAATGATATAAAATATACAAAAGGTTTAAATTGTTAATGCGACCAACTGTTTAAGTTTGAAAATGCATAAAATTTACTAAGAACTTTACAAAAGAACTACGTTACAATATTTATAAACTCTACACAATTTGACAATAATACACACCAATCTTCACTTTTTTTTTTTTGAAAAACAGTATTTCCAAAGACAAATATTTTATTTAGACAGATAATGCACATAGCATAGTAAGAGTCTAACTTCAAAAATAGATAAATCTTAATAAATTCAACTTTCTATAGCACAAATAAATCATAAAACCAATCAAATTTTTATTCTTAGTTTAAAACTTTTATTTACTCAACCGAAGGGCTCTGCTCCGTATTATTTACGTTTACCAACCACCACTGATACTGTAAAACTATGCTAATTTAATCGCCTTTAAAAAGATTATGGTAGATTGAATTATAGTTAAAAAACAGTATCGATATTTTTGTAAACGAATTTTTATTCATTTTCCTTTGCTGGGTCATTTCAAAACTGAATCAGCTAATGTTAATAAAAAATTTCTATTCGATTAAATAAGGTGAGTTAAATTTTTTAAAATCACCTATTATAAAATTAATTTTGCCAGCAGAGTTTTTCCTTACAGCGTTTTTTAACAATGTTATAAAAAACCCATTTAAATTGTACTCTTTTAAATCTGGCCTAATATTCACCAAAGTTTTCTTTCTCTTTTTACTATTCACGTAAAAATATTTTTATTATTAGAAGAGAAATGTTATTATTAGCTTTGTTTTTGAAGTATCAACAATTGTTATTAAAACGGTCTCAAAACATGAAATTAATAACTTGGGTAAATATATTTTTTTAATTTAAACTAATTGCTAATCTTATTATTTGGTCATTTTAAATAAAACACAGTTTCTCCCATTTATTGCTTTTAGAACATATTAATGATCTCTTATTTTAAAGGTTTCTTTCTCTTCTAATATTCACGTGTAAATACAATTTTATAGAAAAATAATTGTTTTTTTTTGTTTTTTTACTTTTAACAAGTAATTACTTAAATATAATTTGAAAGTTTTATGTTTTTTATAATAGTCACGCATAAATAAGTTTTAATTTAAAGAAAACATTATTCTTTGTGCTGTTTTTAAAATTGGCAATAATTTAAAATAATAACTTTTTCTAAAATATGTAAAAAATATCTCTTGAAATTCTAAAAATTACTTGCATACATACATAGACATATATATATATATATATATATACATATATATATATATATTATTTTTCATTTTAATAAATAGAAAAGTTTTGATACATTCGATTGTTCTTAGTGTATTTGAAGTGTTTCATCATGAAAGCATGAAGCCTGATTTTTTATTTTTGTTTTTCTTAGTTTATTGCCTTAATCTAAATTTCCGGGATGCAAGATAAGAAAAAAAGGGTTTAAGCTTTTTACATTAACAATGTTCTGTATGATCCCTGTATGTTCAAAGACTATATTTTCAAGTTAAACAAACATAGGGATTTAGATTAGAATTTCAACCCTTCTATCTCTGTGCAGTGATACCTTTGCTTTATCTTGTAGGGCCTGTTGACCAAGGATACTTCCGTATCTATTCCTCTTAAGGTAAAAGTACATTTATTTCTTTTTACAGCCGTGATTTTAAAATATCAGAAGTATTCAATGAACAGGTACGTAACTTTTCAAAATATTAACATGTTTATTTATTAAGTTTCATTTATTTGTTTATTTATTTATTTATTTATTATTATTTTACTTAAAAAATCATAACTAACTTTGGTAAAAGGAGTTCAAAAGGTTTAAACGTGTCAAAAAATATTTCCAAACATTTTTGTAATTATTTTAATGAAAAAGAAATGCGACAAATTATCATTGTTTAAGGAGGTCCGGGACACATATTAAAATATTTTTTTATTTATTGAGTTAAATTTTGGAAATTTTGATGATGCTTAACCATATCATTTTTAAACAAAATCACTTGATAAAACTTCGCATGATTTTTTAAACATTTAATTTAAAACTTATTAAAAAAGTGGCGTAATGTAAAATCGTCATAACTTGAAATTTTATTTGTAGAATTACTTTATTTTTATTTAAATAAGCATAAATGTATAAGCCTTAATTTTGATATAACACTCTTAAAAATATTAATTTGAATAAAAATTAGAATAATTTAAAGTAAAAAAAAAAAAAAAAAAAAAAAAAACTATATAAATTTTAATAAAAAATTATATCTTCAAAATTAGAGTAATTGAAAAAGATATGTTCCTAGTTTCAACAAGTTATCTTTAACGGTTCTTGAGTTATAACAATTTAAATACGAGAAATGGTGAAAGAACCCAACATGAACGAAAACCCATATTCATAAGAAGTCACTTCCACGACAACCATTGCCAGTCAGCTAGTTTTTTAAAATAAACCAAAACGAAAAGATTAATACGTACTGCTCCAGATGGAAACATGATTTGAATGTCATTTTAAGCGGGAAATGAATAGAAAAATTTTCAATGCAATATATTTTTTCTTTTTTTAGAAAATTGGGAGATTTTTGTGTCTCTGACCCCCTTAAATATGCGAAAAAACATCTTCAGACATTTTCATAATTTATATAATAAAAGATATATCATTAATGACCCCAAAATTGTTAAAGAAAATTCATTACTCTGAAACCATTTTCATATTATAACTTATAAACCTTACACCTTTTTTTATTAACTAAAATCAATTATAATTTTGTACTTTAGAGCATGAAATAAAAAAATACTCTCTTTGTTATTAATGAAATTATCGATTTTATCCTATTGGTCTGTAACATTCAGATTATAAATAGGTAAAAAAAAAATGTGTTTAATCAAATTTGAATAATAAAGAAAAATACTTGATAACAGTTAGCATTGTCTTTCCAGATGTTTATTATCATTAATCTGCTTTTTTGTTACGCATGTTGGATGTAATTTAACTTCATTAATTATAATAAAACTGAATATGAACTTGTCTATTTATTTATAAACATATAACGCTAAAAGCTAAAGACAAATCATTTTCTTACTTGAACAAATTTTATTTTACTTCAACAAACAATTTTTTTAACCACTTAACCGATTTGCCTGTACGTCATATGGACATGAAGAGTTTACTTGATCCATCATGTAAAGCTTTTTGACACCACTAATATTTTAAATACAATTTCGTACTAGGTAATTGCAGAAATGTTCAGACTAAATGTTACGAATATTTTAGTTTAAAGTAAGAGGTGTTAATCCCTTTATTTTCAGTTTATTGTACGCAAAAAAAGACACACTTAAATGGTTAATTCACTAGTTACTTAATACCATTATCATAATTACGCTTTTACAAAAATGAAAGAGTAACTCAAATCATAGGATAAAAATCTACATTATTTAGAATTATGATTTGTTCTACCTAATTTTTCTAATTAGTATGATAATATGGTGTTAACACTTTCTATTTTTTATATTTATATTATATATATATTATATTACTATTTTAACAGAAATGAACTGATTGGTAAATAAATCGGTAAAAAAATAAATTGGTAAATAAAAGTGATTTTTCCAACGAAGTAAAAAAGTGTCTTCTATGCCGGAACTTTTTCTGTCAGATAAATAAATTTTCACGTAAAAATTCTTTACTCATTATTATGATTGTGAAAAAATAATTAAAAGGCTGCTATGATTTTTTTTCAGTTGCTTTACCTCGGTTAAATCTATTGCTTTGATTCAAATAACTGTACTGATTCCATTACCAAATCATTGTAGATTTGCAAGGACAAGAAAAAATCCAGTTTAAACCTGAAACAAAAAAACATTTTTTTCGAGGGGGGGGGGGAGATTAAAAGTTTTTTTAGGAAATAAGAATGATCTATAGGAAATCATCTCAAGAATTAACTGATTTGATAAAAAAATTTGAATAAGAAAAATAAACTATTTAAATGGTAATAATAAAATTATTCAGAATTTAGAACGTTGGTATAGGCGAATGACTAAAAGAAAATAAGAGTATTTATTTTGGTAAGAAATTCGAGTATAATAAGAAAATCAGGATAGGTGTATGAGTAGTTTACAATAGGTGTATTTATAAGGATTTAAAAATTACAATGCTGAAATGTTTTGTAATAAAAGCATTAAGTAAAAACTTAATATTTTGTAATAAAAAGTATCTTGTTTTCTATAAGCAGTTTTTGGTAGTTTGTCTAACATAAAAGAAACATTAAAAAAGTATTAGTTTAATTTTTTATTTAGCGCTTAATTTAAGATTATTTTTTAAAAAACATAAGCGAACTGGTAGTCTTTTAAAGTTTTCTTAAGAATTTCAAATGATTAAAAAGCTCTTATTTATTCTACATAAAAAATAACAAGAATAAAAATATGTCTCTTGCAATTAAACACTGGTTTTTCATGTCTACAATATGATGTTTAAATTTCATTAAAATACGTCTAAGATTTTATGTAAATATAGTGGTTACGATCTTTGAAAATGTAGTTTTGAGGAATTGCATTTATAATTTCGCACTGTTAGGACTAAGGTCATTATTCATTTTTACGATTATTATAATATAAATTCTATCACAATATATAACAATATATTTTGATTTTTTTAATAAACTGGTCAAAACCGATTACTAGCAGTTTCCGTCAGCTACCTTGTCGAAAGTGGTAAAAGGAACTTTTAGTAATTACAGAAAAACTTTAGGATCAACATTTTTACTAGGAAATATTCAAAACAACAAATTTACAAAAATTATGATTTTAAAATCTGTCTACCCCTAATTCTTTAACCTACTACTGGGCATTTATAAATGACCTTTAATTCTCAGCTTTGTTAGTGATACCTACTTAATAGGAATTTACATTTTTCATATTCATTATGTATTGTTAAATACAATTTATGTACTGGTCTTACTGAATTTAAAATTTAGTTGTAAATATCTATGTTGCATTGGATTTATTCCTAAAAAGTATTTATATATTAAACTTCCATAACGAAATGCTGCGTTGCACAATCATTAAGGGATAGTTAATTATTATTATCGTAAGATAATTTTATGTATTGCAGTTACTTTTAGATTTTTTCCACCCTGAGTCCACTGTGGCATATTTTTAATTTTATAATTTTTAAATACATTATTTTACCGCTACGTTGCACATAAATTGATGCACTTCTTTCTTCCTTTATTTTCTCTTCTAAATACTTCCTATATATCTATAACTTTTTGTAATTATTGCCGCTGCTATAACGTATGATTTGCCAGAATTAAAATTTAGTTTTGTAATGGTTTTGTTGCGTATTTAAAAGGAATTTAAATTTTTCATGTTCATTATACATGTTTAAATACAGTTTATCTATTGGTCTTACTGAAATTAAAATTTTGGTAGATATCTATGTTGCATTGAATTTATTTATAGAAAGTAAATATATATGTATGTATCGTACTAACTCTCTAACAATCTATTAGTTATAAAAATTATAATATTCTGATAACATTTGGAATTTTTATTTGAAAATGGACATTTTTGCAATAATAAATTAATTATCGTAATTTTTTAGCATATTTCCATCGCTTTTTATATGCTGTTCCAAAATCGGTTTAAAGATATGTTGACGTCGAAATGACTGATGATGACTAATGTGGATATCCTAAGTATGAAAGTGCTGATCAAACATTTTAAATGTACATTATTTCTTTGATATTGGGAACATTCTTGAGTTATTTTAGAAATTTAGACAACTGTAAGTGTGACGTTTGCATGTTATTTTATTGAAAAGCAAAAATAAGGAACCATAACTTACTTTTTAGTGAAGATAGGAAAATTCGCAGATTTAGTTTGTAATGAATGTTGTAAATCATTTGGTTACTCTCTTTCCGAATTCTCCTCTGTGATGTAAAGTCTATGGGGTTTGATGCATTTTTATATTTAAAATGTCTGCTCAGGAAATTTAATATTTTTAACTTCTTCTCTCGGTGATTTCTTCGGAAAGGATGTCACTTTTTTCTTAGTTGTTTTCAAAGTATTTCTAAAATTTATGCTTAATTTTATATGAAGTGTTAAAATTTTACTTCCAGTTTGCCAGATTTTAACACAGATATTTTTATTAAATCAAGCATAAATTTTAAATATATATATACATAAATATACATATATATATAAAGAAAAAAACATTTTTAAAAGAGATGAAGTTGAAAATAATTATTTTCTGAGAAGATATTTTAAACTTAAGAATGCATCAAATGCCTATAGACTTAACATTACAGAGGGTAATTCAGAAAATGAGTGACCTTAAGACATCATTTCCGTCTTAATAATAGTAATAATAATAAATCTATATAATTTTACGATTACAGCTTTTCATCAGAGAGACTCTCAGGACCCGTTGGAATTGAAGCTTGGACAGTGGCACTTGCTGCTTGCGTCATTAATTTTGTCAATGCCGGTTTGGCAAGGATGTCTGGTATCTTATATGTAGCTTTTATAGACATTTATCACATTGACCGAAGAGAGGCGTCGCTTCCTTTTTCGGTTCGATCCTCCATGCGAAATTCCATTGGTGTGTATTATTTTTATCACTTTCATCTATTTTTCAATTAATATTTCATCTTGCTCTTTATATACACTGTTAAAATTTTTGTCCTAGTTTGAACCGAATTATTCTACTTAATAGTTACCACTGTAAGATGGTGAAATCTCGAACTAATATTTAGAACTCCTGTTGAAGCATAGTTATAATATTTAGAGAGAGATTGAAATAGAAAGCTCCAAATGTTGGTACGAGATTTCACCATCTTATGGTGACAGCTACTAAGCCCAAAAATTTGGTTCAAAATCGAGCAAACTTTTCAACAGTGTATATTGAAGTCATTTATGTGGAATTTATTCGTCAGTTATTTGCATTTACAGGGTAAGATTTTCTAGCTGTCTTAAAATATCCATATCATTTTTGCAAAACTTCTGTGGTAAGTATGTGTTTACGCTGTAATTTGGATCTTAATCAATAATCACATAAGGTCTCTAAACACATCAGCGCGTTTTGTGAAAAGTTCATTTGGAAACAATTTACATAGCTTGTTACCCGTTTTTAGTGTGGCACATACCCTTTAAACAGATGAAAAATTGGATTTCGAAGAAAAATATTTACAGTGGCCTCATGCATTTATTTTTTGCACTAACAACTTCAGTTTCTTTCTTTTTTCTTGTAATATTACATTATTTTTTCCATGCAATATAATTTATAATTTATATTCATTTTTTCATAATTAATTATTTATAATTAATTCTTAATGTATGATTTTAGCTTGCGTGTAGGATTTAAAAAGATCTATTCACTCTAGAATTTCAAAACTTTTAATATAAGTTTAAAAACATAACTAAAATCTAATGAATAATACAAAAAAAATCAAAAGGTTTTATTAGATTTTTGTTCAATTTCAAGAAGATATTCTAGTAAAGATATTTATAAAGTTTCAAATCATCACCTTTACTATGTTTAGAATTATCATGCGCGCAACTAGAAAAATATCGATTTTGAGAAAAATCAGTTTAAACATATATATTTCGCTTGAAGCAGATCATGTCTAATTTGCATTTTTTCTACAAAATGCGATTGTTACAATTATTTTAGATTATTTTAACGCCATTTGTGGCAAATTATTAAAACAAAGTTAATGGTCAAATGAATTAAAAAACCAAAATCGATTTTTGAATATTTTAAAGGACATGTGTCCCCTTAAATTGAATCTCTCTTTTCTCCCCTTATGGATAGTATAAAAATAACAAAAAAAATCATATTTAGAAATTAAGAATTTCAAAACATTAAAAACAAAGGAAATTGTGTGTCACTTTCAGTTACATGTTATTTTTTAATTTTATTTTGAGTTAAAAAGTTGGTCGTTTTATTTCCATCATATTATAATAAAATTACTATTAAAAAAACAAATTATTGTAATAATCGTTTTAACATAACTTTTAACATAATTATTGTAATAGGTAATTAAACCATATGAGTTGTAATTTTCTTTATTTGCGTGATATATTTGCACCATAATCCCACTGCAGTTCTGGGTTTAGAAAATATTACTTAAATAAAATTATCATACAATATTATAGCATACTTTGCTAAATGATCTATAAAGAAACTGTACTTTAGAATTAAGAATAAACATTAATTCTACACAATATAAAATTGCAAGAATATTTTCTGATATAGACAAAGTATGTCTGAAATTTTATTGTCGAATTCTGTTTATACACAGAGTCCAAACATTTCCTGTATAACTATTTGAAAAAGTATTAACAAAAAAAAATGATATGTGGCAATTCTAAATCTTTCTTCAAACTTATGTATGTTAATACATCCTCAAAAATGTAGCATAGTAGCGTCACCATAGTTGAAACTAAATCCAGTCAGGAACAACTTATGTCGAAATCTGAAATTTGATGAAAATCCGTGCATTAGTTTTTGAAATGGAGCTATTGCGAAATCTGAAACAAAAATCTGCATAACAGAGCCATATGTCGGGTGATGTATACAAAAACTAATCAGGATCATTTTTTTATTAGATATTAACTGAATCTGATGTTTGATGAAAATCCATACATTAGTTCTTGAGATACATTTACTGCGAAATCGTAAAAGATTCAGTAAAGCAGCGCCATCTGATGAGTGATTTACACAAAAGACTAAACAATACTAATCTATATGAGCGATTAACTAAATCTGAAATTTCAGAAAATTTCGTGCATTAGTTCTTGAAATAGAGCTATTGCGATAACTACGAATAGTGCACCATGGCAGCGCCGCCTGTTGAGCGATTTACATCAAATCATAATTAGCATTATGTTATACCAAGTACTAACTAAGTCTAAGGTTTTATTAAAATTCATGTAATAGTTCTTGAGATATGGCTATTGAGGAAATTATAAATATTGCAGCATAGCAGCGCCATCTGCTATCTGCTCCTAATTTTCAGACAAATTTTACAAAAATTCATATTTAGCCTGATTCAAGAGACTTTTTTTCTGTTATCTAAATTTGGCATTGAATTACATTGACATGTAAATAATTCACACTGTTTTTTATATAGTGATGGCTCTTTAAACATTGTTTTACTTACATACGTTTAAAGCTATTGTTATTTTTAAAAAAGTTTAAGTCATTATTTCCAATCTAGTGATACTTTTTTTTGCACAGTGATAATGCATTACTCAAGCAATATGTGACGATATTTTGTATATTTTTTAGACAACTGCGCGAAATATGTATGACATATTTCTTTCATTTTTCGTATATAAGAGTTTTACTGAAACGTTAATGATTCATAGTTTTATTTTGCATGCATTATATAACAAAATTAATAAAGTGGCATCACCAATAAACCTGCAGTCTGCAGTGTACAATTTTATCAGGTTACATATGCAGGTGCAAGCATAATCTAAAAAAATTAATAAAGCGGCATCACCAATAAATCTACATTTTGCAGTGTACTTTGTATCAGATTAGATATAGTGATCTTTTTATAAAAAAAAAAAAAAAATCATTGTGTGCACACTTTTATTATTACTGTGAATCGTACCATGACTTGCCAGCGTGGCAGATGTGCAATCTACCACGGAACTTCTGATGCTCAAATACAGGCGAATCATAAAAAAAAAAAAAAAAAAAAAAAAAAAAAAAAAAAAAAACATAAAGCCATCGCAGACCAAAGAAAGTGTAAAATAGTTTAAACATTTAAAAATTATATAGCAGAGGTATAGCTTTATAAATAAAGTACACTATATGACCGATAATGACCGGACACATTCAGATTTAGAATTGTGTCGAATATTTAAAAATATACTTTGCGATTCTTCTGGAATTTTAGGATTATTAAGATTATGTTTGATCTCATATTTACCAATGTCCCTTTGATAAGGAGGAATTTGATTTTTTTTCAATTTTCGTATTTTATTGATTCTCTAATTCTTATTGGATAACTACCAGAATGAATCCATTTCATAATAAGAAGAAGTATTAAAATCGAAGCATTTATTCCGAATTTTCTTATTGATATTCATTTAATTTTTCTAAAACCCAATTAATAAAAAAGACAATTTGTGGAAAATCCTTATCATTTTGCTGCTTTTAAAGAGCTACTAAAAAACAGCTCATTCTATCGACAACATATTTCTAAATTTTCTCGATATTTGAGTGGATTTTTTTAATTAGTTGAATCATGCAATTGACTATTAAATTAGCTAAAAATATTGTTGTCATCATTGGCACATGCGCAGATAAAAATTATTACATGAAACTACTCACTTTAAAAATTTTAATATATTTATATTTACATTGTACTCTATTGTTTTTACTACATTTTAGTAATTTTCTGAAAATGGCGTTAAATATGGTTAAAAACTCAGTATGGTACAATTTTAAAATATGCAAGAATTTTTGGAATTTGGGAAAAAATCACTATTTTCAAAAATACAAGTGCTATTTTTACAAATATCAATGAAAATGTTTTATCCACATATTAATAATCTACAGCGATAGATCATTTTGTGAATTTCTGTTTAAAAAGTAAACTTAAATAATTTTATTTTTCTTTAATTTTGTTCGTCACTCCCCCTCCCTCTATTTGACCTCCTTATCAAATAAACACTGTTAAATATTGGATCAAACATTATAATATTGAAGTTCCAGTAGAATCCGACAAGTATATTTTAAATATAGACAAAATGTCTAGTATCCGGTCATTAATGACTTTATAGCGTATGTAAAGTGGTGTGTCTTGTTTATTATAACAATTTAGTTTTATTCAGTATGGCCTTAACTTATTTTAACCTAAATATTCTGGATTCTACTTTAAAGAGTAAAATTTCTAACTTTGTTTTTTTTCTTTTTATTTAGGTCCTGTTGTGGGAATTTTAGGGCAAAAATACGGAGCTCGTCCAGTTGCATTGACGGGAGCAATTATTGGAGTTTTAGGTGCAGGGATTTGCTATTATGCGGAAAATATATTATGGATAACTATTTTATGGGGAGGAATTTGCGGTATGTACAATTTTCCCATAAAATATTTTTAAAGTTTTTATAAAATTCCTTTTTGGACTTCCAATTTTTATACACCTGTATATATTTCTATAGGAGTTGGAGCAGCTTTGGCAACAACTTTAACTCAGGCCGTGATTGGACAACATTTCAAAAAACACAGAACAACAGCAGCAGGAATGGCTTTCTCTGGCGGCTGTGTTGGTTCTTTCTTATTTCCTGTTCTTTTGGAATATTTATTACATAATTTTGGTGTGCAAGGAACATTCCTGATAATATCGGGCATTCTCATGCATGTCATACCAGCAACTTTGCTTTTGAGGAAACCCAAATGGATGAAAAGGCAAAAATCTGAAGCTCACATATCTGTAGTATGTGATAAAGTCAGTAATATGTCTAACACGCAGCTTCAGAATGAAAGAAAAAATTCTGTGCATGAAATTACTAATGAAGATCACGTAAAACGAAAAGCCTTCTCTGCAAAAAATGAGAAGGACAGCTTTCAAAAATCAACGGCTTCAATAACTAAATCAATTAAGCCAGTTTGCAACAGTGAGTTAAATTTTACTAGTAATATAAATAAAGATTTTTTATGGGATAACAGACATTTTATTATAAATATGCTTTTAAGAAACTCCGAAGAAAAATTCTTAAATCTGAAAACCTCTCCCACAATGTTTTCAACAGAAGACAATGAAATAAAAGAAATAGAGGAAGTATTTAACAAAATGCTTTTAGATGTATGTAATGATGAAACTATCATCGAAAAGTTTTTTTCAGACACGATTATATTTAAAAGTGGTGAAAATTTCTCAACCAATGGCGATGAAAAATATTCAGAAAAAAATATCCAAACAAACAATGCTTTGAAATTATGCATTTCCGAATTATCAAGTGTAGACAACTCTAGGTTGCTAAACTTTCTTTCAATTACACTGAAAAATGTTTTTGAAACAGACATGAAAAATGTTATGAATACTTTTATAGACGCAGATGTGCAAAAACTTCATAAGATATTCGATGATCTACGGCTTGTATATTTGACGCTGAACAGGAATAGTGGGAGAAAAACGAATAATCAAACAGAACATTCAAATTCTTTTTGTTCTCACATTTTGACTGCATTTAAACTGTACACTAAACCTATATTTTTATTAATATGTCTATGTAGAACTACTCACATGTTGATCACAATGCCGTTGTTTACAACACTGGTGGATTTTTACATGGATAAAGGTCATCCAAAAGAAGATGGAAAGTACGTCATAGCAGCTTTATCTCTTGGTGATCTATTAGGACGTCTTTGCTTAGGTTGGGTTTCAGATCGAGGATATATAACTCTTCCAAAGTAAGCATTGTAAATATTTAATTTAAAATTTAACACTCAAATAAAAATTGGTACAAATTTCTAAAATATTGCTTTTGTTGTGAATTAAATAATATAATCTAGGTTTCATTTTCAATTTAGAAAATTTAGATGGAACATCTAGTGCTCACTATTAATACTTGTTCACATAAGATCAATTCATTTTAAATGGTCTAGCACTCGTTGCTTGACCATTTTTAAAAAAATAATTTTTTGTACAATAACACTAACAGGATGTAAATTTAAAATGAATGTATTTTAATTTTATTAATTTCTTTTTCTGCAGCATGGCAACCATCTTTTTTTCAATGTGTGAAGCAATTTTCTCACATTGAAGAGTTTACGGAAATGTAAATATCCTTCTTTTTATTTCCCTAATTCGAGTGCGGTTTAAAATTTTTCTACCAAGGAAGACTTTCAATATGATTTAATTTTTTAACAAATAGGCCGACATTACTTTTACACTCAGTTCCAAACCTAGGATTTAGTCCTCCTTCCTTCGAAAAATTGGCATTTTTTTTTTTTTTCAAAAATTATACTTTTGCGTCTTTGGTATCTCTGCACTGTAGAAAAATCTTAAATTTATGGCAAAAACTGCTAGCAACAATGTTGCCAGCAATTTTTGCCGTAAAAATTTCAGTAAAATCAGATGTAATGAAAAACATTAAGTAGTTTTTACCGATGATACTTGCAGCGTTCGTATATCTCCATGAATTTTCCGAACAGGAAATTCTAAAACTCTGTCATAGAAAATTCCTGATTATATAAGGCGAAATATTGTGCACCTAACCTAGATTTATTTCTCTCTCTCTTAGAAAAAAAAGTTATATTTCTTCTGTAAAATTCCCTGAAGCATATAAACCCTATAAATTTGACTAAAGTCAATATTTTGTCTAATAATGTGAAACAGAATAATTTATTAATTAATCATTAACATTTGGTGTTGCAGATTCATGATGATGGGAATGATTTTTCAAGGAGCATTCTTGGCAAGCTTGTCTGCAATGTATACAAAGGTAACTCTTCTGTCAGGAATAGCTGTTTGCGGTCTTCTTCAAGGAAGTCTTTTTGTCCGACATCCAGTACTGATCAATCGATATCTCTCAAAACACGAGCAATCCATAGCCATGGGCTGCCTCAATTTTTTCTCTGGTCTTCTCGCGTTTGTGTTGCCGGTTTACATTGGTAAGCAGATATTGTCTTTTAAAAAATTTAACTACAGCGGAATCATACAAATGATAGAATTACAAATGATATAATTTTGATATAAAAATATTTTAATATACCGGGTGATCCAGAAGTTTCGGGAGTTTTGAAAAGTTAATAATTAGGAAACTATGTATAATACAAAGGTTCTGTTTTCAGATATATGCTCAGTAACATGTGGGATTTTTGTTTAGAATGAATTTTTTTAAATATATATAGTTACCATTTTTAGCAACAGGTGGCGCTGTTGTATAAGACTGAATGTACCTATAACATGCGTTATATAGACACATGAGTTCATTGCGAAACTTCTTTTCTATGATATTGGTGAGATTTCGTTTTAAGGGTGGTTTATGTACAAACATTTTTTGTAAGGTAAATGCAATTGCATTGTAAGGGAAATTTGTTACAAAATTTCATGAGCAACTGCAGTGTTTAGACATTGTATAGACTATGTTTAGACACATCTTTGCATGTCGCGTTGTTTTTATATCGTACAATACGTCAAGTTAAAACTGCAAAAGAATCGATGGCCATTGCAAATGTGAAATGCTATGGTAAGCAATGTTTGAGAAAAAGGCTCATTGGAAGATCGTAATAGAAACAAGAGATCCCAAATGTCTGTTACAAACGTAAATTAGGTAGGATTCTATGCCAATACTCCATAGAAATCACCAGTGCATGGTGAGTGCAGTAAACTTGGGATATCACGATGAACTGAGATTTCTTCTGGAATTTCTTTCTGCTCTGAGGATACTGTACACGCTGCTTTGCATCGGCTCACGGCGGTACTTATAAGCCATGAGCGTCATGATTAAAATTTGTAACCCTTGGACACTAATTCGTTCTTTTTAATGAGATGTATCATACTATAAAAACAATACTATCAATTTTAGCGCCACCTGCTGTCAAAAAGTGCAACTAACATAATATGTTTTTTTTTTCATCGAAAAAAGAAATCCCACAAGTTTCTCAGCATTTATGTGAAAACCGCATACTTCTATTGTTTATGATTTTCTAATTATTAGCATTTCAAAAGTCCCGGGACTTCTGGATCACCCGGTATGTAGATAATTCAATTGTAGAGTACTCTCAATAGAAATACAATCGAAATAGAAATACAATAGAAATACAATCCATCGCATTCATGAACATTTCACATGCTTTTATGAAAAGGAATCCTATCTGCGTCTTTTTTACTAGAGCATTATAATGAGAAAAGAAATTTGAAAATAAATTTGCCGACAAGGAAATATTTAAACACAAAATCAGTTGTTAATAAAAATAAATGTATAATCAGCGATGAAATAATTTATATAAGAGACAAGATGTAATTCCTTAAATGTCACAATTATTTACATAATATCTCAACAAGTTACTGATTTAACACTTATAAATTCTTCAAAAAATTCAGCATTAAAATTCTTTTTTATGTGATTTCGTAATTATAAAAATACGACGCACCTATAGTTGTTGTTCAGCCCGTCCGTCTGTCCGCATAGAACAATCGAAAACCTACCCAACTGAATACTTTGAAATTTAAAATATATACTTATCACATAGTTTTGTCGAGTCTTTTTAAGTTTTATGAAAATCGAATGTACAGTTCAAATACAGGGACAATCAAAAGTACTACGTTACATTACGGTCAATGGGGAAAAATAGTCTCAAGTGAATTTTAATGATGTTACTATGGTAAATGTTATATGATAAACAAAGGTAACTAATCTGTCAGGAATAGCTGTTCGCGGTCTTCTTCAAAGAAATGTTTTTGTCCGACATCCAGTACTGATCAATCGATATCTCTCAAAACACGAGCAATCCATTGCCTCGGGCTGTCTCAACTTTTTCTCTGGTCTTCTTGCATTTGTGTTGCCTGTTTATATAGGTTAGCAAAGAAACAGAAGGGACAACTATATCATAATATTAATAATATATATTTTACAACGAAAAAGCATGAACTTATGTTAGAAATAATTATTTTGCTTATAAGACGTTATTTTAATAATAAAACATTAAAAATATATAAAAAATTTGTATATTTCAACTCATTTTCATTGAGTCATCTTAAGAATGTAAATAGAAAATTACAATACACAGTGAACGTGAAAAACTTGATTAAATAGTTATTGAATTTAAATTAAATCAAATATAACGCTCTTTACATTTTCAACATCGTCTGAGTTCATACTAGGCATTTATCCTGCAAACCGTCCAATCCATATATTTGGAACAACTTTTTGATAAGATTCTATGAAAAAAAATATGTATAGTTAATTGAATAATAGAATAGTTTCCAATAAAAATATAAAACTCATTTTTCACCGTATTCATAAATATTTTAAGATGCCTTTAAGCAAAATCAGCAATATGTGTCATTTTTATTTATTTAAAGCATTATAGTGGAATATGAAGATTGATGATAAATTTTATGACAAAGAAAAAGTTAAATACACATCACCAATAAATAAAAAATTTATAATCAGCGAAGCATTGAATTATATCTGAGGCAAGATTTAATTTCTTAGTTGACATAATAGTCTAAAAAATATCGCAAGTTACTGCTATTACTTTTCAAAAATCTTCAGAAAATTTAGCATTCAAATTCCCTTTTCCCAATTTATTTTTTCCCTATCAATATTATTTACAATAAAATTGAGAAGCTACTCGCGATACGCCCACGTATAACACCAGGTGTAATTGCAGGTATAGATGTATTCTATCCTATTTAAAATTGTGTGGTAGGTTCATATTCTATAGCAACACACATGCTATAAATACATTAAAAAAAACCTTTCTACTTTTTATCATGAAATATTCTTTCTGTTGCCTTAAATGCTAGTTTCAAAATTTAAATGGGCCAAGGGTACAAACATTTACTTATAGATAGAAAGTCTAACTAGTCAAAAAATATAAATATCTCATTTTTAATAAAATAAATTGAATCGAAAATGAAAATTAAATTAGTAAACTAACATAACCTTAACCGTAGGTGCTTAAACATAACCCGGGCTTAAAATGTAAATAGTTGTTACGAAAGTTACACTACACTGTTAAAAATCCGCTGCATTTTGTTGCAACGCACAACCCTGCTTGTATAGAAAACGGTTACTTGGCCGTGAAATGGAGCATTCTCATTGGTTGGAATAGAGATATTAAATATAAGTGGTGGAGTGCGTTGCAAGAAAATGCAACAGATTTTTAACAGTGTAGAATGGGCCTGCGCGGGCCGGGCCTCGGCCCGAAGCCCGAGCTGGGTTCGGGCTTTTTTCTATAAACGGCACTCGGACCGGGCCGGGCTCGTGCCTTACTACTAAAGGCTCAGTCTGGGTCTAGTCACTAATCTTTTCGGGCATTTCTGCATAAATAGAGGTAATAAACATGAAAAAAAAATAAAGGACTTAGATAAGTTTTTTTGGTCTGCACTCTTCCGTAAGAGTAAAGATCAATGTTCGGTAAAAATTCACTAGTTCCGGCCGAATTTTTAAATTTTTTCTGGACCGAGCCGAATTTTTTTCCCATGGTTCGAGCCGGGCTCGGGCCTGGAACTTTCGGCCTGTGCAGACCACTAAGTTACACTACATAAAAATGTATATTTTTTTTATTGATCATGATTGCATTATGAGTTTGAATCTTCAAATATTTTCTATTGCAGGTTTCTTTCGTGACGTTATTGGCTCTTACAACGGAATATTGCACATAAATGGAGCAATAGCAGCTTTAATTGGCTTACTTTGGGGATTTGAAAAGAAAATCATCAATTTATCCGAAAAAAGAAAGGAAAATATTCATGATCGTTTATGATGTATATAGTATAATATTGTATTAATTTAATTTATATAAAATGTCTCAAGTTTTTTGAAGAAAAAAATCTTTGTGATTAAAAATTTATGCTTTAAATCAGTGAAAATTTTATTATGAAAATCTTAAATGAAATGCTGATAATAATTGATAAGTTTTGTACGTCTCAGACAAACATTCCTTATTAGCTATGATTTTCTTTTTCTTTTTTAATTTTTTAATTATCTGAAATTCTGCACAGTAATTTTCTATTTTATTAAGAGTCCTTATTTTGAAATTCAGACAAAAAAGTGATGTTTTGATAGTTGTATTTTTTAATTGCCTTGATATTTTTTCATGTTGAAGTAAATCATATTTAATGATTCATCTGCAATTTTGAAGCCCTGAAAAAATTTTCTCTTCCCTATAGAAAATATCAACGTTCACGTTTGTGAATGCCATTTTTACGAAAAATTAAATCCCTATATGTTTGGAGTGGCATATCTCTGGCAAGCAACAACATCCCAAAATATTTTTGGCATAAACTTATATAACACTACCTGCTTATTAAAATTTATTTGTTTCCATGGGGCATTTTGTTATTTTACATTGTTATGTTGCTACAAAGTACAGTCAAAATGACGTTTTTATCCATTTTCCGCTCTTAATATCTTATCTAAGCTATAATACCCCAAAGTTTTTCTTATAGAATATGAAAGTGTACTACTAGGACAAGCTAAATAATATAGTACTGCACGGAGATATTGTTGCTGTTGATAGATATAACCTGTTAAATATTCAAAATTTCCAAAATCTGCAACATTTAAAGTAGTTTATTTCAAAAAAGCTCCACAGTTGAATGAAAAAAAAATATGTCATGCAGTAGTTGAACATATGTACAAAAACATGGAAAAGAAAAAGAAGTGGGGACCTCGTGATATTTTATAGTAAAAAAATGACAAAATTTATAAGAAAAACAATGTCTATCATTACATTTTTTCCCTAAGAGAAAACAAAACATCCCGTTTTTCTTTTGGAAGAGGCGACAAAAAAGGGATATTTCATTTACTCATAGGGAAAAATCATAGAAAAACGAAAGAGAATTTGATGTTTCATTTTTTCTTAGGGGAAAAATGTGATCGTGGTGAAATGCTTTGAATGCTTCTGAATGTCGTGAATGCTTTACTTGTAATTTTTGCCATTTTTTTGTCTAAAATTATCACGAGGCCCTACTTCTTTTTCTTTTCCATGTTTTTGTACATATGTTCAACTACTGCGTCACATTTTTTTTTCATTCAACTGTGGCGCTTTTTTGAAATTAACTACTTTAAATGTTGCAGATTTTGGAAATTTTGAATATTTAACAGGTTATAGCTACTAACAGCAATAATATCTCCGTGCAGTACTGTATTATTTAGCTTGTCCTAGTAGTGCACATTTATATTCTGTAAGAAAAACTTTCGGGTATTATAGCTTAAATAAGATATTAAGAGCGGAAAATGGATAAAAACTTCATTTTGACTGTACTTTCTCGCAACATAACAATGTAAAATAACAATGCCTCATGCAAACAAATAAATTTTATTAAGAAGGTAGTGTTATACTATAAGTTTATGCCAAAAGAATTTTGGAATGTTGTTGCTTGCCAGAGATATACCACTCCAAACAAATTGGGATTTCATTTTTCATAAAAATGGCATTCACAGCCTCAAACTTTGATATTTTCTATAGGAAAGAGGAAATTTTTTTGGGCTTGAAAATTGCACACTATTCATTAAATAAGATCTACTTCAGCATATAAAAAAATCAAGCAAATCAAAAATACAACTATCACACTTTGTCTGATTTTCAAGTTAAGGGCTCTTAAGTATATGTGTATTCTATGCTTAAATTAGAGAAAAATACGCTATAGAAATTCTAGTAAAATGTACTTTTTTTTTAATAAAAAATGTGCTAACTTGAAAACACTCACTGTAAAAAAAATCCGTTAGATTTACGGCAAAAAATTGCAGTAAAATTAGATGTAATTAAAAAAAAATACATTTAATTTCACCGCAATTTTTACGGCAAAAACAGCTGCAGCACTGATGCCAGCAGTTTTTGCCATAAATTAAACTTTTTTTTTGACAATACTGCTATTAGGTATACGAGTCTTCGAGTGACTAAAACATATTCTTAACGTTTTATTTGGTTGTTTAGAATGCTCTAATAACATATCTAATAAACCGATTTCCAAACTGAAACATGTTACGCTTAGGATACTTTTTTGAGTACATTCTAAGAAAAACTCTTCTGTTTATAGAAGTATCCTGTCAGCAATACAGCAGGTTTTTCCAACGTAATCTGTACAAAGGTATCTTTGAAAATGTTTACGGATTTTCTATGTATAAAACAGAACTTCTTCGTCTTAGACCAGCAAAATACAGTTAAAATTATGTCAATTTAAGAAAAATGTTGTTTACAAATTACAGAAGAATATTGGTAGATATCAGATGAATATATTTTTTATGTGAAATCTATAGGATTTTATAAAGAGTAAAACCGGATTATTGCGTTATTAGCAGAGTTACTGTTTCTACAAAAACTGTGTGAGTTTTTTATAAATCATTATAAACTATATGTGTTAATAATTACAGCGTCTCTTTTCAAAGTAAATAACAACTGCATAATTATATTATACATTTTAATACAAAACTATTCGTATTACAAAACATTTATTTAAAAAATAATTTGTATATGCTGAAATTAAATTATACTGCATCAAAAAATAATTTAATCATACAATAGAAATTTTGCTTCTTATTACACTCATTTATATTCTCTCTCTCTGTGATGCATTTCCATGATAAAATATCGAAGAATGATTTTTATAGAAACATTCATGAATTTAAATTTATTTGGATTTTAAACATGTATATTAAAGATATTGTTGAATTAATTGTCGCATGTTTTATGCTAAAATTTTGTGCGAAGGATATAAAACAAATTACGAATAGACAAACAAATAATAAGTAAATTGAAATTTCGAGCAAAGCACGATATATCCGTCTTTTTTGTTATTGGAAAACGATAATGTTTTAGTTATTACAGATTATAATTAAGTAAAGTAATATTTTACAATATTTCAGTTATTAGACATTTAAAATTTAAATCGTAGAAGTACCTTTTTTATATTTTGGAACAGTTTAAAATGTTATTAATATTTCAAAATGCATTTGTATTTTTCTTTAAAAATATATTATTGCATTATTAGCATTTTAAAGCGAAAATAGTTGTGTGTTTCAAAAAGTATTAAGACTGGGGTTTTGTAATTCATACATAATTGCATATTTAAAACGACTACTTCTGCTCAGAACGACACCGGGAATAAACAATTTAAATATAAACAGTCAAGTATTATTTTTTATTACGTATACCATTTTCCACAAATTAACTTGCATTCTATCTCTGTATTCAAATTCAATGGCAGGTATTTTGTGGAAATCAAGAAATAAACTCTGATAATTCGAAATTATTGCAAAACTATCTTAATAAAAACTATGTAACTAATGTAAACGATCATTCTTATAATTTACAATCACGAATATTCAGCAATTTACCAAAAAATAAACATTTTTTTTTCATAGGCTAAAAACCCTTGCTAATAGCAACAACTAAACGGAAAAAAACTTCCGTTTCAAGTAATTTGTCTACTTTAAAAACTGTCATGCACATCAATGAAAACACTCTGAATGCACAGTTTGGTTGCCACAAATGTATTTTATTTAAGCTTTTTAGTAAAAACACAGCTTCATGAGTGTAAATGTATTTACTATTTTCAATTATATAACTAAGTAAGTATTAAGTATGTATTAATTACGATTTCCTTGTGGCAAAATATGACTCTACACTGTTAAAAAAAAAAAAAAAAAAAAAAAAAAAAAAAAAACGTTAAATTTACGGCAAAAACAGATAGCAGCAATGTTGCTAGTAGTTTTTGCCGTAAAAATTTAAGTAAAATTAGATATAATAAAAAAAAATTGCATCTAATTTTATTGCAATTTTTACGACAAAAACTGCTGGCAACATTGCTGCCAACAGTTTTTGCAGTAAATTTAACGGATTTTTTTACAGTGTACTCCCTTTTTCCTGACATATCATAGATCAGGAGGAAGAAAAATCACCAGAATAATTTTAAAGGCTATACTGGACTCAACAGCTATTAAATGCAGATTTTTTTACAGTCGTCAATAATGAAGAAACGGCGAGTTTCTAGAACTATGGATAGGAATAAATGATGGACGGTGCTAGAATTCATAAAATATAAAATGTTCCTAAATGTGTATGGCCCAAGTGCTTTTGTCCCCTTTGTTTGGAAACATTCCTTAAGGCTCGCCACACACCAGTGAAACATTGAACGAAAAAACGTGCGACATGCGGCAATTTCACCCTGATAACAAAGAAAAAACCGGTTTGACTGCGTCATGTTGCACGATTTTTGACGCATGTCTCTATGGTGCCTGGCGGGCCTTAAAGTCATGATCATGTTGTAAAGAACATAAACCTCTTTCCGGAATTGGAAAAGTCTCTGAAGCAGAAAGATTTGACACACCCGATACATAGAATATAGCTACGAAACGATTTTATAAAAGCAGAACAAGTATTTTTTCAAGCGAATTTTTAAACTTTGTTAAAAGGTATGATAAACACAACTATTCTTTTCTTAGTTAAGAGAAAAATAAGTAAACCTTCTTCTTTATATCTGCACTATGCGAGGTAAAGCTATTTAATAACGAGACGTATGCTGCTGCAGAAGAATTGCACATGCGCTAAATTTGTATGCCTAATAGTTGCGTGGTTGAAAGCCTCCTGCATCTATTACCGCTTGTAAATTGCCTGTGTTATGACTGATTTTGCCATGACCTTCATTTGTTCTGGTTCCAGTTTTAGTGTTTTACCAGAAAATGTTCGATTTTTTAAAAGAGTAATGAATTAATTTGAAATTTCTTTTAATTTTAAAAAATCCAAAACTGAAACTAATCATTTGTTAAGAGATTTGTTATCAATCCATTTTTATCGGTTTTTGAGTAGTTTAAGCGTTTTCAAGTTGGCTGAGAAAGAATTCAAGATAATGTACGGGTGGGTAGATTTTCCATCTCTTAAACTGAAACAACTTTCAATATTCATTTAATTGGGTACCTCCGCTGGATTTCTGAAAGTCAATCTGTTAATCACAATGACTACCTTGATTTTCTTGCTCAAACCCATGTAAAAATATGAAAAAGGCCCCAATTGTGGAAGAACAAGTCATGGGTGCTTAATCAGGATGAAACATTCGCTCACATTGCAATGTCTTTCAACATATTTCTAATTAATGTAACATACTAGTGCACGACCATCCAGCTTATTTGCCTGACCTGATACCAAGGGGTTTTCATTTGTTTTCTAATGTCAAATCTACATTAAAATCTACTATATTTTGGCCGTTGAAGCTGTGAAGGAAAAAACGTCACGTGTCATTGAAAGAAATCACAGAAAAATATTTCTAGCACTGTTTCAAACAATGGGAAATTCGCATGAAACGTTGTAGGAATAAAGAAAGGGTGTATATTGAAGTGGATAATGACTAAATATGTATAAATTTAAAATAAAGTATTTTACAGCATTAGTCTTTTTATTTCATAGCCACATCTCGTATTGTGCTTAGAAAAACCGTAACTCTTAGTAGACAGGAAAAAAAATTTCGACTATTTCATAGCCACATCTCGTATTGTGCTTAGAAAAACCGTAACTCTTAGTAGACAGGAAAAAAAATTTCGACTAATTTTCGTAAATATTTATAATTTTGTTTTATAATGATTCCGATCGAAAGAATAAAAAATTTCTATTATTGATGTACATGTGAATTTTTTTTAATTATTATTTTTATATTTATAATAGTTGTCCATATTATTTATCACTGTGAATTTAGTGCTGTGTAAGGTTATGGATCTCTGATTTTCGAAGCAAACAAGAAGGAAAAAGGATCTCAGAGTCAAAAAATATACTAATAGTAAGCATACCAAAAACTTCATTTATTAATCTAAAATGCGTGCCAAATAAAATATTGAAATGTAGATTTATATATATATATATATATTTTAAAAAATTGGTAATCAAATTCGCCAGACAAGCCATCTACTTTCACCCTATACCGTCAAAGACGCATGTGAGCTCATGCTAAACATAAGCGGAGATTATTTTATAATATCTCGTTTGTATTTCTACATTTTAATTTTAATTTTATTTATTTATTTAATTATTTTTATTTGATAGATGAGATCCATCTCTGCATCGTTCCTTTTTTACTTTTTCCGATTTTTGTTGCATATATATATATTTTTTTAAAGTTACCTATATTTTCGAAACGGGTTCAGAAAAGTACACTGTTAAAACTAATGGTGACACATTTCACCTTTTAGGGGTGAAAGGCTTGTCTCACTGGTGACACCCCTAGAGGAGCTAAAATGGCACCCTTAACTAGGGTGAAAGGATGGCACCCCTAATCCAGGGTGTTTCAGGGGGTGAAAGGAAGGCACTTTAGGGAAGAATAATGGCACCCCTTATCCACAGTGTTCAATAGGGTGAAACGATGGCACCACAGGGGAGAATAATCTCACCCCTTATCCAGGGTGCCCCAGGGGGTCAAAAAATGGCGCCTCAGGGGAGAGTAATGGCTCCCCTTTATCCAGAGAGCCCCAGAGGGTGAAGGATCGCATCTGAGGGGAGAGTAATGGCACCCCTCATCCAGGGTACCTTAAGGGGTGAAAGAATGGCATCTCAGGGGAGAATAATGATACCACTTATCCAGGGTGCCCCAGAGGGTGAACGGATGAAACACATAATCCAGTGTGCCTTGCGCCAGGGCATCCTACAAGAAATAGCACTCACAATCTATGGCCCACAGTTGCAACCCCCCCTCCCCCACCCTGCTTGTAAAGAAATTTTATTGGTTTGAAACATGAAATACAAAGTGTTTACCCATTTTTAAATTGAATTCTGCAGAGAAAATTATCATGATCAGTCAATATTTTGAGTCTTTTTTTTTCTTTTAGATTGATGGAATATTATATTTTTAAACTCGTTATCAGGTGTCCAAAGAAAAATTGTAGCATATTTTTGTAACTCAGAGAGGGATAATATGAACTACAAAAATAATCATAGAAAGGCAGAGAATTCAAATTGAACTTTCATTTACATGGAGAGTATTTTAAGAAAAATTCAAAGTTTTAACTTTTATACAGTCTTTGCATTTCAAAATCACCAATCATAAGTTATCACTATTGCATTGTTAGTCATACCCAAAAGGTTTTGTTAGAATAAATCGCAAAATTTACACAACCTCTACACCTATTTTCTGCCTCTAAAAATTACTGAGTTAGAGTCAAATATTGTGACTTTGTCATGCAATTTGAAGCCTGATTTTCAATTTTATGCTTTGAAGTTCTTGTAAAATGAAATAAATCCTGATTTTTGACTGTCTTTAACTCATATGTTTGGATCAAACTTTTTGGGTATGTTTAAGAAAGGGCCAGTAACTATTTTAGCGATTGGGCATTTTTAGATACAGGAACATTATAAAAATTTGATGTTTTTTTACTCCAAAATAAGAGAAAGTACAAATTGAATTATCTATCTTCATATGAATATTTTTATAATTTTCTTATAGTTTCAGAAGTAATCCGTAACCATCTTTTTTGACACATAGTATATTGCTTGACATGTATTTTCATTATTTTATATACAGGGTAACTGAAAAGTATGGGGACACAAAAAATGCTATATCCTGTAAAATATATGCCATAATTTAATAATAAAAAAAAATAAAAAAATAACAATATTTTAACAAATTGTTCACTGGCTTGATATTTATTTTTGACACATGTTTGAAAACGAAATATCACTGTATTGACAGTCCGCTGCAGATAATTCTGATTTAAATCATTCTATGCCTTGATAATTTCGCTTCACATACAATGCAAACTGGGGATTTTTTATTTCTAGCTTTTCTACAGATGTCAAGTGAGTTAAGATCTGATTGTTCGAAGGCAATACACCTGTTATTAAATATCCACGCAGATGGGTGTTGAAGGTCAATGTTGTTTTTGTTCCATGGCAAGGCCCCAATACTGCTGGAAGTTCCATTAAAATTATTTTGCTTTCATGAGGCGAACACTTCGTTGAACATATTAGTTGCTGATCATTTTGACGGTTGTGAACTTTTCGGAGGATTAAGATTCTCATATAATAGAAGAAATGCTACAAGATTTTAAAATAAGCATTTCTCAGATTTTAGTTGTGAAATATCAATGTCAAACAACGCACCAATATTTTTTCAGCTACCCTGCTGTATCTAATTAAAAAATGTAAAACACAAAATAAAAAAGAATATGTAATAAATGCTGTGTAATTTTTAAATTAGTAAGAATATTTCATATTCTTTAAAATTCTTCCAGAAAGTTAGCCATCAAGCTATGAAATGATTTATAAAAAATAGGTTCATTTTATAGTTGTGGTAAAATCACAAATGAAATTGAGTAAAAAAATCATTTTTACAATATATGTAGTACTTACCTTTATAGTGAACTTATGCAAATCCATATTTTATAGCATATATCCACACAGGATTAGAAATTAAGAACTGTATGTAAGGTGTCAAAATAATGCCTACAATTTTTTTTCGATGTGCCAATTGCATTTCATATTTTCTTACTTCTTTTCAAAACCATGTTAATAGTAATAATATTGCATTGCATATTTAATTTTAGTGTATTGAAGGGAAGTGGAGAGGAAACTTTATATATTAAAAACTTTTTCTTACTAAACAAAATAAAAACTGACTTTCCATAAGAATGAAACCTGATTAAACTACAATATTTGGATTCTGGAAAAACTTATTCTTTTTATAAAGCTATTATGCATACAAAACAGATAATTAAGCAAATATGTCCACAGAGAGAAAATATGAGCTTTAGATACAACTAGGGATAAGTTAATTTTTAAAAAATCTGAGACTAACAGTACGTCAGAAAATAAAAAGTTAGCAAATAAATGAATCTTTTATGGTGTGGCATTTAAAACTTTTTTAAATCACACATATATTTTTTTTGTTTGTTTGAGGAAGGGAATACAAAAATTTTAAAACAATTTTAATACAGTTTCTTATTTTAGGAACATATAAGGATGCAGAAATGTCTCATAATAAAAGAAAATCTTGTTTACAGGGGTATAATATCCAAGGACCAGTTTTATCAGTCATTGGTGAAAGTGAAGTTAACTTAGAGGTTATTGAAATGTTCAAAATTCTTAAGACTCGTGCTGATGTCATGGTGTAGAGGGGGGGAGATGTGTATGCTAAAATACAAATGAAAGCATTTGCTCAACAAAAATTAAAGTTCAAGAAAGCTAGCTATCAAGATTTGACGACTAGGAATAATTTTTCTATAATTTAGTTTCATTTGACGAGTAACGACTGCTGATTTCTAGTCCTGTATCCACATCAAAACACTTTCTGCCAAATTGTTTTTGTGTTTTGACTTATTGCATCTGAAATTTTAATGGAAAGAGTAATTATAATGAGATGAATAAAACATTGAATTACAAAACAACCTTTTAGTTCAAATAATCTTTTTATTGTAAACACCAAGAATGTATTAAATATTATTAAACAAAGACGTAACACAATGTGGAACTGATGACACTGAGAAAATTTTGAAGACATAAGTATCTAATAAAAATGATAAAAATGTAAATTAGCTTTCGCTATAGTTGACGTTAAACAACCAAAATAATGCATATCACAAAGTAACTAAGCTTATAAAATTATCAGTTTTTGTAATTAACTGTTTATATAAAATTAATACATAGCATGAGTAATTTAACAAGTTGCTTGAGTTGCGGAGCACAGTAACAGGTTGAAACACAGAAATGTCTGTACCTTCTTCATGATAAAGAGTCGGAAACTTTTCTTGTATCAAGCATGGTAATGTAAGTACTATAAATGTAAGTTCACTATCTGAAATAATAATAATAACACATTAAGGAAAACACACAACAAGACAGTCCAATTAAAATCTATCATCAAAGTACAGCAAAAATGGTACATGAACAAAAAAAGAAAGAATAAAATTTAAATAAAATTTAAATTATAGCTCACAAGGCTGTTAAAGCTTGACAGCTAATGTGCCCGCATGTTCTGTATGTAACGTGATAACTCTTTATATAAATATCAGATTTGCTTCAAATTTTATATGTAGGTTCATTCTGATAAGGTTCTTCACTGATTAGCATTGGAGGTTCATTGTTTAAATATGATGGGGGGGGGGGGAGAAGAGAGTGCTACCCTCCTTAATTTATATAAATATGCAGAAATCATGCAGAATTATTACATTTTCTTCAAATGTTGTTAATAGGTTCACTCTGATATGGCACTTCCCTGATTAGTTTTAGGGGCTCATTGGTTAAGTATAAAGAGGGATGGCAGTTAATCCACTGTCCAATAACTTACAGTTGATTTCTTTTATTTTTGGAAGGGCATTATACTTTGAAATAAGAGTATAATACACAGTTGTATGTATAGCCTGGGAGCTCAATGCCATCAGTTTAACTGGGCACTCTCCTCTTTATTGCCTATTTTCGGACAGCACGAGAAAATTACATGACCAACTCATACTTGTCATTCAGATATTGTTTTCCTGTATTATCATTAAGAGTTACAAACTATTTACATTATTAACCATATTTACAAAACATATCTTGCAACAAAGTGTCTATTCCAGATTAGCAACGAATTTCCCTAACATGTACAGGTATTCCATACCAGTAATAATAATAAAAAAATGAGGAATTTTATTCAAATTTATTAGTACGCCCCTATTATGTATGCTATATTGACACTAATCAATGAATATATGGATACAACCCCTCGTGTTTTTCCTTCATTTTGGGAATAACGAATTTTCAACGTATTCTATTGACGATTATTTTCAAAATTTTCAAGATGTGATTTTGCGACTTTCACAAAATTTGCTCTATAAATTTGGCTAACATAATATGCAAATGAAATTTCGATATCTTTGACGCATGCGCAGTGAAAAATTATTTAGTAAATCTACTCTATATTCGAACAATTTTTATTATTTTTAATTCTGATTACAGGGTATTGTGTGCAATGTTGTTTGTCACATTTTCTGAAAAGAATGTTACTTTATATTAAGAACTCTTCAAATTATAAGCAAAAATCTTGGGTAATTTTGAGACTGTTTTTCGGATTCGTAGAAAACCTTAATTTTTCTACGAATATACATGCTATCGACATAAAAATGAACACAGTTTATTACAATAAGCCACTTAATCATAATCTACAGTTTGAGCGCTTTTGCTACATTAGTTTTGACATGGTTATCCAAAAGATATCCAAAAGGTATTCATCCTTTTTTAATTTGTTGACGGTCCCCTATTGGAGTTTCGGAATAAAACCTTCAGGGAAATATATGACTTGTACTACACTACCTGGCCATTGATTATCGTCCACTTACGATCTTAGACATTTTGTTAAATATCTAGAAAAATACATGAGGAATTATCCTGAAACTCTCAGTGTATACACATAATAGTACAGGTCATATATTTCCGTGAAGATTTTTTCCAGAAACCTTATAGGAGACCGTCAATAAATTAAAAAATAATGAATATTGTTTGGGTTACCCTGTCGAAACTAATGCAGCAGAAGCGCTTAAACTGTAGATTGTGATTAAGTGGCTTATTGTTATAAACTGTGTTCATTTTTATGTCGATAGCATGTATACTCGTAGAGAAATTAAGGTTTTTATAAAAATACTCCCAAATTTTTCCAAGATTTTTGCTTATGATTCGCAGAGTTCTTAATATAAAATAATAATATTTTCTGAAAATCTGACAAACAACATTGCACATAATACCCTGTAATCAAAATTAAAAAATAATAAAAATTGTATGAAAGATGAGTAGGTTTACTAAATAATTTTTCCCTGCGCATGCGTCAACGATATCAAAATTTCATTTGCATATTATGTTAGCTAAATGTATAGAGCAAATTTTGTGAAAGTCGCAAAATCATAGCTTGAAAATTCTAAAAATAATTGTCAATATAATAAGTTGAAAATCCACTGTTCCCAAAATGAAGGAAAAAATGAGGGATTGTATCCAAATGTACTAGTAAGTTCCGTATTGTGTATTCTATATTGACACTAATCAATGAATATATGGATACAACCCTTCTTGTTTTTGCTTCATTTTGGAAATAACGGATTTTTAGGTTATTCTATTGACGATTATTTTCAGAATTTTCAAGCTATGATTTTGCAACTTTCACAAAAGTTGCTCTATAGATTTAGCTAACATAATATGCAAATGAAATTTTGATATCGTTCACGCATGCGCAGTGAAAAATTATTTAGTAAACCTACTCATTTTTAATACAATTTTTATTATTTTTTAATTCTGATTACAGGGTATTATGTGCAATGTTGTTTGTCACATTTTCAGAAAATATTATTATTTTATATTAAGAACTCTGCAAATTATAAGCAAAAAATCTTGGGAAAATTTGGGAGTATTTTTCTAAAAACCTTCATTTCTCTACGAGTATACATGCTATCGACATAAAAATGAACACAGTTTATAACAATAAGCCACTTAATCATAATCTACAGTTTGAACGCTTTTGATGCATTAGTTTTGACAGGGTAGTTAAAAGATATTCATACATTTTTTAATTTTTTGGCGGTCCCCTTTAAAGTTCCTGGAAAGAATCTTCACGGAAATAGATGACCTGTACTATATTGTTTATACACTGAGAGTTTCAGGATAATTCCTCATGTATTTTTCTAGATATTTTGCAAAATGTCTAAAATCGCGAGTGGACGATAATCAATGGCCAGGTAGTGTATTACATTTATACACTAAGATTTTTAGGATAATTCCTCATACATTTTTCTAGATATTTAACAAATTGTCTAAAATCGCAAGTGGACGGTCATCTCTGGCCATATAGCGTATATCAGGAGCTTTAGGGTACTGGCTAATTCTTTATTTCCCCTTTTGATATGGGGGAAAGTCGGGTGGAATGGGACTGTAGGTTTTTCTCTTTGTGCATTATTCTAAACAAGGCTAACTTATCATAATATAAAGGCTTGTCATTCACCAAGTTTCCTTTGACCGCAGTACAGGGGGCGCTGAACTACATGATTTTCACGTTGGTAGCGCCATCTAATGTTAGAAACTGAAATGTTTTCCATTATTTCCTATGGGATTATTAGCAGTAGTATGCACCAGGTGGCGTTACATACGAGACAAAGTCATATAATAAGTTGGCAATTATAGGGACAATTTCAACAATAGATTTTCTCCTGAATGCGAGGCCTTGATATTATGATAAGGGGGCCTTGATTCTAAACATTTCATCGATCGCATACAAGATGAAGCAATGGTAATCCATTCTTCAGTTTACAAAAAATATTGATATGTATAGACTTTCAAATGCATGAAAGAAAAATTATTTCAAAAATCCAGTTTAAATTTGATTTATTTGCTCACAATATATTAAAGGCTTGTTTATGTATAAATGTAATAGTTTCCCTATTTATGGAACATTATACTGCATATTATCCATAATTTAAACTAAGCCTAAAGCAGCATTTTTGTTTGAACAAGAAGCTTAACAAAAACAAGGAAGTGGCGAGGAATGGGACATGCCAGAAAAGGGATGAATGGGACGCGCCCAGTTCCTTTTTTAATTAATAATGATGCGAATTGCTAACATGCAAATTTTTTATAAGTTAATATATTATTTATAACATTGATAATATATGCATTCATACTTCAAAATGTAAATAAATTGATGATTATTTAAAGCGCTACGCTAGGCACAGAAAAAGACCCGGATGATAATGCAAAGTCGATGGGGGCGTTCTTTTCAAATATTTCGCCGAAATTTTAATATTTTTATGTGATTGTTTTGCACAAGATTGCTGAGGGCGATCCGCAACCGGCGTAGTTTTTACTTTTTCAGTTTTGGTTTCAGATTTTTTTTTTAAATTACTTTAACTTATGAAATTGGTTTAAACCGATTCTGAAATTGAAACTATCGTTATACAAAAAATATAAAAGCCAAATCGAAAAAATAAAAACTACGCCGGTTATGGATCATCCTCAGCTGTCTTGTTCAAAAGAATCATGTAAAAATATTAAAATTTGAGTTAGGTATTTCAAAAGAACGCTCCTATAAACTTTTACATTATCATCTTTACATTCTGAGCCGAGTGTGGGCCTTAATGACTCCTATGACAGAGAATTCTGAATTTTCATTCCAGTCATGAAGATACTGGAATTTTATATTTTGGCATATACATTATCAACTTATAACCTTTGTTTGATTGTTTATCTTACCGACACTATAGGTTATTTTGTGCCTAATAGCTTTTCTTTTATTATTGCTGTCCCATAACTCTTAATGAGGAGGTATGAGACACATTTTGAAACTTATGTTCTCTTTAAAATAAAATAGTATTTGCACGTTATGTTTCTATATTGTTCAGGGGGATTAAAAAATGTTTTACCTTGCATGCTATAAATTGAATTTTTTCTTTTTGTATATATATATATATATATATATATATATATATATATATATATATATATATATATATAAAATCTTATTTTTGTAAAAAAAGTCCCACACCACCCCACTCTCTCCTATATAGATATTATATATTAATACACAAATTACAGGAAAATAGAATTTTTATCAATAGTATTAAAATACAGTTTAAGGGCTAACAGTTTATTCTATATCCTTATGTTTTTACTACCTTCTCTCCAGGTTTTTACTGGTAAAAAGCGAACCCTGTTTATTGGTCTTGTTTCAGAACGGGTGGAGTGAAAGATTGTTAAAAATTATGTCATTAGAAAAATGTTTAAGATTTATAAATGACAGTGCAAAAATCGCCTTTAAAACACGAGATCTTCATAACCTGCGGAAATTTTTCACATTTGTGTAAAATTACGATACAAGTTTTTATTCATTGTTATATTTTTTGAACTCACACTATTTCTGTAAACTATTCTGAAAGTTCAGTGGAGTAAATACAGATTGTTTTCCTTTTATAATTTGAATGTTCATGACTACAAATTTATTATATCGGTTGATGTTGATGATTGAGAAAGGGGGGGGGGGCTGATTACGGTCTAATCAAACTTAAATTACTATTATTGAAAAAAAAATATTTTATTTTATTTAACCATAAAATTCTGCTACTAAATAAGGTTTAATGCGAAATAATACTTTCGGGAAAAAATGGGTGTAAATCTGCATAGCCAATAATCAGATCATAAGGTTTATTCAATTCAATACCCAAACATTTTCTCACCTTCTTGAAAGGAAATGAAACCAAAAGTATGAAAATATGAAGAATTGGGAGTAAGAAAACATAATGGTAAACCCAAGATACCGCTAAATTCGGGTTTTTAGGCATTTCCTCCCAAGGTATGACTTGGCTTACTAATAACGTTTCAATATGCAAATCAAGGTTTTATCCGTGATTTTTATCCTTAAATGAGACTAAATGATTGTCCGTGCTACCGCCTCCCGATCTTATCTTATTATGAAGATTATTTTGGAAATAACGGTTGTTAATAATGAAAATATTAATGATGAAAACCCTGTAAATAAGTTTTGATTACTTTAAGATTTGCAAGTATTCAATTTTCTTAAATGAAAAAGTTACCCCCCCTCTCAAATAAAGACAAATCAGGTATACTGAAACAATATTAGAGAAGTTACGTGAGGCTGCAATATGGTGTGAATTAGCCTTTACAGGAGGGGTTCGGATAGCATCTATCTGACAATATATGCAAAGCCGGCCAGATGCTATCCGAGATCCCGAGTAAAGGTTAAAATTAAAACTTCGCGAATAAAATTAATTGCTTTTAACTGTATATAGACGCAAAAACATATTTTAACCTTAACTGCTCTGACAAAAATTGTTATATAACTACTGTGAGCTGTCTGTCAGACCATTTAATCTGAAGATGAATAAAATGTTACATTAATTCTCAGAATACTATTTATGTATTAAACTTTATGTACAAGAATATTATAAATCAAATTCAGCTATTCAAAAGTATTTAGAGGTAGTAATAAGGCTCCAAACTAAAAAAAATTGACCAGTACCTATAGTTAAACTAAAAATTACAAGTTAAACTGTGAAACTTGAAAAACGCACGGTGTCTGAGACCACTAACAGCAGTTAAAGGTTACATCTAAACAGTTGAGTTTAAACACAAGGTAAAATGGTCATAGAATATTCCGATTGAAACAAGATTCGTCTATAATAACTGATTTGTAATGAAAAAATATGTAAATATTTTTACAATCTTTCATTTCGCACTTTCTAATTCTGCGCCCTTAGGATTCCCGTGCCTAGAGCAGTTTGCTCCAATTGCTCCTCGGTAGCTAAGGCCTCGATAAATCATTTAAAAATATTGACATGTAAACGAGAAATCGTAAAATAACTACCTCATAGTTTAATATTAGCAAGCGTGTATTTTGGTGAGAGGTTAGCTTATAGCTTCACATAATAAACTTAACAATCAACCATACTAACAAAAAAATCTAATTTACTGTTTTTTTATGACATTACTTATAAGGATGTACGACAAATTAACGTAACAATAAAATAAAGTTAAATAAAGTTAAATCTTACCTTTAATCAGACTTTGCCCGGTTCACTGGTCGCGCAAATCGGATCGTTAAGTCCTCATTGTTGTTTCATTGTAGCTCAGTGGTTAGTCCTCAATTAATATCGCCAATTCACACACTGCCATGTTTTGATTTGCTCACACTCGTAAACTTTACTTGCCGACAACGAAAGCAGAAAGACACGCGTCATAGCGCATGCGCAAGTTGCCAGTCACCCGGTGAGGTGGTTACGAAGTGCATGGCACCTTATTTAGCTCCCATCATCCAGTAACAGATCTGTCGTCACCCAAACCGCATATTCAAGCTCCTATGACACCCTAGGGTTCCAAATGGCACCGCCTTTTCACCTCCGGGTCCCAAATGGCACCGGTTTGTCACCTTTATTTTTAACAGTGTAATGTCTCATTATAAAAAATATTTGCAACCAAAATTGAAAAAGTGAAAAAAGCTATGTGGAGATGGATCTTATATATCCAATGTAAAAAAATATTTAAAAATGACGAAATGCAAAAGAGATTTTAGAAAATAACTTTCCGGTAGGTTTTGCATTAGCTCACAAATGTCTTCGTCTGCTGGTACATAAGGTTTAATGGTTCATTTTTTGATGGAAAGTACAGTTTATTGATCCATATTTAGCACCAATATAGACGGTACACTATTAATTTGCATACCAGTGTGATGTATCACAGAGCCTGCACAATGCACATCTTGTAAATTATACAATCTCAGAATAACATTCTTCAATTTTTTTTTTTTCAAAATTGAAAATCTTAAATGTAAAGAACTTTTGTGTTCATATGAAAAGGAAAAGAATGCTCAAATTGTGTTAGTATGCATTTAACACACTTTGAGCACTCTCGTACTATACTGTAGGATTGTCCCAAGTGAATGCTCAGATTGTGTTTTGACAGCTGTTTTTGTCCAATTTATAGAAAACCTACACTCTAGACGGCAATATTGGCAAAGACGTTTTTTTATATATAAATGAGACAGTCTAAGACTTCTTTGATGATGACGGCATGATGGCGAAGATACTTGGAGATTTATTTTTGTCCACAATCGTTTTTAACTAATCAAATTTCTTACCTCAATTCTGGTCAGTCTTATATCGAGACACCATAGATATGCGTGTATGTGTAAATATGCATTTTTATGGTTTGTTAAATATAAATGTATTATAATTGTATAAATAAGGAAATATAAAATATATTCTATAAATGTATTACAAATGTCCACTATAGTATTTCGAAGTATATTTTTGTATAGGTACTTTAATGATTATAAAAATATAACTTTTACCACATTTTTTTTTCTCTTTTTAACTTATGTCAAAATATAAATATATATATATGTTTTGTTTACAAATTTTTTACCTAAATTTTTACGTAATAATTTTGTGGAAAACGTGATTTTAAAACTTTATAGAAAAAAAGTTAATCGTCTTGCGTTATTTTGATGTTGTTTCAAAGTTCAAAAAAAAAAGTATTACTTTTGTCTAAAAATATTCAATATTGCTGTGTATTTTGAAAAAGAAATCACTTATATGAAGATGAAGATACCTAGACATTTTTCAATATTGCATTTATACAGCTCTGTAAATCAAAAATCCTCTACATTTTCCAAATTCTTTTGTATTTGTTTTTCAATCGAATTCACTTCTAGAGTTATATCAAGAAATCAAAATTATAACTTTCTTAATTTATTTTTTGTATTAATTTTTTACGAAAGATGTAATGATTAACATTTTTACACGCAATACTAAAGTTAAAATGAAAATAACTAAAAAAAATTCTATTGTCATAATTCCCAATGCCCTTGTAAACAATTTAAACCTTTTAACTGCAATTCATGTTTTAGGAGCTAAATTATCGTCTGAACTCGTTTAGCTACATCAATAAAATATATTTTTTAAAACTGTAAAAGAAATTATCTTAATTAACAAATATTTTAAAATCTTTAAGCACGATTTCTTCAAAAATAATATGATAACTAATGAAAAAAAGCATATAGATTTAGCGTAGATGAAGAAAACCAAATCAGATATCTAAAATTGTATGTATTGTATATTAAGTCGCTTATTTAAGATAATTTTTAAACATAATGCATTGATATCTACATCTGTGACTCTTTACTTAATATGTTTGATTACATTTTATTTAAAAAAAATGCAAAGCTCAATTAATTTAAAAAATGCATTCTCAAAACATAAAACGAGTTCAAAATAGAATGACACATTCACCTTGTGTTATATATATATATATATATATATACATATATATAGATAGATATAAAAAAAAAAAAAAAAAAAAAAAAAAAAAAAATTTGAAAATGGTCGCGTTTGTGATCGTAGATCTCGGGAGTATTTTTTTTTCGGTTCTTTTATACATGATTATTAACAGCAATGATTTTTAAGTTTTATAAGACCAGTTCAGTTTGAAACGGAATGTTTTAATAAAATTTTAGCTCACAGGCTATCAAAGGCTGAGAGCACAACTCATGATAAAAATATCCGATTTACATGCAATTTTGGATATAGGCTTATTATGATAAAACGCTTCCCTGATTAGTTTTGTGAGTCCATTCGTTAAGTATAAGAAGGGGAACAGGGGCTATTGCCCCGCACCTTAATTTATGTAAAATAGGTTTTTCATACAGAATTAGTAGTTTCGTTCAAATCTTAGATGTAGGATCATTCTGATGAGGTGTTTCCGTTATTAATATTAGGTGTTCTTCGGATAACTTTAAAGAGGGAGAATGGGGGGAGGGGGTAATCCCCCGTCTTAATTTAGGTTTTTTACGCAAAATTTACCTATTTGCTTCAAATTTTGTATATAGGTTTATTCTAAAAGCCGCTTCCCTGATTTGTTTTTGTAATTCAATGGATAAGTAAAAAGAGAGGATAGGGGAAACTACCCCTCATAATTTATGTAAATGGTTTTTCATGCAGAATTAACCGATTTGTTTCAATTTATGTATACAGGCTCATAGGAATAATAAGCTTTGCCCATGTGTTGTGTTGTTCTTTTGTTAATTATAAAGGGGGTACGGGCGATCACCTAACACTGAAGTTAGCTAAATAGAGTTTTATGCAGAGTTATCCGATTTGCTTTAAATTTTGGATGTAGGTTCTTTCTGATAAGTTGAATTTCTGAACAGTTTTGGAGTTTTAATGGTTAATTATAAAGGAGGAAACGGGGGACAACGTTTCTTAAATTACATAAATGAGTTTTTATGCAGAAATATTTGACTTGCTTCAAATTTTGGATACAGGTTTTTTATATGATAAGGCGTATCCCTTATTAGTTTTGGGGCTTCAATGATTAAGTATAAAGAAAGAAAATAGGCGGGGGGGGGTACTTTCTTCCATATTTTTTTTCGAAAGGCATTATTATATAAGGCTGTAATATGCAATTAATCTGTATAGTCTGTGAGCTCAAGCCATCAGTTTAACTGGGCATCATTCTTTTTATTATGCATGTAAACAGATTTTAGTAATACTTAACTGAATTTGAGATTCCCTTTTCTTTCTTTTTTTTTTACCAATATTGTTATATTATTTCAAGCTTTATTTTCATTGCAATGTTTGCATCCATTATTAATATGAATTTAAATTGGGTTAATGATTAATATGTTTAATTTGCCTTTAAAATAATTTTGATTATGCAAGAAAAAAAGGTTTTTTTTTCCCTAACTATCATAATTCCGAATATATTTCACTATTTAATTTCATGAAAAATGTTATACGCTATATCATCTTAATACATTATCACCTTTTATCCTGCTATTTGCATTTATGTATTTAAATGTATGTTTCTGGCATGGCAGTATGACTGTATATGCAAACTAACACTTAATGAATTCTACAGAGGGATCGAAATGCATTTGTGAGTTTAATGAAATATCCGTGGAGATTGTTTGTATGTGTTACATTTCAAGGCTTTTTCTTTAAATGGATTCCATACACAATAAGTTATGATTGCTCACTATCTTTTATTCTTGAGCGGATAGTTTCATGGTGGATTTACAATACATTAAAAAATAATGAGTTCATTTAGACATGCTTAACAATCAAAGTACTATGCTAGATTATTTACTGAATCGTTTTACTTCACTTAAGTATCATATTAAATAAAAATAATTTTAATAGACATGCTCTTTCGAGAAAATCTGGATCATTTTATATTCCTAAATATGAAAATGTTGTAGTTTCTAATCGGCAATAAGCATCTTTTTATTTCGAATTTAGAAGCAGATAAACTAGAAAACTAAAACTGTTATTGTTAAATGCAATATTATTTTAAATTTTATTTTAATCTATAATTTTGATACGCATATATTATAAATTTACACTTATTTAACCCTTTATCTAACGACGGTATTTATAGGTACCATTAAAATAACTTATTATAATTTTTTTTTAATACGTAAGTTAATTGCAATACTGTATAGAATGAGTTACAAATACATTATTTTATCTTTTTCCAAAAGCATTAGTGGTTGCACAAAACAAAAATATTTTTAAAAGGTATATTTCTTTCGCCTTTGCATCTTTTCAGCTTTCTTGGTACTGAGGGAGGGGGACGGGTATATTTCAATGCGGAAAAATTTCTATATTTATATTGTAAGGACATCATATTTGTAATTTTATAATTCTACAAAATACTAAGAAAATAATTAAAATATTTGAGTGGTGTTATAAAAATTGCACAAAATCCCTGTAAATTCAAATTTAATTAATCCTTTAATCTTTCTAAATCATCCAAATATTTATTAAATAGTTAAATAAATCTTTTAATTTAGTGTAAACAGTTTGCGTAAAATGATTTTGAATGTAAAATTTTCATGAACTCATAATGCGGTAGATAAAGGGTTAAGAAATAAGATTTAAATTGAAAAATTCTCCATATACATTTCCTTAGTTGTGAAGAATTTAGGATTTTAAATCAATAATTATAATTATTGGGTCATTATGTTAATTCAAGTGTTAATCTTCATATAAATTTCTCTTTTCAAATGTCATCCGATATCTCTTTCTTTCAGTTCAAAGGATCATAAAGAACGGTACTTATGACATTATCCCTCCGGGAATAAAACGATCAAGCATTAAATTATTTTAACTTTAATTCCTTAATTGTTTTTAGAAAATAGGAATATTATGCTGCATTCTTCTGCTTATCAGAATTCCTTAGTTTCATGCTAAATTAAGAGGACAATATGCCACGAAATTAATGGATTTAATTTTCTCGGATGCTCTGGAAGTAAGGATTGTCTAATTGCAAATCAATAGCATTAGAGTGTGCATGAGCATTTGCATTATTAGAAAAGTTTTATGATCATTAACATATTTTATTATATGTCCGCTTTTAGCTTTTTTGGAAGATATATCATGAACCTGTTTTATTGTTCATTTTATCACTATAATTAATGAAAGAATATGAATTTAACGGTTGACATCCATATCAACAAGGGTTGATAATATAATAGGAATATCTAAAGATAATTATTCATTGCATATCAAACTTAAAAATAATTTTTTATTTAGACTATGCACAGCGTATAACTTAAAACATGAAAGATATAAAATTATTTCTTTTGCTATATAGAAAATAGGGAGGAATGGGTGATAATAGGTATCACAGTAAGTCAATCTTGAGAAAAATAATTTGCATATTTTCAAGCATAGACTTTTTTTAAAGTTATATCTTCACCTTATTTTTATACCTACTTATATCTAGAACTTCTAATATTCATTAATTTGCTCACAATTTTCGAATATTGTTAAATAATTTTAAAAAGCTTCAAATAATAAATACAATTTCTGTAAGGATACAATAATGTTTTGTGCATAAAAATCAATCATATTAGGAAAATATACTGACGGGTATGGTTATTGTACTTATGTATATCTATGGACAGTAATCATATCTATCAGTTTAATATTTGCATAATTCCATTGATTCCTTTGCATATAGCTTTATTAGGAAATTTCATCATATATATTCCCTTAATTGTGAAGAATTTAGGACTTTTCTCGCAGTATTATAATTATTGGGTCATTATGATAAACCCAACCGTTAATCTTGCAAAAAAGCAAAACTGAGCTAAGTGGTACTTTGGCTCACTTTTGCTTTTTCTAGCTCGCTGAGTTTTGCACTGATGAAGAATCTCCATAGTAGATTCGAAACGGCTGTTTGCTACCTTTTCTTATTTTATTTGTGCATTTATAATCGTTGGTTTTCTATCTTTAAAGTAATCATATCTATCAGTATAATATTTGCATAATTGCACTGATTACTTTGGACATAGCAGTATTATGAAATTTCACCATACATATTTCTTTAATTGTGAAGAATTTAGGACCTTTCATGCAATATTATAAATATTGGATCATAATGATAACCCTATCTGTTAATCTTCATATAAAGTTTGTTTTTAATGTCATCTAATATCTCTTTCTTTTAGTTCAATGGATCATAAAAAACTGTATTTATGACATTATGCCTCCGAGAATAAAACGATCAAGCATTAAATTATTTTCACTTTAATTCCCCAATTGTCTTTAGAGAATTGGAATATTATGCTGCATTCTTCCGCTTATCAGAATTCCTTAGTTTCATGCCAAATTAAGATTACAATATGACTTGAAATTAATGCATTTAATTTGCTTCGATGCCCTCTAAGGAAGGGTTGTCTAATTAGAAATCAGAACATTAAAGTGTCCACGAACATCTAATTTGCAGCCCCACCAGTGGCCGAGAGGTACGGACCTCTCAACTGGTAGACAGCAGATGCTGGGTTCAAACCCAATCGCGGCTGTCGGCCTAACCGTTCGGAGTTTTCGTGGTTTTCTTCGAACCTTGCGTAAATACGGGTTAGGTTCCCTTATAAAGACCCCCACGAAGGGCACTTCCCCCTGGTCCTATATCCCTAGCGTAGATAATCGGACGACAAAAATAAACCAAACCAAACCAAACCATCTAATTTGCATTATTAGAAAAGTTTTATGATCATTAATATATTTTGTTATACGTCCGCTTTTAGCTTCTTTAGAAGATATGTCACGAACCTGTCTTTGTTGTTTAGTTTATCATTAGAATTAATGACAGAATATGGATTTAACTGATAGGCATTAGTAATAACGAGGGTTGAAAATATATTAGGACTATCTAAAGACAATTAGTCATTGCAGGTAAAATTTAACGATAATTTATAATTTAGATTATACACAGCGTATGACTTAAAACATGAAAGATAGCAAATTATTTATTTTGCAATATAGAAAATAGGGGTGAATGGATGATAATAATTATCACTGTAAGTCAATCTTGAAAAAAAAAATAATTTCAGCTATTTCAAGCATAGAATTTTTTTAACTTATATCTTCACCTATTTATATATCCATTTGTACCTAGTACGTCTAACATAATTAATATGCTCACAACTTTCAAATATTGTTAAATAATTTTTAAAAAATCTTCATATGATTACTACAATTTCTGTAAGAATGCAGCACTGCTTTGTGCACATAAATCAGTCACATTAGGAAAATATTATTCTGATGGATATGGTTATTGGACTTACATATATCTTTGGATAGTAATCATGTATATCAGTATGATATTTGCATAATGCCATTGATTTCTTTGCATATAGCATTATTATGAAATTTCACCATATATATATATATATATATATATATTTCCTTAAATGTGAAGAATTTAGGAAACTTCACACAATATTATAATAATTGGCTGATAATGATAACTCCAGCTGTTAATCTTCTTTTTTTTATCTCATCTGATATCACTTTCTTTTAGTTCAATGAATCATAAAGAACGGTATGTATACCATTATACCTCCGGGAATAAAACAGTCAAACATTAAATTATTCTGAACTTAATTCCCTGATTGTCTTTAGAGAATTGGAATATTATGCTGCATTCTTCTGCTTATCAGAATTCCTTAGTTTCATGCTAAATTAAGAAGAGAATATCCCTCAAAATTAATGCATTTAATTTGCTCCGATGCCCTGGAAGCAAGGGTTGTCTAATTGCAAATCAATAACATTAGAGTGTGCATGAACATCAAATTTGCATTATTAGAAAAGTTTTATGATCATTAACATATTTTTATTATACTTCCGCTTTATGCTTTTTGTAAGGTATGTCATGAACCTGTTTTATTGCTCAGTTTGTTATTAGAATTATTGAATAAATATGAATTTAACTCATACACTGTTAAAAATTTGAGCCATTTGCTGCAGCGTCAATCCACCGCTTTTATAGAAAAGGTTCACTTTAAAGAGTTATGGAGCATTCTCATTGGTCATAAAAGATTTATTCTATAAAAGCTGTGGAGTGACGCTGCAGCAAATGGGTCAAATTTTTAACAGTGTAGGCATTTGTAATAGTGTTGATAATATATTAGAAATATATAAAGATAATTAGTCATTGGATATCAAACTTAAAGTTAATTTATTATTTAGACAATACACAGCATATGACTTAAAACATGCAAGATAGAAAATTATTTCTTTTGCAATATAAAAAATAAGAAGGAATGGATGATAATAAGTGTCACTATAAGTAAATCTCGAAAAAAATAATTTACAAAATTTCAAGCATAGACCTTTTTTAAAAAAAATATATCTTCACCTTATTTATATATCTACTTATATCTAGCACTTCTAATATTCATTAATATGCTCACAATTTTCAAATATTGTAAAATAATTTAATCGGTTTTAAATAATTAATTCACTTTCTGTAAGGATACAATAATGCTTTGTGCATAAAAATCAATCATGTTAAAAAAATATTATACTGATGGATATGGTTATTGTACTTATCTATATCTATAGACAGTAATAACATCTATCAGTATATTTGCATAATTCTATTGCTTTCTTTGCATATAGCATTATTATGAAATTTCAACATATATATTTCCTTAATTGAGAAGAATTTAGGACTGCTCAGGCAATAATATAATAATTGGGTCATTATGATAACTTCAGCTGTTAATGTTACTTTCTTTTTTTCTTTTAAAATATTATCTGATATTTCTTTTTTTTAATTCAATGGATCACAAAGAGCGGTATTTATTATATTATCTCCCCGGAAATAAAACGGTCAAGCATTAAATTATTTTAACTTTAATTTCCTAATTGTCTTTAGAGAATCGGAATATTATGCTGCATTCTTCTGCTTATTAGAATTCCTTAGTTTCATGCTAAATTAAGAGGATAATATGCCTATAAATTAATGCATTTAATTTGCTTAGATTTCCTGGAAGCAAGGTCTGTCTAATTGTAAATCAATAACATTAGACTGTGGATGAGCATCACATTTGCATCATTAGAAAAATTTTATGATCATTAATATATTTTATTGTAGGTTCGCTTTTACCTTTTTTAGAGAATATGTCATGAACTTGTTTTATTATTCAGTTTATCATTAGAATAAACGAAAGAATATGAATTCAACAGATAGGCATTAATAATAACGAGGATTGATAATATATTGGAATATCAAAAGATAATTAGTCATTGCATATCAAATTTCAAGATAATTTTTTAATTTAGAGTATACACAGCGTATGATTTAAAACATAAAAGATAAAAAATTATTGTGTTTGCCATACAGGAAACAGAGAGAAATTGATAAACATACACTGTTGAAAATTTTGTCCTAGTTTGAACTAAATTTTGGTGCTCAGTAGCTGTCACCCTCCATAAGATGCTGAAATCTCGAACAATCATTTGGAGCTTCCTATTACAATCTCGTACCAACTATTGGAACTATGTTTCAATAAGAATTCGAAAATGTTAGATATTTCTCCATCTTATAGTTGCAGCTATTCAGCGCCAAAATTTGGTTCAAACTAGGACCAGATTTTTAACAGTGTAAATATCCCTATAAGTGAGTCTAGAAATAAATAAATTACACAGTTTCAAGCATAAATTAAAAATATATACAGGGTGATTCTAAATTTTTTTTACAATAAAAGAGGGGTGATAGTACACATAAAGACAAACAATAATAAATAGGAGACCAAGGGTCCAAAACGTTTTCCTAAGGACATAGCCGCCATTAAAGTTTAGGGACCAAAATTTCAAATAAACATAAAACACGGAAAAATCGATCGATTGATTTGTGGTTTTCGCTAAAATTATTCTTTATGTCGGCATTTTCATGAAATTAAACAATAAAGATAAATAAAAAAAATGCCGATAGAGGGCGCTTTAGACTTTGGAGTAACGAACAATTTTTTTTGCCGGCATTTTTTGCATCTCATTAAATGTTTTCGTAAGCTTAGAGTCAAACTTAAATTTTGAGCTCAAAATCTGAAATTGGGAGTGGTTAAGTAGCACAAACTGAACTGTGTTCAGAGGGTTCAAATTTAAAATGATTAAAAAAAACCGGAAAAATTGGTTCATTGATTTGCAGTTTACACTAAAACTATTCTTTATGTCGGTATTTTCATAAAAATAAATTATAAAGATAATTTTCAAAAAATGCCGATAGAGGGCGCTTTAGACTTTGGAGTAACGAACAACTCTTTTTTGGCATTATTTTTTGCATCTTATTAAATGCTTTCGTAAGCTTAGACTTAAACTTAAATTTTGAGCTCAAAATCTGAATAGTTGGGAGTGGTTAAGTAGACAAACTGAACTGTGTTCAGAGGGTTCAAATTTCAAATGATTATAAAAAACGGAAAAATTGGTCGATTCGTTTGCGGTTTTCACTAAAACTAATTTTTAAATGAGTATTTTCTTGAAAATAAATTTTAAAGATAAACTTCACAAAATGCCGATACAGGGCGCCTTAGACTTTGGAGTAGCGCACAACTATTTTTAACTGTTATTTTTAATCTCATTAAATGCTTTCAAATGCATAAAATTAAATTTTAGGCTCAAATTCTGAATCGTTGGGAGTGTTTAAGTAGCGAAAAACTGAATTGTGTTCGTGGAATTGGGAGGGAATTTTAACTCCTGAAGACACTTCAATTTGTGCTACTTAATTACTCCTAATTATTCAGATTTTGAGCTCAAAATTTAAGTTCAAATCTAAGTTTCCGAAAACATTTAATAATTTTTTTGCAAGCGTTTAATTAGAACACAAAAATAATGGTTAAAATTAATTATTGGTTACTCTGAAGTTTAAGGCGCCCTCTAATGGATTTTTTTTAAATTTATTTTTAAAATTTATTTTCAAGAAGATACTGACTTAAAGAATAGTTTTATTTTAAACCGCAATCAAACCGACAAATTTTTCCATTTTCTATAATTATTTTAAATTTGAACACCCCCCCCCCTTTAAACACAGTTCATTTTGTGCTACTTAACTACTCCCTACTTTTCAGATTTTGAGCTCAAAATTTAAGTTTAAGCTAAGCTTCCGAAAACATTTAATGAGATGCAAAAAATAACGGCAAGAAATAGTTGTTCGTTACTCCAAAGTCTAAAGCGCCCTCTATCGACATTTTTTGAAATTTATCTTTATATTTTATTTTAAAGAAAATACCAACATAAAGAATAGTTTCTGTTAAAACCGCAAATCAATGAACCAATTTTTCCGTTTTTTATAATCATTTGAAATTTGAACCCTCTGAACACAGTTCAGTTTGTGCTACTTAACCACTCCCACTTTCAGATTTTGAGCTCAAAAGTTAAGTTTGACTCTAAGCTTACGAAAACATTTAATGAGATGCATAAAATACCGGCAAGAAATAGTTTTTCGTTACTCCAAAGTCTAAAGCGCCCTCTATCGGCATTTTTCGAAATTTATCTTTATAATTTAATTTCAAAAAAAATGCCGACATAAAGGTTAATTTTAGTGAAAAGCGCAAATCAATCGAACGATTTTTCCATTTTTTATGTTTATTTGAAATTTTGGTTCCTAAATTTTAATGGCGGCTATCTCCTTTGGAAAATGTTTTGGACCCTTGGTCTCCTATTTAATATTGTTTGTCTTGATGTGTACAATCACCCCTCTTTTATTGTAAAAAAAATTTGGAATCACCCTGTATATATATATTCGTCTTATTCATATTTCCATTTTTATCTAGCACTCCTAACATCCATTAATATGTTCAACAGTTTCAAATAATGTTAAATAATTGAAAAAAGCTTCAAATGGTTACCACAATTTTTGTAAGGATACAATATTGCTTTGTGCAAGGAAATTAATCGTATTAAGCAAATGTTATACTGATGTTAAATATTGTACTTATTTTCCTTATGTACTTGTTTAGACAATAATCGTATCGATCAGTATAATTGCATAATTCGATTTATTTCAATGCATATTGTATAATTGTAAAATTATACAAATTGTGTAAATCATGTTATGTGTGTTTTCAATTGGATAATATTATTTTAAACAGAGCAAAATTTATATAAGTTCCTGCGGCTTACTAAAACATATTAAATATCAATTTCTGTGTGTCGCACTTTTATTTATTTTAAAAGCCTCAAATTAATTAGCCTACATTAATTTTTGTTACTGTAATTTGAGAATACGTTTGCTGCTTATTAAAGTGATCCGTCGTAGAGTATTACGTGATCATGTGTTTATTTAGATTTTTTTTTTTATTTCTTAAAAGTTGTAACAAATCCAACAAATCTGCCACGAGCTATTAGAGATTTACTTATATTTAAAGTTTAAAATATTGTTTATTGCAACTAAAATTAGGTAAGCACTGTAGTTGAATTTTTAAATGTAATGTACGCTTATCTTAAATAATTGACTGTAATCCTCAAATATTCTTCCGCATTATAAAATTACAAATTTTTTATATCTAAAACTAATTTATGTTTAGAAGGCTGATTTCTCAAGCTATATGAAAGAAAGTATTCGATACCGAACATTACTGTTGATGAAAGCAATTTATTATTTCACAAATTCCAAACTTAAGTAAAATTTCGCTGCAGAAATTTATTTATGTATTGCAAAATGTTTTCTTACTTACAGCTGATTTTTTCATAAGTTCTTTGTTTCCGGGGGGGTTACCCAATGAAATATCACATGAGAGAGTCGAAAAAACTTAGAAAAGTGTCCCAGGGGAAGCAAGTAAGCCTCTAATGCTTTTTGGTACAAACCATGGACAGAAATGTTATAACCGTAACCTTATGGTCAAGTTTTTAACAAATGGTAATGTAAAAGGCTCTGATAAATAGAAGCCAAGATAAACAAAGGTTTGGTCGAGCTTTCAAAATATGCAAAAATAATATGATTGGATAATTTGGAGACATCTAAATTTGATATAGCCACAGGAGATACAACCACTACACGATGAGGCAATTAATCTTGAATTACTTTGCATCTAAGCATCCCTTCTCTGGAATACACCCCTACTCCTTTTATAAAGGTTTTTTATATTATTAAAAATATGTTTATGAGAACTTCATAAAAAATCAGATTTAATGATGTTTAGTGCAGAAAACGATGCGATTTTATTAATTCACTCGGAGATTTTATCAGTTTACTTCGCCTTATTACCAATCGGGCTTTTAAAACTATTTTTTTTTTCATATACAAGATATCTCCTGTTATCATTTACCTATAGCTAATGAACATTAGTTTTATAGATGGAGTTCCAATTGAAAAGATTTTTTAAAGTATCTTCTGCATCATATAAAAACGATTTATGTTAAAATAATTACTTTAAAAAAAATCCAAATTTTATGCAATGCCTCAGACTATAAGTTTTATTTAAAGAATGTACCTCCACGTTCTAACAAGTAAAACAATACAAATTAATTCTTATACGACCAAACTTTATTGAGTTATGATGCTTCGAATTTTATGAAATTGCAACATTTTAATTGCAGTAAATGAAAAATTTGTTTTTAGTGCCAAAAAATACTGAAAATACATGAAATTTATAGTGTCATAAACTAGGTATAGAGTTTATGTATGTATTATATATGAGTTCAGTATGTTTTAGAGATTTTAAGTTTTTAGCAACAAACTTATTTAATGGTATGGATTCATTTCAATGGAAAACAGCATCTATACTAACGTCCTAAAATTAATTCAAGCATTTTGTTTAAAAGCCTTCTAATTAATACATCATATACAACTATAAGTTTTATGTTACAAGAATAACAGGCTGTTGGAATTTTTTACTTGGACGAGAGTGAAACGATAGAATCTATTAACAATAATTAGCTATATTGCCCATCTCTAGTGTATAAGACGCTTTAATTGAAACAATACATTTTCAAAAGCAATAAGTAGTGTTTTGTTGCGAAAAACAATGATTTTGAAATTTTCTTCTTTTTTATTAAACAGTCTGTTTAATAATTAGCGTAACCAGGTTTAATAAATATATTCATATCGTCATATCATTTGAGTATTTTCCGTATTGCTTGCATTAATTGATTGTTGCAAATTACTTTTTTTACATCTAATTATGATTATGTTTTAAAATGTTCGATAACAAGTGATTAGTATTTAATAAAAGATATTTTCGGTAATACTATATTTTTTATTCAACATTAGATGCCTCTATGATAATTTGCATGAACCAATAAAAGATCAAATTAACAGCAGAAATTAATAAAATACTCAAACATCTCCTCAAATATTATACTTATATTTTTTATGTTGTGTATATACTTTCTAATTATTTTAAATAAATTATGCTTTTTGAAATGCAACAAAATACTAGTAGAATAATTAAATAAAAATTATGACATTTAAAAGATAATTTAAATTGAGTGGGACTTTTCCTGTAGCACAAATTTCATTTCTTTTGGGAACGATTTAAAAACAATATCATTGGTAACTTGTATTTTTTGCACATTTTGCTGCATTTTCATGCCCACTATTTAAAACAAATAATATTGACTGATGTTAATAAAAGTACTTTCTATATATATATATATATATATTTTTAGTATTTCCTTTAATGTAAAAAAAAATCTTTACATAAGTACCAATAAAGTATAAATGTTTACTACTATATGTATTCTAAAACCTTTGTCACATTATCACATGTGTTTATTCAGCATAAATTTATTCTCTTCAGCTGCAACAAGATACATAAACAAGATATGACGAACATAAATCTTATGAAGGTTATCATTCAAGTCAGGATCTGAAGACACAAATCAAACAATTCAAGAGTAAATGAATTTTTTTATGATAATAACAAAAAATAAAAATGTTACATGTTAATATGTTGTTCATTAAATATGTTGTTCATATTTATTATAAAAAAATATAGTCGTTCCAGTTTCTATAAAGAATCCATGCAGTTCACCCATTTCTACTTCTACGTTAATTTCCTATCTCGAATAGAAAATACTTTTGAACATTATTAAGCATTAAAAAAAAATAAATAAATAAATAAAATACATAACTGTATATTTTTTTCGGATCTAATGGAAATTTTTTTATGTGAAATGACGCATCAAACATTCAGAATAACTTTAATTCAGCAGCTTGTAAAACGATGCTGATAACAACACTGAATAATAATTTAAACGAATCTCAGAATTTTTATAAAGATATAATGATATGGCACATATTTTTTTAAATTCTTATATTAACTGCAATAATTCAAATACAGGGTGTCCCAAAACAACCGCATAAACTCTACATAGCTAGATTCCTCGTTGGGAATACATAAAAGCTGTCCAAAGAAGCGTTCCTGTTCGATCCATAGTTTACGAGAAAAATACGAAAAACAATATATGACTCACTGCCGGTGCAAGAAAAAAACTTTATTAGGCATATCAACAACACTATTTGCATATATTTCTAGACGATAATGTTTAAACATACAATTGTGCACAATTTACAACAGATGTTCGAAGTGTCCGCCGTGCATGTCGGGGCAGGCTTGAGCACTCCGTGGAATGGCTGTCATCACACGTTGCAGCATTGGGGGTTCACCGAAGTACAAGCAGCATGCAGACGAGCAACTAAGTCCATTGGTGTTGTCACTACGTCTCGATACACCAGTTCCTTGAGATGGCACCATAGGAAAAAATCCAACGGTGTAAGAGTCCCTCCCCGGGTCCTGATTCCATGAAATCCCCCTAATTAGATAATCCATTTCATATCTACCCTTCAGGAAAGCTCCGGTCTCGGACTGTGCACTGTCCAACGCACATTACGCAACTCAAAAATAAACAGAAGACCGGCCGTTTGCGACACCTGTACCCCCCCAGCACGAGAAAGAACCATATGGCTCCTTCGTTTGGTGACCTCCCCCCTCCCCCAATTCACCCCGACAACTCGCAGGAACCAAAAGTCTGTGGAGGCATCGGGTCCTCGAGCTAATTTCGAGGATTCCCGAGTTGCTTTACGGAAGCCTTCCACGATCAATTGCTTTAATGAGCAAAGACATTTTTGGCCGATAACTCAAAAATTGAAGTCGCCGCAAGTGAGCCTAGGAGATTCGCTATATAACGTCGCAAGTGAAAGATGTGAAAATTACTTTATTTCGACGAATTTTAAAGAAACGTGATTTTCATAACCCATAGCAACATATTTTAATGTTAATAGTTCAAAAATAAAATATTTGTTTCGTGTTTTTAAAAAAAATATATATTGTATTACAGCATAAAACATTTTAAATTAAAATATATTTTATTTTCTTATTGGAATTTAAAAGAAATCATTTTCTTTATAGATGTTACGATTTCAAATTATGCCAAAATTCTATTTAATGTATATATATATATTTTTTTTTTCCAGAAAGGTCAATACATTTTTTTCATTAGAATCTGAAGAAAATATGTATATGTGTGGACGTCCCCTTCCTTAAAAGCTATTTCTCCTCCATTCTTATTATCTGTATGAGGATTTACTCTACAATCTTCTTTCATATATCACGGGATAATAGGTTTTCAGTCGTTATCTCATAAAAATCAGAAGCCAGGAATTACTTACTTCTTGGGTTTCACTCTCCTTCGTCGAGAAATAAAGTGATACTATTAAGGGTGCATTTTTTTTTCTTTGGGTCAACGGTTATTAATGAAATCGTAAGTAGAATATCACATTTCTGATGTAATTTTATATTAAAACAATAATACGATTTCTTGTGCGATAAGAAATTTCAAAGTTAATACATAAAATTTCACTAATACGCTTTAATACATTAATTAGAGATATGCTTTTTAACTAATTCAACAGAATATGTATATTATGTGTTATTTATTGTTAATAATTAAAAAAATGTGTTTTTAAGAAACATCCTAGTATGAAAATACTTTGGATTATTAATAAAAAAATTATTTATTTTATACTATTTTGCAATAAAAATATCATCATAATTTTGTTTATAGATATTTTTTTTAAACTTTTTTTATAGACTTCAATATTGAGTTTAAAAATCCCTGTAATCCTGTAAAATGCAATAAATTCCATAATAAAATAAAATAATATTAGTTTGATGTTGCTGAAAACTTTTAATTACTCATTTATTTATATTTCTTGTAGAAAAATATTCTGCAAAAACTTTAGAAATAATCCTGACATAATATTTAAGATGAATAAATAAATAAATATTCATTATGAACAAAAAAAGTATTTAAGATTGTTTTACAATGCATCAAAAAATAAAATAACTAAAACTATTTGGGAAAATTATTTTGTATCTTTTAGATTCCAGTAAATAACAACACTGGAGAATTTTAAATAAATAATAATAAAAAAAAGTATTACCAATAATATTTGAAAACAAAAACAAACAAATGTACATTTTTTTATCTTTTATTTTGCTAGAGTACCCAGATGTTTTTGTTTTATTTATTTCTTGCATTCATTATATATTTTTTAAAATATTACGAAGCAACTTCCATGGTAGATTTAATATTTTGTTTACCACAATTTTAAATGCAAATCATTCAAAAGGAATCATGCAAAAGGAAAAATAATTTCCTTTTTTTTCCTTTACTTATTCATACGTAAATTTTACTGAATAATTTTAAATTCCTTATAACAATTCTATTATAATTATTCCATAAATGCTTTTTTTAACGAAAAAAAGAGGGGTTTTTTTTCTCATATATTCAGAGATTTTTTTTTCTATAAACTATGAACGTTTAAAAATATGATAAAGCTTTTATATTGATAACGACTGTTTTTTATTCAAATAAATGAAATTTTGTAACTTAATTTTTTTTTTCAGAAATAAGAATTAGTGTTTTCATTTATTTATTCAAATATAAATAAAACTTAAGATTTAAAAATGCATTTGGTGTATATTTCTAATATTTATAATTGTCTAATAAATGTGCGTTAAAAAATACAATTTCAAATTATTATTTTAAAAAGTCTTCCTTAAAACATTCTTAAAAAAAATCGAAATATTGCATTGTTTAAAAGACTAAAATGCAACTTATTTGTTACTTTGTTAATTTTTGTTACTTTTTACTTTCTTGTTAAGTTTTCATTGTCCTTGTGGTCAAATGAGTTTAACAAGTGACTGAAGATTTATAAACGCAATAAAGACAAAAAATAAATTCGTTAAATTTATGATTTTTTTTTTAAGAAAAAATATTATTTGTAGTGTAAAAAGAAATTAAACAGCAATTTTCAAATGATTTTATCTGGTTTTACTTTCAACTTGCTCCACCAAGTGGTTCTATCTCTGAAATTGGTAGATGGCAGATGCTATAACGATTATTTCGTTATATATTGGTTATTTTCTTAAATTATTCCTTCCCCCCTGTCTCTTTTCAATTCAAAATCAGTTTTAAGTGTCCTTCATTCACTTTCCATTTTTTTTCCCTCGCCTAGTTTTTCTCTAACCGAAAAATCGGCAGCTGCTTAACTTTGTCTGTGAGAAATACACTCACATATTAATCAACCGTTTAAAGCTATTTTTAGATGTCTGCTATTTCCGATCGAGGCAATTCTGCATTACCTTATATGGACATCATCTCTGTTTCACAGTTAAAATTTATGCTTATGCTTCTTTTCCTTTCTCGACAAAACCCTAAAAAGAATTTAACATCTGCGCAGTAAAATCTGATGTCCCTTCGGTGTGCCTCTGTGTTTAGACAAAACAACACGTGTAACATTTTATCGTTTGGCAACCTTTTCCTTTCCCAACCCAGCTGGGAAACTAAATTGAATTCTGATCTTGCTGGCTCCATTTTAACTGTATTTGGCGTATACTATCCATTGTGCATGGGCGAACTTGTGTATGTTGGCGATTTTCTATGATGCCAAAGGTGGCAGTTTGTTGCTATGTACGAGGGCACTTGACTCTCTGCGCTTGTCTTGTCAACGTGCTAATTTTTGGTTCGGAGATTTTCTCCGAGTGCTGTAAGTGTGCCCCCCTTAGTAATATATGTCTAAATAAATTGTAACTTAGCAATCATCGTGGGGTTTTTTTTCGAACATCCGAACCTGGACTGATTCTATACTGATCATACCTCTTCTAAACCTCCTAACAAATATATGCAACTACCAAAATTCCTCAAGAGACTCTTCTTTATATAAATAACTGGTACCGTTTGACTCTTTCGTTTTTCCCCACATAAAAAAAATATATATATATATGGAGGGGGGTACAATCAACTGCGACTTTCCCGTGGATGTGATGCATTTCGGTTCTTCTTTTTCTTCTCTGCATTCCCCGGTAGAAAATGCTATTAGTCTGGCCTGCTAAGTGTCAACCGAAAAAGTACAGAGCTGTTCCCGTCCTGAAATTCCTTTGCTGGACACCCCCGTTTCCTCCCCTGTGTGCTCCATCTCAACTGCTTCGGAGGGTCTCCCCTCGAGATTCAATATCCTAAAAGAAATCTGCGGCTGATTGTCACCTGAGCGCTGGGTGCCCCTTTTGTCATCTCCATCGTCTGTGTGATTGACGTGTTCATCGCAGCCAGATATCATCGAGGGCTGCATGTGCTCATGTTGTGCTTCTATACCAGTGTGTTTTGTGTCTTTTGTGAACGTAGTCTACAGAAAGTTCATATAGCCTCATAGAAAATTTAGTGAATAACAGTATTCCTGTGGTGTGATGCATCGTAAAATCGTTCATCGTGCAAAAAAAATAGTGATTGTCTTCAATTCTGAGAAAATCCATCAGAAATAATTCATCGTTTATATCAGTTAACAGCGCACAAAATAAATAAATAAATAAATAAGAGAATTACAAAAATTCTCTAAATGAGGTGTCACCACCTTTGATAAGTGCATATTCAATTACATGATTACAATATAAAATTTCTGCTAGTCTCCAGTGATAAAAAAAAAGAAAAAAAAGTGCACAACAACGAAAATGCAACCTCAAAAAAATCTACATTTTGAATGTGGGAGCAGATCGTGCCCCAGTTCCCTAAGCTTTGTCTTATTAAATTAGTAATCATTTAATTATTTTAAAAAAAAAAAAAAACTCAATCTGTAAGTTACCCCAAGTATTTTGTTTATTTTATGTTCTGCTTCCACAGTCAGTACACCATAGTCGATATTGCAGTTTGGTGTTTTTAAATCATATTTAATTCAATAACTATTATAATCCTGTTATTGTGTTTTTGCAAAATTTTTTTTTAAATTGCGAAAGCACGGTAACTGTTGTCATTTCTAGTTATTATTTTTATGACATTTTATGCAGTTTTTATCAGTTATTTGCATTTATGTGCTATTGTTTCATATTTTACGTCCCACCCCTTTTTTTGTTTTTTTAATTTGTATTTAGATTCTCTAATATGCTTAAATGTGTTTAACCAGTTTTGAACTTTAATTACAAGGTTAAAATAAGAACATTCTTTTTCATCCAAAAAATATAAATAAATCAGAAGGTTTTAAGTTACAAAAAAAGGAATTTTTTTTTCCTTGAGTAAAGAAGTTAAAGGATTTTTTTTTTCTTGCTTGCTAACAGTTTTTGCGGTTTTCTATAGAGTTTTCTTTACTTTATTATCTAAAGTAAGTACTTTGTTAAAGTGAAGGAATTTATAGATATATGTTTCAAAGTGTAATTATTTTGCCATTTTATTTAATTTATTTTCTAAATGTGTTAATTTTGTATGTGCTTCCTTGCGTTACTGTCATAAAAGGTTCAAATAAGATATCTTTAAAGTGAGGTATATTTTAAAATCTATTTATTTTGCTAGTTTAGATATTTTTACTAGCTAGGAAATTTACTTGTTTTCAATGTGCTTTAGAGTATAAGTCAGGTCTGTGTAACAATTTCTCTAAAACTTGTGAGCGTAAACAAACAAACAAAAAAAACTAATCATGGCGGCAAAACAAATTCCGATAAATATCATTCAATTTGATGGAGATCCAGATTTACTTAAATTTTTCTTTGATCAAATTCGCGTCTGTGCAGAAATTAATAAATATAACCCACAAACAACAATTGCAATCTTAAAGGGAAAGTTAGTTGGGCCTGCACAAAAATTTCTAGCCCAAAATCCTGACCTGCAAAAGATAACAGACCTCGATTTGCTGGAAAAGGAATTTGCGTCATTTTTCGCCCCCCCTAGTAAATGTGTTGCTTCTGTTGAATTGTCCAGTTTAGCACTTATGCCTTCTGAGACGATAAAAAACTTAGCTCATAGACTAAATGTTCTTGCGGCGACTGTTTATGCAGATATCAACGACGAAAGTGCACGCAACACTATTAAACTTATGAAATTTCTAGAAGCCCTTCCTTCAAATATTAGAATAAAATTACAGGAAGAAGGCATTAATGATTATAAAACAGCAGTTGAAAGAGCGCAAACACTTCATGAAATTTTAAGGAATGAAAAAATCTTACATTCCTTACCCTCGGTACACAGACCAGAAAATCTTATTGAATCGCAATTAAAAGAAATCTCTGAGAAAATAAATGCATTATCTTTTGTACCTCCTGATACTAAAACCGAAACTGAGCAAAAAAATTTCCAGACTAGACCAAAACATTCCGCAGGTGTTTCACGCTTCAAAAAAAAATTACAAAAATCGAAACTACACTAGACGTTATTCCCCACACAAGTTTTCACAAAAAAAACCAGTTGTTTGTCAGTTATGTGGACGAAACAATCATGACGCTCTCTCTTGTTTTAAATGGAAAAGAGCAAATACTCAAAGGAAAAACAATTACACAAACTCCACGCCACAATTTCAGGAAAACTGAAACAGAGATACAATTTTTATGCTGATGGTGTTGTGTCTCAGTCTAATACTTCTACATCAGCAACTTTTGCTTTTGACCCTGTTTTACCTAAAATTTCAAGTTCAAGACTAGTTAATTCAGTAGGTTCCCAAACTTTTGAATCCATTAAAATAGCAAATAACATCAGTACACAAACAGAAAGTGATAATGTTCAAATAATTTGTAGTGTAAACACTATGTCACCATCCCTCCCTCTTGTTGAAGCCACTATAGCAAACCATGATATTACTTTATTGGCTGATTCTGGTAGTAGTATATCTTTACTTTCACAAAAATTATTCAACCAACTTAAACCTGTCTTAAAATATAAAAGACTGTCCACTGACGTCAATATTAAAACTGTCAATTCTGATGTCTCATTTTCCGCCTGCATCAGAACATCCATTAAGCTAAAACAAAAAGCGTTTTCACACCACTTTTATATTGTTGACATACCCGAGTCTTCCAGTTTTGAAGGCATTTTAGGTTTCGATTTCATAACTAGATACAATGTTGTCATCGATACTTTTAACAAGTGTCTCCATGTCAACAATAATTTCGCTGTCCCTTTAAAAACCAGTAAAGAATCTTCTGGAGAGAAACAATCAAAATCATGCAATTCTTTGAGTGATGTAGTAATGAACCAAGCGGTGTTCTTAACTCGAAAAATTATAGTAGAACCTCAACAACAAATATGGTGCTCTGTTTACACCTCCAATAACATCAACAATGACAGAAATTATCTATTTGAATATTTGGCACAAACAAAAGAATTAATAGGAAATGATGCCATTATTCAAATGAATAATTTATCCAATAAAAGAAAGAAAACTTCACAAATACATCATTTCTTTTCAATAACACTTAAAAACACTTCTGAAAAAACCATTCATCTCCCTAAACACACAAAAATAGGTCAATTATCTGAGATTGAGGAAATTCGCGACTATACTTCTGAAATGTCTGACAAGCAAAATAACTCAGAACAGCACTTTGTAAATTTTATTCAGGCGTCTAATGAAATCTTACAAAAAAGAAAGCAGGAGTTATCGGCTAATGATTTTAAACTTTCTCACTTAAAATCTGACGAAGCAAAGAACCTAACTAAATTGCTACTTAATTATTATCCTGCTTTTTCCAAATCATTAGACACACTTGGTCATACTGATAAAATTGTACCTGATTTGAAATTCATTAATGACTACCCCATAAAGACACTCCCCTTCCCTCTTCCCCAAGCTGTGCAAAAGGATGTTTTAAATCAAATCAAACAGTTGCTTGATGCCAAAATCATTGAACGTCATTGTTCCGAATGGGCCTGCCCCATGCTCCTTGTTAAAAAGAAACCAGACGGTACAGGTATACAGAAATATAGACTCGCATTAGATCTCAGAATGGTTAATACTATAATTCAAGGTTCGTCCTATCCACTTCCAAAAATTCAAACTATTATTTCAAATCTTTCACAATATCGTTTTTTCTCTTCTCTCGACTTTCATCAGGCATATCATCAGATTGATTTGCCTGCAAAATTTCAAAATCAGCTCACATTCACTACAATGTTCGGTTCTTTTCGGTATAAGAGATTAGTATTCGGCTTAAAAACAAGCGCCTCAATTTATCAAGCTTTAATGGACTCGTTACTTGATGAATTACAGTTAGAAGGTGTCTATACCTACCAAGATGATCTCATTGTTCGTGCCAATTCATATCAAGAAATGTGTGATAAGTTGGATAAAATTCTTGCAATACTAGTAAAATATAATTTAACGCTGTCCCCTAACAAATGCACTTTTCACAAAACCAGTTTAGATTATCTTGGATTTCACATAGAAAATCAAACTATTTCTCCTGTTCAGTCGAACATTGTAAAAATAACATCTTTTCCAACACCTACAACTAAACGTCAATTAAAAGCACTCATAGGCGTCATTACATTTTACAAATCTCTTGTTCCATCCTTTTCTGAACTTGTACAACCTCTCATAAACTTAACTACTCCAAAAGCCAAATTTAAGTGGACAAGCAAACATCAAAAAATTATGGACACCATACAGAAGATATTCTTTAATCCACCCATGGTTAGATTACCTGACTGGAACAAAAAGTTCTATTTAAATACTGATGCGTCAAATATTGCTATTTCTGGTGTCTTACTACAAGAACATGATAAACAACTATTACCTGTTGCATACTTTTCAAAATCTTTAAAAGCATCAGAAAAAAAATATCCTGCACTTAAATTAGAACTCATGGCGATTCATAAATCAGTTACTGCTTTCAAATATTATTTATACAACAGAGAATTTGTAATCCTTTCGGATAGTAAACCATTAGAAAAGTACAACAAAACTACAAACCCGGCTGATATTATCTCTCGTTGGCTCATGGATCTCTCAGAATACACATACAAATTTCAACATATTCCAGGTAAAAAGAATGTACTCGCTGACTACTTCTCTCGCTGTAACTTTGAAAATAATCAACAGACTTTAGTTACAAACCCTGAACTGATTCATGATACTCAACCCTTACCTATTGTAGAATGTGATACTCCACACTCCAGCTCGACTGATTCTAATATGCATGTTAACTGCCTTATTTCTGGTACACAAACAAATCCTGACCCTTTATTAGAAATTTCGAATGAAACATTTGCTACTGAACAACAAAATGACCCTACTTTGTCTGTTGTTTATAAAGAAATCTTAAAGAAAGGATCTTCTCAAAAATTTCCTAACTACTTCATTCATCCTGATTCGAAAGTGTTAATGTTAAAGAAGGAAAATATTTTTAATAACACTTTTTCGTATCACATTATTGTTCCAAATTCACTTAAAAGCAAAGTCTTAACAATTTCACATTTATCTCACTTTGGCTTTAATAAAACTTATGAATTCTTGTCAGGTAGATATTTTTGGAAGGGTATGTATGTAGACACTTTAAACTTTGTTGCATCCTGTATCAAATGTCTTCAAACTAAACATCACCAAACTCCACCCGCACCTTTGCAGCCCACATACACTCCCAGGTACCCTGGTCACACTATTAGTACAGATCTCCTTGGACCGTTTGCTAATGGAAAATATGTTTTAACTATCACTGATCATTTTTCGAGACATATTGAACTCTTTCCACTTAATGACATATCTGCGAGTAAGGTTGTTAAATGCTTATTCTCTTACATAACCACCTTTGGGAGACCTTCGGTTGTCTTATCAGACTTAGGACCCCAGTACACGTCTCAGGTATATTACATTTTTAATGATACAATGGGCATTAAGGTATTACACAGTTCTGCCTCGAGACCACAATCAAATGCGATTGCAGAGAGAATCAATAAGTCAATCAAATATTCAGTTAATATTCTTTTACAAGAAGGTCATTCATTCGAAAATGCAGTATTTATACACAAATCACTTTATAATGGTTCGAAACATGCAACTACATTATATTCTCCTAATTTTCTTCATTTTGGGACGTGAACTTTCTCTAATTTTTGACACTTTTGATCAGTCGTGCAACCAACCCTTTCTTGATAAACATATTGAAGTACACAAATTACTTGATGATTTGAGTAAGATATATCACAAAGCTTATAACAACATTAAATCTGCTCAAGATAAAAGATATAAATATTACGGTCAGAAAGCTAAATTAAGATCCATTTTCTTAAAAGACATTGTATATCTAAAATCAAATGACAAGTTTAAAACAAAGTATACTGGTCCATATATTGTCACTTGTAAACATTCCCCTGTGTCATTCTCAATTAAAAGGTTGTATACTCCTGATAACACAGCATTTCGGGTACATATTGATAGACTTTTACTAGCACCTCCTCGTTATGGACATTTATTTGATGCGTCAAGTCATATAAACAACACTAACTTTAATACGTTTTATCAACCTCACACATACAATCTAAGAAACAGAAGCTAATGTAAAAAACACTATTTATTATTTTTTATGTCTTGTTTTATGATACCACATATCCAACCAAAGAGCTCATGGTTGTGTGTATGTTGTTTTTGACTGATCTTTAACAATATCATGGCTGGTCCATCACTGTTGCTCTGAAGATCTCTTAGGAACAATATTAGGTATCATTGTTATCCTTTAACACTTAGATATGTCTTCATACTCACTAAAATTTTATTTACTTTTATTTTGTTTTCTTTTTGCAGTACACTTAAAATTTCTTTGACAATACTCATTAATTCAGTATTTTTCCACTAACCTCCCACTTAACATTTCTTGTACTGTAAGTCAAACATATTATAGTTAGATAAACAGGTACTGTACTTTAGAAAAGTAAACAAAAGATTCATGTAATTAAATAAAACACAGTTTTTATATATGACTTGTTCATCACCCCACTCGATTGTGACATATTTTTCGTCTCTCTTCACTCTAGGATTGTCTGCCCATATTAGTTATATGATATACATTTTTTTGTTTTTTTTCTTTTTGAATTCTTCCCTTTGAAGTCTTGTTCCCGTTCAAAATTAAGGCCCTAAGGGTTCAAGCTTCATTGTGTTGAGAGACAAAGTTTTGGAATTGGAGTTTCGATTCAAATTTTTGAATTGTGATTCCAATTCACAACAATTCAAGTTTTTTTCACGTAATTCGACGTGGGCTCCTTCAGAAGACCGCTAGTGTCTTCGGGGGAGCATCACAATTCCCTCCTCATCTAAGGCTAGGCCCTAAGCCGATGCCATAATACTTGTGTTGTACACAAGATTCAGGGTGACGCATATTTTTATGGGCGTGCTTGGAGCACCTCTTTTTTTTGTCATCCTATGCTTCGGCATGAAACACTTTTTTACAAAAACATTTTTTTTTTAATATACATCATATTACTCTTTTTAAATTTTTGAAAAATATAGTACTATTATGTTATTTTTGTGTATTGCCATTTTATATTCATTTAGTATTAGTTTCATGTTTTGTATATATATTTCAAAATTTTTACTTGTGTCATGATGATAATCAAAGCTGCAGTAATATTTTTGTACTGTCTGAGTCGACTCAACTTATACATATAAAATACAGTACTACCTTGGATCCATGAAATACAAATATAAAAAAAATATAGAGACTTTAGAACTGCTGACTGTTTTTGAATACAAAAGTCTCCATTATCATGACGTTAAATTTCTACATATATATATATAAAAAAAAAAAACTTTTGCATTTATGTATGTTTTTATGTTATAATATTTTATGCTAGCCTATGCACATTGGACAGCAAAAGTTTTTTTTGTGGTGCACCGGGTGATATATATAACGATTATTTCGTTATATATTGGTTATTTTCTTAAATTATTCCTTCCCCCCTGTCTCTTTTCAATTCAAAATCAGTTTTAAGTGTCCTTCATTCACTTTCCATTTTTTTTCCCTCGCCTAGTTTTTCTCTAACCGAAAAATCGGCAGCTGCTTAACTTTGTCTGTGAGAAATACACTCACATATTAATCAACCGTTTAAAGCTATTTCCAGATGTCTGCTATTTCCGATCGAGGCAATTCTGCATTACCTTATATGGACATCATCTCTGTTTCACAGTTAAAATTTATGCTTATGCTTCTTTTCCTTTCTCGACAAAACCCTAAAAAGAATTTAACATCTGCGCAGTAAAATCTGATGTCCCTTCGGTGTGCCTCTGTGTTTAGACAAAACAACACGTGTAACATTTTATCGTTTGGCAACCTTTTCCTTTCCCAACCCAGCTGGGAAACTAAATTGAATTCTGATCTTGCTGGCTCCATTTTAACTGTATTTGGCGTATACTATCCATTGTGCATGGGCGAACTTGTGTATGTTGGCGATTTTCTATGATGCCAAAGGTGGCAGTTTGTTGCTATGTACGAGGGCACTTGACTCTCTGCGCTTGTCTTGTCAACGTGCTAATTTTTGGTTCGGAGATTTTCTCCGAGTGCTGTAAGTGTGCCCCCCTTAGTAATATATGTCTAAATAAATTGTAACTTAGCAATCATCGTGGGGTTTTTTTTCGAACATCCGAACCTGGACTGATTCTATACTGATCATACCTCTTCTAAACCTCCTAACAAATATATGCAACTACCAAAATTCCTCAAGAGACTCTTCTTTATAGATGCTGGTTTCGAACTCAATCGCGGGCGGCGGCCTAACCGTTCAGAGTTTTCCGTGGTTTTCTTCGAACCTTGGATTTTCTTGCATATATACAGGTTGGGTTCCTTAGAAAGACCCCTACGGTGGGCATCCACCCTTTAGGTCCCATACCCAAGTGTAGATAATTGGCTGTCAGAAACACAAAAAAACAAAGTTACTTTCAACTTATGCTTTCTCAGCTGTTTTTAATATTTGTATAACGTTTATTAAAATTACATTAGAATTTGTTGAGTTAAAAATTCAAGAAATGCGTTAATTGACCATAAAATTTAGTTTTAATCTCTGCCCTAGCTCATAAAATACATATTTATTAACCTTTATAATTACAAGAATCAGATACATTTCATTTCAATTCTCAGATACATTTTATTTCTTTCCTTTACTACAACCATTTCTGTAATTTCATCAAAATCTTATGAATGAATGAGTACTTCCATGCTAAAAAAAATACCTTAGAAAATGTTTAATAAAATTTCTTAAAGTTGATTTCATTGGCCGTAAAATTTATTCAAACTTATATTTCAATAAATTTTAATTAAATATTTTATCATTTCAAAACAAAAACATTCTTTTTGTCCCACAAAGTCAATATTGGAAATTAAGATTATTGCTTTTGAGATTTTCGTTAGGAATTTTAAAACAGAATTAAATGAACAGAATTAAATTAAATTATCATGACTTTACAACTTTAAAAACAATTTCTATAATATTCATTATTTGTTGTTGTTGTTATTTTACTAGAAAGCTAGCAGTTTATTTAAAGATTACATAGTATTTTTCTAGATAAGTTTGATGTTCCGTTCTCTGTAAGAGACAATATTTCACTAAAAATCACTCCGAAAAACTATTTTATACTTTTATTTCCGTATTCAAAATAAATAATATTAAAATTTTAGTTAGAACCTACTTTTAATATTTCTAATTATTTCATTAAGGTACTTTTTGTAATAACAATAATAATTTCATCTTCTTTTTATGCTTTTAGAGTATCTTCAAATTATTGCCTTGTTTTCTACATAAATTATGCATTGTTTTAATTATTTCTAAATATCATTCTTGATAAGTTTAAACTTTATTTGTCATCAGTGACAAAAAACTTAAAAACTATGATTAATATGTATATTAAAGAACACATAAATTAATGTCTGAATTTAGCTTAATCGTAATTAAAGACACTCATATATTAACACAGACATGAACAAAAGTAATATAATAATCCAAATGTGGCAAAAAATAAATGAGGGCAAGGTTTTAAACCTGGGTCCAAACTGCAATGCGCTGTTGTTCTACCATTTAAGCTACCCTAGCCGATATCCTAGCAAAGCAAATTCACTCTAATAAACAATGTTGGGGAACGTCATTGCCCGGCAACTGCATATATATAATATATATAAAACCTTTAATTGTATTAAGATACATGAATTATTGAATTTAATAGAAAATTACCACATTGAAACATGGAAAAAGTATGAATACAAGTGGAATTTGCAGAACCAAAGCAGAATTCTCAAGCCCCAAATACTTTGAAACTACAAATACATTGTGTGGTTTCATCTTCGTATTAGCCATGAAAAAGCAAAATAATGCGAATTCCGGGCTACCAACACACATAAAAACAAAAACATATTAAGAAAAAACATTAAAAACAAGACGCAACAACAACAAATAATAATTACTTAAAAATTACTAAATTGGATAGAAAATTAAAAGTGAATAAAATAAAATAAAATAACCTAAAAACTGATTAAAGACCAATAAAGACTAATGCAATGGGGTAACAGGAAAAACATACCATACACCATAAATTACTCTCATAAGATGTAAGACAAAATCATTTAGTTTGTCAATGCTAACCGAAACTCAATATCTTTATATTATATGAAATATGAAATAAAAATAGATAATTTACGTATGCATTTTATACTTTTAGAAATAGTATTTTAGGTATCCAATTAGAAGTTAGGTACAAGTATATTTGCATAGTTTATTAAAAAAATATTCATCGTATGTCCCGTCATCACGTGCCGCGCGGTTGCCGGCGGATGAGGTTCACAGACATGGTTTATTAGAGTGAATTTGCTTTGCTAGGAAATCGGCTAGAGTAGCTTAGATGGTAGAACAACTATACGATACTGCTGTGGACCCTTGTTCGAATAGCCCAGACTAATTTTTCACGACGTGTTGCGTTATTGTATTTATTGTATTCATGTATGCCTTAATATATATGTATTTTTAATAATCTATGTAATTATTTGCTGAATATCCATTAAAGATATTTTTTGAGTACCAAAAACATTTATTTATTTATTTATTTTTAACTCGATTGAACTATTTTACAGATTAGATAGCAACTCTCTTGAGTATTTAAAATTTTAGATCCACCACAAGTGACCACATTATCCACAAGTGACATTTAGTGACCACAAGGTTTAGTCAGTTCGGCTTAACAGGTATTTTATAGGTTAAAATCGTAGGAGACATTAAACGAAATTCGTTAAACTTACAAAACATTGTTTTATTTCCGAAAAATGTTCATTTAAAAAAATCTTTACACAGTAATTTTCCATCTGATTTTTCTTCTTGTTTTTGTTACATTTATCTATTTTTAGACCCTCTTTATGAAACTAAAGTTTAATTTTAGACAATATCAATCATTAGGACTTCTTTCGTTTAAACATACAAGCAATACTTTAAAGTTTCAAATGACTTTATATTTTTTTTCCGAATCTGTATGAGATACTTGTTTCCTTCAGTTATTCAAAGAATTAAAGTTATTCAAAGAATTAAAGAAAAAATGTCATTTTTTTAATGTGATAATCAACTTTTTCATTTCAATAAATCATTATTATAGATTGAGTACGTACACGAATTAAACTATTTAAAAATAATTTATTTTAGATAACTTTTAACAAAAATCTTAGAATAGATTCCATCTTACGTCTAATTTAACAAAACTTTAATATATTGTATATAGCCATTTAATCATTTCAAAACAAAAACATCTTTTCGTCTCAAAAAGGCAATTTTGAAATTTAAATAGTTGCTCTTATTTATTTGTTTATATATTTACTTTCAGAATGAAAAGTAGAATTAATTCTGCATCTTTATTTTATTGTTTAAAAAAATGAAGCATCTGTCTTACAAAGATAAATCAATAATTCAGAGACTCTTTTAATTAATTTCCTTCCTAGATATATTTTGGTTTTACTGATGGAGAATTTACGTTTTATAATAAATTACCCTTACTTAAGACATTGTTAATTTTACTGGTGCGATATTTTGCTTATTTTTAAAATTATGCTGTTTCTCTTTAATTTAAAAATTAAAATTATACATTTTCATTTATTTTTAAAAAATTAATAGAAAGTAAAGGGAATTGATTCTTAAAAAATTTTCCCAATCTGAATGACATACTTGTTATTATTTTATAATTCAAAGAATTAAAGGCATTCCATTTAAATTTAATACTTTAATGTGGTAATAAACTCTTTCATTTTAATAAATCATTATTAAAGATTGAGTACGCACATGAATTAAACTACTTAAAAAAGAATTTATCTTATATAACTTTTAATGGAACCTTAGAGCAGATTCCGTCATCCATCTAATTTAATAAAACTTTAATCTTAATATATTGCAATTAGCCATTCAATCATTTCAAAACTAAAACATCCTTTTCGTCACAAAAACAATTTTGAAATCTAAATAGCTGCTATCATTTATTTGTTTGTACATTTACTTTCAGAATGCAAAGTAGAATTAATTCTGTATCTTTATTTTATTGTTTAAAAAATTGAATCATTTTTCTTACAAAGATAAAGCAATTAATCAGAGACTCATCTAATGAATTCCCTTCCTAGAGATATTTTTGGTTTTTCTGACTAAGAATTTGCGTTTTATAATAAATTACTCTTAATTAAGACATCGCTTATTTTACTGGTGCAATATTTTACTTATTTTCACAACTATTCTCTTTCTATTTAATTTCAAAGTTTAAATTACGCATTTTATTTATTTTTAAAGAAATAATAGAAAGTAACAAAAACCAATTACGTCATGTGATAATTTAGAACCTTTGATGTCAGATAAAAAGGAAAGTATAAATCATATATTTTAGAAAAAGAATTTTAAATTCCACTCCTGAAAATGTTTTTTTACTCTAATAATTTCTTGATGGAATACTCAAAAACTTAATCTGTACCATTTAATATTGAAATATATCTCAGAATGTTAGTAATATATATATATATATAAATCTTCAAAATAAAAACGTGATTTTAATATAATTTTTAAGACTTTAATAAAACTAGATTAAGAATACATTACAAATAATTTTTTTTAATTATTTTTCGTTGATTTTTTTATAATGGTAAATATTGAATATTTAGATTTTTTTAAAATCAAGTAATTTAAAGTAATTTAATTAAATCAAGTAATTTAATTAAATCAAGTAATTTTTTAAAATCAATTAATTAAAATGACATCTTGTATTAATATATTATCTATAATTGCTAAAATGGTGCAATGCGTATTTTAAAAACAAAAAAATAGTTTTGTTTTGTTGGCATGTCAAATTCATTTTCAAAACAAATTAAAAATGATATTCCCAAATTGCACGATCAAAGATACATTGAACTAAAATGCCGTATTTAGTTTTTCATGTGCCACAAGTTACTTTTTTTCCTGTAAAATACGTAAGAAGCAGTTTAGGTAAAGATACAAACAGAATTTCATTACAAATTAACTGAAACCGAATTTCATTAATGTTTCTAATTTTAACTGAAAACGAAGGCTATTGCCTAGTACTTTAAAAGTAATTAATACATACATAAATATTCATAATTATTAATTAATTATACATATAATGATCTGCATGGCACTATTTGCCTGTATGACTTTCTGACTATTTTATATATATATATTCATATAAAATAAAACGTAATTAATTCATCAACGACACAAAATAAATTTTTTATTGTGCGAATTTCATCTGACTAAAAAATGTTTAAGGCATGCATACATCGATTTATCTTTTATAACGATCGTTGTAAATAACCTTGATCTGTTTCATCACACCTTTCTTAAAAGAATGCAAAACACTTCGGCAGTTACACGTTAAAAATTGTCTATTAATATTAAATTCGCAGCTTTTAATAAGCACATGAAAAGCGTTTCTCAAAGTTCAGTCTTATAAGGTCTTATAGGCATTGCTTGCTTTATAATATGGAGTCCCGTCTTAAGGTAGTCATGATTGATAACTATAAAATGTGAAGTTCATTCAATAAATTCAATAAATAAAGGGACATTTGAGGGGATGAAACTCAAATAAATGAGTCATGTTGAAAATTTCCAAAAGAAGAAATGCTATTTTTGAAAAATCTACAGTTTCGGTCAAATTTTTAACTTACATTTATCAAAAGGTATAACCTCCCATTCCTGACCGATGTAAAAGAAAAGAAATTCCTTTGTCTTACAAAAATACTAATCTTGAATCAGTTGGTATGTAAGCTTTTAAATACACAACGAAAGACATATATATACATATAGATATAGCAATTAGAAGGAATGTAGATGGCTTGTAATTACCCAGAATTCTGAAGAACGTCTATCATGTAAACTACGCATATAGGTATTACATTCTTGTGATTTTCTTCTTATTAGTTCTTTTTTTTTAGAAGTAGATTTCACATTTTGTCTTTTCCCTCGAAAGAAAGAACAATGTGCATGCGCTAATATTTCTGTTTAGTGAAATTCGAAAGAAGGATTTTCACCGCGAAGAGAAAATTTCTTAAGCGGTAAGATTTCCAGAATTATAACTTCTTAAGCAAGGGATTTTAACAAAAATTGTATAGAAATCCTATTAGAATCCGATATAAAAAACATCTTCAATGGGGAAACAGTTTAAAAGATTTTCAGTATATTGATTTTTTTTAACTATATAAGCATTAACAAAGTAAAGTTTATTCTGAATCGTATCGTTGAAAAAATAAAAAATTAAAACGATTAATTTTGTATAATCATAAGGAATGGAAAAGCTAATGGTCCTGATGGAATGGAGGCATGGTGTGTGGCTCTTTCAGCATGCTTTATCAATTTTGTCATGGCCGGATTAGGACGGATGTCTGGTATCCTTTACGTTGCATTCATAGACATATTTGGTGTGAACAGATTTCAAGCATCTGTTCCGTTTTCAGTACGATCTATGGCACGAAATTTGTTTGGTAAGTATAATCCTTGTCTTGTATATGTAATAATGGGTATTCTTTATATGCAAAATGTTTTGAAACTGTATATTAGATAAGTAACGGTAGGTAGAAGGTATCTAAATAATCCGGTGAGAAAGGGGGGGAGGTGCAGAAATGCGGAGTTTAGACAGTATAGAGGGATGTTAAGTTGGGTGGATGAAAGGGCATTCTGGCTTAAATCGCATTCCATCACGGATTTTGCTCAGTAAGCATTATTACACCAATGCGGAGCTTGACAATATGCATTTTATGTATGGGACTAAACAAACAAATATATCACACACAACAACTGTCGGTATTGCCGGAAGAATATCCTCATGTATACGTAATACTGCTTTTTCCGCTATAAGAATACTGCAATATCTTCTAGTGTACATATCATTCCTGAAAAGATAAAACGATTCACTGGCGCATAACTACAGATGAAGGTGCTCAAAAATTCGGCTATCAAATTGATACCTGGTGTATTGTCCCATTGACGTTTTTAAGAGTCTGCTCCATCCAAATGAAAAAACCTGTTCGCTAATGCTAATGCTGTAGCGAAGATTATCGCTACATATCTTTTCCCTTTCATAAATGTAATAATTATTTCCCTTTAATAAATTCTTAGATTTATTTTAACTTCCCTTTTCACTAATGAATCCATTTGTCTAAATTAATTCTACATTTAATAGTTAATTTTTAGCTTTCATACTCCCACTAATAGATGTTAAAACTTGTTAACTTTTGGAACTCTCTGTAGAAAACAATAATAGAATTTCCTTTCTCACAAATTTCTGTTGTGTCTTTGAAAAACATCTGCCCAACAGATACCGCACTTATTAACAGAATAAAGAACACTCTGGGCTTAGTTCATCATAATCTTTTATCCGTTACATTTTTACTAACATCTGCCTTACACATCCTGTTTTCATTCTCACAATTAATGCTTAAAGCTAGAAATACTTTTATCTCTGTTTATCCCGACTGTGCTTTCTTATCTGTTCAATTGCGCGTCTGGATAATATAATTTTGGTCAGAAAAACTCCAATGTATGTAACGGCCTGCTTATCTCTTGTCTACTTCCCAGGCTTAAAATATTTCTATAACCCTAAAAGATATTCGCAGATGCAAAAATAATCCTTGGGTTCCTATACCGCAAAATTTAGCCGATCCTAAAGGTGTGGTCTACCAAAGATATATCGTCAAAATCTTTGTATGAAAAACTTCTTATGCCTCTTGGCGATAAGCGATATGACGCTATGTCGTCACTTCACTGATTGCCTCCAGATTGTTAAGATGTAGCTCGGTAGAGCTCTGAGAATTCCCTCCCCCTTATGGGGGACTTGCAGTGTCTTAACTCTAAATAATAAATGTCCTTAAATATATAAGTCTCTCGTTTCGGAATTTTTTTGTGTGCTCCCTTTTTTGGTAAATCACCTGGGCCGATGATTAACACCTTCACATATAAATCTGGTGCATCAGGCCTTTGTTTTTCCCCGTTCATAAAAAACACACATACAGCGAGAGAGTTAAAAAATAAAGTACAACTTCGCCTGAAAAGCATCTGTCAAGCACCGTCGGACATCAACTAGTCAGGACTGCTAAAAAAAAACTTTTTCCGAAGTGAGTTATGTAACGAAGATTATCGCTACATATCTTTTCCCTTTCATAAATGCAATAATTATTTCCCTTTAATAAATTCTTAGATTTATTTTAACTTCCCTTTTCACTAATGAACCCATTTGTCTAAATTAATTCTACATTTAATAGTTAATTTTTAGCTTTCATACTCCCACTAACAGATGTTAAAACTTGTTAACTTTTGGAACTCTCTGTAGAAAACAATAATAGAATTTCCTTTCTCACAAATTTCTGTTGTGTCTTTGAAAAACATCTGCCCAACAGATACCGCACTTATTAACAAAATAAAGAACACTCTGGGCTTAGTTCATCATAATCTTTTATCCGTTACATTTTTACTAACATCTGCCTTACACACCCTGTTTTCATTCTCACAATTAATGCTTAAAGCTAGAAACACTTTTATCTCTGTTTATCCTGACTGTGCTTTCTTATGTGTTCAATTGCGCATCTGGATAATATAATTTTGGTCAGCAAAACTCCAATGTATGTAACGGCCTGCATATCTCTTGTCTACTTCCCAGGCTTAAAATATTTCTATAACCCTAAAAGATATTCGCAGATGCAAAAATAATCCTTGGGTTCCTATACCACAAAATTTAGCCGATCCTGAAGGTGTGGTCTACCAAAGTAATATCGTCAAAATCTTTGTATGAAAAACTTCTTACGCCTCTTGGCGATAAGCGATATGACGCTATGTCGTCACTTCACTGATTGCCTCCAGATTGTTAAGATGTAGCTCGGTAGAGCTCTGAGAATTCCCTCCCCCTTATGGGGGACTTGCAGTGTCTTAACTCTCACTAATAAATGTCCTTAAATATATAAGTCTCTCGTTTCGGAGTTTTTTTGTGTGCTCCCTTTTTTGGTAAATCACCTGGGCCGATGATAAACACCTTCACAAATGCTATGGAAGAAATTTATAAAGATACCTTGCTCGCATAATCCCATACATGTTACCGGGTGTCCAAAAAATGACTGATGGATTTTAAAATTCAATATATTGCAAATGGTGATAGCTATTTAATAAATTTTTGCAGGAGGGTTATGTATAATGTCAAGAAATTTTTTTAACGTAACTTTCTATTTTAGTCCGAATTTCAAGCAATAGGTGGCGCTGACGGTGATTGAAGGCCAGGTGATCAATGCTGAATGAAGTGTCGACCTATATATATATATATATATATATATATTATATATTTGCATTGGATAGTAGAGATTGATCTGTATGCAGGTCATTTTTTTTACTTTATTGATTTTGATTACAGGTATTTTTTAAGATGGCACTTTTATTTACGGAAATGTTTTTGAAAGTGAAAGCACTCTCATAAAAAATATCTGCAACCAAAATCGAAAAAGTAAAAAACGGTCAGCATTCAGATCAATCTCAGCTATTCAATGCAAAAAAATCAGGTACTACTTGGTTATCCCGTCGACCATTTTCCCCAAATTTTAGTAAGTAATAGCCAAGTTATGTATGTTGACGTAACTTTTATTTTAAATAACGAAAGAACAAATGAAATAGAAGAACTTTAATAAAAATACATGTAAAAAGTGAAATTAAAAAACATCTGATAACGTTTTAAACATGTGTATCGTGTTTAATGTCATTGAATGTGACATTCATAGTCATCTATTATTGGCATTTAATCTTATAATTTTGCGATAGTTGTTTCGTCGACGGGATAATCCAGTAGTACCAAATATCAATTAAAAATATTGAAGTGCAACAGAAATAGCTTTATAAATTTCTTCCATAGGATTAGCATTAAAGAACGGGTCTTTTCATCTGACTGAAGGAGCCCCTTAAACAGTTATTCCATTTCATTGCGCAATTCCGCTCTTAAAATGCATGTTGGTAACCTTTGCAACTGTGTAATAACATATATTTCTAGAAATATGTGCAGAAAATAATGATTCAAGCCAACGAAGCGCTTTCATGCCACTAAAAATAAAAAAAAAATTAAAAAAAAATTTTAAAAAACGGTTGATTTTACTGAAATATAATTGGTAATCTGGACGTCAGTACAATCTACGTTTTTTAACGGAAAAGCTTCCGTAAGTTCCAACACAAAAATTCCCTATTTTCCTGGAATTCACGAAAATTTTTACGTTGAAAAACAGTAAGTTGTACTCTCGTCTAGATTACCAGTAGTATTTCCGTAAAATCGGCCGTATTTTTTTTTTTTTTTTTTTTTTTTTTTTTTTTTTTTTTACAGTGTGCGCCGAAATCAACAGCGTTCTCTACTCTCACAACATTGCATTTTCATACTTACATTCCTCTACGAAATTTTTTTATTTAGATCCCCTTTATCTACCTTTACGTTTCCAAAATGTAGTTTTGAAACAACCTGGATTTTTATTGATATTTACGCATACTACAAATGTAGATGCATGTTAATGCAATTATAAATTTTTGAATTTATACACCGACCTTTATGTTACTTTAATAAAAATTTATGAGAAATAAATTACAATAAACTGTAAATTATTACAATTTTTTTTTTCAAAAGTTGGTTTTTTTTATTATTTTTTCTATAAATTAAAATTACTTTTATATAACATGTCAAATACAAAAATATATCTCAGAAATAATTTAATTTATTTTGCAGGTCCTGTAGTTGGAATCATAGGCCAGAAGTATGGTGTTCGAACAACGACTCTTATTGGAGGAATCATAGGGACCATAAGTTCAATTTTTTGTTTCTATGCACCAAGTATGATATGGATAACAATATCATGGGGAGTACTAAATGGTAAATATCGAAAAGATTTCTTAAAGAATAATAATATATCTATAAAAATTAGCTGTAAACTATTTTATTATAAATTAAAATCCTTTAACTTTCTTTCAGAAAGCTGCTCGGAATCAATAAAAAGTACATAACTTTTCAATTCAAGTACATCATAAGACAAATACATCGATGCAAATATTTGTTAATTATTCCGGAGTCTGATCCAAAACAAACATGTTTTAAACCAGATATTAATATATATTAGGAAATGTGGTCTTCTTTCTATAAGGTAAGGGAGAATTGTACAAAACCGAGTAGGCGGGTAAAACCGGGCAGTGCATTTTCCTCTTTGATTTAAGGTTGTATCTCTCGAAGAACACCTGGAAGTGCTTGCCGAAAGTTCTTATGGCATTTATAGTTAAACGAAACGCTACTGTGTTATTTTTTGTGTGAAGGATTGAGTTTGAATTTCAGTTTAAACGTGATTTGTTTGTTTCGCGGTTTTACCCATATAATAACTGTTTCACAGCATAAAAAATGTTGCTAAGTACTACATGTAATTCTTAGCTTTTCTTCTAACATTTTAACAGTTTTACTGATCTTTAACTGTAGGATTCGAAGTATTAACGCCGTGTTTTATAATCTGTGGTATGTCGGGTTAAAAGCGGGTACTTAAGAGAGGTTCAAAACTGCGTAAGGCTACATTCTTTCGAATACAATTAAATTGACATGCATCTATGAAGTGTATAATAAGATATACGTTCTGTACAGTATGCGCTGCAAAGAATTTTTGTTATTCCTTTACAGGGCCAAACAAAAGTATTCCATTACATAATGGGTATAAGGGGAACATTTATTGGGGGGGGGGGGCGAGTTTTAATTATATTAAACTATTTCACATTTCATAAAGCTGAGATATGTTGCTGCGGTTTCCTGTAAATTACTTTCTGTATTAAAGATGATAGTATTTGCAAAGGCACACAAAATATTTGGGATACTATACTGTATCTGAAATACTGTATAACTATTACAGCAAGATCCGAATATTTTTAAAGCTTAGTCATAGTACAAACGCATCTCAGTTGCTACATTTGATGTGCAATCTCCGACTAGTTTTTATAATAAATGCTGTAAGTTATAAAAAATAAATAGCGTATGATTAAAAGATTTAATAAGAATTTAAATTTAGTCAGAGGCTCAACTAAATATTGACAAATTTTGTATGCTAAGATATTTGCTAAAATCTGTATTTCTTTTAATTTTTGCAAAAAGTAATTTTATTTTGAATTTAATAGAGGAATTTATCTCAAGTTTTAGCATGCAAAACTGAAATTTAATGCTACAATCCTAAGAAAAAAAAAAAAAAAAAAAAAAAAAAAAAACATACTGGATTTTGAAATAAAATGATAGTTTCTCCAATGTATTTATCGACGGGAAAAATATAAAGTACTTACACTAGGAGATATATGCCAAAATTCATTATACTTTTTGCGATAGAATATCATTAGTTACTTGATAGGTTGATTTACATTATGTATTTTCGTCTAAAATTTACTAATTTATGCTTCAGAGAATAAAGTAATTAAAAGCTTGCATATTGAGGTTATACTCAACTTGCGAAGCATGAGCCACATATGGATCGACGTGATTCCATTTTCGGCTCAAGGCACAAAACGCCTAATACATGATTATAAATTTAATTAAGACACACATAAATATATTTAAGACCTCCACTTTTGTTTTATATAATTTCGTAAAAAGAAAAAAATCACTGTTGTTATTTGTAATTATTTAAAATTATATTTGATCAAATAATGTTTTTACGTACACTTCTACTTCTGCCACAGTGCATTTTGTTTCCATTTAATACCAAAAATTGTTCCTGAATATAATCAATTAAATCTGCGCTATATATTTCTACAACTTAAAAAAAGTTTTTGCATTGAGCGAAATACTGGATAGTTAGGGAAAAAAATATCTTGACTTTTTTTATTGAGAATTTTGATATTATTCAATTTTTTATTTTTTGCTTTTTATATTTACTTATGGGCCATTTTTCCCATTCGCTTTAATTTCATGGTAACGGACTTTGACATGTAATAAATTTGACATTAAAAAAAAAAAAAAAAAAAAAAAAAAAAAAAAAAAAGAACTTGCTAAAATGAACTCGCTTGTATATTTTCTAACTTAGATAATAATTTACATACCTTCTAAAACTATTTAGTAAACTAGCAGCTTACATTTCATTGCTTACAAATATGGTAACAGATTTGACAAGTAAAGGACTTGACATTTCAAATAAAACTATTAGAAATAAACTAGCTTGTATAATTTCTAACTTAGATAATAATACACATACCTTCTGAAACTATTTTGTAAGCAATATTTAATTACAAAAGTGCAAAAATCATTGTTTTAATATTAAAATTTACGGTAAAAGACTTGACAGTGAAAAAAAAATACCAAGCTTTAATGATTTATATCTCAAAATTTTTTATTGATTTTTTTAATTTTTCATGTTAGAAATGTTCAATATAATCTCCTTTAACTAAAACATAGCTCAAACAAAACTTTAAACATTAATTTATGTTTGAATTTTCTTCTTATTACTCTGGGACAGCATATGAAAGCGAAATTTGAAAATGGCCCTTATATTGCTTTTCAGTGTGAAACATTCGGCACGGAAAAAATCAGTAATAAAAATGTATACACTTTTATTTGTAAACAACGAACATCATGGCACATCAATTGAAAATCAAATTTTGAATTGCTTAAAAGGTGCAAATGCCAATTTAGGGAAAAAAGTTCCACGCCGGGAATCGAACCCGGGCCATCAGTATAGCGTACTGACGTTCTGCCAACTAAACCACATGGAACGACACCGAGCTAGGAACTTTTCGCTATTACATGTTGGCAAGACTACAAACGCAGCACAAGATGGAATATAATCCGCGAGCCACCGATCTGAGGCAATCACGGAACTCAAATTAATCCAGCATCGATTAAATATATTAATCCTCATTAATCATGGTATATTTTTACAACTCCACAACATTTTAGATCGAAATAAATATATCAAGAACTTTATTGTTTAGAAATATTTTTGCTTTTAAAAAATTTCTTCCGGGAAAAACACTCAAGCCTGCTGATAATATTAACTTCGTATAAATCTTCGTTATGCTACTTTTTTTATCTTATTTAATTATTTATTTTAATTTCCTCCTTAAAAATAAAATAATAATAATAATAATAACGGGTCGCGGTCCGCTTAATGTCGAAATATATTCTTGCGGCCTGTGAGAAAAAAAAAAGTTTGGACACAGCTTATTTATTGAGTTTCGTTTATAGTTTTAAAGTCCGTATTGTTTTCAAAACTAATTCTTTTTCTTTACACAGGTGCGGGAGCTGCTTTAACAATGACGATTCCACAAGTTGTACTGAATCAGCATTTTAAGAAGTATCGCACAACAGCATCTGGAATGGCGTTCTCCGGTGGTTGTGTGGGATCTTTCCTTTTCCCTGTATTATTAGAATATATGATCAAAACTTATGGTTTAGGAGGTTCATTCTTAATATTGTCTGGAATAATTATGAATACTATTCCAGCTGCTATGATGTTAAGAAAACCTTCTTGGTTGAAGGAAGAATCAAAAAGAAGCATTACAGCATCAGTGAGAGAGCAAAAATTAAAGGAAATTTCTGAATTCGAGAAATTTCAAAATACCTTAAATCAAAAAGATAATGAACGCTTTAATAAAAAAATAAGATGTTTGAAAAACCATAAAGATAATTGCTGTCATAGCACTTATTATTCTTCATCTGATATTTCTAGTTTGTTAGAAGTGGATACACAATTTTTTAGAAGAAACTGTGATTTACTAATTAAATTACTTAAAAATATTAACCTATGCGTAGAAAATGTTGATGATGATACCATGCTATTAACTGTACCCGAAAATATATTTCAAAAATACTTTGAAGATTTGTGTACTTTGATTGAGAATATTATTAACGAGGTTTACTCACCAAATGAAAGTGTTGTAAAAGAATCCTCTAAATACTCCATCACTGGTTCTACAAGCAATTTTAGTCAAAGAGATTGTAAAAATACTAATTGTGAAGTAGTACTATCAGCGGATATGTTAAAAACGCATATGAATGCAGAATTTTACAGCAGCTTGTCAATACAGATAAATAAATATATTAAAAATGACATTAAAAATTATCCATCTGTATTTTCAGAAGAAGAATGTACTAAACTTACCATATTACTACCGCAACTTAGGTATATTTTTAATGAATTAAATGTGAATGAAAAATTTTCCTTCTCAAACAGTCATAATGATAATAAAGTACCTGGTGAGAAGAATGTTGATCAACATCCTAATACTTTCAAAACTCATATAAAAACTGCCATTAGATTACACAAAAATCCCCTATTCTTGCTTATAAGCTTCTCCAGATGTGTTCATTTTTTAACGTTTGTTCCAGCTATGACAATTATTGTCGATTTTTCAATGGATAAAGGCCTATTAGAAGCTGATGGAAAATACGTAATCGCTGCAATTTCTTTTGGTGATTTAATGGGTCGCTTGTGCTTAGGTTGGATTACAGATAAAGAATACTTATCACTTCCTAGGTAAGTACATTTAATGCGTATAATTTCGAAGTGATGATCTGAAAAGCACCAGTTTAAGAAGTTTTATTATTTTTCTTTTCATATCTTAGTATATTGTCCCACTTGGAGATAATTTTTTTCAGTTTATAATGACAGATTTATAATTCAAGGAACATGTTTTCTCTAAAATATAAAAAATCCCTAAAAAATGCTTGAAATGTAAAAAAGTAGTTGAACATATATTTTTAACTTAATTTGTAAAAGTATAAATAGTGTAAAGTTTAATTTAAATTAAGTAATTATGTAATGATTTACTGAATAATAAATATGTTTCAAATTTCAGAATTTACAGACACAGATTTTTAAATAATCCTCAAATACGATCTTAATACTTTCAAAATTTTAAAAATGTGCATCTAATCTAACGCATTAAATCACTTTGAATTTTCAAAGATTCGTGCATACATATTTATTCTTTATTTATTTGTATTTGAGTACTACTTTGTTTAAAGTCTGAAAAATAAATAGAGACATTGTTATTTGCTCTTCAATAAATCAGATATTTTTAACACTGTTTTAAAATTTTTAGAATGCACTCCGTACTTTCTACATTACAAAAATACGTAAAATTTTTTTGATATAATTTTATAAAATAATTAAAATTGTAAACTGGTAAAATTTCGCCTCTTAAGAATGCACTAAGTATTCTTAAAAGTCAAATATTTTCAAAGATATAACTTACCAATTTTGGATAGTGTTTTCTATTATACTTTTGAAAAGAATTCCCTTCTTTTGAATGTTAAAGAAATCAGAAGTCTATAAAATTGAAATTTATGAATGCTTAATAATACAATATTCAAAACATCGCTGTAGAATATTGAGATGCTTGAAAATATGCACGTACAAGTGGAAATAATTACCATATTGAGTATGTCTGCATTTTCAGTGGGACCCACAAGAAAAGTGACATGTCTCGACAAAAGTAAATTTCACAAGAGAGTCAAAAAAAAAATTTGCATGAATTTATTAAAGATGAAATTATAGCACTTAGCTCTACATGCAGAAATGAAATCGTGCATAAAATCATAAAACAATTAAAAATGAATATTTAGGACGAGGTTTGGAGTGTTGGGTAATTTTACCTCTACACACAATCCATCCCTTTTCCGTGATCACAATGGGACATACAGCGTAATAATGGTATTTATCGTATAACTATACTTATGAAGCTGTTTATGGAGTAAGACACGTGATTTTATTAACCTCCTGACTGCCGCCGGCTGATTTTTTCACACACTAAGCTGCAGGTTTCACTGCAACATAAGCAGTATTTAAATTAGTATAATTCCACAAATAAAACCCAGTTCTGAAAAATTAAGTTAGGATTGATGCTATCAAAGATTATACACCGATACTAATAACGTATTTTGCATCAGGTTGGAAAAAACATCTTTTTTTTTATATTTTTAATAAATTACAGAGAAAACAACATTACAATATTACCCTTTGGCTGGGCAGTCAGGGGGTTAAAGATGAAATTGGAGCACTGTCATAAAACAATAAAACAATTAAAAATGAAAATTTAGGATGAGGTTTGGAGTGTTGGGTAATTTTATCTCTACACACAATCCACCCCTTTTCTGTGATCATATTTGGACATATAGTGTAATAAAGGGATATCCCGTATAACTATACTTATGAAGCTGTTTATGTAGTAAGACACATGATTTTATTAAACATGAAATTGTAGCACTTAGTGTTACATGCAGGAATTAAAACGTGCATAAAATCATAAAACAATTAAAAATGAAATCTTAGGATGCGGTTTGGAGTGTTGGGTAATTTTACCTCTCCACACAATCCACCCCTTTTTTATGATCACAAATGGACATATAGAATAATAAAGGTATTTCCCGTATACCTATGCTTATGATGTTGTTTATTTAGGAAAACACACCTATGACAAACCTATTAGTAGAATAAAATGCAAAAGGAATTTTTGAAAGATGCGCTACTTTTCTTGCGGATAAGTGATATGTACTTCTTTCTCCACACATTGATTTTCCCTGTAGTCAATCGATGAGATGCAAAATCTTTATTTTTTAAAAAATCTTTTTGGTGCCACAAAATAATTTAAAACCTGTAAATCAAAATTAATGTAATGAAAATTTTATTTAGATTAATAAAATTTCATGTTAAAATAACTTAAAAAAGAAAAAAAGTGTTTGTGGGAAAAATCATGTATTTAATACATATTTATTAATCATAAATAAGTGATTCGTATTATTATTTTGATTCTCTATTTTATTAGACTACTTCCTTATGATTAATATAGTATAAGCCTCAGAGAGTCCTCATTAAAACAGCAATTTTGTATTCCAAAAATGTTTACATCTTTTGTCTAAACAAAAGTCATCTGTATTTATATATATATGTATATATACATATAGATAAGCAGTCTTTGTAGTATCTAGAATTAATCCTGTTAGTTGCAGGCAGATTGTTTGTTCTTGTTCAGTGATGTTTGCTGCAATACGTGTGCATTTAAACTCTTGCAATACAGCAGTGTCAACACAGTTTTAAAAACTTAATTGTTACTAAAAGTTTATTTCCACATATATATAATTCGGGTTTTATAATAAACGATTTTTTTTTTTTTTGAGCATTCAAAAAAAGAGTTACAAATAGAACAATAATAACATTTTGCCCATGTGTTTTTAATGTTATTATAACGAACTAGTGTGGTAGGATAAGATAAATATAAACTTCTTAAAAATACCATAAAATTGCAAACATGCGTAAAGGCTTTCAAAGATTTTTAATCATTTTTTATCAATCGTAAAGTATACGTACGGCTGATTACACTTTCAAAGTATGGGCAACACCTTTCAAAATAGAAGCATGCGTTCTTTACGCCTTATGAAGAAAGACTAAGTACTTTTGAAAGTTTTTGGCATGTCTGTAATTGCATGGTGTTTTTAAGAAGTAGTTCGTGATTTTATGTATGCCATTTTGGATTAAAGTAAGAGGCTTAGCTTATTTATTTTTAAATCATTATAATAGTTTTACAAATAGTAATGAGCTATATTGGTATAAAATTTCTCATTTGAACATTTGCGAATGAATTATTTACTCATACATGTTTTAAAATTATATTTTCTTTTTATTTTATTTTAGATACATGTTTTTAGTTATGGTAATGCAAGGTGCATGCACAGCAACATTAAATCTTATGACTTCTAAACCAGCATTGCTTTCTACTATCGCTGTATTCGGACTATTGCAGGGATCCTTATTTGTTAGACATCCTGTTTTAGTTTCAAAATACTTGGGCAGTCATGAACAGTCAGTTGCAATGGGTTGCTTTAATTTTTTCTCTGGATTGCTTGGATTTGCATTACCAAATTACATAGGTAAATAAAAAATGCATTCTAGGTTAAATTTATAAAAATACTTAAATGTTTATTTGTATTTTAACCAATTATTTTAAAGTAACAGCAGCTACGAAAATACAGCTTTATCATTTCTTATTATAGTGTTTAAGCATGTCTTCACCCTTAATGAAGTTCTTTAACACACACAGTAAAAAACTGCAACCGCTTAATGTTACTTAACAATGCATTACGCTACATCTATGTGCAATGAGTATGGTTTAAGGTAGATTGGGTATCATATAAATATAAAGAATGTAAAATTACACCCAATGTCATGAAACCATATTTAAATTACTGTATCAAAGACTAAAAGAAGAAACATTTTTATTAAATTTTGTCATCACAGGACTTTAATACTTTCATTTTGTAGTTTTCTTCAGTTTGGATCAATATGATATTTTTACCTGAAAGATTCATTAGAAAAAAATGCATGGTAGCAGGTACTGTTTCTGAATGAGATAAGTGGAAATTAAAATAATCGAGTTTCTCACTAGTTAAGGCACAAATTAGTATTTTTAGATGTTTCACTATTATTTTGCACTTTTTTGAAACGAATAAACTGTTATTAGCTTACTATTTGTATAAGAGTGTATAATTTTCACCATTTAACAGTAAGCCGTGACCAAGCATGCTATAAAATGTAATAAAAAGATACATTTTTTTTAATTGTTTATTTGTTATTTTTAAAAATCGTGTTTCATAATTGCCTTCTTAACGAGTATAGTCAATCAGATAGTCCAGTCAAAATAGGCATTTAACCTAGGAAAAATTAGAGAAGAGCTGAAAATTTGCAAAAACGTTTAGAATATCATTCCAAATGAAATCCCGAAAATCTTAATCAATCTGGCTGGAGCAAAAAAATTTATTCAAGGTCAAAGATCAAATATACAAAAAATTCGTTTTTTCAGATATCTGTTAAACAGTAAATTTTATTGTAAACATAGTTATTACATAAATTTAAGGTTATTATAAAAAATGAAATTTTCTACAAAACAGTCCTTACACTTTTAAGAGGCTACTTCATTCAAACGAAAAGACCCGTTCATTAATATTAATCCTATGAAGAAAAACTTATAAAGATGTCTCGGTTGTATTTTAATATTTTTAAAGGATTTTTTTTCAATGGGTAGCTGAAATTCAATTGTATGCAAGCCGTTTTATAGTTTTTTTTTATTTTGTTTACAGGTATTTTTTATGAATACGCTTTCATTTTCGGAACCGGTTTGGAAAGCGAAAGCACCCTCCTAAAAAATATCTGCAACCAAAATCGTAAAAGTAAAAAACGGCCTGCATTCAGACCCATCTCAGGAGTCCAATGAAAAAAAAATCATTTAAAAACACTGAAATGCAACCGAGATATCGTTATAAATTTCTTCCATAGGATTAGCATTAGCAAACAGATCTTTTATATTGACTGAAGTAGCCTCTTAATACATTTATCTTACTTGTTAATTATGCATCTGCGAATTGTTTCTTGTTTTATTTCCATCTTCTTCTTCCTCTGGTTGCTAAGTTCCTGTCCATTTCTCTGAGAAATCCGATGGATATTGGTATTTCTTCACTGATGTCAGAAGCATCATCATCTGTTGTGTTTGTGGCAACATTTGAACAAAACTGGCCGTGACAATTGTTATAAATTGGTGAACAAACCAAACCACCAAGTTTTTTCCGCTCATAATTTAAATTGAAACCCTTTGTGTAGTTACAAAAAATTGTAGGGAACGATATTTATGGTGCAAGCGAGAGTAGAGTTTTAATTGGCTCCAAATCGTTATTGTTCAATACCCATCCCCAGTTTTCAGGGTCAAGTTTATCACATAACTATATTTGGACTTGAAAATAAACTCGGTATAAATTTTGGAGAGCAGCACTAGATGTTAGTGGAAGAAATGATACCTGAACAACTTTATTGTGGCGTGTTCTCTTCGCAGAACTCAGATATCTATAGCTATCTTTAGAATCAATATTTTTAGGAGCTCTGTACATCTCAAGAAGTAAACAAATTTCATTAGCAATAATGATATCCGAAGAAGAATCGATTTTCTTAAATGTCTCGGCATCGCAAATTAAGTTATTACTTTTTTCAAATAACTTGAATATTTGAATTTTACCTTTTCTGAAGAGAGCTGACGATATGTCACAACCAGTTATGGCACCTAAAAATAATCTATGATCTCTACACTTTGGATATAATTCCAAACTTTGCGATGAATACATTTTCGTTTCTATCTGAACTTTTCCCGGTTTCAAGAAATAAACTGTTTTATCAGTAGGCGTTTGTACAGTTTATATGATTAACAAATAACATCTTCCACAACAACAATAGTTGTACCTGCACTTGACTGTTCTATAGTTGTTTTAACTATAAGGAAGTCACCCTCGTTATAAGCCTGTTTAAAAATACCAGCAACATTTAATTTTTCGCATAACATTGAAATAAACCGAAACTTTTTATGAATATTAGAAAGGAATTGTTTTTATTTTGTAAGAAGAACGATAAATCGATCAAAAAGTACATTAGCAGAAGAAGATATTTAGCAGCGATGTTGTTCTGCCGCTTTTATATATTTTTTTATAATCAGCATAACCAGCAAATATTATAATAACGTTGTGACCATAATGATTATATACATATCAAATGTACATAATATCAAATCAATATTTTCTGAACCTGAGGAGATGGATTATATAAGAAAACCGGACATCCATTTTTATCTCCAGTTGCAGGCTTCAAGAAAGAACGAAAGCAATCAAGATTATACTTAGCTTCAACAGCAACTAAATCGTATTAAAATATACATATACAAGAAAAGTCTTTTCAAAATTATTCGAATGTTTCTTGCTACCTCAACGATAGTATCTTTAAATGAAATTGTTACAACTCGATATTTTACGCGCCGACGATTCTTCGTTTTTTTTCTTTTCATTTTCTTCATTCGCTTTATTTCCACAAAATAAACAAAAATTTCCTAAAGCAAAAAGTTGGCTCATCTAATCGCGCACTAGTCCAAGGTGTGATCAGTGACGCAGCCAAGGGGGTGGTTTTGGGGTTAAAACCCCTCCCAGCGCTAAGAAAAATCGATATAATTGCCGCTTATATGAATCAAAGACGAACTTTTGCGCATTTCTTTGGCACATTTAGGAATTCGCCTCTTTACTGAATCAGATTTCATTTAATAAAGTGATTCAATTAAATGGCGAAAATTCTATTTAAAATTGTGAAAGTGCATATTACATGGATTAGTTAAGTAAAAATTGGTTATTTGAACTAAATCACTTTTTTGTGACGCATCATGCTAAAAAATGATGATTTCCTGCCACACAGATGCTCTTTGAATTTAAGCATTGTACAGTAAATATTCTAATTAGCACTGATTCCATTAACCGGCGGTTCTAGTAAACGGCAATCATCTTAATCAGAAACTCTAACATCCCCCCCCTCAAGAACCGAATTCTGGCTGCGCCGGGTGGGATGCTAGTAGTTAATTACAAATGAAGCAAATTTCCGACATTTTGATGAGCGTATAGAAACTAATGTTTCGATATTTTTATTTAAACAAAACAGAATAATCTCCGCACAAACGAACTGGAAGGTAAAAGTATGCAATTAATCCCTAAATAAAATTACATTTCTAAAAAGGAACCATTTGACCACGGGACGGCGCGCTCTTCTATTGTTCAGTGGGAGGAGAGAGGGGGGGGGGGGAGAGATTGATCACAGCTTACCTCGAGTGCATTGGATAAAGTACGCCCGTACCTCACATTATTCTACTTAATTTTAGTATATCTACTTATATCAATCCCATTCAACAGTTAACAACATGAATTAATTTCAAGAAAATGTAGATATGTGAAATATGATAATTTTTGAAATTTTTAATTTTTACAATTTTTGAAATTGCAATATCTTAAGAAGGAGGTGACGAAGGTGTGTGTAAAGACCATTTTTATAGGAAATCCTGAAATATTCAATTTTTATGACAATTATTTTTACGATAAAACTCACCGTTTACCAGTTAACTGAAAAAAGCTAATTATTTTATCTTTGACCTTTGACCTTGAATAAAAATTTTTCTCCAGTCAGATTGACTAAGATTTTTGGCATTTCATTTGAAATGATGTTCTAAACGTCTACACAAATTTCCAGCTCTCCGCTAATTTTTCCATTATTTTTTCCCATTATTTTTTGTCTATTTTGACTGGACTAAGAGTAACTTTGTGCCAAAGCAGGTCATCTTTGCTTCAACTTTACGAAACTTTGGTCCATTTCGCCATGGTGGTATCTTGACGAATTATTTTTAGTAACCTGCAAAACTCACAATACTGCTGCTATCAATATTTTGAGACAAAACATTAACTGTTAATTCAAGTGATATAGCAGATTTTTCTCTTTTTTCTGTCTTGGCCCAAAATTACTCTTAAAGGTCAAAGTTATCCTGATTGATTGCATTTAACGCTCATTATTTGTGAGAATTTGAATACTTCTTAATTTAGAATTATAGAATTCTAATATCGGAAAGCCTCAAAGTGAAATATTTCTATCGAACGGGTCATTATGCTATTCATGCAGAAAAATAATTAGCAGATCTTACGATATGCTGAACAAATATGTTATTTATTAATTAATTTTTCACATATGAAGATGAGTTTTTAAAAAACAGTTACAAAAACAATAAGAAGTTATTTATTAACATTAAATTTGAAATACAAAAGGGAATTATGAACCATACACTTTGATCACTTTTCCACAAATCAATAAATCGACTCGGGAGTCTGCAAAGGCATCCTTGTGATTGGTATGGCAAGATGTTTTGAAAAGGGATATTGCCAGTTTTTGCCACATCAACAAAGTTACATGAATCTCTTTCATGAATCTCTTTTCTCTAATCACTTTACCAATGCGTGTAAAGTGATGGTGTCATCTTTCTGTATGAAAATGACTGTCCACAATGCACATAAAACAGCTCATTGTTAGCTCATGCCAAACATACAAAACGGCATAAATAAGAGAAAAAAAAATTTCGACTTGATCTGTTACTTAAATTCATGATAGTTATACTTTGTCATGAAAATGATAACGTAAGTGTCAAATTTTAGTTAATTTTAAAAATTGATAAAAAATAAATTAAAAGTTCTCACCTTTATTTTCCGTATTCAAAAATCTTAATTTCTCCCATGCAGCACTTAATGATTTTTTCTTTACATCTTTTATTATAATAAAATTACACTTTATTGCGGATAAGATTACAGAGATTTATGAATTTTCATAAAAATAATGGTGTATATGGATTATAAACATTGGGTTTTTTGAGTATCTGCTCACCCAAAATCATTCGAGAAGACAAAAAAAAAAAAAAAAAGTCTGAATTCCTTATTTTATACTCTTCGCATGAAAGGTAACTTTGAAAGCAGGGGATGATGGAACTATTCACTTTAGTTTATAAGGAGCGGCAGCTGATGAATATTTTCAGGCACGAGGTTTCAAAATACATCACGCCCATTCTGCTGGGTTAATATCATTTTAAAATTTTCATATTTTTTCACTACATTTTACGCATTTTTGCGTAATTTTATTTTGCAGTATTTTTTTAGAATGTTGGTTTGCATGACGCTTACACTATTATGCACACATTATTACAATGCGGTGAAACATATTTTTAATATTAAACGTCCAAATGTTTTTTTATCTATTGGATTATTTTTTATTTTCACAGAAAAATGAAAAAAAAATATCTAAATACATTGTGTTTTTATTATAAGCTTTTAATAAAATTTGTATGTAAAAGTAAAATATTTTTTACGCAATAATTTCATGTAAAAAGTCACTATATTGAAAATATTAAGTTAAATGTGTTTAAGAGAAATAGTTTTAAAATAAAATAAATAAATGTGTTATTTTAGCAGGACACTTTCGCGACATAATGGGGGTATTATGATTTCATATTCTACATCAATAAAATCTTTTTTTTTTTTGGCAAAATTAATACTTCACTATTAGACAAATAATATTATATCAGTGTAATGGATATTTAATCTTGCATATTGAAATGTAATTTTTAGCTATTTGAACTGCTTATTAATTTCTCAGACAAATGAATAAAAATGTCAAAATATATTATTGCTTTTATTATAAGCTTTTAACGTAATTTATATATAAAAATATTTTTTTTTTATAATAACTTCATGTAAAGTGTCACTATATCAAAAATATTATGTTAAGTACACTTGAAAAAATATTTTCTAAATGATATAAGTAATACTATTATTTTTACAGGATACTTCCGTGACACAATTGGATCTTATGATTATATATTCTATATCAATGGAACTATTGGCACACTTATTGGAATACTGTGGTTTTTCGAACCGTATTTTCTTACTTGGACTACTTCATCCAAAGAACCAATTTCAGTATCTCTGTAGCACTAGATGAAAAAAGATTTTTTGAAAAAGGGGAACTATTAAATGAAAAATTTGTGAAAAAATGGCGAATGAACGGAAACTTTGCTGTCAGTAGATTTTACGTTTTTTCAAGCATTTGTTTTTTAATTATACTTTTGCATCAGACTGTTAAAACAAAAGTTTTGTTATAATTGCCAGTGATTCTGTTCAAAATATTATCGATATTTATTTTATGTAACCCAATTAGCATACAATTCCACGTAATTCCATACAAATCCACGCTTACAATGAATGAAATTATTCGACAGTCACCAAACTAGACTTAATGGTTTGTATAGAATATAATTGCATTTAGTTGTATGTGCAATATCCTAGTGTATATAGTATACATATGTACATAAATATGTAAATGTAAGAAAAAAAGTGTTATACCACATAATTCTGTTTCACAAACTTTATGATTTATATCAAGTTAATTACATAATATTTATTATTTCAGAATGTAAAATCCGAAAGTAACTTGAATATCCTCATTTATCAAAATTATTTATATATCTACTTCTTGGTATCTAATTAACCTTTTTTTCTACCATCAATATTCACGATTTAGTGGATTTCCTTATTAAGATACTTCGTATTCACACCAGAAATTTAAGTTAAGTGTCGGTATTATGACGGTCAATTATCAGCTCTAGGGATATAAGCCCAGGGATAGTGCCCTCCGTGGGGGTCTTTCTAAGGGATCCTAACTCGTATTTACGCAACGTTACCAAGGTTCAAAGAAAACCACAGAAAACTGCGAATGGTTAGGCCGACGGCCGTGACTGGGTTCGAACCCAGCACATCCCATAAATAAGCTTCGAGAGCATAACCTCTTGGCCACTGGTGGGGAGAAATTTAAGTTAGGAATTTAAAGTATAAAAATTTAAATTTAATTTATTACAGACATTTTGTTATTAAACAAACAGAAATTTTCTGTATGATTTTCTTCAATGATTTGCAATTCAGATTAAACAGAAAACTAGAAAAAAAATTAGTTTCCTTTCGATTAACTCTTTAATCGACGCAATTTTCATTTTACGTGCAATTTAAAATGAATGTTTTGGGCGAGATAATTAAAAGTTTGAAAAAAAATCAAAATCTCTGAAAATCCTCATATACTGAATTTCTTTTAGCAATAAAATATTATTCATTTGCTGAAGAAAAATTATTTAATACTTTAATTATGAATATTAGCAACAATTAGTAAAATTATATATATAATCTAGATTAAAATAATTTAAAATCTTTGGAACTCACCATATTAGGAAACTTTGTCATAAAATATTCAGAAGGAAAACGGCTTGAAATAAAAAAAATACATCCATTAATTAATTTTAATTAAGTTTTAAAATCAGAAGCATATGTTTTTAAAAGACACATATTGTTCTAGATTTGATGTCTCAGAGAATTTCAAATGTGATCTAAGTGATATTAACGCTTGCACTGATAAATTTTACATTCGATGATTACAAAGTCAGCTTTTCAAATAAACTCAAAAATTAACTAAATTGCCCTTTAGGTATATATATTTAAATAGAACGTATCTTGGAATAGTATTAATGCAATATTTGTTTGACTTTTGTAAAAATAGTACCCACTGTAAAGAAAATGCAGCTCTTGTATTTTCTATGTAGAGGAGAGGAGGGCTCGCTTGAACTGGCGGCACCTTTGAACACTCTAAATATTTTCCTTCAAATAAATCATTTTTAAAAAATGTCTATGGCAATACATTAGTACTGCTTCAGTGCTATAAGTATGCAAAGCATCACCAATTTTTATTCACAGTACTGTCTAAGCAAGATATGTATTTTTCTCCCCCTTGAATCTAAACTTAAGAAAATAAAGTTTTAAGATTTTTGTTGACAATTTTGTATCCCTAAAATTTTGATTTATTATTCAAAGCTTAAATAAATATGTAATCTTTAGTTCATAAGCTTTCTTTTAATAAAATTCTTAAAATGAATTATGTAAACAGTTGTAATGTTGAACTCCATGTGATGGGGCACCATTGAACATCTAAAACTATGAAGTACAGAGTTGTTGATGATCCTATATATTATTATTTTTGGAATTTTTTCTATGTAAAAAAGGGTTAATTAAGAATATCAAAGAGTATGGACTTATACTGTTAATAATCTCTGCTTACTACACACATGTATTGCAATTTCTGGATGTATCAGTGATGGGAAGTTTCAAATCTAAATTGATGATGGCATTCATTTATTTGATAATTGCAAATCCCGGATAATAATAATGACTCATAATTTAGCATGTTTATCTGACAAAGCCTATACTCTTTCATTTACTCTTTCCCAAATATTATTTTTGGTTTTCGTACTAGATAAAACAGAATTTAAGTCATGTTTTTTCATAAAAAGTGTGACTGAAAAATTTTAATTTTCCAGAAGCATCAGATATCATATTGGTCGGTTTCAAGGATATTGTAAAAAAAGTTTTCACAACCAAACATAGTTGGAGGAACACTCTGTGTTGTTTCAACAATGATTTTTGACATCAACTTTGATGGATTTCAATTTGGTTCAATAATAGAAAAAATATTAGTTTCAATAAAACATAGTTATTTAATTTTATTCCTTATTTATTGCCTTATATTTCTGAAACATATGCAGCTTTTTATGAAAACTCCCATAATTTTCATATTTTATTCATTTGTTCTAAGGTATCCCTACATGGGGCAGGTTTGAACAAAAATCTTTCAGCTTTTTAAATCCTCAAAACTTTTTTAATTTACATGGAAAACATTTAATTTATGGTTCATATATTGAAGAAATGGATTGTTTTTATTATGTAATACTTAAAACGAGAAAAATATAATTCAAATAAGAAATGTATTAATTAAAAAAAATTCAAACGTGCCTCCCTTCCGATGATAAAGAAATTGATAAAGACTGATTGATAAAGAAATTTTAACGAAATAAGTCTTTTCACATTACATAGATATTATTAAAAACCAAGCGAAAAGATGAATTTTGCATTTTATGAACTGTTATGAATGTATTGTAAAACTTTTAAATTACTTATCTTATAATTTTATGTATTTTATATTTATTGTGAATAGTATAATGCTATGTATATATTTAAATGAGTATTTTTGTGCATTTACATAAGATGATTTTTTATGTGAATTGCGATTCCTACGGAAAATGCGTGTACTTGGAAATCCGTTTTATTGCATTTTAGTGCCAAAGAGGATTTCTGTGTTCTATTCTATAAAATATATTATGAGTTTATTAAGATTTACTGCACTGTAAAAAAAAAAAAAACTGTAAAGTTACTGAGATTTTTCTAGTAGATTTGTATACCAAGAACTTTTCATGTAACGGTGACAGCAAAAACTCATGTAACCTTCCTCGATTACATGAAATTTTTCTGATATGATTACATGAAAAGTTCTTGGAATGTAAGTTTACTACACTGTGAAAAAAAATCTGCAAAGGTACTAAACCTTTTCTAGGAAACTGGGATTCCAAGAACTTTTCCTGTAACGGTAACAGCAAAAATTCAAGTTTAAGAATCGATTACATGAATTTTCCCTGTTATCGTTACATGAAAAGTTCTTGGAATCCCAGTTTCCTAGAAAATGTTTAGTACCTTCGCAGATTTTTTTTTTTTTTTTTTTTTTTTTTTTTTTTTTTTTTTTTTTTTTTTTTTTTTACAGTGTAAAAAAATTTCAGTAACTTTACAGTTTTTTTTTTTTTTTTTTTTTTTTTTTTTTTTTTTTTACATTGTAAGCATATATGGCTGTAAAAAAAATATTAATTCTATCTATATATTTAATTGACTATTGTTTGTGTAACTACAAAATTCGATTAATTATTTAAATTGTGAAACGGAATGTGTTATAAAATCTGTTTCATTTTCCACAATGCCTAAAAATCTGGTCTTAATGAAAGGAGTACAGTACTTAGGAACTTTTACACACTGTTCAGTTTACAGCCATGGATGACTCGAGGAGCAACCCATGCCACTGAAGAACTATAATGAGCTACCACCAGCCAGAAGTAATATGGAGTATGGAAATACCCATATCAGAGCTGACAAGTCTTTCCGGCTTTTTGAATGCCGGTAATTTAATACACAAAATGTTGTTTTACTTAATTGGAATATTTTGACGAATTGCCGAAAGAACCATATTTTCTGTAAGATAACAGTGATTTGAAAAAAGCCGGAGACTATGCAGCTCTGCCGTATTAGTCAGTTGTATTTATCTGCAATGCTGAAAAGATATAAATAAGACTGTTGGCGCCAGATTAACATCTATTAACGCTTGGCAATAATCCTAGTAATTATTGTAACCCTAATAGGTTGTTGCCTGGAGCAATATGATAAAGTTAAAATTATTTTCAACGTTAGAACACCAGAATATTCGAATTCCAAGCATACCGGTTTCGGTAGCATATAGCATACCTTCCTCAGTGCTGAAGATAGTGGAGATTTGCTCATATATATATCTCTCATATCTTTGCTCATACATTAGAAACTTATCACTTGAATCCCCATCCTCCCTATATATGAGCAAATCTCCACTATCTTCAGCACTGAGGAAGGTATGCTATATGCTACCGAAACCGGTATGCTTGGAATTCGAATATTCTGGTGTTCTAACGTTGAAAATAATTTTAACTTTATTGTAACCCTATTTTTTGTGTATTGTCTGCTTGAATAGCCCTTTAAAGATTTTTTTGTTTTTGTTTGTTTGTTTGTTTGTTTTGGAACGGTTGAAGCAATGGCGAGCATCGTAAGAAGTCTTTGTTGTAAAATTAAAAAGTTTATAGTTATTGATTAGTCGAATTATATTAAAAAAATATTTACAGTTCACTTATTCGAGCTACGCAGCATTTTGGATCCGCTCGCTGAGTGAAACTTGCGAACTATGGATAGTATTTATTCGTCTTGTTAGAAGAAAAAAAAAGGTTTACAATGGATGTTAAAATTTTAAATCGGCGAAGGGGTAATATAAAGGCTCAAATAACAAATTTATCAAGCTACACAGCTGAAGAAGTGGATGGAACTGATAAAATTGATATTTCGAATAAAATAGAAAATTTTAAAAAGTTAAAATACGAACTCGCAGGGCATATGATGACCCTTACCACCTCTGTCCTGATTTTAGCATTCATCAAAATAAAAGTATAAACTTTTAAATTTAAGTTGTTTTTCTTATAAAATGTATGTGCGTATGCATTGTTAAGAAGAATAGACACCTGCTTTGGTGTAAAGATCTCACGTGAAATTTTAACATTTTTATGTTAATTATTGCATGTATTCGCATTTGGATTTAATTATTCAAATAGTGTTATCTTTTAAATGCGAGCTAATAAATCCTTTGTATATTTCAGAATGTAATATATGGTTTGGAATCAAGACCAACGAATTGATTTCATTTATCAATATATTTGTAATTTTGTAAATATTTTAAAAGCAAATTTTTGATATTTGTAAATTAAATTTTGTTACTTATATTTCTTTGCATCATGCTATAAATATTAAGTTTACGGCGGCTCATTGTTATCCGAGTATTATAATTATTTAATTACTTAAAAGAAAATTTTAAATAATTATGAATTATGATTTCAATGAAAATATACGTCTTTTTGTATTATTAAATCTAAAATTTTATGTTCGTTTTAAAATTATACTAGAAGATATACAAGGATTATATATTTAACGGTTAAAAGTACTAAGATAACGCTTTAGGAATTAGGTAATGAACTGAGTAGCATATTTTATGACGTGCATTTTATTACCAGCTATACCTTTAAGTGGGAATCATCAACTTCAGCTTTTCGGATGAAATTTCTTCTATTGTCCTTGATTTAAATTTTAAATTTAATAAATTAGATTTTAAAACAATTATTTAATTTAGGCACAAGTAAATTAAACAAATCTATTAAATTTTATTCGAATTATTTTAGAATATTTAAAAATCCATGCATTAAAATTTTCTTTTGTACAAAATTATTGGTAGAATTGTTTCAAATAAGAACTTTTAGACAAAATATTACCACCAAAAATATAGTCCCAGTGTCTTTTATTAAGGAAAAATAAACATTTTTCTTATTTAATGCCTCTGATGCTTAATAATTCAGCTAAGAAAATTTAATTAAGTATGCACTTCAGTCAGAGTATATTTAAAAAGAAGTTCTTTAATTGGAACTATGCTTAAAACGAAAATGGCTAACACATTTAATTATTTATGTATGTGAATACATATTCCTTTCCATTTTCATTTTATCTCTATTTTAAAACTTTGTTAAAGAGGAGTAGCAAATTTAATTATTTATATGATTTGCAAGAAAATGCAAAGAGGTATGAATTTGAGAACAATTCCTATACAGGTTTCTGCCTATCGCAAAATAATTTACTAGTTTAAAAACGTCTCGAACGAAAACATTTGTGACTTCTCTTTGTTTATTTTTACATTTATAAAAATGAAATTATAAACAGATATTTTTTCACGAACAATGGATGGTGTAAAATTTTCAAGAAACGTAATTCGTAATACACTTACTTTACTAAAAATATAATAAATATTAAAAAGTTGGAATATTTATGAGATACGTGCAGTTAAACCGCAATACATTATCATAAATCTCAAATCTCAATTTTCACTCTTTTGAACGTTACTATTTTCAAAGGGAAATATTTGTTTTATTTAATAGCTGAAACTCTACAATAAAATAAAACCAGTATTACTTTTTTAGGATTCCGTTCATCTGACGCAACCCTATTCGTCTCTGTTCTTTGTCTATTGTCTGACTCTCATTGAGTCCATACACAAAAACTATGTAAGTCAGAGAGTTCAAATTTTGTGTATTTACAGCTGAACACCTCTTGTCACACAACAAATCATAAAAAAATTTAAAAAAAAAATTGTTATCTTAACAAAAATATTTTTTTAATATCATCAATACATTTTTTGTTGTTGTTTTTCCCTTTACATTTGGAGTACATCTGTAGCCACAATTACAAAATTGATATTAAAAACTACAAAAAAAATTAATATCTCAAAAATGAATTGAAATACAGCTTTTAAACAAATTGCATTTAAAAGAAAAAATTTTCCCTATACTATGGTGTAGAAAAAAAATGTGTGATATTTGGAAGTTTAAAAATTTTCAGTAGCTTTATTTCAAAACTGAAATTTCATTTCAAATTTCAAAATGTTGCCAAAATGATGTATGCATTACGTACAGATACGTTTAGCCTTTATAATTTAGATAATTTAATATGAAAATTTTTATTTGTATAGTAATGATTATCAAATGGATTTGTCGACAGTTGTCTTATTAGTCTTATTCCGAATTTTAACTCACTATCTTCAATTAAAAAACTGAATCGTGCAAATTAATTTTTTGAAAACCGTTACTGTTCCTGTTCCACATATATTTGCACATTAGTTAGCTAAATTATAATAATGTTGGCCAAATATTTGAAAACTGGAGGTTCGGGTGCATTAAGAACCGTATGTAAAATGCCAAGTTATTTATGGGCAGACTATTTACACTCCGAAATAATAAATGTTCAAACTACTAACACTCTGATTATTCGGACTGTGTTTACTATACATAGAAAATATCACAGTTTTAAATAATTGTCTATACACATCATTAGAAAATATTTTATTGCATCGAAATACATTATTATGTTATTTTCTTTTGAGAAATTAATAAAATAGAATTAGTTCTAAAATGACATTAAGAACCTTGTATATCTTCAAATACCTTTCTTTAAATTTTTAAAATAATAATGTCATCATGTCCAGCTGCATTTTAAATCTCAGTTATCCAGACGTGACTTCGCGTTATGAGGGGAATTTACCATTACAATTTGATAGAAAACGTAAAACATTAATAGAAAAAAACAATTACAAAATCAAATAAGCCTATTTTTGCTTTTATATAGTGTCAAATGTGATATATAATAGCATATTTAGGGGAAAAATAATAAATTAGTCTTTTTTTAACAAAAGAAGTTAATATCATATTTTGCACTTTCGTTCAAACATTTTTCAATTTAGAATAACATGCATCGTTTTCAGTTACTTTTAAATTTATTATCATCTATTTCAGATTTATTTTTTCACAAAATCCTACTTTTTGAAATTTACAAACAAAAACAATTAACAAGAATTACAAATTGTATAATTCTAAAAGTTTGAGCTCGCGGAATAGAAAAAAAAAATACTACAGAAGAAACTATAAATGTACTTTTTATTCTAGCCAAATCTGATTTTTCATGCTATTTTTAATGATAGTCTAAAACGCATATGCTGAAAAAGTGTAAGCTAAATTTAAGTGGAAAAAAATACAGAAAATTAAAAATTTATGATATTTTTATGTGCATGCAAACAATGCATGTTTGACTACTTTTTTTCTATATTCAGAAATAAAAGACTGATAATAAATAAAAGTGTTTGATCTTTATATGATTCATATAATAGGAATCTGGGTGATAGGACCCTTTCCACATAAAATTATTAGTAAATAACTTTAAATTTCCTACAAATCGCAATTTTTCTTTTGTGTCATTGTCCGCTTATAATATTGGTTGGGTTACGATTTCTTTATTGGCCTAAGGTGATTAATAGATTATGTTGCACCAGACACGATTCTTTTATAAGAATAAAAGATAAAACATAAAAATTGTGCAGTATCAAGTTTAGCACTACAACTTTTCCGTAAAAAAAGATAGAAATTCATTTACATTTTCAAAATCTTTTTACTGAGTGATATCGGTGTAGGAGGAATTAGTTGCATATGGTGTCAACATTAAAGATATAAGTCATAATACATACATTATATAGTAATTTAAAAAATGTAGTATAATGTATCAGAATGTCAACATAAATCAAAATCTAACAGGTATTAATACACGAATCCAAAATTACAGTTTTGCATGAAGTAATTTCTTTATTTTGTAGAAAAAATTGTCACCATTGCTGATACATTTACAGTGAAGGAGGAATGATTTTAATATAAGAAGAAACATCAATATAAGTTATGAAATAATTATAAAAAGAAATTTAATATTAGTCGTTCGTCACAATCTTTATAAAAATTTTAATTACTTCTTAATGTAATTCTTATTACTATATAATATAATTTTTAAATTACTTCAGCGAATTACTTCCCATTTCATATCTGAAAGTGAAATATACTAACGGATCCAAACATAATATTTTAATTGCAAGTTTGTAATAAAAATTTACGAACAAGCGGAGATTCAATAAAGAATTCAAACGTGATGTTTTTAATGACAAGTTCATTTTGAACTAGCAGAGATATAATTTCGATTTCAGTAGTAAGACACTCCCGTAAGTTTATTTTTCCAATACATATTAAAATAAAATATAACTTATTTTTAAATATTTACTTCCATTTTCGTCTGAGAAAATTTTATAATTAAAATATATGGAATGATCTCTTCTTTTTTTCTTGGAGAAAGAGGGAGGCTGGCTATGATTGGGACTATGTTGTAAAAATCATTAAAATATTTATACAATGGAAGATGCATGTAAATATAGAGATAATATATGTCAAATATAAAATAATCACCAGGAATCTAATTTTAAAATATATTATTTAAAATACATATTGTTGCATTTTTTTCAAAAGAATGAAAGGACTTTTTGTAATAACAAAATTACTTTTATTCGACGGACACAAATCACAAAAAATATAAAATTTACATGTATGTACATAAAGATGTAACAAAATAATACTTTCACATAGGCATATATAAATAGCTATGATAGCTGTAATACGTTTTTATGGGATCTGAATTTCGTTCGTATCAGCTAACTCATAACTGACAGGAGGTAAAATTTATTCCGTGTCAGTAACCGAACCAAATCCCCTAGCGCTCTCTGGCCAAGTACAGAAAATCATCAAAAAATATTCGTTGCAATATTATTTTAATTAATTTTATTCCCTTTGAAGCTTAAATAAGATCTAAAACCAAGCATATTTATATTCTTAGCTAATTATATTTTTTAAGTATTTAAAATGATACTTCTATTATTAGATTAATTATTTCTTTAAACGCATACGTTGCTGTTCATATACTAAAAATTAGCTTTTTTTCACTTGAAGAGAATTCCTTTAAGAACAGGTATCGTAGTATTATAGAGTTTAATTAAACATTGCTATTTTAAAAATTATTATTCGTTTTATTTAATAGCAGAGTTTCTTTCATTAAATAAAGCAAATATTTCGAAAGGAGGCGCTGCAATCGCGATTTTTGTGCCATTTTTAATATTGTACCAACCAAAAGTATATGAAGTTATGCATCGAATTGAACCAAATTTCTTGTGTAAGTGTATGGCTATGGCTAGTTGATCCTCCCTGAATTTGAAAAAAAATCTGCCGGATAAGGGCGCTGCAATCGCGATTTTTGTGCCATTTTTAATATTGTACCGACGAAAAGTATATGAATTTATACAACGAATTGTACCAAAGTTTTTGTGTAAGTGTATGGCTATGGCTAGTTGGTCCTTCCTGAATTTGAAAAAAATCCGCCGGAAGGGGGCGCTGCAATAGCGAATTTTATGCCATTTTCAATATTGCGCCACCTAAAAGTGTATGAAGTTAGTCCTAGAACTGAACTAAATTTTTTGTCTATAATTATTTTTTGGTAAGGCAAATAAGTCCTCCCTGAATTAAAAAAAAATATATATGCCTATCATTCTATTGTTCATCGGATCGTGTAGAGACGGAAATTCGTTTTTACTCCGATTAACTGATTGAAGCAAAAATTTAAGATGAAAACCAAAGTTCGTATGGTATTGAATTAAAATTATTAAAACATTAAAATAAGTAACTATTTTTTAAAAATATTACAATGTACGTATGAGATAGAAGAAAGTTTTGGGATTGGCACATCCAAATAGTTTCTGTTTGTGTTTGTATTTTAGATTTTGAGCTCTTTCCAACGAATTGGTATGCATACTTTAATACGAAAAAATATCTTCAGACCATTTTTCAATTGATATAATGCAAAATAAAAAGGTATTAATTTAAAATTATCATAGATTTTTTAAGAAAAATTATATCTCTGGTTAATTTATTTTCCTACACTAAAAACATAATGTATTCCACTTTTTAAAAAATATAAACATATCTGAATATTAATTTTAAAATATAAAACAAAAATTAGAATCTTAAATTATGTACGACCTTAATAGTTTTATCTTATTAGGCCATGAAATTCAGATAAATAAGTTAAATAAAATTCTACTTATTAAATTTTCATTAAAATATTAATTGACTGCAGATAAGAATGAATTTGTGTTTTTTTAAATGAATCCTCTTATTCTGTATTTTAATACATTTTTAAAGTTTTAAGTAATTCAATTTCATTAACTAAAATAAAACTTAAAATGAACCCGTCTATTTATTTATTAACAAATAACTCCAAAGAAAAACAATAATCCAATTTAGTATTTAGATAAAAATATTAAAACACACCAGTTTCATTCCTGAATTCAATTATCATAATTACGTTCTTTCAAAAAGGGAAGAATAACTCTAATCATAGAATCGAGACACACATTATTTAAAATTAAGTTTTGTAGTATACTGTTCTTCTAAATAGTGTATAAATATGGTATTATTTTTTTATATTTTAACAAATTCAAACTGTTTGGCAAATAAATCATAAGAGGAACAATTTTTGCAGCTAAATGAAAATGCCTCCAGACCTTATCTTTCCATTCGGCTGAAAAAAATAAAATTCGTTTAATTTATTTGCCAATCTGTTTGTTTTAAATCGCAACATAATGCAGGAAAGAGTATCTCTAATCACAGGATCAAAACACACATTATAAATCTAAGTTTTGTAGCACAATAGAACGTTGATTAACCGAATCGATAACAAAGTCAGATTTTATTATTATTATTATTTTATTTTATTAGACATTTTTTTTATGAATGAGCCTTGAAAAAGACATCACCTTTTAGTTAATTATCCGTGAGAAAGGCTTTAGAGGTCTGCACGGACCCGAGCTTATTTCCGTATCCGGCGGAGCACAATTAGAACAAATATTTTCAACGGTCCAGGCTTGGTAAATAAAGCATTATGCTGGCCTACTAACATGGATATATAATTTTAAACAAAGCCGATAAAATATGAGCTATTTTCAATGAATATGACTTTCGCGCAAATAAGTATAAATGTGCATCATGAGACGATCCTAGTTTGACAATATTGATGCATAAATGTAACATGTTTAGCGTAGAGATCGGTGGCATCGAACAGTTACTTGGGGTCTGAGCACAGGCTCAATTTTTTCAGAAGACTCGTGCCGGGCCGAGATAATGCTTGCATTTTCTTTTATACATAGTCGAGTCAAGCCGGAACTGGACTTAATTGTTGTCAGGGTGTATAGGGCAGACAATATGTTTTGTAAAAGTATTAATAGCGTAATAAGCTTTTGTTAATGGAATAACTGGAAATAGTTTTATTTGTTGATTTGTAAAATATATATAACTTTATATACTACGTGCATTTTTATTATTAAAAAAAAAAAAAAAAAAAAAAAAAAAACGTTCTATTTGTTTTTATTATAAGAGATGTTAAGCTCGCGAGCCCTGTGAGTTTTTTTACATAATTTCTGTTAACCAAGATTTCCGATATCCGAGGTACTAGCGGTCCCAAATAGCTCGGATAATCGAGGTCGCACTGTATATCGTTATTTTAAATTATTTCACAATATGATACTATCACTTTTAATATTGAAACACGTTCAAATTGATTGGTAGATAAATCATACGACAAATAATTTTTCTGGCTAAATGAAAGTGTGTTCAGGTCGGGACATTTTCATTTATCTGAAAAAGTTACAAGTTGTATGATTTATTTACCAATTTCATTTTGTTTGCATTAAAATGTATGTATTAGTAAAATGTATAAATAAACTTTAAAAAGCGAAATCGCCTATTCATAGTTTATTGTCTTTACCTGAAGTTTATTCCTTTGAGCTACTTCATGTAACAAACTTGATTGCATTTCCAAACGATTGACTGAAGAAATTTGGTTGGATGGGGCATCGTCCAGATAGCTCAATTGAATGCACATAATTATAGTAATGAAACGAAAAATTCTAATAGCAGGTCCTAAATTATGTTTTAATAGTCAAATTTGAAACAATCTTGAGGTTAATTAAATTAAAAAAAAAAAACAGATTAAAAGAGACTAACGAAATTATTCGGAATTCAGCACATTTTTTGAAAAATGACTAAAATAAGTAATTTAAATAATGTGATGTGGATATAAATAAGCGTAAATGAAGAAGAAAAAGAAAAGGATGCATTAGAATAAGGATTTAAAATTTGCAAAACTTAAAATTTAAATAAATTAGCGCGTTGAATGACTTTTCTAAATTATACAGCATTTGTTAATCCTAAGTGATTATTATGTCAAAGAGCAATTTCGCCAAAGTGATAATTTTATCTAAGAATAAATTGAAGTTTTAAAACACAATTATAAAAATTTAAGCTCGGTTTGTATGGAAAAGTAACTCTGTTCAAGACTTTTAGCTTGTATATCGACGTTAAAATTGGTACATTTGACAGATAAGAGTATAATTAAGATTTAGGATTTAATTATTATTCAAGAAGAAGAATAATTAAATTCAAGATAATAATAATTAAATAAAGAATAATAATTAAATTCGATATTCAAGAAGCGGAAAATTCAAGACAGCACGCCTAATAGAAAAACAGTTAAATATAGTTACTTCGGTCCTTATAGAGCTATTTTGTCTATTATGTCATCAACATTGACTTTGAACTATAATAGACTATACGAATAAGACAACAATTATGGATGTTTGATTACATATTAAATGTTTTTTTTCCTGTATTTTTAAATCTTTACAAGATATATTTCGTTCGATTCATGATTCCTTTAGCGAAACCGATCAGCGTAGTGAGCAAGGTCTGCTAGTATTATTATAGAATATGATCACGGAGCAATTTTGAAGAACAAGATATCGGAATTATCGCTCTGTTAAAATGAAAAACAGAACATTTTGCAGAGACACCACTCTGCCTTGATTGTGCTAATTTTGAACCTGGAAATATTATCCAAGCTCGTAATTATGCTGTTAATATACTAACCACTGAACTGAATGGACTTATTTTCCACTGATGATCTTCATACATACTTACATACGTGATCACAGTTAGTGAACTTATGAAATAAATTTATTTCACGTTAATCTCGAATGTAAAATCATGGAGTATATTTTAAAGACTTCATTTAGGGGTGACATGTGAGATGGATTATTCTACCAATGCCTTCTTGAAAGTACCTCTCAGAAGTTATTTTACTTACGTCTGGAGTTACAAATTTGTCCTTTCAAAACAATAGAAAAAAAGACATTAGCCTACCATAAATGCATGAATACAATGTTAGTGACACAATGCGATCACACAATACGTCTGATGCATCTCTCTTGAAACACCCTTTCAGGATTTATTTTAAATATGTCTGCAGTGTGAATTGCTTTTCCGAAAACAATACCTGTATATATTAAATGCATTTTAAAACCTTCTGACACAATAATTCTGATATTCTTTTTTTCAGTTTCTTACGGAAGTCTATAGGGCGAAAACTGTCTTCTTAAATATGACAGGAAAAGACATTATTCTTTCATAAAAGCGTGATTAAAAAAGTTTTGATTGATTTTTAAAAACGTGTATGCATATCATTAAAATACTTGACAGACGAATTTTCATGTAATAAGGATATGTAAAAATAAGAAAAAAATCTGTAAATGGCCTTTTGATGTAGAAATAATTGCTAAAAAGAACATAGTAATGATGTTAACTGCTCGAACAGTGTTAAACAACAAAATGTAGTTTGCTAGTTTTATTTCATATAAGTATGTATAATTAAACAAAATATGTATAGTTAAATATGTAGTCTTGCATAAAACGAAATTGTAAATTTTGCCTTTAAATTTCATTGAATATTTTCTGCGCAGTTTAAGATTTTTAAATAAATATAAAACATTATTTTGTTGTAAAATTGAGAACTAAATCAATGAATCAAGTACATACATTTTCACATTTTCAGTATGAAATTGTATTATTATTAAATATATTTTTTGCAAAGGATAAATAAACGTCATCATTATTTTGTAAAGATAAACTCGAAAACAATATTTTCGGAAAATATGCTTTAAATCTAGTGTTGCAACAATAAAGAAACATATATTATATTATGAAACTATAAAAACTAAATATACATGAAATAAAAAAAATATAAAAAATACTTCAAATTAAATATCTTTAATATTTTGTATGAATATACTTCAACCATATTATAAATAAATGTTATTTGTTAAGCATATTTTAAATAGTGAAATATATAACAAAGCTTAATAATTTCATATAAATATTATTTCTTTATATTACCTGCTATTATTATTCAATAACTTTAGTATAAGGTATAGTTCTCATTTGGAGGAATATTTTAGTTAATTCTAAATACTATGCAATTGCAATAAACACTTTTATAAAGAACCTATAAAGAAACTGTTCGTTGGAAATGAGAAAGAATTCTAATCCTATGCAAAATAATTATGTCCTACATTTTATATATTTATATAAAGAGTGAATTAAAAACTAGTAAGTGCCATCCGTACCAAAAATATTTCCCATGTCATTAGAAACCACGTGGTAAAGGACTAATTAGAAACTTCTAAAAGCAGAAAATTTCGAGACGAATGGAGCGTCCTTTTTGTGTTGTTTTTGACAGCCTATTATCAGTACGATCAATATGTGCCCAAAAAAGTTGGGTGCCCTCCATAGTGGTATTTCTAAGGGCCGATTGATTGATTTTATTCATGACGGCAAGTTATAAACTAAGGATATAGGCCCTAATATATTTCTAAGGGAACATAAACTATATTTACGAAAGGAAATCAAATTGTGAAGAAAAATCCCGGGTGATGAGGCCGACGAGCGCAATTGAGTTCGAATTCAGCTCTTCTCGTCCACTAGATTTGACAGCAGAACATATCGGCAGTTGGTGTGGTTCCGAGACGAACGGAAACATTCAGAGAGAAAAGGATACTTTTGATGCACATATTTTTTTTTTCAGGATATCACAGAGTATCTTAAAGTTCCTAATTACCGTATTTACTCGTGTATAGGGCGCACGCGTGTATAAGGCGCACCCCTACTTTGCAAGTAAAAATGGCGATTTCTTGAAATCTCGTATATAAGGCGCACCATAAATTTGATACACTAATGAAGAATAACTAAATAAATTTCAGTTTAAAAAAAAAAAAAAATAAATAAATAAAAATAAAAAAAAATCGAAACAAACGTTACACCAGACCAGAAAACAAGACGAAAATACATTTTTAGACTTTGGGTTGTAAGAGAATGACGGGAAATAGAATGAGTGACGGTAAAGAGAATTGCTAGTTAGCGTTTAGATAATGTCACTAGCTCTGTTGTATAAAAAACTGCAAGGAATGAAATAAATATGCAGTAATACTTCAATTAAGTAACATTTTCCGAGTTTTAATATCTTCTTTGAAAATTTTCTTGTTTCATATGTATATCGTTCGACTACATCCAACAGTAAAAAATTATTCCGTGTATAAGGCGCACCTAGGAGTTTTGCCCTAATTTTTTGGAAAAAAAAGTGCGCCTTATACACGAGTAAATACGGTAGTTTACAGAAGAATATTTCTGGAGATAATGCAAATTTTTGAAAATTATAGATAAGTATGCATCAGTTATTATGAAGGCTTTTAAAAGGCATTTTTTTACGCTGTTTAATTCAAATTAATTGAACTAAGACACAAAACTGCTACTTCAGGAAAAAAATTGCTGTTTATAGAATAAAGGGTGTATTAATATATACGATTACTATTTTATTAATATAATTTATTATCTGTCTGTAATAAATCAACAATTATTCACAGATGCATTTCTTTAAAAATAAATTTACTCTTTTTGTCATCATTATTATTTATGCTCTCATTAAAAAAATATTTCAAATGATGCAAGCCTCAAAAAGGTAAAATAATAATAAAAAAAATTATAAGGAGATGCAAGAAATATAAAATTCAATTATTTTATGCTTTATTAATATATATTAAAGCTTTCAAATAATTTTTTATTCAAAGATCTTTGATTGTTGACAATAGATTTAAAATTAAGTAACAATTTGTAGAATAAATACCTATAATGTATATTAAATGATTTCAAATACATATATTAATTTAAATATAGAAAATTATACCATTTTTCATAAAAAATAAAGTTGAATATCAAAAAGTGATCTCGTTTATCTCTGATTTAAACAAAGCAAACGCCAAGGCCCCCGTCTACAGGAAGAGTTACACCAGTAATCATAGATGCATAATCACTGAGCAGGAAGAGTATTGGATAAACTATATCTTCAGGCTCTGTAGAAATAAATATAAAATAATTCAAACATTAAGAATAATACAAAGGTAGCAGATTTAAAAATTAAAAATTAGAATACCTAAACAGATATCTGTATTATATGGAAAAAAACACATTTATCTATACTGATGATTTAAAACATCTTCAATATTTTAGTTACACTTTACGTGAAATAGAAATATATATTTTTTACGCAATACCGATTGTTAGAAGGGAATGAAAAAAATATATAAGAATATAAACAATCTTGCCATTTGATTTTTACTTTAATTCCTTAAAAATGAGATTTTTCAACATTCTCAACCTTTAGGAAAATTGTAATTTTTCTTTTAAAATAACTTGAAGGAATTTATACAATTGCAAGTCCTTGGTTATTAATATGATTAAAAATTCTTCTGCAGAGATTTCATTACAAAAATAATAATCTATTCATATTCTATTTATTACGTATAAAAATCTCTTACAGAAATCGTATAGACAAGCATGCTTTTCTGATGATCAGCATGCAGAATTTTCAGTAAAGAAGCGAATTTTTGTTTAAAGTGGAGTTAAACGCCCATACTTTTTTCTTACAATCAGTTAGTCTCACACAAGAAAAACAATGTACTACCCTATGCTTTTCTTTGTGCAATATGTGTGCAGATTCTTAAATGAATGCAGCTGCTCTTGAATTTTATTTTATTCAATCCACTTTAAACTATGCAACACTGAGAAAAAAATGTAGTTCTGACATCTAGAATCTAAATTATGGCTCTAGAAAAAATAGTTCCATGTCATCCTTATAAATTCTAGTTCAGTATGTTTGAGAGTTCTATATTTTCCTACTGGAATTCAAGAGTGTATAACTATATTCTCGTGGTCAAAATCATTTAAAAATCTCTGCAAATAGAGGCGAATACAAGGAGTTTGATATAGTAACTGTAATTCTTGTTTACGAAACCATTCCTGAAATCAAGCGATAATTTCTCGTTACTGAAACGATTCAATATCATTTCGTCACCTAGAAAACACGAAACTAGAAATGGTAGGTCGTTTCGTCTATTCAGCTTAGTTGATTAAACTATTCGCACACTTCGATCATCTATAATTGTAGTTCTGGTATTTAGAAAGTGACTAACTATTTATTCTAGGTGAAGGCGGTATATTTTTTTTCTCAATGAAATTTTCGAGAGCTACTAAACACGCAAACATAAAAAGACTTCTTTATTTTATTACTCTTAAAGAACAATATTAAAATATGAAAAACTCCACATAAAAATATACATTTACTAATGAATACATTATAAAATAGTAATGATTATAACTATAATACAGTGCTCAGCAAAAGTTTAGACACTGGTGTTTTTTAACCTTTAAATTAAACATACGAACACTTGAGTTTTACAAATGGCTATACTTATTTTTAAGTATATTTTAAACAATGTAAGATAAAAATAACGGTTATAATATAAGATGATATTTAATATAACTGAAAAAAGTAAAATTTGCATATTGCAAAAATTTAGACACTTTATTGATTTTTTGCCAACTATTCATGGAAAAATGCAAATTTCTAAGTTATGATGTCACAGGTCTGAAGTATTTAGGTATATTTCGATGTAGCATAAGCTAGTGAAGATGCCGTGAGTTAAAAATATTCAGTTAGGTGAGGTAATTGAAGTTGGAAAGCTGAAATGGAAAGGGAAAACTGTAGCAGAAATTTCAGCAGCATTGAATCGTCCAAAGTGATCTGTCCATGAAGTATATTTTAAGGTGACCCCTTCAAAACAAAAAATAAATCTGGAAGACCTTATGTGACAAGAAGATGAGATGACAAAAGGATCCATAAACTGACATTTACACAAATGATGATTGCTAATCACATTAAAAGTAAGTCAGGACTTTCTGTGTCGGCGGACATGATTCATAGATGAATTAAAGAAACAGGTAAATAAATTTACATGGAAATGATAAATCAATTAGCTTCAAAATTTCGCTACAACTTGGTGAGGATGCAGTGAACTTGCAAACATACGTCATATGGACCCAAATTTTACGCTATGATATTCAGTAACGAAACAAAAAGTGGAATTTGAATGGCCCAAACGGGTGGGCATGATATTGGCCAGACTTGAGTAAAGAAGCGGGGCTTTCTTATGTCGACATCAAGGAGGTGACTTTCTAATGATTTGGTCCTCACTTTGCTTTAATGCTCGAGTATCTCTGGAGTTATTCAATGGTTGCCAAGGAACACAAGACTACATACATACGTTGGAAAGCAATTTTTAGTCATTTGACGAACTTTTAGCTGGTCCAAAATATGGATTTTAGCAAGATAATGCATTTATTCATGTTGCATACAACACAAGAACTTCATTTAACTCTGATAATACTACTGATCTTAACTGGCCGGCGTGTAGCTCTGATCTGGATCCAGTCAAAAAACTTTGTAACATCATATTTCGTAAAGTTTATTAAATTTTTCCTATACTTTTCTGTTAATGAGCTTCAAGATGCTATTGAACATGTTTGGTACAAAATAGACCCCCAAATGAACCAGCATTCAGTTTCTTCAATGAAAAGTCACATTCTTGCACTAATTGCAGACAATGTGGGTGCAATTCGATTTTAATTTGTAGTTATTTTTCTGTAAATATACAAATTGTCTATATTTTGCCACAATGTTAATTTTTTTTTGTCATTATATATTATGAAAATGTAAAATGTAAAATTTATTGTTTGTGAATAAAGGATAAGTCACAGGTAATATATGACAGATGAATTACAAAAATCCGGTACATACTTCTAAATATAGAAGCTTAATCGATCATTGTCTAAACTTTTGCTGAGCACTGTAATAGATAATTTCCCTTATTCCACTTATGATGTACTTTACCAATTCCCAAACTCTCTATTATTTATTAATCTCCATGATTTTAACGCGTAATATATAAAAGATAAATTCACGGATCATGAGCACAAGGACTTTAGACATTGAAAATTTTAAAAACGCTAATTTCCCACTGAGCGTCTTCCAGATTGGTAAAATTGTAATGTTTTTTCACTACATTTTTTTTAAATGCTCAGAAAATATGATGCTTTAAACTATATATAAAAAAATCTTAATTAAAAAAATTAATGTAATCCTCGAGTGTATTAATCATTCCTCAATGTATTGAAAATTCATTAAATCTATAGCATTATATTACCTTAAACATTGCTTCTATTGCAGTTAAACCTGGAGCTTACTGAAAGGAATTTTACGTTCCAAACACTTGGAGGTTTAAAATGAAGTTGTTTTCTTTTTTCAAATGCTCGCATATATTTTTTAATTCATGTTTAGTTATTAAATATTTAGAAGGCTCTGTGTATTGTTTTTCGAAGAAAGACATAATTACCTGCAATTCTTTGAAGCGGAGCTCTTGTTATAATGGCTTTAGCAAACTTGTTACCCTCTTCGAAAAAACCAACTTTTTCGGCCATTGTAGTGCGAGTTGCTGTTGGGTTTACTGTGTTGACACGAATCTGAAATAACCCATATTTATATGTAAAACAAAGCAATTGTTACATCAATAAATCAACATAGCAATATGTTTTGCGCTGAAAATGTATTATGTAATTTTTACGATTTAATGACATACTTTTTAAAAATGTGATTGAATATATAAACATAAAAACATTTTTTATACATTTAATTAATAAAATTAAAAAAAAAATTATACTAATCAATAATTCATTAAAAATATTTTACTGAATTAAATTGTTTTAACAAAACAGCTTCTGAAACACAAAAATTTTGAGTTGCAAAAGAATGAGGTGCGATATCTCTTAAAGATTCTGGTGAGATTTGTATAAACTGCAATGTTAATATTGTGGAAAATGCAGTTTTAGTAATGTATTGCCAATACACTAGCGTTTGAAATCACGTCTTTTCGGACAAGTGATAAATCTTAAATATGTTTATTTAAATTTAGTTCGAAATTTCCTTTGCTTGATACACAGATTTCCTTTGCTTCATAACACAGTAGTATAAAATTGGAAATTGTCTGCAAACAAGATATTTGCTCAAAAGTGCCATGCATAAAATTTCTGAATTACTCGCAAACACAAAAATACTTTTGCCATATGTATATGTATATTTCTTTTTTAAAAACTTAATAATGAGCAATTTATATTGGATTATTAAATTACTTGTTCAAAATGTATGTAACAAACCCATAGCCAAAGCAAAAAGTTGTTTTAGAATGGTATTCAGCGTTTATCTAGAATATTTTTCCTTTTCTCCAAAATAAAAACAATAACCGAAATAAAAGAAAGACTTGCCTGATAAGGACCAAACTCCAAAGCCATACTAATAGTCAATGCTTGAACAGCTCCTTTGGTAGCTGAATAGACACTGTAGTTTTGTATTGCGTACGTCCCGGCAACACTGGAAACATTCACTATCGAGCCGCCTTTTCCTCGAGATTTCATTTCTTTTGCCACAAGCTAAAAATGTAAGACTAGCAATTATTTTAAAAATAAACTAAACATGACAACTATGTAGAAGAAAAACTAATTTCCATTCTAAAGTACAATGCCAATAAATTCGGGAATATATTTGCATGGTAAATGAAATAGAACTGGAAGTAAATATAGATATAAGACCATTAATTGTATTACAATATAAACCATTTGAATTTAATAAAAAAAACCCTTGAAACGAGGAAAATCGAAATAAATAAATAAATAAAATGAATACAAATGAAATTTGTAGAACCAGAGCAGAATCGTCAGGCCCCAAATGCTTTGGAACTACAAATGAAGTGTGTGGTTTCATCTTCGTATTACCCATGAAAAAGCAAAATTATACGTATTTGGGGCTACCAACACACATAAAAACAAAATAAAATAATGAAATAACATGTAAATTATAGTAGATATGGAGAAAGTAAGAAGAAAGTACTATATAGTGGAAGAGAGTCCCATATGCTAAGGCTTAACCCTAAAAACGCACGTGGTCACCGTAAAAATTCCAGGGAATAATCTATTGTTATGCATTATACAACATAATATGGTCCTAAATAATAGGACATAAAAATAGATATAATGAAAACGCCTTACTAGTGAAACAGTGTTATACTTGTCACCAATGATGAGAGCGCCGGACACTAAACGATGTGCAAAACAAGAAGATACACTACTACTGTACTGCTCAAATTCCACACTCGGACATCCTAAAATAGACACGCGCCGCTGGCCAGTCTACACGAACATGGCCAATCAACGTGCGCGGAATCGTCGAGTCTGATGCGTGCGTGGCATAAATATAGCCGGCAACAGTCGCCAAAAGAGCTATAAATGAGCATAATAGCAGCGCGTAGCGATACTTCGTAGCGCGGGAAATTTACATCATCACTGGCGACAAGTATAGCATTGTTTCACTGGTAAGACGTTTTCATTATATATATTTTTACGTCCTATGATTTAGGAGCATATTATGTTGTATAATGCATAACAATAGAGTATTCCCTGGAATTTCTGCGGTGACCACGTGAGTTTTCAAGGTTAAGCCTTAGCATGTAGGACTCTCTTCCACTGTATAGTACTTTGTTATTACTTTCTCCATATCTACTATAGTTTACATGTTATTTCAATGTTTTATTTTGGTTTTATGTGTGTTGGTATCCCCAAATTCATATTATTTTGCTTTTCATGGCTAATACGAAGATGAAACCACACACTTCATTTGTAATTAGAAAGCATTTGGGGCCGGACGATTCTGCTCTGTTTCTACAAATTTCATTTGTAGAAACATATATATAATATATATGATGTATGTAATGAAATTAACTATATCTCTATGTCTCTATTCTGTAAAACATTTTATAGTATCTTATTTTTGTTATTTTTTAAATTTGGTTATTTGTGATTATTGAAAAACCTAATATGATAAGTTATTTTCGAATTCAGTGCTACAAAATACATCATAGCCAAAATGTAAGTCAAAATGTAAAATTACTTTTCGATCGGATATTTGAAAGTTGGTTAAAATTTAGGTGTAACTTCAAAGAGTAGATATAAATAAGTTCTTCGAATAGTTTCTTAGAATTTGACTTCTCAAAGCTTAGTTGAACTCATTTTTGTTCAGATGCAGATAAGTTGTATAAGCCATGCATTTTAAAATTTCATAACTAGGTCCAATTTAGAGTAATATGGATGTGGCATTTTTATTTTATTTATCAGTGTAACAGGAAAATTACATTGAATATAACATATAAGAAGTAGAGAAACATATAAAAAATTCAATTTCGTATTTTTTTTTAAGGAATGTTTTTATTGGTCAAATAGCTTTTAAACAATTTCTTAAAACATTTTTGTAAAGTGAACTATATGTCTAAGACTAACGAATTAAGAATTAGCCACTGGACAGCTTTGGGAATAGACTCCCGGGATGCAAGTAGATTCTAAGCAACATAAAAGAAGTTTTGAACAATATTTTTCTTATTTTATTTTTTCTTTCATTTATAGCTATTAAAAGGAAAATATCGAGTACAATTTACTTTAGTGATATATTTATTCCAGTATCGAGTTCTGTAATTTTGACAGTAAATAAATAAATAAAACAAGGGGGACAAATATATAGGGACAATATATAGGGATAATATATAGGGACAAAACAAAATAAATATAGTAAGAATCTTTTATCGATGAGATTTAAGTAATATTTCTTTACATTTAACCGACGTATTTAATACTGCTTATATGTAATCAGCCAGCATGCATATATTTAACTTGATTAAAATTATTCACCTGTTATTTTTTCAAACAGATTTCACAATACTTATTTTCAGAGATTCTTTGATATTTCCAAGCATAAATAAAATTAGCAAATGTATCTAAATTTAAAGTATTTTTCATTAAATTTTAAGGCTTACCTGGGTGATATTAATGATTGATTTCATATTTATATTTACATGTCTGAAAAAAAGAAAACAATTTTAAATGTAAATATACATGAGTTTTTCTAAATTTTCTTAAAAGAATACAACTTTAAATTTATAATTTTAGAAAGATTATTAGTTTAAACTAGGAAATATTATTTAAAATTTTTGATGAACCTCGAAAACCTAAATTGAAAAAGGATTATGTTTAATTAAGGAAAAAACAAGATTTATTTTTTAGATTATTATCCTGAAAAGCCACAGAATTCACATATAAGGGTTTTAACTTACACTATAATTATACATTGCTTTGTTAGAATCTGTCTGAAATTCATTAATTGCTATAGCTGAATGCCAATTTTGAGTGATTTTGTAAAACTAGTACTCGTCAACTATGAAAATTAAAATGATTATAAAATTTACCATAAAAATAATATTGATATTTTATGTGATACAAAAATGAACAAATTCAAAATTGATAGTAATGATAAGTATTCTGCTATCCCCAGTCAGCTTTTCATAATTTTATTTCAAATTGATGCTGCTGCTCACTGAGCTCCCAAATTTCCCTTGGTAACATTAAGACTATGGGCATTTTATTATTCTTATATTTAATCATCCAATTTTATTTAGAGGTTAAGACGAATTTTATCATAGCCGAAACTCAGTATCCGCCTTTATCTCGAATTGGATTTTGGCAGAGATGTCGAATACGCACTAGATTTGGTGCGATTTGATTTTAACGCTAATTTGCCGAAATTATCAACTTTGAATGTCAGTTAATATATATTTTAATATCATTTTCTATAGTATTTAAAAGGAAATAATGATAAATAAACGATAGTTTAATTAATAACGGAAGAATCAAACAATTTATCTCATTTTTTAAAAGAAAATATAAATGAACAAACAATTTATTATGCTGGGTTACCATGTAAAGCAAAATAACGCCATTTTGGCATGAATTAGCATTTCGGTGCTAATATGATACTTGTCTTCTTATTTAGTATAAAAAGCAAACCATTGGTGCCTCTTCAGGGAATTTATAAGCTTATCTTCTTTTTTCTATGCGCACTTTATGAAGGATTTTATTTTTTTTCTATGTAACTTTGACAAGTTAGTCTTAAAGAATCTCTTATCAAAGTATTTCTAAAATCTATACTTAATTTTATATTTTTTCTGTTAAAAATTGATTAATTGGGAGAAAACTATTAAGGCTTCATATAAAATTAATCGTAGATTTTAGCAGGGATATAGTGGAAAGTATGCGGTGTATCGCCGTATACCTTCTGGATATTTAAGAAGCACCGTATACCCTCTGTTTCTCGAGAAAGCTATAGTATACACTCTCTAGGGTATACCCTCTGATTTGAGCGCATATCCTCTGCCTAGAACGTATACTCTCTGTTATTTTTACGACTAAACCCCTGGATTTTAGAAATATTTTGAAAATTGGGAAAAAAAGACATGCATTAAGAGAATATAGAAAAAAGAAGTTAAAAATATTAATTTTCCAAATAGATATTTTGAATATTAAAATGCATCAAACGCCCATAGATTTAAAATTACCGTAGGGAATTCGGAAGCTCAGTGATTATCAGCCTTAAAGAAGAAAATAATTTTAAAATTTAGGTCATACATGCGAACTGTTCTAAAGAAGTTCCTCATAAACTGATTAATAAACACCATGTGTTAGGAAAACATGCAAAATTTTAAATAATACACAAATGTGGAGAAATACCTAAACATCAATCGTTTAGCAATTAAATTTATACGAACATATTTAAAACAACAAAAAAATATTATTTCATATTATACCTATCAACTTCATCTTCGTTAATAGAACCGAGCTCTTTTGGTTCCAATATAGCAGCATTATTGACTAGCAAGTCAACTGGTCCAATACTTTCCAATGCTCGCTTTGTCGACTCCCAGTCTCCTATATCCAAACAAAGAACATGAATTTTCTCGGGATTCTGATAAAAGAAAAGAAATAATTATTAAAATATATAAGATAAGTTAAAAATTAATTACTGATATGAATAAAATAACAAGCCATTTCATATTTAGTTATTTAGATTTTTCCTTGACTAATGTTTATAATTACACTACTAATTTCATATATTTAAGATTGTTAAAATTTTCTAGACGAGGTTCTACATTTTTTCAATAATTGTAGTTGAGTAAATCAGTAATAGATTCAGGATATAAATTATTTCTTATCTAATTTTAAAAAAAAAAAAAAACATAATAAATTACTACCAATTTTCTCTCCAAAAACATTTCTTGACAATACTAATAATAGTAACTAATCTCTGTTTCACTAACGATTCTTCGTATATCGCTATAAATTAGATCTTAAAATAAACATCCACGTCATATAAGTTAATCTAAATGACTTTGATGTTTATTTGAATTTCCATCTAAATATCTAACTGTTATTTCCTTTTGCAAATATGACGCAAAGTTGGAATTTCAATAAATACCTAATACGCACTCTCATAGATTAACTGACATAAAGTCACTTTCGAACATTCTATAAGTATAATTTATTTATAATTTCCTTTCTGACACCATTTATTTAATTAAATACCTATAAGTTTAAAATTTCGATTAAAAAAAAAGTGCCGAATAAAAAGCCTATAAATTCGCGTTATTCCATTCACTTTAATGCAACGTATTTTGTTCCTGGCAAGTTTTTAACTCCCTTTACCTCAATTGAATAAAACAGCCTTATATAAAAATAAAAGTGTTGGCCTCACAGCTTGTATTGTAATCTGGATGATAGAAAGCTGAAAAAAACCTCTGACTGGAATTTTTGTCTCATTTCATTACATACCTGAGCCTTCGAAAAGTTTTGAAGAATAAGAAATTCTGCATTTGTTTATATAATACGAAAGTCTGTTTTCGTATTCATAACTTGTCGGACTGTGTACTATGGATGTCTTTTGGATTTCGCTTTAAATTCCCTTATGCATTGTATTGTCTGTACAGAAATAAGGTACCCTGGGGTAATAACGCCAGGCTGGGTAATAACGCCAAGTGTTTATATTTTGCATAATTATGAAATAATCAGGTAAATGACACCCATGTGCTCTGCGCAGAAGGGTTTTGAGTCATATAAATCGCAAAAAACAGCTTCAAGTTAATTTGTTTCATTTTTAGGTCTTATTGTTTTTACAAGCAACTAAAATTAACGCTTGATCTAAAATTTGCGAGATAAGGTTTCTGATCTGAAGACTATATTTTTTATCCAGAAATACTTTGTTTATTACATAAATCTGTAGTGTATTTCATGTACTTTCAAATTGTTGTAGAAGATTTTGGATGTCTTCTCGAGATAATTTGTAGTTTAGGATTTACTGCACAATAAGTTTCCCGGGGTAATAACGCCAGGGATTGTCGTTATTACCCCGGCTGATTTTCAACAGTGGTCGAACTATATCCGAAGGGGGTTTATATATTAATATGGCTTAAGCATTATCATCAATGTTGAAATGTTAAGAATAAGAGGGGGGTGCCCAAAACTTAAAAATAATCTCTCTATTTTATTTTTCATTACATTATTCTTTTTTTTTTACTAATATAAAAAAAAATTTTAACTCTTGTAAATAAAATTATATCAAATTGTTTTCGAGATTCAAATTCGAACATCTTCAAAATCAGATTTCTATTAAATTTCCACTGGATTGTTCAATTGAGTTCGAAATTTTAACTGTCCGCTTTCTCAGCGTTCGGTTTTTCAAAACTTTATAAATTTAACCTTTAACTGATGTGACAGAAATTGTAACGTATGAATGTGATGCGGTTTGTGAGACCACAAAATTGAAAGATAAATAACAGGCAGGAATAGCTCATAGGATTGTGTTTTTGTACTAAACTTTTTATACAAGATTATTATACTTAATATTCACCTATTTAGTCTCTGGTGATAGTACTAAAATTCCAAATGAAACAAAATTTCGGTAGTGTTTGCAGTTAAACTGAAAATTACTAGTTAACTAAAGAATTAAAAGAAAAATAGTGGTCTACGAGACCAGTGACATTAGTTAAAGGTTAAAATGTGATCCATGATTAAAAATCATAGAATACTGTTCCTGCGCTAAACTTTTTGTACAGAATTAATTCTAATTAAATTTAATCTATTCAAATATTTCTAACAATATTACGAGAACTCCAAACGAAAGAGAATTTCAGTTGTAACTATAGTTAAACTGGAAAATACAAGTTAAACGCTATTTTTTGGGGGAGGGGGGGGGGGTACAGTGTTCAGTTAGATTGCTAACAGCTGTTAAAGGTTAATTTTGTTGCTAATATAGAGATAATGATATATAACCATATGAATTATGTATAAAATTGAATAAGAGATCTCTTTCGAATAATATTTTTTAATCAAAAAATTTATTCAATTTATTAAAAATTTATTAAAGTATGCTCTTTAAAACGTCGACAATTTAACTGTAGGTTTGGAGAATACGCATTAGTGTGGAGTTATGGGTTAAAAATTATTTACTAGATTACTATAATAGTATTAACACTTAACTGCTGTGACAAGAATTGTCGCATAACTTACTGTGAGCGGCTTGTCAGACCGCGTAATCTAACGATGAATAAAATGTTAAATTAACTTTTAGAATATTATTTTTGTATTGAACCTTATATACAGGACTATTATAAATAAAATTCAGCTATTCAAAAGTTTCTAGAGATAGTAATAGGACTCCAAATGAAACAAAATTTTCCCGGTATTTATTGTTAAACTAAAAGTTGCAAGTTAAACTCTGAAACTTGAAAAACTCAGCGGTATGTGTGACGCTAACAGCAGTTAAGGTTTAACAAAAATATTTATTACATATAACTCTAGTTATTATAAAACTTCACAAGATTAAAATATTACATTATGTATGGTTAAAACCATGCAATGTTTCTTATAATCATATTTAAGCGGGACTTTTTAAGCAAAGAGAGACACAGGGTGTTACATTCCGTTGAAGCTCCCCTTCACTCCTTTTTCTTTCACTTTAAAAAAAAAAAATCAATATTTTCTATCGCATAGAAAGCATACATAGGAATATAAATACTGATTCAAATAATCCGTGCAATGTTTCTAATAATTCTATTTAAATGGTCATTTTTAAGCAAAACGTAGCTTAGAATCTGATATTCTATTGCCTTCTCTCCCCGCCACCACCAAAGCTATCTTTTTCTTTCAGAGTCACAAAAAAATTGTACATTTTTAATAGCTTAGATTGCAATTTGTCAATTTCTAGAGCTGTAGAGTTTGTATTTTTAGAATTGCGCAATCTATAAATGCTATTATTCCATCTTATTTTATAGTTTTGTTTGCATGGCGTTATTTCCCATATAGGTGAGTATTAACGCCAAATAGCAAAAACGCCATTACATTTTATGAATACATATCTGTTAAATTATTTTATTTTATATAGATAGTCAATGAGTTGTTGTATCAGATCCTATATTTGTTTGAAAAATACAACCTAAAACTAAGCCGTGAAAATTGGTAGAACCTTAACGTGGCGTTATTACCCCAGGGTACCTTATATGCCAAGAAATAGAATTCAGATTGTTAAACATACAATCACACCTTCACGACTTTCTTTAGCGATTAACCTCGGTACTTAAACTTACTACACGTGTGATAATTTCTAACTATTTATTGCTTTTCAAATTAAAACAAAAATATTATTTCTAACATTTTAAGTTCTACGTGTAGAATCTGGAATTAAATTTTAAAATTCAATTTAAAGTCCAATATTATTCTAGATGTTATGCTTAAGTTTTAATGTAATATTTTATTTAAAAAAATGCTATATGTTATGTGAATTTGTTAGTTTTACAGGTACAACGATTTTATCTGATGTTATTTTCTATAATTTTGAAATCCTTTTAATCATTACCTTAAACTGATTTCAGATAATATCATTTACGAATTACTATCAATTTAGACAGATTATGAAGCAATCTGACTGATTGCAATACATAAATAAAAACATTAATTTGAATGTTTTTAAGATCTTATAAAGGCGTTAGATCGTTGACACTTTAATTATTAAATTAATAGAAATGTCATGTTTAATAGTTTTGACATAATTGAAAAGGGTTTATAAAGTCGGTTTCTCAATCTGATGTTTGAAGTTATTTTAACTCGCGTAAATAAACTCAAATTGATGCATGGTATTGATGTATGGCTTGTTCGGCACTGAAGTGCATAGAGATTACAGCTCATTTACATGGACGTACAAACGAATTATGTTACATTACGGTCTACAGGAGAAAATGTGTTCTGTGAAGTTTAATGTAGTTGTGCGGGGTGTGTAGTAATGTTAAACTATTACAAATATGTTTAAACTGATATAGATGACAGAAATGCATTATAAGATGCTTATTATAGAAAAATGCATGCTTAGCATTTATTATTTCTTTACAGGGACACAGCAAACAGTTTGCTTACAGTATTATCTTTCGATATCAACTGTATAACAATTGCTAGAAGAGCATTTTCTGTTATGGTACGTGTTTTTGACCTTTTTTTCATTTCACTTAGTGAATGTAACTTCTCTAGATCCTTTGCAGGGCTGCATAAAAGATATTGGGTAAATTGACGTTTATTAGCAGAATTCCTTGAAGAAAATTCTTAACTGTACTCTGAGAGTGTGAACTGAACGAAATTTTAGAATACTACGTGATAAATATGCAAATCTAAATACTATATACCAGAGGTTCCCAAAGTGTGCTCCGCGGAGCCCTTGGGGCTCCGCCTGAACTTTCTAGGGGCTCCGCGATGTTCCAGGAAAATAATCAAATTATGAAAGAAACTAGCATATTGCAAGTGAAAGATTTTCAAAAGTATGTAGGAATTTGTGTGTGTGCCTGTCAAAAATAAATATACATTTAATTGGGATGGAAAATGCAATAATACACCCTAAAGCTATTTATTTTCTGTATAATATTTTTGGTTTGAATTGCTTTATTATATGTTTCTGCATTTTATGTGTTCAAAAAAAATTCAATTTAAATTAGGCTACAAGAAATAGTATTCTAAATCGAATGCACAACGTCAATCAAAACAGAAAAGGCCCACCAGTGCTGTTAACTCTGCTTGCTGAATAACTGTGCTTGAGAACAGTTTTGTTCTTTGAAGCTCCGCCTATTGATATGTTTGTATTTAATTCTTTATTTCTCACACTTCACAAACATATGCAGCAATAAAAGAGCTTTTGTACAATGAAATTATTTCTGTACCGTACACCCCAAATCAAGTATTGTCACCAAGGCAAGACAGAACGGAGACATTGGGGGGAAGGCAATCTCGATAAAAAACTAAAATACGATGAAAATTACTTATAAAATAAGATTTATTGAAACATATGATGATCGGCTTCTGTGTGTGATTTGTGGTAAAGTTTTGAACAACAGTTCAATGTTTTATGTTATTTGTATATTTAAGGCCCCTGTCCTCGCTCGAGGAAACGCTCGCATGCTAATGCTATTCCTATGGAAAGCATTTTCCTAATAACTCTTTCGCATTTTGACATTTTTGAATATATATATATATATATATTTTTTTTTTTTTTTTTTTTTTTTTTTTTTTTGCATTGGATAGCTGAGGTGCATGCCAACAGCGCACCTTTTTTACTTTTTCGATTTTGGTTGCAGATATTTTTTACAATGTTTGTTTCACTTTCAAAACCGGTTTCGATACTGAAAGTGCTTTTTAAAAAATATATCTGCAAACAAAATCGAAAAAGTAAAAAAGGTGCGCTGTCGGCATGCACCTCAGCTATCCAATGCAAAAAAAAATATTCAAAAATGTCAAAATGCGAATGAGTTATTAGAAAAATGCTTCCGCATAGGAATAGCATTAACTCGCGAGCATTTCCTCGAGCGAGGACAGGGGTGTTACAAATCACGTGTGAAACAACCCAGAGGCGCCGTGCGGTCGCCAAAGGGAAAGCCACCTGTGGCGCAATGTTTTGTTTAAACAAGGTAGAAGTTATTACGAATTCTCGATGCGAGGAAGAATATTTTACTTCCCCGTAAAAAATATGTATCTTTTTATGTAAATATTAGTGTTAGTGTCTGTTCAACTATATGTGTGTGTGTCGTCAAAATAAATAGAAAAAATGCCAAGTGGAATATTTTTTAAAGAAAACAAACATAAACTTATATAGCTCGAATCTTCTAGGATTAAAACTGTTCTCTAGAAATGAGCAGTGTCAACATGGCGCCGATACCCGGCAAATGGAACATTAATATGGATTAAACATAGATTTCCCGATCCGGAAGTGTGATTTCAAGATTACCAAAACGAAGCTCGAATCTCGGCATAAAAAAGGTACTGTAATTTTTATTTCTAAGCATGAATCTTGAAAAATTAAAGGCTAAGCGTAAAGTTATGAAAACGACCGTAACTAAATTTATAACAAAGGTCGAGTCGTTTATTGAAGATATTGATTTTGAAAATAAAGATAATATTGATAAGCTTTCGGAATTTTTGATAAATTTGGAGGAAAAACAATTAGAATTAAAGGAAATTAATTTGAAAATCGAAGAATTGATCGCGGATGATACGAATTTAGAAACGGAAGTTCAAAATAGTATCGATTATAATGATACTATTAATGAAACGAAATTTAAAATAAAAATAAATTTGAAGAAATTTAAAAATGATGTTGAATCGAGAAACGCTAGTTCGTTGTCAAACGCTAGTACGGTTCCTTATGTTAGTACACGATTGCCTACTGTAAATTTGCCAAAATTAAATATTCCGAATTTTAAAGGCGATCCTAATACATTTCTTGAATTTATCAATAGTTTTAAAAATACTATTGATGTTAATGATAATTTGACAAAAATAGAAAAATTAATATATTTGAAATCATTTTTGTCTGGTGAAGCCTATAAAACGGTATCTGGATTAGCCCTAACAGAAAGTAATTATGATCACTCGCTAGATTTACTAGAAAAAAGATATGGTAAAACGGAAATTTTAATTAGCGGTTTTATAAATAAATTATTAGCAATCGTACCGATCAGGTCATGCTCGAATACGAAAATGTTGAGAGATTTGTATGATGAATGCGAAATAAGCATTAGAAATTTGCAGGCGATAGGAGTAGCTACGGACAATTTTGGGTATTTACTAATCCCTATCATTTAGAGGCAATTACCTCATAATTTGGTAATTGAATTTCAAAGGAAAAAGGATAACGAAAAGCCAGGGGATGTTAATGAATTAATGAAATTTATAAAATTTGAGATTGATTCAAGGGAAGCGGCAACTGTTATATCAGGAAATTCCTTAAAAAGTCCAGAAAAATCTCGATGGGAAAAAAATGCTCCTACCAGAACAAAGGGTAATTTTCCCACTTCAGTTGCGCTGAACACGGTCGTAAAAAATGTTTGTGTATTCTGTAATTCGAATGATAATAGTTTAAAATGTAAGGAAATGACGGAGGAACAAAAGCGTTATAAGTTAAAAAAAGAAGGAAGATGTTACCGATGTTTTTATAAGAACCACCTATTATCTCTATGTAAGGCTAAAATACAACCGTGTGAGTTATGCAAGAGTTTTCAACATAATTATTTGTTTTGCCCCGCTAAGAAATCCTCTGAAATTAGTCCCGTTGAGAATACTAAAAAATCAGAAATTGTACAAAATCAAGAAAATCAAGCGGTTGTATCATCTGTTATTAAAACTCAAAATTTTCCAGAAAAATATTCGACAATTTTGAAAACGGCGTACGTACAGGTAATGGGTGATTCCAAGAAATTAAGTACAAGGCTATTATATGATTCTACATCTTCGCGCACATTTATTGCAAAGAATTTAGCAACTGCTTTAAAACTAAAACCAGTAAAAAGAGAGAAATTGCTAGTTTATACTTTCGCAAATCGTAACGCCATAGAACAAGAGTATTATTTAGTGGATATTACTATAATTAGTCGCCATCCTCCACATGAAAGGATTAAAGTTCAGGCGCTCGTATCAGACATAATTAGTGCGACGCAAGTAAAATCGCATATTGATTCGCAGCTCATAAATAAATTCCGTTTAGATGAAAATGAGTTTGCTGACAGATTTATTAATGAAAAGACTGTACAAATATTATTGGGATGTGATTATATGTTTGCGACAATCACGGGAGGGGTAGAGAAAATCAATAAGTATTTATTTATTCAATAAACAATATTTGGAAAAACTTTAATTGGACGAATGCATAGCAATAATGTAAATGGAGCTTCTTGTTTTAAGGTCATTTGTACATCAACAGACAATGATTTAAGAAAATTGTGGGATGTGGATAATTTTTTATCCTTTCCTACTGATATTCAAAACGACGAAAAATATGAGGTGGTTACGCAATTTCAGAGGGAAATAATTTTCGAGAATGAAAGGTATATCGCCCCACTTTTATGGTCGTCTAAAGTAAACAAACAAAGTTTATCAAATAATTACGAAGTTGCGAAACAGAGATTTGTGGGTCTGGAAAAGAGATTAAGGGGTAATAAATCTTTATTTCAGAAATATAACGAAATTATGAAAGAACAATTAAGTGAAGGTATTATTCAAAAGTGCGATACTAATTGCTTTATTAGTTACGTAATGCCACATCAAATCATTTTTAGACCAGATTCTTCTAGTACGAAATCAAGAATTGTTTATGATGCTAGCAGTAAAAGAAATAATGAAAAAAGTCTAAATGATTGTCTTTTCGCTGGAGAAAATTTAAATCCTAATTTAATTGACATAATATTAAATTTCAGGTCTCATAAAATTGCTTTTTTGGGCGATATTGCTAGAGCATTCTTGCAAATAGAAGTGTCTAACGAGGACAGGAATTATTTGTGTTTTTTATACTTTGATGATTGTGACATAGATAAACCTGTGACTTTATATCATTTTAACCGACATTGTTTTGGAGTCACGAGCTCCCCGTACGTGTTAGCTTCGACAATTAAGAAACATATTAGAAAGTACAAAGAAATTAATCCTATTGCTTATAATATGTTAGATAATTTTTTATACGTGGACGATTTGGCATATGGGGCTCCGACAGTCCAAGAAGCTTTCAATTTATCAGCTTCTGCTGTCTCAATACTTAAGGATGCGAATATGAACTTGAGAAAGTTTAATACAAATTCTTTAGAATTAAGGGAATTATGGAAGAATGGTAACCCAGTTATAGAAACAGACGAAAGTCATTCAAAATTAAAAATTCTGGGACTTAATTGGGATAATATAAACGACGTCCTGTCAATAGATTTTAAGGCGTTTATATCAGATGGTGATAATTTGGAATACAACAAAAGACATGTTTTGCACAGCGCTGCCAAAATATTCGATCCTATCGGATTCATATCGCCATTCTTAATTAGAATTAAATTACTTCTTCAAGAGTTATGGGAACGCGGTTTAGAATGGGACGACACACTTCCTAAAGAATTTAAAGAAAAATACGAAGAATGGTATAGCGAAATAAAACTGTTAGAAAAGATTCAGGTACCCAGGTATTATTTTAACACAGACAATATTTTAGATGATAAAGTTCAACTTCATCTTTTTTCTGATGCTTCGTTAAAATCTTACGGGGCAGTGGGCTACTTCAGATACCAGACTTCCGAGGGCTTTTCTAAAACTTGTTTTGTAATTTCTAAAGCTCGTGTGGCCCCTTTAAAAAGAATCACTTTGCCGAGATTAGAGCTTCTAGGTGCATTAATAGCTGCCAGAATAGCCAGCCATCTAAAAAATGTTTTCAATAATATTCAAAAAGTAGTATTCTGGACGGACTCCACAATAACGTTAAACTGGATCAAAAATTCTGCTGCCAAATGGAAGCCCTTTGTTGCAAACAGGGTAGCAGAGATACAAGAAAATTCTGATCCCAGTGCCTGGAGGCATGTCAGCAGTAAAGATAATCCAGCTGATATGCTCACTAGAGGACTCTCTTTCAAAGAATTAGCCAGTAATAAGCACTGGTGGCATGGCCCGGATTGGCTAAGTAAATCCGAAAATTTTTGGCCAAAACTTGATAACGTAAAACATTCTTCTTTTAACATTGAAATGGAATCCAGAGATAAAATCGTCGTGAACTCGGTAATAACTCGTGAAAGAATCATCGACATTAATAGATATTCTAATTTAAATAAATTGTTGAGAATAACAGCCTATGTATTGCGTTTCATAAATTTGACTAGGCATAAACAAGATAATCGAGACACTTTAACAATGGAAGAACTCCAGGAAGCGGAAAATTATTGGATAAAACAAATTCAAAATGAAAAATACTTTGTAGAAATTAAATGTTTGGAAAAGGCAAAACCCCTTCCTAGAGATTCTTTTCTCATCAAATTAAATCCCTTTCTGGATGCTGAGGGCATCTTACGTGTTTCAGGGCGACTTTCAAAATCTAACATCTTGCTAGAAAATGAAAAGTATCCGATTATTCTGCCCCCCAAAACTAAATTAGCTGAGTTAATTATTTGGAATGCACATGAGAAAGTGTATCATTCTTCAGTGACACATACGCTTGTTGAAATCAGAGAAAGGTTCTGGCTTCTAAAAGCCAGAAAAACGATAAAGGATCTACTCAAAAAATGTGTTGTCTGCAAACGATTTTCTGCGAATCCAGGAGACCAGACAGTAGCTCCGTTGCCACCTGATCGTATTGAACAAACTCCACCATTTAATATTCTAGGATGTGACTTCGCAGGTCCCTTATTCGTAAAGGATAAGACAAATAAACAATATATTTTACTTCTTACCTGTGCTGTTACAAGAAATGTTCATTTAGAACTGGTAGACAGTTTATCTACGCAAGCCTTCTTACTCGCATTTAGAAGGTTCATCGCTAGACGGGGTTTATGCTCCGTAATTTATTCCGACAATGCACGTACATTTAAACGTGCTGAACTAGAATTTAAGAAACTCTGGACCTTAGTAGCTCATCCAGAGGTGAAAGAATTTTTTGCTTCACATAAAATAAAATGGAAATATATAGTAGAAAAAGCCGCCTGGTGGGGTGGCTTTTATGAAAGGATGGTGCGAAGTGTTAAAACAGCCCTACGAAAACGCTAGGCAAAGCATCATTAAATTATAACGAACTGTCCACCATAGTAGCTGAAATAGAAGGCACAATAAATTCTAGACCCATCACTTACATGAGTGATGAAAGCCAGGACCCCGTACCATTGTGCCCAGCACATTTTTTGATAGGGAGAAGAATAACTTCTCTCCTTCCAGCACGCCTGCACCTTGACTCGAATCTCTCTTCCAGGAAAGAATTGCTTAAAACTTATAATTATCGAGAAAAATTGATGAGATTGTTTTGGTCCCGATGGAAGGGAGAGTATTTATTAAATTTGAGATCAGCCCACCAAAGTATAAACAAAACTAATATTCCCCAATTTAAAATAAACGATATTGTCTTAATAAAAGACGATAGTTTACCCAGAAATTTCTGGAGTTTAGGTAAAATTATAGAAACCTTTCCTGGAAGGGACGGCAAGGTGAGGGCCTGCAAAATAAAAACTCAAAAATCTGTTTTGAGAAGACCAGTGCAATTACTCTATAATTTGGAACTCAATGAAAATTGACTGTTTTTAGTGAAATTTGCATTGTAATCTTTTCTTTTATTATTCTAGTTGAAGTGTATGTCCAGAATTCTTAAAGTGTTTAAAGTATGTATATTCTTATTATATTTTGAAATTTGTATTTGATTTAATGTATCGTATTGCAACATGTATTGTGATGAACCCCATAGGTTCATGGGGGGGCAAGATGTTACAAATCACGTGTGAAGCAACCCAGAGGCGCCGTGCGGTCGCCAAAGGGAAAGCCACCTGTGGCGCAATGTTTTGTTTAAAAAAGGTAGAAGTTATTACGAATTCTCGATGCGAGGAAGAATATTTTACTTCCCCGTAAAAAATATGTATCTTTTTATGTAAATATTAGTGTTAGTGTCTGTTCAACTATATGTGTGTGTGTCGTCAAAATAAATAGAAAAAATGCCAAGTGGAATATTTTTTAAAGAAAACAAACATAAACTTATATAGCTCGAATCTTCTAGGATTAAAACTGTTCTCTAGAAATGAGCAGTGTCAACAAGGGGTCTTAAACTTTCTATACTGTTTTTCATTGTACAAAAAGAAAAAATGCCTCTAGAAAAAATGTCATTTAAAATGCCCCTTTTTTGTAATAGCTTATATCATTTAACAAACCCCTCATTAGATTCATCTAATATTTATATACGTTGTGTATATAGTTTTTTTCCTTTTTCGTAACTTTAATTGCTTTAATCTATTTGTTTTATTTTTATAATTTCTTAGTTCTTTAAATTTCCTATGCTATTTTACAAAATTGTATTTAATTTCAGAAGCAATGTATATTGCTGAAAACGCATTTTTTCAGCATTACAACCCCTGTAAAAAAAATTTTTTAATTGGTCTTTGCCACATTTTCCAATCAGAAATAAGTCAATAGCAATATAAAGAATATATATTAGTTCTTTACATTTGTTATCACACTAAGAATTTGAAATATTGCTCAGCTCCACCTCTTGCTTAGACGTTTGGTCAATGAGTGTTAATGGAAAAAAAATTTGCGCAAGACATGAAGTTTCTAATATTGCATGGGAAGTGACATCAGACAATCAGTTTAACCCTTTTTATTTGAAATAAAAATAACAGTTCTAAAAATTAGTATTTCTATCAGCTATGTTTAGCAATTCGAAACTGAAAATTTACGGCAAGGTGCCATTCCGTTTCTGCGTCAATGTAGCCGTGTTTCTGCCACAATGTTCTGAAAAAACTTCTATCCTTAAACAATATTTTGTGCCAGTTATAAATGCGCTTAAAGCTAGTCAATTTTAAGCATACAAAGGGACACATGCATAAATATTTTCAAAAGAAGATAGTCTCCAAAAAAATAAAAATGACATGAGCTGTTATATTTGAGGGTGGGAAGGAGGAAGGGTGTGAGTGAGGTAAGGTTACCAGGAGGAACTTACCTTTTTCATTTTAATTCGGCAGACAATCGCCATAATCTGTGTGGATATTTATTAAGGATCGACCGAAACAGATTTTTAAAGCCAAAAACGAAACTGAAACTGAATTTTGGTTATCTTTTTATTTTCGGCTGAAAACGAAAATGCCTCCCAAAATTTGTTAAGTAGTTTATACATCCATAAATATTCGTAATACTTAATTAATTATACGTTTTTATTAAGTATACATAATTATTAATCTCTTGCCAAAACTTTTTAGTTTCATATCAAATTGTAATTAATTCGTCACCAACACGGAACAAAATTTTAATTATATGAATTTAATCTAATAAAAAATATTTAAGCTGTACATATCTCGATTTATCTTTTATAATGATTATCTGATATATTAGAATTTTTTGAAAACATATTCGAAAGATTTCCGCGGTTTCAAATTAAACATTTTCTTTAATGTTAAGCTTGGAACTTTTAATGAGTACCTGAAAAACGTCCTCAAAGATTATTCCAATATGCACTGCTTGCTTTTAAGCATTGCACTCACATATTCAGTCAGGCAACTGTGGGACCGGAACTTTTGTCCCTTAAATAGAGGTGTCCCTTATTCAGAAATTTGATTGTTATTTTGAATTAATCGTTCAGAAGGATATAAAAATAACAAATCATTAAAGGTGAAGTTTAAATTTACCCAAAGTGTATGAATTACATTAGTGAGATAAAAGGAATTTAGGGAATTAAAAAAATAAAATTTTTAATTGATTATTAAATCATTAAATTATTTGTAGAATTATTGTTTTTTATTATATATACAAATTCTGTACATGCTAAAGGATTAAAATATTAAAAAAAATTATCTTGAAGAAATAAAAAATAATTGTTTTGCAAATTTCAATTTTTCACTACAAATCTTTCAAGTGTTCATTTACTATACTCATAAATTTTAGTTCTTCATTATCAGAAGCATTTACAAAAAAGTATTCAACTGCTGTGCTCAGCTAGTGGGAAAGGTTTTGACATATTTACAAATACATTTTTTAACGGAAAAGTATAAAACTGGAATGCCTGACTGTGGAAGCGATTTGTAATCGAACTGAGTTTTCACTTTTTGGTAAATAAATTACCTATTGAGTTATAAGCGATTTTGATCATGTGACAAATACATTTATCACCCTTTCTGAGTAGTTATTCTTCTTTCGTGTAGAAATTCGGTTCAAAACGCCCACTTTGACAATATTTTCTGTAAAGTCTATTGCGTTTGCCCTCAAAAAAAAAAAAAAAAAAAAAACAGTTCGATTACATATTTCTGAACAACAACGCCTGTTAGTTTCGTGCATTTCCAAATAAAAATAAATTAAAACTTATGTCATAAAAGTTGCCATTTTGGATTTGAGAACAGCCCAATGGGATCTATAAAGTTCTATGTTTCATACTTTACTTTTATTCTCCACTTTTAGAACCATCTTGAAAAATTTTAACATTACTTTCAATGGGGATAAACTCACTGATGTCAAATCAGAATTGTGGGTAAATAAATAATTGTCAATTGTGTCGTATGCCGCTGTATCCACATGACTGTCTGTCTGTTTGGTAAATTCACAAAAATCTGTATTTTCATTTTCTTCACAAACATATTTCATTACCTGAAATGCAAAAACCAGTCCCTTTGATCTCATTTTCAACTGTACTTTAAATTGAGTGTCCCTTATTCAGAGGTTACACGTCCTATACCAAGGGACTGGGACCGGAAGGGTTGTCCCTTAAATAGAGCTGTCCCTTATTTACACTGAGAAACATTTGTGGAAAGGTTACTCCGTAAAATTGGTGGCAGCATTGCTGCCTCCAATTTTATGGAGTATTTTAACCGGTAAAACCTTTGTAACATTGTCATGTTACACCAGTAATATATGTTTAAATTACACCATTGCATATGTGAAAACAATTACTCCATGAAACTGGAGGCAGCATTTGCCACCATTTTTACACCAATTGTATGGAGTAACGTTTCCACAAATGTTTTACAGTGTAGATGTTTCACTGTAGTAATTAAAATTGAATTATAACTGTATCAAAAATTCTAAATTTCCAAAAATAATCTGCTTTTGAGTTACAATACTATAATCTATGTTTTTATTCTTTAATTAATAAAACTATTCTCAACAATAAAAGATATAAAACCAGCAAATTAGTTATTTTATAAGTAAGGAATACTATTATTTACTGTTTTGTAATAATTATTATAATACCTATATGAAATACAGCAGAAATTTATATATATTAAAATTATTAATAATTGCATTTAATATTAATATTAATGCAATTTAGACTAGCAGTTATTAAACAATTAATTCTCTAGTTAAAACACTACACTTTTTATGTTTTGATTAATAAAGTTATAGTTAATATAATTACAGAAATAATAAAAACTGCAAATAAGTATGCATATCAATTTAAATATGTTTCGACGGGTGTAACATTCTTAAAAAAACATTTGAAACTATTTTATCCTACCGGCGTAATGTAACAGAATACTGTACATACAGACTGTCCCTGTATTTGAACTATATATCCGTTTTTAATAAATTTGAAATGACTCATCAAAATTCTGCAACAAATCTATAATTAAAATTTCAAACAATTCGCTTGGTAGTTTTTATGCTGTTATATGCGGCCTGACAGATGGACAAACAGACAGACAGATCTGACGACAACTATAGGCGCTACTTATTTATATAACTGCAAACGTACATAAAAAAACAGTTAAATTTAAAAACGCATGCCGAAGTTGAAAACTCATTTCCAACAGGTATTAATCTAATACAGTATTGTAACGATTTCTTTTGCAAGTTTCTGCAAATGAATTAAAACTGTTATGAGTGTCCAATTATAGTTTAATCCTAGTGAAATTCAGTGATTTATATCAGTTTCAATACATTTGCAATAGCGTTATGTCATCAAAATACTCTGCAAACAATTTTTGTCTTTCAAAACACGCGCCTCACTGAAATTCAGAACTGAACGTTGACTAATTGCAACTGCTATATAATCCCTTGTAATTCCCCCTCTTAATGATCTCAGACACACATCTTGATAGACGTGATTTATCACATACGTAAATCTGCTGCTATCCCCAATCAAAGCAGAAAAGACCCGCCAGTGCTGTTAACTCTGCTTGCTGAATAACTGTGTTTGAGAACAGTTTTGTTCTTTGAAGCTCCGCCTATTGATATGTTTGTATTTAATTCTTTATTTCTCACACTTCACAAACATATGCAGCAATAAAAGAGCTTTTGCACAATGAAATTATTTCTGTACCGTACACCCCAAATCAAGTATTGTCACCAAGGCAAGACAGAACGGAGACATTGGGGGGAAGGCAATCTCGATAAAAAACTAAAATACGATGAAAATTACTTTTAAAATAAGATTTATTGAAACATATGATGATCGGCTTCTGTGTGTGATTTGTGGTAAAGTTTTGAACAACAGTTCAATGTTTTATGTTATTTGTATATTTAAGGCCCCTGTCCTCGCTCGAGGAAACGCTCGCATGCTAATGCTATTCCTATGGAAAGCATTTTTCTAATAACTCTTTCGCATTTTGACATTTTTGAATAATTTTTTTTTGCATTGGATAGCTGAGGTGCATGCCAACAGCGCACCTTTTTTACTTTTTCGATTTTGTCTGCAGATATTTTTTACAATGTTTGTTTCACTTTCAAAACCGGTTTCGAAACTGAAAGTGCTTTTTAAAAAATATATCTGCAAACAAAATCGAAAAAGTAATAAAGGTGCGCTGTCGGCATGCACCTCAGCTATCCAATGCAAAAAAAAAAAAAATATATATTCAAAAATGTCAAAATGCGAAAGAGTTATTAGAAAAATGCTTCCCCATAGGAATAGCATTAACTCGCTAGCATTTCCTCGAGCGAGGACAGGGGTCTTAAACTTTCTATACTGTTTTTCATTGTACAAAAAGAAAAAATGCCTCTAGAAAAAATGTCATTTAAAATGCCCCTTTTTTGTAATAGCTTATATCATTTAACAAACCCCTCATTAGATTCATCTAATATTTATATACGTTATGTATATAGTTTTTTTCCTTTTTCGTAACTTTAATTGCTTTAATCTATTTGTTTTATTTTTATAATTTCTTAGTTCTTTAAATTTCCTATGCTATTTTACAAAATTGTATTTAATTTCAGAAGCAATGTATATTGCTGAAAACGCATTTTTTCAGCATTACAACCCCTGTAAAAAAATTTTTTAATTGGTCTTTGCCACATTTTCCAATCAGAAATAAGTCAATAGCAATATAAAGAATATATATTAGTTCTTTACATTTGTTATCACACTAAGAATTTGAAATTTTGCTCAGCTCCACCTCTTGCTTAGACGTTTGGTCAATGAGTGCCTGCCCTGATATAAATTTAATCCCACCCATACATTCTATTTTGTTAGTAAAGTTTTTCTACTAGCTGCAGTTCGTTTAACACGTGTAGATTTTACCTGCTTATCTGTTTTGAGGCAAAAACAATGACGAAAAAAAGTATCTTTCAAAACTATAATTAATAGCCAAATACTTTAAATAAAGTACCCAAAAAAGTGAACAATTTTTCACCTAATAATTCAGCTTATAGATTTTTCCCCGCCCACTTAAATGTTAAAACGATGAATTGTTTCTAAATGTAGTTCTTAAAAATGGTTCAAAAAAAGAAGATGAGAGCGGATTCATTTTCGTTGCATGGTCAGAAGTAGTACTAGAGACTTAAAGAAGCATGAAAAAATGGGTACACGACATTTCGGTCCCGCCATTTTGGTCCCGCCGTTTCGGTCCCGCCGTTTCGGTCCCGAGACATTTCGTCCCTGGCCATTTCGGTCCCGAGACATTTCGGTCCCGAGACATTTCGGTCCCTGGCCATTTCGGTCCCGAGACATTTCGGTCCCTTGCCATTTTGGTCCCTTGCTATTTCTTTACGGGCCACCTTATAACTTGGTTTCTGATTGATGAAGGCCTAATAAACGCTGTAAGCTCAACATTGTTCGGGCTTTTTTTAATATTTTTATTCTCCTGCTTCTCCTTCCCTCAAATTTTATACAAAGCTGAATATAACAGTCCAATAAGTTTAATCTATTGTAACTCGTGATAATAAAATCACAGCGAGTTGAAATTTGATTAAATAATGTTATATAATTTTACATCGTCTTTATTATTATTATTTAACAGAATTAATATTTTAAGTTTTATCATATATTCTTTGTATTAGGTATTTTATCTATACAAAAAACTAAAATACATATTTCATTGATTGTTTTAGCACACTTTCTTAGAATCTTTAAATTAGTGATTTTGTAACTAGGCGTGCTACGAAAATTTTTTGTTTAAAAAATAAAATTTCTCCAACGACAATTATTAGTTGCAATTTTTTTTTTTTTTTTTTTTTTACAGTTTTTTTATTTTATGAAGACAATTTTTGTGAATTGATTTTATTGAAAGTGGGCCTATTTCTTTGTAATAAAATGATTATTTTTTAATTTTATATAATAATGTAACTATTATTTTAAATAATTTTATTTTCAATTTTTAATTGACAAAACTAAGTTTTTTTTAATTTGTCGTTTATTTATTTATTTATTTATTTGCATTACCTTTTCGCTCCCACTTTCACAAAAAAAAAAAAAAAAAAAAAAAAAAAAAAAAAAAAAAAATGACAATTCTTATTTTAATTTTATTATTGATTGAATTAATAGTTTTAAGTTTCAATAACTTTAAATATAAAATAAATAAACAGGTAAACAATAAGTTTCAGTTTATAATTACTGCAAAACATAATGATAAATTGAATATAAAACAGATTATTTATTGAGTTTATTTAAAGTAAAATTCGAAATGCGTATTAATAATTTTATCAATTTAATTAAATAAAGATTCATTAAATTAAAAATACATATATTTAATAAAATATTAATTTGATTTTAATTTTAAAATCACTAATTGTTTTGAGATTTAATTTATAGCAATTATTCATCACCATAAGTTTTTATTCAAAAATTGTAATTTATTTCAAAAAAAGAAATTATTATTTTTTTTTTTTGAAAAATCAGTTAGTAACGTAACGTAATAATTAATTAAACATAACAATGCAACACTGTAACAATGCGTAAAAATATTTCTTAACAGTGTTAGGTAACATTATTATCCAGATGCAGATTTAAATTTTCTGAAACAAAGTTATAGTTTACAGTTCGCAAAAAGCAATCATATATTAATTAATTATTTTTAAAGAGTAAAAAAAAGATCATAAACTAACCAATAAATGAATAAAATCCGAGAATAATCACTGAAAACACAAAATCTCAAAATTTCCGGGGGGGGGGGGCATTTGATAGCTCCGAAGGGAATGACGCGCTTCTGAATTCAACACTCTAAAATGTTCCCTATAAAATTATGCCAGATATTTCCCGTGCACAAAATTTCAGCTTGCTGGAGAAGGGACCGAAATGTCTGAGGACCGAAAAGTCCAGGGACCGAAATGTCTCGGGACCGAAATGGCCATGGACCGAAATGTCTCGGGACCGAAATGGCCAGGGACCGAAATGTCTTGGGACCGAAACGTCTCGGGACCGAAATGTCTCGGGACCGAAACGGCGGGACCGAAACGGCGGGACCGAAACGGCGGGACCGAAATGGCGGGACCGAAACGTCCTGCTTCCTGAAAAAATATCTCATAATCGCATAATTCTAATACGGGTAGGTGGTACTAGCGAAAACGTGTTACATATTTTCTCATGGAAGACTGGAACTACCCAGTTCCTTTTCTTAGGGAGTATTATTGGAATTATACAGAAGTATCACAATGCAACAACTGTATAACTTACCTTTTTTCTCTGTGTGTGTGGTTTTCGCCATAAATAACCCCCATGCAATACATAATCCAGACATGATTATCATTTTCATCTTTAATTCAGAATTCATATTGGAAATCCCAAAAGAATATTTTATATTTTAAAAATAGATGTCATGAACCCATTACACTTGGACTGCCATGGCTGTCATTTGTGAAGGCCAATGATGTTTCCGTTGGGCCATGGTGTTTCAACACTTCAGGCCTTGGCTATCAAAAACGGTACGAGTTACATGAAAATGGTTTTGGAGTTTGATTTATTGGACTCCTTATATATGATGTGTCAGACATACGTGGTTTGTGCAAATTGATATATGTGCCGATTGTATGAGCAAGAAAGTTGTTGTAGAAAATGAAATACTTTCCACATTTTTCTCTTTCTTATTGTAATTAAAATTCAAAAAATTCTAACCTAATATAATAGAAAATAAATAAAAATATAGAAAATAAAATAATAGAAAAAATAATAGACAATCCAAACCAATAATCTCACAAGCTCATCCTTACATATATTTAAACATTTTCCAATTTAAGAGATTATACGGTAGAAACATAAATTTTAATAAATTATTTTAATGATAAATGACAAATTTAGTTGGCTATCAAATAAGCCTTGACCACTCATGTAAGAATTTACACTAATTTTCGTGGGGTGCTTTGGCTATCATTTTTTATAGCAAGGATGAGAATCTCCCTATGTGTTCAGGCATAAAAATGGGAAATGAAAAAAAAAAGGTGGAAAAATTTCTTCATCTATTTAGCGGCACCAAAGTCGTATAATTTAAACGTCATTTTAATAGCTACATATACAATCAATTTACATGTAACTGCACATATTACTGTTTTTTTTTTTGTTCATAACTTAGAAATTATTAACAATATCGTTTGCTTCAGACATACATCTCGAAAAAGTTATCACACAAATTATCCAAAAGTGTTGTATAAATAGTAGAAAATTATTCTATTCCAAAAACACTTCCTTTTACTTTGTATTTTTAAAGTAAAAAAAAATCATTCTTAAGACATTTTGAACATCTTCATTTATATGACCGACTTTCAGATGCTTATATAAGCTAATTTTTCATTTTATGTCTTTTTCACAACAATTCAAGAACAAACTCCAAGGGTTTGAATCGACAAAATGTCAGGCAATTTTTCAGACCACACCCAATAATAGCTTTCTAAAATTTTCTTTGCATTTTTGCATAAATCCCGAGAATGTCCAAAATTGCTTTAAAAAAGGTGGAATTCCTCCTTTAGGAGGAACTCTTTCATGCCTGTGTGTTGCAAAATGAGTCAGATTAAAAAATATTGATTTTATGTTCCAAATATTCAAATTACACACACACACACACACACATCTGGCACCCTGGTGAACATTAACAGTTTTCGCTTGACAGTCAACGTGTCAACAGTATTGCTTGAACACCGCTCTGGTAAAAACATTTTGTATTAATATTTAAGATTTTTAAAATTTCTAGTGTGAATTTAGAATTTCTGTGTCAGGAAAGGGCCAAACTGAGAATCATTTCTGGCTCGGACTTTTATCCATCAGATTTTTCTATGCTCATAGGCATAAAAAATTTATTTATAAACCATAGAGTATTGTTGGATTCAGGGGCTCCGCCTTAGAAATTCTTCCCAAAAAGGGCTCCGCGAGCCAAAAAGTTTGGGAACCGCTGCTATATACAGTTGCAGAAAAGAATTTGAATATATTTTCAACTACTAACGGTTTTTTCTGACATTAGGTTTTCAGATGTGTTTATGAATTTTTCAAATTGTTTACATTATTTTTTACTATTATTATATTGGGAAGTTTTGTTACATTCACCTGAATGTGGTAAAAAATTGTTTCAAAATCCTGCTTGACGCACATTTTTCTTTATTATTTCAAATTGGAATTCAGTAAGAATTATTTTCGACTTCAAACAATCTCGAAAAAAAAAAAAAAATCTGGCATGAACAAAAATTTGTTTTCAATAACTTGTCCTACAACTAAGTTTCATACTTAGGGTAGGTTTAGTAAATTATTTAACGAAAACATTCATTGAGGATTTCCCTTTTTAATTTGTAAATATTGGAAAACATTATTTTATTTTTCACTTTTTAAAAACAGCATGCCTTATCTTTACCTCAGTACTCAAAATATTTAACAACAATGCCAGATTACTGGTTGGTTCAGATCAGTGAGGCCTATTGTAAAAACAACTACTTCCCTAAAATTAATTTAAGTTATTATTCGAATGCTTACTTCGTTTTTCAGAGATTCTAAATCAGAAAGTGTTCTGCTAATGGCGATGACATTTGCTCCGGTTTCAACAAGTTTCAAAGTTAATTGCCTTCCTATACCTGTAAAGCACCATGCATATTTTATTTTAGAATCAAAATACAGTTTTATAGGCTATTAAATATTTAATGAAGTTTTAATTATTAACAATATCGTTTGTTTCAGACATACATCTCGAAAAAGTTATCACAGAAATTATCCAAAAGTGTTGTATAAATAGTAGAAAATTATTCTATTCCAAAAACACTTCCTTTTACTTTGTATTTTTAAAGTAAAAAAAAATCATTCTTAAGACATTTTGAACATCTTCATTTATATGACCGACTTTCAGATGCTTATATAAGTTTTATTCATATAAGCATTCAATATGATGCCCTTATACTGTAATCAAATTTTTAATACATGTTTTATTTTATTTTTTACTCATTAACATGTGATGACGTTTATTTCAAAACTCGTCTTATCCAGAAAACCAATCTTTGGGAAATCGCGAAACCTCTGACAGCTTATAGTGGTTTTAATTTTAAAGAAAATGTTACAAGTAACAAAAATATATGTCAAAACTAATTTTTTCGCAGATTGTAGTATTTTTTTGAAGCAGATTAAACAGCAGTACAGGTTGATAGATATTTCTTGTTTTTTTGGATGAGATGAGTTTCGAAATTTGTGTCCTCATATGTAAATACTGCGAAATGTTATGTCAAAAAACAACATCATGAATGCCTTAACACGGCGGAGTGTTTGGTCTTTCATTGAGTCCACTTCAAGTAATCGTTTTGAAGGGGAAAAAACATGTTTCCTTTATTAAAAACAATGAAAAATATTTTTAAAAATCCTACCAAAAGCGATGATGACATACAGTTTGTTCATAAAAAGAAAAGTTCAGTACTCCAAGTACATAAAATTATTAACTCCCTTTATTTAAAAAATTATTCTTTTTAAAGAAAACTGCTGCATTGCAACCATAACAAACTCTTGCAAAACTACTATTGGCCTTATTCCTTATGGCTTTAAGTAAAGAGTTAAATGCTGCGAATGTTAGTTTTTTTTTTTTTTTTAACTGGAAGAAATCAAGCAATATGAATTATAAAAATTTCCATTCTATATGGCAAAACCGCTTGATATTGAATACATGGCATTCGAATAATGCATGTTATCGAATAATGCATGTTAAAATAATTTTGTAACGATAAAAATATTATTACTTTTGCTTAATGAATTACATATAACATCTATTAATGGCCTAGTATGAATTTAATATATTTTAATGTTAAAATTTATGTCTTATATTTTTCTCTTTCTAGAGTAATACAACGGCACCAATATTTGAGATAAGAAACCTTTGTCTGATATTTTTCTTTTTATTACAAATTTGTTCACAAATAATTGCAAAATTCTAATTTTGATTTTTTCTGTGATATTATATGGCTAATAATCAGATTAAAAATTTCTGGCAAAAAAGTAAGTATCTTGTCAATCTTTATTTTCTTATAATTAAAACTGTTTGAAAATTTCTATTGCGTTTCAAATTACACACACTATCTAAATCCACATTTTCATACAAAGTATCTCTTTTATTTATTTATTTGTTACTGTTATTATTAATTTTTCTATTTTCTTTGAACTAAAATTTTTTTATTTTTTAAATTAAAATTACTACATAAGGAAATGAAGTCAAGCGGAGTTCCAGAATATTAATTTTGGTGGAGTTGTAGCTGAGCTTTTTTCAATTTGGTGAAAAGTTTGGGCTTTCTGTTTCACTTAAACAGCACATGGAAATTATTATGCTCCTTCACATAGCTTTGCATATATGAATAAGCATATAAATGACATTCTTCAATTTCTGTAGAACGAATGGAGAAGAGAGAAAAAGAGAGTTTAAAGAGAGTTTTATTAGTTGAATTTAATAAGTTTTGAAAACGGATATTTTTTCATCCTGTAAGTCTTTCATAAAATTGAGCTGCTTTAGCTTGATCTTCTTCATCTAAATTTAAGTGCTCAACTGATAATATATTATTTATTGTTATAAAAAATTGTTGTGATTAATTAACTAATGACCTCCTTTCAAGTAAATAGGTCTTGGATGTATTCCACAACCTTTATGTGTAATTTTTCTTTCAAAAGAAAAAATTCGTTATTAACGTAATGCAAATATTACCTAGTATTAACATTATTTAAAATCCTATACATTCCACTTCTAAATTACAAATCAGACACTTAAACAAAATAAATATTTTTATCTACCTCTTCATGTTTTCAAATATCTTTATTTTTAATCTTTATGTATTCCATAGCAAATAAATAGCATCATCAAGGACATAACAATTTAAATGTATATTAAAATTTTAAAATATTATTGTAATATTTCTTATAGTATAATAGTTGTCGCAAATAATTAACGTAAACTCATAAAACCAAACTATAATCCTAACCGAATACAATATGTAAGTATTTGTTGAATTTCAGACGAAATTGGTTTCTCTATAATTATGTTACTATAAATAATCTTTTATAACTATATATGGCATAACTTTATGAATATGTCATCATTAAATATAAATCATTATATTTTTATAGCGTGAAATATTAAATTGGAAAGCTCTTCTTTACCACCTAATGTAAATAACATTATCTAAATATATATTTAATTGGGTTTTCTCTCACAAAGGATGCTTTATTAGAAATAAAAGTCTAAATTTAATTCCTTTTGGCCTTTTGTTATCAGAGTATCATTTTACAATAAATCATTAATGTAAATTTCAAATTACTGTGTATTCATATTTTGCATCCACATACTTTGAAAATCTACCATAATTAGATTTATAACCTTCTTGTTCTTTATCCATATTTGTGCAATTAAATATTAATTTACCAATTTTCTTATGATATGTTAAAACATTTTAAAATTATTACTTTTTTATCAAAAATAATGCATACAATTAGTTTCATTTAAAGCAACGCAATTGTGCAATATATTCACCAAAAGAAAGGTGCAATACATATCATTTACCCATTTTCTTATGATATGTTAAAACATTTTAAAATTATTACTTTTTTATCAAAAATAATGAATACAATTAGTTTCATTTAAAGCAACGCAATTGTGCAATATATTCACCAATAGAAAGGTGCAATACATATCATTTACCCATTTACTCCAACTTGTTTTTATCTATCTATCTGCCGAACAAACTGAGATAGAGACTTGAAATTTGATGTGTACTTTATGTAATAATGAGAAGAACCTTGTTGAATATCGGTAAATTAGATTTCCGGAACTATTTTTTTCCAGCTCTCGAAATATTCGTTCTGGTAGAAGATATATAAAATTTTTTTTGATTGTTTTTCCGAGACTTTCCAAATTTGGTTGGATAATTAGTTAACGAGATATTTGTAATCCTATTTTCCACACTCTTCGATTTTTCATGATTCTGTATTTCCTTCAGAATTAAATTCAAAGACATATTTTAATTTGAAAAGAGGCGCTTAATACGACGCAGAAACTGTTATATAATAAGATTATTAGTTTTAAAGTTATATTGCTCTTTCTTTTAAGAATTCCATACTAATTGATTAACCCGTCAACCAAAAAACTATCACTAAAGTGTAAGATTAAATGCCAGTAATGGCTTAACACTGGTCCTTAAATACTAAACTGAGGTCTGACAAAAAAATGGTGGCTGTCAAAGGCTTCTTTTTTTTAAGTATGTACTGTCCCTAAAATTTGGAACTAATATTACTTAAAAACCACTACTTTTTTAAGCTTTAATTTCAGAAAAATAACCTCGAAAGAAATTTAAAAATTATATTTGTATGATTATTTAAGGGGCCATATACACTATGAAAGAACCCGCCTCCAATAGCCACAATATTTGTATAAGCGCTCTGACCTAACATTCAAGCTGTTCGCAGGGAGGCGCTTTTCGTAAGTGTCACATTCAATTGAATTTAAGATGTTACATGTGTTTGTTACTTCATCAAGGGATTTAAAATTCGAGGTTTTATTTGTATCTTTATTGATATTTTACTAATTTGTTTGTTTTTCCGTTATTTAAAATAAAAGTTATGCCAATTTGTACAAGTTACGAGTAGTTTGGCAATTTATATAATTTATCGAAATGAGTCGGTGGGATAATCAAGTAGTCTCCACAATTCTGTAATAGAGCATTACTATGAATTTAAAATATTTAAATACAATTTAAATTTTATTTTGGAATTTCAATGCATTTTATAGGTAGTTTATACATGTTTTATTTTCATATTTTATATTATGCATAGCCATGATGGGTAAGTATTACGGCGGCTCCCTACGACTAGTTTAAATACTACATGTGTAGAATTTTGAAAAGTTTTATGAATAATAACGAACTAATAAGAAACGAAAATAACTTTAAAAGAAAATACTTAATAACCCTAGTAACAAACCAATATTAGTCCAACGTTGAGCCAATATTTCATTCATTGGAAATATTGCCAATAAAATGTCAATATTGCCCCAATATTGGGATGTTTACATTTTGCCCTTATTTAGCCAATATTTGCAGCCAATATTATGCCAATAATGGGGTTTCATTGGAAATATTGCTAATAAAACGACAATATTATACAAATGTTGGCGTTACATTGGAAATATTTCCAATGAATATCCAATATTTAACCAACATTGGCGTTTTATTGGCAATATTTCCAATGAAACCCCAATATTGGCATAATATTGGCTGCATATAATGGCTAAATAAGGGTAAAATGTAAACACCCCAATTTTGGAGCAATATTTCATGCCAATATTACTCCAAGATATAGCCAATATTGGTCCAATATCGCTTGGCTACTGGGGAACTATTCAATTATTTAAATTCGTAAATTTCATAACAATGCACAAGCACTAATTAATCAAATATACTTGTTGAATTACGTTATGCTTTAAAAGATTATAAAAGTAAATATCAATAAACATTTGTCTATTGAAAGACGGCATAGAAATTAAACCTTTTCAAATTTCAATTAAATGAACATTTAATTATATTTTCTAATTGCAAAGAAATCCTACCTTTTCCAGCTCCAGTAACTAGTGCAGTCTTCCCATCGAATCGAATATCCATTGCAGACGTAAATTCTTAGTAACTACTAAGTTCATATCATAAGACTTTCGCTGTCGCCTACGAGAGATCTTTCAGATAAGATAATTAGATCAATTACAGATTTCCTTTCTTTTCTTAGCTGAAATTTTATATGCTGAACTATTTGAGCGTGGGCGCGTTCGTAAAAGTTCATTGCAAAATTAACCTCTTCAGGGATGATTTTTTTTATGATGTGAAAAAGAAAAGACTTTTTCTTAAGATTTTTTTTTATATTATTAGATATTCAAAAAGAAAAAATGGAGGTAATAAAATTTTTCGATAAATAAATATATATATATACGTTAAAAAATAATGTCTACATTAGTGATGACTGAGCGTTAATGATAATTTATGAGTGAATAGACTTCTTATAAAATTGAAAACTAATGATACATTTCTTTCTTACATTTCTATAAATTATTAAAACATAATATGTTTAACACAAATGATATTATTTTTATTAAAAATTAATGATTTGTTCAAACAATCAAATATTGACTGATGAAAAATTATATCATGCTTTTCTTATATATCTAACATAGGAAATAATATTATCAGTGCAGCCACACATTTAAAAAATAATTATTGTGTTGATGAATTCTGTAGTGAGTATGTTATTATTAAACTATGTCACTTTTTCTTATTGACAGAAATTATAATTACAAAAAAAAAAAAAAAAAAGAAAGAAAGAAAGAAAAAAGAAAAAAAAAACTTAAGTCCACAAATGTGGTCAAGGGCGTGAAGGGGTTCATATATTTTGCACCTCAAATCATAGTAGTATGATACATTTTATTTATAATTTTTAGTTGTAATATCGGAATACAACAAAAACAAATATCTATATTTCAATTCGATCTCTTGAACGATTTTATGCGCCTATTTTATAATTGAACATAAATGAAAAAAATACATTCAGCGGATTAATTAAAAAAATAATTGCAATCAATTACAGTTATTGTAAGCTTATATTTTGCGAGATTTTAATTTTAATATGCTTAAGCAAAAGAAAAAAAACCTTCATTTTATGAAAAAGTAGTACTAGGGGAATTTAATAATCCACGTCTGCCGGATGTGAAGTAGTGCATAAGCGAAAAATTAATACCATTAGTAGTTTACTCGTAAGTTTAAAATTGGCTTTGCCTTACAAACAAAGGTAGGAAAACATGGAGTATTTAAAACTAGAGGCAAGAAAACACAACGATAAACCTATGTGTGAACCACTAGTGATGTTAATTTTTGGCTTATGCACCATTTCACTTCCGACAAACAGGGATCATTAGATTCCCCCTATTGTTACTCTTTCACAAAATAAAGAGTTTTTTTTCCTTGTGCTTGTTAAGATAGGCTTTTATGCTGTCGGAAACTTTTGAACAATTACAAAAAGGGGGTTGTCATGAGGAAAACTAAAATATAGCAAAAAAACTTCATGCAAGAACATAAAGTCGATTTACTTCAATTATTCTAAACTTCCTCTTTTTAATAACTAATGTTCTATGCTTTTTATGAGACATTATGAAACACATAAAAAAACATCATGGTTTATGTAGACATTTCCAAAGAATGTTTGAATTTATTTCAACAAAAGAAGTAAAAGATGATTTTCTCTGTTTATCTTATACTTAATAAAAAGAGAGAAAAATTATGTTATTGTAACAACAAAAATAAATAATTACTTAAGACAGTAGATTAAATTTGAAACACGATCGTTGAGGTTAATTGGGTGAAATAGTCCTCCAGCATTCGTGTCCGGGATAGCTCATTTGATAGAGCATTAGCGGCTTCAGCCAATACATCTCTGGTTCGAATCCTGGCCCGGACTTTTTTCACCCAAAAATGAAAAATGGAAAAATTACATCTGTTATACTTAAGACAGTATCACTTTTAAGTAACAAATATACATTAAACTTGATTTCTAGAATTTTAGTTGTCTTTTTTGTATCTATAAATTTACGATTAAAAAATGTTAAAATGAACTGCAAATTTTCGTTGCTAATTGGACTTATCCTGAACTTACCTTTTAACAGATAAAAGTTAAAACTACAATTATTAAAATAAATTCCAAGTTTCCGATACTTATTGTAATTTTTGTGCCTGAATATTTTTAGATGTTTGCATTTTGTTCAAATGTGCCACAAATGATACAATAACAGTAGTTTGTAGAATTTGGATTAGGACAAATTTTTTAGCTTTTGATAATAGATTATTATGTATTTTGCAGCACTGAATTCAAAAATTGCCTTCATTTTTAACCGCCACGTCAGAATTTTTTTCACATATACCGTACATTTAAAAAACAGAAAGCAATAAATAGCAAAAATATGATACTAAAAAATATAGACGCGAATGTTTTGTTTTTTAGCTTTTAATTGATTATTACACACTTTGCGATGCTTAATTCGGAAGTGAGTTTTATTCTTATCACTATGTCAGGATTTTTCGAAAATCTAAAATTTCGCATAGAAGATTAGACTTAGTAGTGGAAATTTTTCTGCCCGTAGGTTACTAAATTAAACCAAGTTCTTTTTTCTAATTTGCATATTATTGGCTTACAAGGAGATTAGAAATAAATTCATATATATTTTTTTTACATTTGTAGTTACATTTGCTTAAAATAAGTAATTGCTCTTTTAAATCGCCTTTAAGGGTTATTCTTCAGATTCGGAACAAATATTGGTCAATGCACATAGTGTGTAGTAAATGTGTGTAAGCGATTGCGCTCCTAATAATTATTTTAATTACATTATATTGATCCATGATATGTATATGCATTGCATGCATATTAAAATAATGCGAAATCTCAAACTTATATTGTAAATATATAAATGTTTTATGAAGGGGCGGCTATTTCATGTTTGCGGTCAAATTTTGGCTCCAATTATTTACTTTAAAGCTATCAAAAACCGAGTTTGTGGTAAATTTTATAATTTTAGGTTTTGACCTAAAATTGAAAACATCAAATTAAAAAAAATCTTACGTGAAATGTACACCGATTCCAAAAAGAATTACTTCAAGAAAAACTTGATTAAAATTTTGATCAGTCCGTTTTTCTGAAACGTGACAGCGGCTGTGACAACTTGAATATTGATTGAAATGAAAAACGATTTTGAAGACATATTTAGACACTTAAAAAAATGAAGGGATTTTTTTTCTCTAAACTTTACTTTTAAATGAAGATACCCATAAAAAGTGTGTTATACTTTTTTTAACTGAAGCAGTACACTTCGGTTAGAAGAAATCATCTTCATGCTAAAACATAAACTACAAAACCCCAACTATCTTCAAGCAGGCTATGTGGGGCATTAACATTTAAATACGTATTATAATGATTATTTTAAATAAAAATAGATTATTTTAAATAAATTTTTTCACATTTAATTACAAAATTATAATAAGTTTGTCTGAAAAGTCTTTAGACACTCGCATTAACATTTTAAGCGCATTCTAGCTTGGAAGCAAAACTTTAAAATTTCGTTACAACGAATCTCTTGAGAGCAGTGATTTAATTCGCTATGTTGAGAACTTCGTATCCAAAAACTATTAATTAAATTGAAAACTTTGTTAATCTGATAGTTGTTGTAACAAGATTCTAATGTACATAACCGCAACAGATTCCATCTTCAATTTTCTCGAAATCTATTACATAATATTTTTTTCAAATGTCTGAAACTTTTAGGGTTTGGTATACCATTAATAATTCATTTTTTTTTATCCAGCAATATTTTTTCTTAAGATATATTTTAACATTTGGTAATAATAATAATAATAAAAGTTTATTTTTTTTCTCTTTGAACCGTTTGCGATTTCTGTATTGCGTTGCATTTCTTGTGTTGATTTCTGTATTCTGTACATGTATTTCACTCTTTAAATTTAAAATATATTCAGTTATTTTTTGTGTTAATCATGTGTGACAATACGTAAAAAACATTACAGCCTGAAAGTAAGACATTAAAATCTTGTTATAACGAATCTCTTGAGAGGAGTGATTTAATTCGCTATACAGATTTTTTTTTTTTGCATCAAAATGCTATTAATTAAATTTAGAAATTTGTTAAAGTAATATTCATTGTAACGAGATTCTAGTGTATATATTTGCAACAGATTCCATCTTCAATTTTCTTGAAATTTGTAGCATAATATTTTCTTCCAAGTATCTTAACACGTTTAGGTCTAGTGTACTATTAATAGTACATACTTTTTCATCGAATATTATTTTGTCTTACTTTTATTACTCTGGTCATACAGAAATGATGGTATATATGGCTTATGTCCTTCTTATGACGACTTTATTTATGTTTTAGTATTTGGTTATAATAATAACTATAAAAGTTTACTTAATTCTCTTTGTGTCGTTGGCGTTTTCGTTCTTTTAAACATGTATTTCACTCTAAAGATTTAAAATATAATTTACATTTCTAATCGAATCATGTCTGACAGAATGCAAAAATAAATAAATAAATAAAATAAACATTAGATAGTTGTAATCTTTTATTTTCCAAACGTCTTCAAAAACTCTTCCTTAGCTTATTTTAATATAAATATAAAGCAAATAATGCACAAAATAAGTCCAAATAATGAGATAATCTTTAAACTTCCATAAGTCTATTTGAATAGCTACGATTATCGTTTATAAAATAAAGTTATTTTTGTTCTCAAAATAGAAATAAATTTGGACCCAAAAGAATTAAATATGAATGGAAATAATTATTTACAGTCCAAGGAATAATGACAGTATAAAAGCAGTCATTTTAATTCATTGATCTTTTAAGCATTTTTCTATTTCTTTATTTCTTTAATTAAAGCATTTAAATGTTTTTTCACGAAGAAATAGCGTATTAGTATGATCAGCATTATAATAATTTCCATTATATTTGAGAATATTAATAGATACAAGAATTTTAATTTAATATTTCCACATTTTTATCATTATTATTGATTAAGCCATAAATGAGTTAAGCTAGTGTTACAAGGGATGCATCTATTAACACTTGAGTAACCGCGTCTTTTTTAGAACTTTTTTAATTGCGCTCGATCATTTAAATGCTGGTAATCCGTCTACGGAAAATGTAAAATAAGAAACTTTTTCCCCTGAATATTCGAATATCATATTTCGATTAAGTTATACATTTGAAAAGTATTTAAATTATACATTTTATTATTTAGAAGTCCAATAATCAGAAAAAGTAAAAATGAACTGACATTAGGGATTGTCCCGTAGACTTTTCCAGCAATTTCAATTTTGCTTATAAAGGTGAACTTGAAGTAAAAATAGATGCCTTGATACTCCGCTATGATGGTCAAGAAACATTTAAAATCAGTTACAAAGTAGTTCACCATTTTATTCGTAACGGGATATGATTCATGAGATAATTATTTAAGTGAGCGGCAAATAGACCGACATGCAAAAATAATGCCGTATTAAAAAATATCATACAAAACATGAAAAAGATTTTTAAGCAAAGATTTAAAAGAAAACAGATTCAATTATTTTGTATTTTATTTAAATATATTATGCATTTAAAAAGTACACTACAGTTGAGATCTGATTTTTAAAAGCAGACAAAAACGGCTGCATCTATTATTTGTGTAATATAGTAATTTATTTTTTTAATTGTACTTTAAACGTAGGAAATGATGGGATTCATGAAAAACAGTTCATAAAAGTAATGAATAACACAAAACAGCTTTTTTCAATTTCAGTTTAAACGAAGCAAACACCGAGACCTCCATCTATAGGAAGGGTGACTCCAGTTATCATAGATGCATAATCACTCAGTAGAAAGAGGATCGGATAAACGACATCTTCAGGCTCTGCAAGAATAAATAAAAAAGTAATAAAAATCTATTATGTAATATCTCATTTAGTCTTTACGCTTGGAACTCATAAATAATATTTACTTATATTTATGTAAAAGAAGAAGCATTTAAAATTTTATCACTGATAATTTTCTTCAAAAATAAGAACTAAAACACAACGATATTGCCAAAAAATGCAATTAGAATACTTCTGCAAAGACTTTATACGTATGTTCAGAGATTCAAACATTTCCTAATCAGCAGGAGTAAGTTTATTTACAATATATTAGTGAAACAAAATTTCCGCGTGGCCGTTTTAATTTTCTGATGTTTTAATTTTTAGGTACACTGTTAAAAATAAATCTGTGAATTCCAGGTGAAACTACCGGCAGCAAAGTAGCCGATCTTTTACCGTTCCGTTAGTAGATTTTCCGTTGGGGGAAATACAAGAAGGGAAAACTCTGTTTGAAGAATCAGTAACTTTCCATTACAAAGTTTGATTTTTAATAATAATAATTTAATATAATTTTTAAAACTAACAAATGGATTAATCGTCAAAGACTACGAAATTACCGAGTGATTTTAAGCTGTTATGTTATTTTACTTAATTATTATTTTGTATAATTTACTTCACGCCGTCCTGAGGATTGAACTCGGGAACTTTAGATTGCGGAACAAATCCTTACAAACTGAGCCAAAGCTGCTGATGGAGGACTGTACAAAGTATGTCTTTTATGAGTTAGTGGGAAAATCTGTTGTGCTTTTTAAAGATTTCCTTTCAAATATATTCCTTAGAATATTTGTAAACAGTTTATTTTATTTTATTTTAGACTGATGCATAATACTAATTAATTTTAAAATCAATTTTAATTTTTTAACTAGTTTAAATTAAAAAAAATCACTGTTTAAAACAACTGTTTTTTTATGAATGAAAAAGTTTTTATTAACAATTTTTTTACAAAAAAATAATAAATAAATAAATAAATAAATTAAAATAAATAAATAAAAATAAATAAATAAATATATATATATATATAGCCTTTTTTGAAATTGTTGTACACTATTTATTTATTTATTTATTTATTGGCTAATAAATTAAAAGATTTTTTAATAAGAAGTAAGAGAAAAATAAACAGAAAAAATGTAATTTAAAAAGGATTTTTTTATGTTTTCATCATTCCATGGCGCCAGTGGGGCCCGAGCCCATAGTCTGCGCTCACATGGGATTGGCGGTGTGGTGCCTTGACCACTCGGCCATGGAGCCCCCCCACAACGGTCTGTCTCCGTTTTTTATTTCCTTTCGTTATTTTCAGAAAATATCGTGGAATTTTGTGATTTGTAACGGAAAATGCCCTTTTGTTGTAAAAAAGATATTTTCTGTGAAATTCAGGAAAAAAATGTTCGTGAGTTTCAGAATTGTTTTTACAGTGTAGATTTCGAATGAATGATTCTATCAAGAAATTGTTCCGTTTTCCTGGCAATATTTAAAAAAAAATTCGAATTTTAAAATGTATTTTCTGGTACAAATTTGAGCTATACATTTCAAACTATTTTTTGGAAAGTGTTGTATAAATTTAAGTATCGGATTTATCATAAATTAATTAGTTAAGTGGTAAAAATAAAATGTGAAATACGTTTAAAATTAAAGTAAATCTATTTTGTTTTATATTTTTATGTATAAGAAAGAAATCTTTTACTTTATATTAAATCCGATACTTAGTTTTATTAAATGGACCATAAGCACAGCCAAACAAAAATGAGTCAGATGAACAATATCCGTAAAATTTTTATGACTTTTAAACATGCTTATTTGGCGAAAAAAAAAAAGTCGGAAAATTATTTTTAAGTGAAGTGGATTGTGACTTTTAAAAGGGCAACGATGAAATAAAATCACTTTAAACTCTATTTATAATTATCGTATGTTTACGAAAATTCATCAGAATGTTCTTGGGATGATAATGTGTAATTTAAACAAAAATTAGAATGCCGATTTTTTCGATATTTTTCGCTGTATGAAGGGTACCGAGTACTCTTAAACATTTTTTTATATCAAACTTACATATTCGAAAAAAGATTGAATAGCTAGTATTTTTCGTATTTAGTTTTTCATTTCGTATTTATTTATTTATTTATTCATTTATTTATTTACCTGCGATCCTTTGCAGAGGAGTTCTAGACAGCATGGCTTTCCCAAATTCGTTGCCTTCTTCTAAAACTCCAACTTTTTCAAGCATGGGTGTACGAACTGCAGTAGGATTTACAGTGTTGACACGAATCTGAAATAAAATAAATTTTAAATAATTATTCCAAAAAAAAAAAAAAAAAACATTTTTATATGAATTATTTCAATAAGATATTTCCGGTACTTTATGTTACTTTCTTTTTTTAATGCGTGAAATAATTAAAGTTAATATAAAAAGTAGCATTTCTCTCTCTCTCTTTTTAAATGTTTCTGTTTTGAAGATCTATTTTTTATCGTGTACCATTTCAGTGCTTACCGTCATAAGAAGGAAAAATCATGCGTCAACCATAAATTATGAAACACTTTCCAGCACATTCATAATAATGCAACAAAACTGCGCATTTAATATGTTGAAATATTATGTAAAATTCAATCAAAAGGATGCACATAATGTATTTTAAAATCCAATTTCAGTTATTTCTATCAATAATCGAAAACGTGTCGAATCTTTTCAGCATTCCTGTATATGATATACAGTTTTGTACCTATTAACTACATGCATGCTAAAATTTAGTTGAGTTAAGAATATTTTATACACTTTATTTTTATATTTTTTTCATAATTTAAAATAAAAATTTTCATACTTTAGATGAAAATTCCCCTTCAGCAATTTCCGCTGCTAAGAAGAATAGGATGTGAATCTTTTGTGTATCCTTGTATATGAGGTATAGAATATATATACATTTAATAAAATGTGAAATAAACAGTTAAATTAAAAGACATGCTGGAATTCAAAACGCATTTCTAGCAATTATTACTCAAAGACAGTACTGTAACCGATTTATTTTGTGTGTCGCTGTAAACGAACAACCCTATTTCTATTTTAATGAGCTTAAATGTTTTTTCCCATATACCGTAATGTAGTGGAATTTTTTAGAATGCCTCTCTAAATAAGCTATTAATCCTATATTACAATACGAAACATGCTTGAGTGATCCTAAAAAAAGTTTATCAACTGCATAAAAACGCAAAAATTTGGAAACAGAAGGCCATACGGCCAGAAGGATTGATGGGCAGGCAGACAGACGGACAGACAACCGAATGCGTAAACACTTTTCAGCTTAGCTGTGAAGAGTTAAAAAAGGGTAAGTGATATGTTTCTATGCCTAGGGTTGAACAGAAAAATGTGTACACAGTGCACATCAATAGATAACACACTTACATAAATCGATAAAACGGGTCGTTAAATCGAAACAAAATGGTTGTCCTCACATACTCAATACAGGTAGGTGTGTCTTAACCATTTGCCAACTGTGCGATTCTGCCCAAATGAAGCGAAATCTCAAATACGTGCTTAAACATCAATAACATAATAACTTACTGTAACTGTCTTGATTTGTTCCAATGTTTGCTTTGCAATGAATTATTATTTGTACTGAGAGGCCTTGCGTGTAACTTGGCGAAACGTTTACTTTTGTATTTTTAAATGTTTTTTAGTGTTTTAATTTTTTGTATATAAATTTTATTTATTTTTAAAATCCAGTCTGTCTTTATTTATGTTATTTAATCTTTTAATGATGAATGTTTATCATAGCAAGAATAAACGAATGAAGAAAACTGTTGCCCTGCTCATTGTGTTTCGGATCGCCTGTGTCCTAGAGAGGTGATTTGTTTTAACTTTATTATTATTATTATTCTGTAGAAAAAAAATCCGACTACCGTGTGAGCATACTTTTTTCAAGGGTTTTTTTTTCTTTAAGATAATGATTTTTCGGCTAACCCAGCATTTGTTCCTTGATCTTACTGACAAATTTCCGGACTAAATTAAAAAGATAAATATTCTGTTTTGCACATTACCAACCTTTATTTTTCTACTGCAATCATACTCCATAACGCTTGCATTACATTTTTTTTTTTTTTTTTTTTTGGAGAGATGGAATATACTATGAAAACTTGATTTTGGAATATTAATAAACCAGTTGTGTAGGTACGGTTCAAATCTGCAGTATGTTTATATAGAAAAAAAACTTGACATTCATTTTACTTAAATATTTTTAAGAATACTAAACAGACAAAAATAAAAAAATATTTGCCTTGTGAGGACCAAACTCAGCAGAATTAGCAAGAGTCCAAGCCTGAATAGCTCCTTTAGTAGCAGAATAAATACCAAAGCCTGGACAAGCCGATATTCCAGCCATGCTAGAGACGTTTACAATGGATCCTCCTTTTCCTCGAGATTTCATTCCATTTGCCACTAGCTAAAAACACATACAAATATTTAAAAAATAGGTCTGGTATATAAATTAGAATAGAAGACGTATCGAATGTGCTTTAAACACAATAATCTTTATTTTTTTCATTTTATTTTTTCATATAATTTAAAATTTTTAATAGCCTTTTCTCTTTTTTTTTCTTCATCTTTTTTTACTCTGGCGTCTTTTACACAAACTTTATTTGTTCGGCAATATTTTTTCAAAAGTAGTTATTTTCAGTTAAACAATATCAAAAATGCTCTAATTAACCCTCTCATGCATAAATTATTTTTCATTATTCACAAAAATCTTTTTTTTTTTTTTTTGTGATAAAGTAGAACTCATTGTAAAATAATTTTATTATTGTGGCGCTGAATGCTAGCTATAATCTGTCCACAAATCAGATCTCTATAAGAAAATACTTTTTTTTTTCTTTTTGGCTTGATAATGCAATAATTATATGTTCTAATACGAGGCCCACATGCATAAGAGGATTGACCCTTTGCATTTGTATTACGATATATTGAAATGAATGAATGACACAGAATTTGAAAACAAGTTTATTTGTAAATAAGAAAAAAGCTAATTTTCAAAAACATACAATAAACTAATTTTTTTAATCAAAATATGGCCTTGGTTATTAAAATCAAGTGGACTCATAGACATATTACTGCCCCTCAAGAGTTTAAGTAAGGTCTATTTCATTTATTTTATTACTGGTGCCAAAAACAAATTTTGCAAATAGAAATTATGTTCAGTCAGACAAGACTTAGGAAAGCAAAGGTTTAATAAAGAAAAAAATCTATATTTATATCGTAAGATCAGAGAAAAAACATGCACAAGAGATTGTGATAATTAACCGTTTGCTTCATCAGCAATATGTATTATATTACGAAAAAAAATAGAGGTGACAGTTACATACAAAATATTTTTTTAAGCTATTGCATAGCTTTTATCGCGGACTTTGAGTGCGACGACCGAATTCAAAAATTTCGTAACGAGAAATATCCTAACACATCCGTAACGAAAAAACCTAACACTCGGCTACCGTCGTTTCACTTCGGCAGACTTCGGCATGGTATTCTTCGGTATACTTCGGCAGACATTGACGCGGTATTTTTCAGATATTTAGAGGATATCAAGTCTCAAACTTATATATCTTATTTCTGTTACTATAAATCTATAGTTTCAATAATACAAATTCCTGATAGAATGTGTATAGAAAAGAATCGTCTTAAGATAAAGCAAGGTAGGATAATGTAGCTTTTGGTGAGTGGAGACCCGCCCAATGGTGAGGATCGAAAAATTTAAATGCTTATAATTCGCAATCTAATTTTCGTAGCGCGGCCAAATTTTGTTTGATAATTTATTATCAGACAGTGTTATTTTTGGTGATAGGAGATCCCCCATGCTGAGGGTCGAAAATTTTAAAATGCTTATAACTCGCGATCTAATTTTCGTAGTGCGGCCAAATTTTGTTTGGTATTTTACTATGAGACAGTGTTACTTTTGGTGACAGGAGATCCCCCATGGTTAGGGTCGAAAAATTTAAAGTGCTTATAACTCGCGATCTAATTTTCGTAGCGCGACCAAATTTTATTTGGTAATTTATTATGAGACTGTGTTAATATTTAGTGACAGGAGATCCCCTATGGTTAGGGTCGAAAAATTTAAAGTGCTTATAACTCTCGATCTAATGTTCGTAGCGCGGCCAAATTTTGTTTGGTAATTTATTATGAGACTGTGTTAATATTTAGTGACAGGAGATCCCCCATGGAGAGGGTCGAAAATTTTAAAATGCTTATAACTCGCGATCTGATTTTCGTAGTGCGGCCAAATTTTGTTTGGTAATTTACTATCAGAAAGTATTACTTTTGATGACAGGAGACCCCCACGGTGAGGGTCGAAAAATTTAAAATGCTTATAACTCGCGATCTAATTTTTGTAGCGCGGCCAAATTTTGTTTGGTAATTTATTATGAGACAGTGTTACTTTTGGTAACAGGAGATTCCCCATGGTGAGGGTCGAAAATTTTAAAATGCTTATAACTCGCGATCTAATTTTCGTAGTGCGGCCAAATTTTGTTTTGTAATTTGTTATGATACAGTGTTACTTTTGGTGACAGGAGATCCCCCAAGGTGAGGGTCGAAAAATTTAAAATGCCTATAAGTCGCGATTAATTTTCGTAGCGCGGCCAAATTTTGTTTGGTAATTTATTATGAGAGAGTGTTATCTTTTATCGCGCGCTTTGAGCGCGGCGATAGAATCTAGAAATTCTGTCACGAGAAAAAAAAAAAAAAAAAAAAAAAAAAAAAAACCTAACACTCCGGCTAACGTCGCTTCAATTTAGCGGACTTCGGCACGGTATCCTTCGGTAGACTTCGGCAGACATTGACGCGGTATTTTTCAGATATTTTGAGAATATCAAGTCTTAAACTTATGTTTTTTATTTCAGCTGCCATAAACGTATAGTTTCAATGATAAAAATTCCTGATTAACCTACATGTATTGTAAGATAATAAAAACATTTTAAACGATATTAACTTCTCATTTGTTCAATACAAGAAAAAAAATTGTTATCGGTCATCACGCTCAAAATGTTTAACTTGAATTAATATCAAAGACAAAAAAAAACTGCATAAATAAAAAATAAATAAATAATTATAATTGCATAAGTAATTAAAAAATGCTGTGCAATAGCTTTACCGCGGCAGTCCCCGAGAGTCACACGTATTTTTCTGTACTCTATCAGATAGACTATCATCAATATAATAGTGTGGTTTGACTGAACTTAGTAAAATTAACCTATTTGCCTAGTAAATTACGGGCTAAATCTTCCTTATTTCGAGAACGAAAATAAATTTATTTTTATGCATTTATATAAAATCTATAAAGGATTTATTAGTTTGTTATATTAAAATTTTATAATTTATCATATTAAACATTTTATTTTTGCAGTACTTTGAAAAATTAAACAAGAAAATTAGAATTCAAAGACTAGCTAAAATTTAGAATGTGGAGATATATTTGCTTATTTGAAAAAAAAATGTGATTGTAAAAAATTCAAAAAGTGCTTTATCGATATAAATATTTGATTTGTTTTCAATTCCACAATAAAAAGTCGTTTTGCATTTTAAATTGAGTAATTAGATAATATTCATCGTTTACGAACTTGCCACGGGTGACTACTTATTAATTTTTAAAAATAAAAATCCTTAACACACACTTTGGCAACATTGGTAAGATATATATATATATATATATATATATATACAGGGTGATTCAGCTCGTCGGTGACAAACTTTAAGGATCGATAGAGCACACCTAGACGAACATTTTTGAATAGGGAATGTAGGGTTCCTGACGCGATGGTAAGGCGCTAGGCGCTTTCGAAAATTTGGGTGCCGAAATTCGAAACGTCATAAAAACTAGGGAAATGGTTAGATTTTCTTGCTTGTTGCGTCGAAATGATTCTGTTTGTTTAGACTTTCTTCAGTACCAATTTGATAAGCGTATCTCTTAAAACATGGATAGGGGGCGCTGCAGACTTTGGAAAGCTAGACAACAACTTTAAGCCCGTTATTTTGATAATTTAACACATGCTCGCCAAAGTTTATACTCTAACTTAAAGTTTGAACCCAAAAGTAGAGCCCTGCAAAAAGCGTAAGAGCCGGAATAAAATGTCAAAGTACAGGGTGGTCGAAACTCGAAGGCTCCTAAGAGATAAACAAACAGATTTCTTGACTTATGGCATGCATTTTCATGATTCTGTTTGCTGGGGCTCTCTGAAACTCAGTTGAACGGTACAAAAAGAAACATCGATAGGGGGCGCTTTGGGCAAAAAACATAATTCGTTGACATTTCGGACGCTAACTGGAAACGGGGCGCTACGATCAGTTAGAAACAAAACAAGAGAGTAATTTACTTATCATAAGAAGCTATTAAAACTGCAGTTTGTTTGTTTTTTTTAACAAACATAGCTGGTTTCAATCATGCACAATGCGCGCAATAAAATTTACATAAGGTGCTTTTTGCTGATTTATGCAAAAGATATCGTACCATATCGATATGCAAAAGATACGTAATGCGTAGACGACAACGCGAGATGACGTAGTTGTATGCGCAGACACGTCTTTTGAACGTGCGGTACCTACTTAAGCTTCGGGTTACTTGTCTGCAGATCGGTAGTAGGATGGAACGGTACACAAACTCTGAATTGGCTGACATGCATTTGGCGTATGGCGCTGCTGGTTGTAATGGACGAGCCGCTCAGCGGTTGTACGCCGAGCGTTACCCCAACAGGCAAATCCCCTGCCATGCCTTCTTCGCTCGAGTACACCAGAGGTTGTCCTCAACGGGATCTTTCGACGGAGGCAGGCCTGAACGGGAGCGATCAGTGAGCACCCCCGACAACGAAGAGGCTGTGCTTAACCTGGTTGAGGACAACCCAGGTCTTAGCACGAGAGATATCGCCAGACATGTTGGCATTTCGCAAGCAACTGCGTGGCGCATCTTACGTTCCCGGAATCTGCACCCCTACCACATCCAGCGGGTGCAGTTGCTCAGAGAGCAGGATTTTGGCCCTCGAGTGGAATTCTCAAGATGGTACTTGGCGATGAGATCCAGGGATCCCCGTTTTGTAAACAGCATTTTGTTTACGGACGAGTCCACCTTCAGCCGGGAGGGAATGTGGAACGCCCACAACAGTCATGTGTGGTGTGATGAAAATCCACATGAAACCAGAAGCCGAGCAGCCCAGGAGCGTTTCTCAGTAAATGTGTGGGCCGGCATTCTGGGGGATTGCCTCATTGGCCCTTATTTGTTACCTGAACGGCTGACAGGTGGAAATTACCTGATTTTCCTGGATCAAGTGCTGCCGCAGCTTCTGGAGGAGGCGCACGTACCCGAAGGTTCGCGTCGCCAGATGTGGTTCCAGCACGATGGAGCTCCGGCCCATTACACGAACGACGTGCGTCTCCATCTAAACGCAAGGTATGGCCAGCGGTGGATCGGGCGTGGGGGTCCAGTTCACTGGCCTGCCCGATCACCAGACCTCACCTGCTTGGATTTCTTCCTTTGGGGTTACCTGAAGGCCGAGGTATACCATACACCTGTCAGCAGTGCTGAAGAACTTGTGGCGCGCATTGTGGCAGCTGCAGGGCAGATCAGAGATACTCCTGGCATTGTTGGAAACACACACTCCTCAATGCGACGGAGGTGCGAAGCCTGCATCATGGCCCAAGGTCGAAATTTCGAGCATCTTCTTTAGTGTTATTTTTTGTAAATAAATTTCCAGTATCATTGATGTTTTTGGTCTAAATTTATTCAGAAGTGTTGAGCAGAGGTAGAAAATGTGTTTTCATTATTACTAACTGATCGTAGCGACCCGTTTCCAGTTAGCGTCCGAAATGTCAACGAATTATGTTTTTTGCCCAAAGCGCCCCCTATCGATGTTTCTTTTTGTATTGTTCAACTGAGTTTCAGAGAGCCCCAGCAAACAGAATCATGAAAATGCATGCCATAAGTCAAGAAATCTGTTTGTTTATCTCTTAGGAGCCTTCGAGTTTCGACCACCCTGTACTTTGACATTTTATTCCGGCTCTTACGCTTTTTGCAGGACTCTACTTTTGGGTTCAAACTTTAAGTTAGAGTATAAACTTTGGCGAGCATGTGTTAAATTATCAAAATAACGGGCTTAAAGTTGTTGTCTAGCTCTCCAAAGTCTGCAGCGCCCCCTATCCATGTTTTAAGAGATACGCTTATCAAATTGGTACTGAAGAAAGTCTAAACAAACAGAATCATTTCGACGCAACAAGCAAGAAAATCTAACCATTTCCCTAGTTTTTATGACGTTTCGAATTTCGGCACCCAAATTTTCGAAAGCGCCTAGCGCCTTACCATCGCGTCAGGGACCCTACATTCCCTATTCAAAAATGTTCGTCTAGGTGTGCTCTATCGATCCTTAAAGTTTGTCACCGACGAGCTGAATCACCCTGTATATATATATGTATATGTATGTATATATATTACAAATTTAAAATTTTTTCGCCAAAACTAACCTTTATACTACCTTAATATTCTTATATTAATGTTCCGTACTTACTTCAAATTATTAAATTAAAATCTTGTTTCTAGATCTAATCTGTTAATCTGTATGCAGACGATATAAATTCTTAATTTGCCTTAAAAAACATTATTCCAGTATGCGTAAATTTAAAAAGATGGCTCTATATTAAAAATATTCTTAATTAAAACTTTATTTCTTAATATTCCAAATAAAACTGATTTCTTCTATGTTTTTATCAACCCTTTTTAAGAAAATCTTATTAAATTTATTCCAAAACCTTACCTTTCAAAAAATATCATTATTTTATTTTATCTATTTATTTATTTTTCCGCCGTCAACCTTTGATGTGTGCATTAATAAATTCATTTCTTTTCTTTTTCCCTTAAAATTAATCATTTATAAAAATCGTCTGCCTAAAAAATTATGAGTCGATTATAAATTAGTTAAATAATATTTTTTTTAAAAAATAAATTTATCGTCTGTGTAAAATAGTCTCGTATCTGGACAAGAATTCTGTTTACATAAAAGGATGATGGTTTGAAATTACAGAAAGTTCTAGAATTTTCTTTTTAGTTTTAAAAGGTGGAAGTCTCGAGATGAGAAGGAGAGAGATTCTGGAGTTTTTTCGCCGATGAGTACGGCTGGTTGAAGTAAATGATGGAATATTTTTTTTTGGACATTTCGGTAAAAGATCGTTTGCAAAAAGGAGTTTTTCCCTCTATAATGACTACAGTTGAATAAATAAACTTACAGCTACCAATGAGTGATTTTTTGGATCTGCTACATTTATTTATTTTTTATTTTTCCCTCGCTGGCCATGACTTCTGTGCAAAGAACGGGGACCCTGGCGATGATGTTTCTGGCTCCTAACTTTAAAATGTCACAGTCTTTTCTAGAGTCGACAGGATCTTTTATGCCTGCGCTGCCTTTTTGGTTTTTAAAGAAACTTGCTATGGAACGAAGTGATAATAAAAACTGTGGATCGCTGAATAATTTGCCCGTCATTATTGGATGTGTTCTTAAACAAAAACTGCCATAGTCTCATGATTTCTGGAGTGACAAAAACAGAGGAATTGTTCCTGTAAAGTGCTTTGGTCGATAAAAAGTAGTCCTCTTATGATGAAAAAGAAGAAAAAAAAATAATAATTTCAAGACCCTTTCTTGTTAACTGGTGAATAGAAAAATATTTTTTCGAGATAGTTGAGACCCATTGGATTTCGGTGAGATTTTTTTTTCGTAGTGTTTTGAATATTATTATTTGTATAATTTTTATGTATTTATTTAAATTAATTATTCTCTGTTTGTCAGGTTTATTTATTTGATTATTTGTCTGTGAATTTTATTTACTTGCCTATTTATGAGTATTATTATTATCATTATTATGTGTTGGAGATAGAAACATTTTTGTTCTTAAGGATTAAATTGAAGAGTATGATATTCTTAGACAATTACTGTTAATTATTAAGACAGTTATGATGTTTTTATGCACGATTAAAGGCAAGTTTGTAATAATTATGAAGTATAAAAGAATTTAGAAGCTAAAGTTATTTTTAAAAAAAGTACATTTTCTATTTTATTGATATTTGTTTGTTATCAAGAACTATTCTCAGAATGCAGTATTTTCATGATAATGTTCCTACAACTAGACATTTGAGCTGAAAATTAAGTTAACATTTATGTTTTTCATTTTATTTGTTAGAATTTCTGGTTACAGTGAGCTTTGGTTCCCGGATTCTTATAATTTATTTATATTCAGTAAGAAATATGGAACTGTGCAAGGCTGTTGCTAGAATTTTGACTGATAAATATGATTAATTTTTTCAGTAAATTTTGTGATTTTAAGTAAGAAATTACCTATAATTAAAATTTTTGAATCTCTTTATGATCTATAAAATAATAGAATTAAAAGTTGATCCCAATTTAAGGTATATCTATGATATTTACAATTTCTGTTTTATTAGATAAAATTTCTGGTTAAAGTTAGCAGCTAAATATAGTAATTTTGAAAAAATATGTAATTGATAGAAATCATTAACTTTGAAATTTATTGCGAATGATTTTACGATTAGGATTTAATAAAGAAAATAGAAGTGCTTCATTTATTCTAATGAGTAAGAATAAAAAAATTATGGAAGATCCTAAGTTCGTACCGTTTGACCCGAGTTCTGGAATGAACATTTTGTCTTGGTTAACTTATTTTGATAAAACATGTGATAGGGAACGGAAAAATCTAGAATGGAAATTTAATTCTATTGCGCAATATTTGAAAGGTGAAGCGCAAAAAATTTATATTAATGACTGCTTAAATTGTACGGATTATGAACAAATTAAGAAAATTTTGATAGAAAGACTCATTGAATTGGACTTCCCGAGTTTTTCTGATTTTTCAAATCTGAAATTAGATAATTTAGACAATTTAGAAACTTGTTTTCGTAAAAAAGTGGAAATTGGTAGGAAATTACATCTTAGTGAAAATATACTATTACAAGGTTTAACTGATGGTTTAAAACCAGAATTCAAAAACAGTATTATTATAAATCCTCCTAGTAGTACCATAGAATGGTACCGGGTTGTCAAACAATTCGTGGAAGTTTCCACCCCACTAGTTTCAAACCAAGTAATAAATCAACCATCAGCTAGACAAAATTTTCAACCTTTTCAATCAACTAGGCCCTGGATTCAGCCAGTTAGGCCCAATAATACACCTAGGAATTGGATTCCCCAAAGACAATCTCAGTTTCAAAGACCTAGAGTTTGTCAAAATAATTATATTCAAAATTCATATTCTTCAAGACCTTGTAGGATATGCACAAATAGGGGTGTGAGTAATGCTTTTCATTGGGAAAGAGAATGTATTTTTAGGAATGAGTTGCCATCCTCTGATACTCTTCCAAATAGCTCACAAAATAATTCTCATAATGTTTGGCAATTAATTGTGTATGGATGTACAAATAATTATAATTTGCCATGTGTTGTAGATACTGGCTCAATTATTGCAATATTGCCACTTAAATTTGTTAAAAAACTTAATGCTAAAATTGAGACTATACCCTCAGTTACCATTGGTCAGGCAAAAGGATTTTTACATATAAATAAAAAATGTAGTGTTCTTCTAAAAGTGGGTAAAATTAAAAAATATGTTAATTTTTTAGTATGCAATACAAATTTGGATTATGCTATTTTGGGGTTAAAAGAATGTTCTAAATTTAAATTAACCATAGAATGTAAAAATTGTATTGTAAGGCAGGGAAGGAAAATTATAACTAACAGTATATCCATACATAATGAGAGATCCCTTCATTTCAATACAGTAAATATGGACCAAGTACAACAAAACAGGGATCAATCTAATGAAATTGTAACCTCAGAATATAAAAAAAATATGAAATTAAATACTGGTAATACTGTAGTAATAGATAATTATGATAATGAAACACTGGATGTAAGTAATCATGATATAGAGTTACAATCTACTTGTGGAAATATTATGAACAATGAAGACTGTGTTGAATATGATCACGAAATTAATGTGCATCCTGATTATAGAGGTTCCATGACTCTTCAAAATTTTCGCGATAATTCGGATTCAGATTTAACTGGGGAAATAAATTTAATTCAAGATGTAAATTTAAGGGAATTAGTTCATATTTATAGTGATATTTTTGCAAAGCATAAATATGATGTGGGTAGGATAAATATTGAACCACAACGCGTTATATTAAAATCTGACTTACCTATATCTTTGAGGCCCTACCGAACATCTCCCCTAGAAGAAATAGAAATAAAAAACCAAATTCAATCATTGTTAGCAGCCGGACTGATAAAGGAAAGTAATAGCCCCTATTCTGCCCCTGTTACACTAGTTATGAAAAGAGAGGAAGGTAAAAAAACGCGATTATGTATAGACTATAGAAAATTAAACGCAATAATTAAAAACGATGCAGAACCCTTGCCCCGTATCGATGGAATTTTAGATAAATTGAGTAGTGCTCAGTATTTTTCAACTTTGGATTTAGCCTCTGGCTACTGGCGCATACCAATACATGCATCCGATACAGAAAAATTAGCATTTACAACCAATTTTGGACTTTTTGAGTGGCTCGTGCTCCCTTTTGGCATAAAAACGGGCCCTCCCATATTCAATAGAACCATTCGAAGAATCCTTAATAAATATAAAATTGACTTTGCGTGCCACTATTTTGATGATATTATAATTTTCTCTTCCTCTTTACAAGAACATTTAAACCATTTAGCTCAAATTTTTGACATTTGCAAACAAGAAAACATTAAACTTAAACTTTCTAAATGTAAATTTGGCCAAAATAAAATCAATTTCTTAGGTTATGAAATCACTAATGGAACTATAACTCCAGCAAATGCCAATATTGAAACCATCAAAAATTTAAAACCTCCTTCCAATGTGAAAGAGTTACAACGATTTCTAGGTTCCATTAATGTTTACCATAAATTCATTAATAAATATGCTGAAATTAGATATCCTCTAAATCGATTACTTAAAAAAGACACAATATGGGAATGGAATTCAGAGTGCCAGGAGTCTTTTGAAAAATTAAAAAATTCTTTAATTGCAAAACCCATCCTCAAAATTTATGATCCTAAATTACCTTTACATATGTTTCTAGATGCCTCTCAGATAGCAGTAGGTGCCGTCCTAAAACAACCTGATAAAGATAATTTCTTACATCCTATTGCTTATCATTCTCGAATTTTGAAGAGTTATGAGCAAAATTATTTCATAACTGAATTAGAATGTTTAGCTATTATAGATACTCTTGACAAATTCTATCATTACTTTCATGGTGTCAAGTTTACAATTCATACGGACCACGCATCTCTAGTATGGTTAAAGAGTATTAAAAACTTAAGAGGTAGGCTTTTTAGATGGTCGCTCAAACTTAGTATGTTTGATTATGAGATAAAATATGAAAAGGGTTCAACAAATGTCGAAGCAGACACGTTGTCACGAAATCCTGTTTGTCATTTTAATCAACATATTAGTTTATTGCTAGATAGGAAAGAAATTGAAGAAATGCAAGACAAAGACAATGTTTGTGACAAAAAATATAAAAAAGAGAATGGAATTATTATAGTTCAGAAAAAGGGATTCAAAAAAATTGTTGTACCAATGTCATTAAGAAAAAAATTACTCCATATTGCTCATGATAATTTTGGACATTTAGGGATTCAAAAAATGCTTAATTTAATATCTCCCAACTATTATTGGCTTAATATGACAATAGACATTACAGAATTTGTTAAACATTGCGACACCTGTCAGAAAAATAAAAAACCAAAACAGAAAAGATTCGGCTTATTACAAGCTATGCCAGCAACAGATCAACCTTTTGAATGTCTTTCTATTGATACTGTTGGTGGATTTAACTATTACAACTCAACAAAAAAATTCTTACACATAATAATAGATCATGCAACTAGATTTGTTTGGGCTTTTCCCTCCAAAAATGTTACCACTGAAACATACACTAACTGCTTAAAACAAATTTTCAATATCAAAGCACCTCAAAAAATACTTAGTGACAGGCATAAATCTTTCAGATCTCCAAGATTTAAGAAATTCCTTAGAAATCATCATGTTCAACAGCGTTTTACATCCGCGCATCATCCTCAGACCAATGGAAAGGTAGAGCGCGTTAATCAGACTATAGTTACCAGGCTTAAATGTAAAGTTAATTCCACTTCTTCTAAAATACCTTGGACTAGATTATTAAACCAAGTCATCGAAGAATACAACAATACGCCTCATTCTATCACCAGATTCCCACCTGCCTATTTATTTTATGGTCTTTTATGGTCTTTTTATTGCCTTATGAATCTCCTTTAAAACAGAACTATTACCCACCAGTAGACAAAGCCCTCAAAATTGCGAAAGCGCGAACTCATGAATTTCACCTTAAAAGTAAAAGACTCTATGATCGAAATTTTGTCGAATGCCCATTAAAAATACAAGACTCTGTAATTTATGAAGAATTTAAATACCCTAACACTCGAAAATTAGAACCTACTTTCTCTGGTCCATACAAAATTATAAATAAACTTTCTGATGTAACTTATGAAATAGATAAATTTAATTATGAGACAGGACAGAACTCCGTTATTGTGCATGTTTCTAAATTAAGACCCTATTTTTCACCAGAAGATTTTAAACTGTTTCATGAGCAACCCAAAAAACAAACAAAACCTCAAATACAATCACAATCACTAGATCAAACTAAAGTCAAGACAGTAGATTAAATTTTAATTCTTATTCTTTAAATATTTTATCACCATAATTTTCAACATTAGCAGGTATGTTCTTGGTGCGCAACAAGAATATTACTTGTTTTTGGGAGTTTTTGGGATTAAATTGGGCTCCTTATGCAGGCATAAGGTGTACACTTTGATTGTAAAGGCTTTCAAATTGATGTTGATAAATTAATTTTAAGTGTATTTAAGTCTAAACTATATTTACTCATTTATTGACATTAGTATTATTATATTTATTCAACAGATATTAGGTGATAATAGTTATAAATTTGATGACTTTACTCAAACCTATAACTTAATATGTGATTTTCAGTGATTGTGAAAACTACAGATATAAAATTTTTTCAAAAAAGCACACTATTTTTATTTCCATTTCTCAATTAAGAATGACACCTTTTATTCCTATTGTATTTTATTATTAAAGTTTATAAACCATGTGTAGATAAAACATTATTCTACATTTGGCATTTGAAAACTTATAACCAAATTTGACAATTTTGTAAAAGAGTATCAGAGAGGAATTATTGTAAGGAAATACTGGTTGAGAGTCCATTTTCTAAATAGTTAGATTTAATTTTATTTGGATTTTGGAATTATTATGATTTTTTTTATTTATACTTTCGGCTAGCAAAAAATACTTTCTTATGCTATTAGAAGATAAGAAAATTATTTAGTTGCTATGTAATTATTTTTATCCTCAACCAATATTTTCCCTATCAATAATAAACAAATTGTGATATTTTCTTTTGATTATACTCTTGTTTTATTATTATTATCATTATGATTTCTATAATGAAGTTTAGTATTAATTATACTCTTATTGAGAAATATTAGGATATGGAGTCTTATTATACTATCACTTATTATTGTTGTTATTGTTATTATTTAAATTTTTCTATATTATTTATTATTGATATTGAGAGTGATGCTATTTATTATTAAAAAAATTGATATATTATTGAAAGAAAAATTTGATTGATTGTTAAAAGATGTTGGATCCAACATAACATAAAAAACAATGATTAAACTAGATTTGGAGATCTTTAATTAAAGAGACTGTATTCAGTGAACATTGGAAAAGACTTTTTTCATTTGAAGAACTTTATTTAAAATAACCTATGCATTAAGTTATTGTAATTATTTAAACTTCCATGAGAACGAATTGTTATTGTTTTTATTATATTTTTTATCTCTTGCTTATTTATATTTATAACTTATTTACTGTTATTGTATGTATTATCTCCTATGCACTTACAAATAGTAAGTGATATTGTAACAGTATTGTATCTCTTTCAGGGAAATGCTCCTACCTAAATTTAATTCAGATTAATTTCCTCTTAACTATTTTATTTTAATCGCTAATATTTTTTATATTGCGTTAATTTTCTTTTCTTCCATCTCTTGGCTTCCTGAGTTTGACAGTTTTATTCCAAAATTTGACTTTTCTAAATTATTATATTTCTGTTGTCTGAACTTGTAGTTTTATTTAACTATCAATTTCATACAAATTTTCGGGGAGAGGGGATAATATTACAAATTTAAAATTTTTTCGCCAAAACTAACCTTTATACTACCTTAATTTTCTTATATTAATGTTCCGTACTTACTTCAAATTATTAAATTAAAATCTTGTTTCTAGATCTAATCTGTTAATCTGTATGCAGACGATATAAATTCTTAATTTGCCTTAAAAAACATTATTCCAGTATGCGTAAATTTAAAAAGATGACTCTATATTAAAAATATTCTTAATTAAAACTTTATTTCTTAATATTCCAAATAAAACTGATTTCTTCTATGTTTTTATCAACCCTTTTTAAGAAAATCTTATTAAATTTATTCCAAAACCATACCTTTCAAAAAATATCATTATTTTATTTTATCTATTTATTTATTTTTCCGCCGTCAACCTTTGATGTGTGCATTAATAAATTCATTTCTTTTCTTTTTCCCTTAAAATTAATCATTTATAAAAATCGTCTGCTTAAGAAATTATGAGTCGATTATAAATTGGTTAAATAATATTTTTTTTAAAAATAAACTTATCGTCTGTGTAAAATAGTCTCGTATCTGGACAAGAATTCTGTTTACATAAAAGGACGATGGTTTGAGATTACAGAAAGTTCTAGAATTTTCTTTTTAGTTTTAAAAGGTGGAAGTCTCGAGATGAGAAGGAGAGAGATTCTGGAGTTTTTTCGCCGATGAGTACGGCTGGTTGAAGTAAATGATGGAATATTTTTTTTGGACATTTCGGTAAAAGATCGTTTGCAAAAAGGAGTTTTTCCCTCTATAATGACTACAGTTGAATAAATAAACTTACAGCTACCAATGAGTGATTTTTTGGATCTGCTACATTTATTTATTTTTTATTTTTCCCTCGCTTGCTATGACTTCTGTGCAAAGAACGGGGACCCTGGCGATGATGTTTCTGGCTCCTAACTTTAAAATGTCACACATATATATATATATATATATATATATATACACTATATTGCCATTGATTATTGGACACTTCAGATTTTAGACATTTTACTAAATATCTAGAAAAATATATGAGGAATCATCTCGAAACTCTTAGTGTATAAATATAATTGTATACGTCATACATCTCCGTGAAGATTTTTTACCGAAACTCCACAGGGGACCGTCAACAAATTAAAAAAGAATAAATATGTTTTGAATAATCCTGTCAAAACTAATGTAGCAAAAGCGCTCAAACTCTAGATTATGATTGAATGCCTTATTGTAATTCACTGTGTTCATTTTTATGCAAATAGCATGCATACTCGCAGAGTAATTAAGGTTTTTATAAAAATGGTCCCAAATTTTTCCAAGTTTTTTCCTTATAATTTTCAGAGTTCTTAATATAAAATAATATTTTTTTCAGAAAATATGACAAACAACATTGCGCACACTACCCTGTAATCAGAATTAAAAAATAATGAAAATTGTATACAAAATGAGTTGGTTTACTAAATAATTTTTTACTGCGCATGCGTCAACGATATCAAAATTTCATTTGCATATTATGTTAGCTAAATGTATAGAGCAACTTTTGTGAAAGTCACAAAATCATAACTTGAAAATTCTGAAAATAATCGTCAATTGAATAAGTTAAAAATCCGTTATTCTCAAAATGAAGCAAAAACAAGAGGGGTTGTATCCATATATTCATTGATTAGTGTCAATATAGAATACACAATACGGGATGTTACGACTACTTTTGGATAAAATCCCTCATTTTTTTGCTTCATTTTGGAAACAACGGATGTTGTCCTTTTTCTATAGACGATTACTTTCAGAATTTTCAAGCCATAATTTTGAGACTTTTACAAAAGTTGCTCTATACATTCAGCTAACATAATATGCAAATGAAATTTTGATATCTTTGACGCATGCGCAGTAAAAAATTATATAGTAAACCTACTCATTTTTCATACAATTTTTATTATTTTTTAATTCTGATTACAGGGTACTGTGTGCAATGTTGTTTGTCATATTTTCTGAAAAAAAATATTATTTTATATTAAGAACTCTGAAAATTATAATGGAAAAACTTGGAAAAATTTGGGACCATTTTTATAAAAACCTTAATTACTCTGTGAGTGTGCATGCTATTTGCATAAAAATGAACACAGTGTATTACAATAAGGCATTCAATCATAATATAGAGTTTGAGCGCTTTTGCTACATTAGTTTTGACAGGGTTATTCAAAAGATATTCATTCTTTTTTAATTTGTTGACGGTCCCCTATGGAGTTTCGGTAAAAAATCTTCACGGATATGTATGATGTATACTATTATATTTATACACTAAGAGTTTCGAGATGATTCCTCATGTATTTTTCTAGATATTTAGTAAAATGTCTAAAATCGCAAGTGTCCCATAATCATTGGCAATATAGTGTAGGGGGAACTGAGGGACATTGATACAGCTTTTTTCGAAAAAAAATTTTGGTGTCTAGAAAGCAGAAATTTCAAGTTATTTTTTTATGTGATGTCAGTAAAACCTGTGTAGTGTGTTATAAAAATGCACAATCGTTGTTTTATATATTATTTTTGCATGTAATTTTTAAAAAATCAAAAAAAAAGTAATTTGTATCAATGTGCCTCATCCCCGGGGTAGATTGATACACTTTGACACGTCTGGGAAAAACGGAGACAAAATCACACCAATGCATATTTTTCATAGAAAAATAGTTAGCAAACCATTTTATATATATTTATAGACATTAAAATCGCACACAATTTATTTGAAAGTTATATTAAAGCAATCAAAATGAAATGTATAATGACCTGATGTTCTGGCTGTTCCTTGTCTGTTTGTTGACAGTGGTAACTTTGTCATATCTGGCACTTTAGCCACAGAATTATCTTCTTTCTTAGGAAAGGTGAAAGAATTACCAGGTTTACTGTTTATAAATCGGTTTACAAACAGAAAATAAAGGATAATTCTATTAAAAATTATGTTTATAATATAATTATCCTGTACTGTTCTGCAGCTTGTTTCTCTTACTTAATATTTCTCATGTCGATAATACTTTTTTCTCTGGAGAATCGATATAAATTAGAGATTTGCCAGGCTGCCGTCCATTTCTTTTGTTAATTCTACTAGCACTAGATATTGTGTAATTTTGTACTTCTTCTGTTTGCAAAAATACTATCAAATGTTCTAATATAAAGAAATTAGAGCTATTTCACTTCAATAAAAACTAATAGTAGAAATTTTGACGAAAAATGGTTGAATTAAGGAGTGTATGGTAAAAAAATAAATAAAAGGTAATGAAAAAATGAACTAGAAAATGATTTAGGTTGTATCAATGTGCCCCGACAAAGACTGTATCAATGTGCCCTATAGAGCCATTTTGAATAAAATGAGTCGCAAATCCAACACTTCATAATTTATCTAACAGTAAAGAATGAGGAACTGATAAAGAGTAGCTTTACTTGCCAGGTAGGGTATTCTTTTCGGTTGAAAATACTGGAACAGTTGTGTAATACCATTTCAATTGCACAACTCAAATTTACTTTTGACCTACAAAAACAATTAATCACCCATCCCATTTCATCAAACTATTGAATCATTCCAAAACTTTCTGTATGTAGTTAATTTCACTAGTATCACCTTTTGGAACTGTTGTGAAACTTCCTGTAATGACCCTGTGTGCTGTACAGGGGGTGTATCAATGTGCCCCAGTTCCCCCTATATATATATATATATATATGGAGATTCTTCTTTAAAAAGTTCTTTTGAACACATAAGTAAATAAATTCGGAGGTAAATTAAATTCTGACACCGTTTTTAAACTTTTAAATGACTTATATTAAACGTTAATATTTACAAAAAAGATATTTACATAAGACTATTTACAAAGCAAACAATCATAACTCTAATTAATCAATTACATCTTATACGGGAACTCGTCTTCATCTTACGTTCTTTTTACACCCACTTAAAACTAAAAACATTCCATTCTCCTTTCTTCCGTTCAGTTCTTTTTTCTACCGCTTAAATCGTCTGGCTTCTTAGGAATTAATAGTTTCTTCAAAATCGTCTGCCTCACTGAGAGCCTGTTCATCAGAGTTGCGATGCGTAGAAAATAATATGCAGATCTAATAGTGGAGGAGATTTCCCATATTTCGGCCATACTGATGAGACATTCGTCCTCGAATGTATTCTTGTTGGCTGGAAACAGCAGCTGGATCATCTGAAAAGATAAAGAAAAAAAAAAACACAGCAGCATCCAAAGTCTAAATTGAAAAAAAGAAGTCATCATTCAAATTGTTTATCAAAGCTTAGATTATTTCTTGAAAAAAATTCATATATTTTTTTTTCGCGTCTTTTCGTCTTCTCTTTCTTACGTCCTTTCATCTTCTTTTATCTTACGTCTTTTCGTCTTCTTCTTTCTTACGTCTTTACATCTTCTTTTACCTTACGTCTTTTCGTCTTTTTCTTTCTTACGTCTTTTCATCTTCTTTTACCTTACGTCTTTTCATCCTTTTCTTTCTTACGTCTTTTCGAGAATAAAGTTAAAATTCTTTTAGTTGTCAGTCCAGAGGTTTGTCATAGTTGGTATAATGTCACAATCGGTGAAATTCTTTTTTTTTTCAAGCTTCGTCCGTCCACGGCTTCATGTATTCTGCACATGTACTGGTGACCATGGGTCCTTCGTTGAATCCAAGTTTCTTTACATCGTAGGTGTCATTATTTTTTACTTTTATGACTTTGTACGGACCTAAATATTTTGGTTTTAACTTCAAACCTGGACCTTGTTGTGTGCGTTTTATAGCAACCACATCATTAATCTTAAATTTGTTAGCTTTCTTTCGTCTGAGGTTGTAAGTTTTACGGTTCTCTTCTTGGACTTTTAAAATCTGTTTTTTAGCATTTTTTCTCATATCTTCGCGATTATTTGTAAAATCAGATTGTATTTCAGCATTCAGAAGACTAGTAATTTCAATGTTATTTTTTAGTTTCATTTTAGTACCAAACATCAATTCAAAAGGAGTTGTGCTTATACTTCTCTGAAAAGTCGAATTTATCAGATGTTGGACGTTGCTTACATGTGTATACCATTTTTTAGGATTATCGACAGACAATTTAGACAGAACAGATATTATGACAGAATTTAGACGCTCAACTTGGCCGTTAGACCTGGGTAATCCAGTGGTAATCGGGATATGTTTAATATTTTCATTGATGCAATAATCTTCAAAAGCTTTAGAGGTAAATGCAGGACCTTTATCTGATATAATTCGAACTGGATTTCCAAAGATAGATTTTTGGATTTCTAATTTAGAAATTACTTCGGCAGCATCGGTAGATTTTGTGGGATGCAACCAAACAAATTTTGTGAATGCGTCAATGACCGAAAGGATATGTTTGTAATTTTTATTAGTGCTTTCTAATGGACCTAAGTGATCAACATGGTACGTATGTAATGGAGCTTCTTCTTTTTCTATTGGGTGAAGTAAGCCTTCTTGTTTACCACATTTTCTATTAACTAAAATACAGGGAACACAATTTGCTATACATTTCTCAATTTTTTGTTTAACTTTAGGGATGTAAAAATCATTTTCTAAACTTTTCTCTGAACGTAATTTTTTGTCAGCAATGTGAGTTAAATCAATTTTAGGCTCATCTAAAACATTTACAATATTAACTAAAAAGTCATTAGACTGAACTTCAGCTTTAAACAGTTTCACTTTATTCTCAGAAATAGTTAATGTACCTTGATGAATAACATCAGTGCCAATAATTAAATCGAAATTAATGCAACTGTCCTTAACGACAAAAATAGTAACTTTAAATTTTGAACCATCTACTTCGATTTCTGAATTGAAACAACCTTCTGGTTTAATTGAGGCTTTTCCTAGACCGGTCAAAGAGATACTCGTAGGTTTTAATTCTACAAAGTTCTTCAAATTATCATAAATACTTTTCTTTAACAAAGTCTTTTGGCTACCAGTATCTATTAAAGAGATTAAACGCAAAGAATAAAGCTTTATCTCTTTCAGAATTAAATCTTGGGATGTAATAATGTTTACTTGTGACTGAGCATTTTTAACACTTGTATCTTTAGATTTATTACATTGAAATGATTTATGACCATAAGCGTTACAAGCAAAACAAAGCGGCCCTTTATCTTTATTTACACAGTTAATACTCTTATGATTATTCCCGCCACAATTAAAACAACGCATATTTGGCTTTACAGGCTTAAATTTGTTCTTAACTTCAACTTCGGATTTAATTTTAGGCTTAGCTCCTTCATATTTATGAAATTTTGCATTTTCATACTCCGATCTTATTTTTTCATAAATCTTTAATTTTTGTTTAAATTCAGCAATATTGGGACAACCATACAAAAAAGATTTTTTAGAAATGGGGTCATTAATTCCATTTATTACATACTGAATAAGGGCAGAATCTTCAATATTGCCTTTTGAGTATAATTGTTTCATATTTAAAAAATATTCATCTAACGATTCATGTGGTCTAATTTTTCTTTTGGACAGCAATTCGTGTAATTCAGCTGAATTGCACGTTTGACCAAATTCAGATATGAGTAGGGCTTTTAATTTAGACCACGAATTAATATTTGTTTCACTTTCAAGAAATAATTTTGCTTTGCCTGTCATACGGCGTTTAGCCAAAATCAATTTGTGCAAATTACTAACGTTAAATAATAAAACAATATCTTCAAAATCGGCAATCCATTTATTAATATTTTGTACTTGAGTACCTTCAAACATTGTAATCATACTTTCAATATCATTAATAGAAATGCTTGGTTTAATAACATAATCAGGAATCAGAATTTTCTGATTTTCATTACTTTCACAATTAGAACTACCAGAATCATTTCTCATATTATTCTCAAAAACAGTTGAAATATTTTTAGTTTTATCTTGTAAATCATCATTAAATTCATCGACACTTTCGTCATCACTAAGAGTACCTACATCGGCTATCATATTAATTTTTAAAATATTAAAATCACATAAACTAGAAATTATTCTGGCAGCAATTTCATCAAAAGTTCCCGAATTATTTATACACAAAACATTGCAAATGGTAATTAAGTCGTTAACAGAAAAATTATCTTTAATTTCTTTGAATTTAGTTTGATATTCATCGGAATCTACTTCAAACGTAAACCTAGTAAAATTCCGAATTCTACGTCGATTATTTCTGTCACCGATTTCTCCAAAAATTAATTTGTGCATGTCTTAATACTAGCTGATTTTTCAGTTTTCAAAGAAAACTCTAATTCCTTTAAATCAACTAATTTTTCCATTATTGAAAAGAAAAATGAAATAATAAACTCACTTCATAATCAGATGCTCAGCTTCACACACTTTGATTTCACTTTCATCGCAAAATTTTACCTCTTCTGAAATAGCTTTGTAGGCTTGACATTCCATCACAGTTCTAAAAAATATCGGCTTCCAAGATATTAAAAAATATATATTTCCATCTCTGTGGGCGTGCGTCTGTATCTCACTTACTGAGACCAAAATTTATGGAGATTCTTCTTTAAAAAGTTCTTTTGAACACATAAGTAAATAAACTCGGAGGTAAATTAAATTCTGACACCGTTTTTAAACTTTTAAATGACTTATATTAAACGTTAATATTTACAAAAAAGATATTTACATAAGACTATTTACAAAGCAAACAATCATAACTCTAATTAATCAATTACATCTTATACGGGAACTCGTCTTCATCTTACGTTCTTTTTACACCCACTTAAAACTAAAAACATTCCATCCTCCTTTCTTCCGTTCAGTTCTTTTTTCTACCGCTTAAATCGTCTGGATTCTTAGGAATTAATAGTTTCTTCAAAATCGTCTGCCTCACTGAGAGCCTGTTCATCAGAGTTGCGATGCGTAGAAAATAATATACAGATCTAATAGTGGAGGAGATTTCCCATATATATATACACACACATATATATATATATATATATATATATATATATATATAAGCTGGTTCGAAAAGAATATAAAAAAGTGCCAGTGGCAGCCCTACATTTACTATGCATTTCTTTATGATGTTTTTGTTTTGTTCTTTGTTTATTCAAATAAAAAGATAATTTTAATATATAAAATAAATTGATATTTTTAATCTGATACTTTCACAAATCATTCAGTGTTCTCATATTTTAAAGGAAACTCTTTAATCATTTTAATCCTAAAAAATAATAATATTATTTTTACTCTAGTCTTAAAATCTATTTACCCATGAAAACAAAAGTTTAAAAAATTAATACATTTAAAGATTACAAAAGTAAATAAGATAAAGAGATATCTAAGTATCCATCATAAGAGAAACCAAAGGAATTGTAACCAAAAAAATTCACTAGATAACGATGCAGCATCGTTTAACTTAAGGGAACTTTTCATTCACTTGAAAACACCCATCCGTAATCTTAATACAATAGGCAGGTTATTTTCGAATTCTTCGTTTAAATTTTAATATTTTTAAACAATTTTTTTTTCGTAGGATAGTTGTGTTTAATTTTTAATATGGTTATTTTTACTCTCTTCATGATTGCACAATCACTCTAAAGCGTGATTACTTTAGAATGAAGCAATTTAGAGTAAAAATTGAATACAAATTTTGATTGCGGATTTAATTATTTATTTTAGAAATTAATTTTCAGTTTCGAAACCGGTTTCAGTAGTGAAAGTACCTTTATTAAAAATAACTGCAACCGATATCGGAAAAATAAAAAATAACCATATTAAAGATCAATCCCAGTGATAATATGAAAAAAAACTCTTAAAAATATTCAAATTTAAACGAGAAATTCGAAGACATCTTGTTCATTGGTTGAATATTATACAGCGGATGAGTGGAGATTTCCTTAAGATAAAAACAAATATTCAAGTAAAAAAAGTAAAAATACGTATACATTATGGAAAATTGCGTAAAAAATTTGAATGATGGCGTTTTATCGACAGTGCAATTTTAGAATGTTTTTATTTATTTGTTTGGAAAATTATTCGAGTAAAATGGAAACGTACGCAATGGAATAAACAGGGTAGCGAGAGGTGAGAGGAAAAACACATTAAAAAAAAGTAGAAACAACCAGTATTTTCTTATAATAAATACTTCCAATAATATAAAAGATTTAGAAAGTTTCTCTTTAACAAAATACTGGAATTTAACGCCTTTTTTTGGCAGTGATTTTTCCTTGACAACTCGCCCTGAATAAATCTATTTTTACTGCTTTTAAATATTTAATTTGCGTCTTTTATCAATTAATCTTTATGTAAAGTAACATTATTTATGGCATTATTTTTAAAATTAGGAGATAAAAACAAATTAATGTTATATATATTTTTTAAAACCAAGGAAATAAAGATAAATGTCTAGTACCACGCAATGTGCAAATGTTTTCACCTCTTCAGTCCCTAGATCCCCAAATGGGTACAATTTTGTCTCATTTTATTAATGGTATTCGACCATAATAACAATTACGATATCAGCTTGGCATGCTTCGAAGTATAATATTCAAACTAATGTAAAAATATGTAAAAATCTTGCTCTGAACTCAAATGGGAGAAGAAATAATCTATATATATATATACTACGCTAACGTATGTGGTATAAAAAGTACGATTGTTTGTTAATTGTTTAATGGCGACATCTAATGAAACAGATCTTATGGGTTACTGTGCAAAAGACCTTTGGTAAGATTTATACTGAGGTAAATTGGTTTTATTTATGTGTTGTTCCTTCGCTGCAATCATGAAGCTTCGAAATATCATTATTTTAATTTTTTAGCAAAAAAAAAATAAATAAAAGTTATGAATTTTGAACTTTTCAGTTTCAAATTAAAGTTATGTACTCGTATTAACCGGGTTACCATGTGAGGCACATATCATTGCCATTTTGTTACAATCGCGCCAATGGGGAAATCTGTGTCTATTTCGGTAGTAGACTCTTCTAATTTGGTAAAAAAAAATGAGCAATTAAAATAAATGATGAATAAAATCAATATGAGTTCATGCTTGGTATACATTCAAAAGGGAGACCAAACTGGTCGCCAAGGGCGGTTAGTTTAGTAATATTTAATAATATTGCATAAATACTGAGTATCAAAGAGGTTAAATAAGTTAAATCAAATAATGCCATCGAACATTACGGAATGGTGTAGTTCGGTTTAAATTTTGCTGAAATCAATCACATGTTTGTTGTTTAGATAAATTTTAATGCAGTTATTTTAAAATCTTGTAAAGTATTCTCAAAAAAATCATTTAAAGCTACAAAAAAGAGGTTTTAATACAATACCTAATATTTTTTAAATGCTTGTAATTTTGGTTTCTTAAACACATTATGATTGTTTAAAACATTTGCCAATAATTATGTATGACTTACCTGTGTAATATTAATGATTGACTTCGTATTTATGCTGAACAATCTGAAATAAAACATATATAGAAATTGAAAATCAAATGTAGTTGAATTTAATTTCAAATTATAACAAATATCAGTACGTAATTACATATTCAATAATTTCTCTATATATTTATAATTTAAAGGAAAATAATCGATTATTATTCCTTTCACGAAGTTTCTGCGTTAGAGCTTCTGTGCAATTTCGTTCAATGCTATCTCGATAAGGACTTTCGGCTCAGTGGTATGGTCGTTTGTTTTAATTTTTCAAGACATTTTCAGATACAGCCACTGGAAAGATTTTTCAAAAAAAGTATTTTTTGTAATATATTTAATTAGCTAATAAAAGAAATATAAAATAATATTAACAATATATATGCGATTTAAAAAGCCTGCGTTAGAAGATAAGTTTTAATGATTTTTATATTTGTCTCTATTCTAACACAATGAATTAGGTGATTATATTAATGATTTTTGTTTGTCTATTTTCGTGATGCAAATATAAATGCAATCATTTTAGTGAGAATTAGTTATAAATTTTATACTCTTAGAGATTCTAATACAAGTTAATTGAATGCATTTTTTTAAATTGCTTTCGTAATTATAGAAATTCCTTGCAATTATATTCGCCGTTGAATCCGTCCGTCCGTCTCTCCGAGTATAACCGAGAAAAAACTATCAAACTGAACCGTTTGAAATTTTAAATTTATGATTGTTGCATAAGTTTATCAAATCATTTCAAATTTTAAGAAAATCGGATATACAGTTTAATTACAGGTTCTATCAAAAGCGTTCCGTTTACATTACGGTCAGTGGAAAAAATAGTTTCAAATGTATTTTTATGATGTTAAGCTTGTTTCAACATAATAAAATTGACATACATGTATGAAGTATATATTAAAATATATATTCTGTACAATCTGTGATGCAAACAATATTTCTTATTAACTTACATGGCCACATAAAATTGTTCCAATACCTAATAGTACATAGAGAAACATTATTTGGGACGTGTTTAAATTATATAAAACTGTTTGGCATTTTAGAAAATTGATATACATTGCTGAGATTTACTACAAGTTACTTCCTGTATAATAGAAAGCATATAGTATTTACAGGGACATCCAAATATTTCGGTTACTATACTGTATCTAAAGTACTGTATGCTATACTGTTAAAAATTTCGTGCTACTTTGAACTAAGATTTGGTGCTCTCAGCTATTACCAGCTGCCACCATAGGATGGTTCAATCGAAGCTCCAAATCTTGGAACGAGTTTACACCATATTATTTGAAAAAATGGTACTATGGTTCAACCGAAGTTCCAAATCTTGGAACAAGATTTCACCATCTTATGGTGGCAACTACTAAGCACCTAATTTCGGTTCAAAGTAGCACAAAATTTTTAATAATGTACTACACCAATATCTGAATATTTTTAAAACTTTGTTATAGTACGATTACACTTCATTTTCTACGTTTGAAGTGCAGTTTTCAGCTTTTTACTTTTCATTGCTGATAAACGCTTATACACGCGTTCAATGATACAGTGAGTTTGAATGATGACAAAGCACTATGATATGTATATAAAAAAATAATTTTTTATTTTCAGAGAACCAAATAGGACGAGTTATGTGATTACACTAGTATATTTTGTTTTTCTATTTTCGTGATGCGCAGATTTCATACAGGCATTTTAGTGACAGCCGCTATAGTGAATTTTACAGTCTTAGAGATTCCAATACAACTTAGCAGAATCCATAATTTACCAATCAGTTTGGTTGTGTTAAAATAGGAGTTTAGCTGAATCCATTGCACTTAGTTTTTATCTTGTTTCTATAAGTATGAAGCGTTAAAACACACGTTACAGTGATAAAATGGTTATGGCGTTAATGTAAGGCATGGTGATGCAGCTTGAAATATTCATGCTATATTTTTAGCGATTCAAATATGACAACCTATGTGATTACACTAATATTTTTTGATTGTCTATTTTCGCGGCGCGCAGAGCTCGTACAAGCATTTTAGTCACAGCTGCTGTAATAAATCTTACATTCTTAGGGATTCCAATATAACGTAGCTGAACCCGTAATTTACCAATCAGTTTTATTGTGTTAAAATAACAGTTTAACTCAATCTATTGTGTTTTGTTTTCATTTAGTTTTCATAACTACGAAGCGCTGATACGCCGACCCAGTGACGTGGTTGGTAGCGGCAGCTGCTTCCACACCGCTGGTTCCCGGTTCGAGTCCGGCTAGCGGCATTGTCCCTTTGATGTGTAATAAATGTATGTAATGGATTTTCTGTAAAAATAAAGTGTTCTGTACTTGTTTCTGTGTATTCTGGATCAATCGAGGCGACAGTCGTTGTAGCTATAAATCTCAAAGCACTGTCCATTCAAACCAAGCGCTGTGATGCAAACCAAGCACGGTGATAAAATGGGTACGGCGGCGTTAAAGTAAGACACGGTTATGATGTATATTTATTTTATATTTTTACAGATTTTCAACGAGTTAACTGGATCCACTGATTATGACTTTCATGAACAGGAAGCGCTTATTCACACATTACAGTGATAAAATGAGTATGACGTTCAGTTAAAAATCTTCAGATTTTGCTGCAGACTTATACTATCACTTTTAAACAAACGATTATGGAGATCATTGATCAGAATAACGATATTCTATAAAATCGTTTAGGATTATTCTAGACGCTTTAAATTGAATAAATAAAATAATAAAATAGTTGGAATTTTGAGTATTTAACAATGTTTACCCTAATGTAATAGGCTATTTTAATTCATTTTAAAAGGACGTGATAAATTTAAAACATTGCGAGTAATTAGAGTTTGAACAATCTCATGTCTACTCTGATGTACTCGGGCATTCAAAAAGCATGAAATGTCACAAGTAGCATATTTACTATAAAATTTATGCTGTAAAATATTATTTTCATAGTGTTGCGTTTTATAATAAGGTGAGATATGATGCAGTTTAAAATATTCATTTTATATTTTTAGAGACTCTAATACAAGGAGGTAACTGAATCCAGTGTTTATGTTTTTCATGAAAACAAAGCGCCAATTCAAGCATTACAGTAATTACAAATTTAACAATTCTTATATATTTATTTATTGATATTTTCATATTTGAAGGGATAAAATTTTACATTACTAAGATAAGTTGCTTAGTTACAGTATCTATTTTTAAAAAAAATCAAGCTATTTAAATTAAAATTTAAATTAGTTTTTTATCTAAGTAATCCGCTTGAATATTTATAATGCGTAATTTAACAGATCTGCGATTATTAAATTAGCAAACAAATAAGGAGTACAGTGGAAGTGGAAAACACAACACCTTTGACATAAAATAAATTTGCATAGAAAATAAATATTTTGAATATAATTGAGTTTCCAAAGCAATTCACAAGAGTTAAATCTCTTGAAACAGGGTAAAACTTATTACTTTATAGTAAGAATAAATATGCTTACTTAAACTTTTAAAGACTAACGTAAAAAATAATGTTTAAAAATTTTCTTAAGATCACCATGTAAATATAAGAAATGTTCAAGATGATTTTTAATGCACGGAACACTTTCTCCAGAAATAAATAAATACTGAAGACAGAAAATAATGCTCCTTTGGATAACTCAACTCACTAAAAACGTATTGAAATTGAAAAGCTTAACCTCTTCGTGAAGAGAACCTTTTGCTTGATTATAAATCATTATACTGGTTTTCAAAACAGAAAACTTTCTGCGATTGAATCGCGAAAATACTCTGATTAAATAAAATAAACTTTAAAAAGGGTGAGAGTAAATAAAATAATCCCTATTTTGCAAAAATCACTATAAATTTTAAAACAAAGCATATCTCTGACATTGTCCCCTTAAGGACACGCGTATGCTTCATCTGATGACGAACTGTTATTGTTTTAGCTCGAAATGCGCCCTGCTTTGTTTTTATTTTAAGGTGATTTTTATAAAGCATATTATTTTATTTATTAATTATTGCCAATGTTTTCGGTGTTTTTTCACTGGTGAGAATAATTTAGCATATTTAGTATCTCAAGTGGCATATATAACGGTCACTCGTCCCCAAGGGGCTGAAGCCCATGAACCTCTCTATTTTCTTACACATTTGCTTCTTAGAAATCCTTGCGTAAATACGAGTTAGGTTCCCTTAGAAAGAACCCCACGGAGGGCATTCCACTCTTAGGACCCGTGTCCCACAGTTTAGATAATTGGCCGATATAAATACAAACAAACAAACAAACAAACAAAGCTTCTTATAAACTAATGCATTTAGAGAAAAGGTCAGAAGAAAATAACAATCGCTATATATACCTTATTTCACATATTAATACCCTAAATTAGACAATTTCGACAATTCTTCAAAAATAAAATCTATGAAATGCATTAAGAAGAATTGTCAATTCACATATTACCTATCCACGACTTCTTCGGTTATATTGCCGACTTCTGTCGTTTCCGCAATAGCAGCATTATTGACAAGTAAGTCGACTGGTCCGATGTCTTCCAGAGCTCGTTTTGTTGTCTCCCAATCTCCTATATCCAAACAAATTGTCTGGATTTTCTCCGGATTCTAAATAAAAAATGCTTATTAAAAGAGAGACATCGAAAACTTTTAAAACTATTTTTTAAAGCAAATCTCTCAAAAAAAAAAAAAAAAAAAATATGCTGTCGAAATATAAAATATTTTTTTGATAATTTACTTTTTTTAATATCAATATTGTTTTTTTTTTTAAATTTTACATCGAAATTATACAATAAGTAAATTTTGAAGATGAAAAAATGAAATATAGTATTTCGCACGTTATTTAATTATTTTTCGCTGTAAATTTACTAGCACACACACACATGTATATAAATATAACTTTCTGTATATTAAATTTTTAATAAAAACTTTTAAAATATATTTTTTATAAAAACTTGATGTTTCAAAAGCTTTATAAGTGTAAATTTTAACTTTTGACACATCTAAGAAATATTTTTTTAACAAAAAAAAACTTGGCTCTTTATATTGATTTGCATTTATTAACATCCAATAGGGGGAACGTTGTATTTTTAAATACATTAAGCATTTATGGGTTTCAGCTCTAAAATACATTTCACTTCCGTGTATTTTACCATTTTTATGATAGCATTTAATTGCGTTTGGGGTAACAAGAAACACTAAACTCCTTTTTAGTAAATGTAAACATTATTTTGGATCTGTTACAAAATTTTATAACAAATTACAAAGTTAAAAATATTTTGCAATACTTTTGTAATTCAAACTTGCCACATAAACTAAATACACATCATAATCAGAAAATTAACCGACGATGAGTATTAACAACAACTAAAATGTTCAGTAAAATATGAATTTTATAAAGCTCTAAAATGCAAATTTAAATACAAATTTCACTCTCTAAGTGATGTCACTAGCGGGCTTTCCGCACTAAACTAATACCAGTAAATTATGCATATAAGGAGCCTCAATGGCAGCTCTGCAAGTCATTGTCTTTTAATCTAACTTGGCATAAAATTCATCATCCTTCAATCCGTATTTTCTTCTTCTTCTTTTAATTGCATAAATATTTATAATACGTATAAAATTCTTGGAAGGTTTTGAAAATTAGAAGCGATAAATTATATTCGTTGTTACAATGGTATTCTGGAATTCTGATGAACGGTTTGATTTGGTAAATTTTAAATTGAAAAAGTACATTTTCATTTTATTTCACATTAAATTTAAATGAGTAAATTCCTAATGATTGAGCGAATGATTACAGTATAGCTTGGATATCATTTTACTCTGAGATTTTGTTAGGATAAGCGAAAGTTTGTACAAGGATTTTATGTTGTCCTTACATCCAAATGTAAATAGTTAATTAAAATCAATTTATTATGCCTACCATACATAGGGTAACATCCCCAGTAATTGGCACATTAAGAAATTTTCTTTAAACTTACTTCAACTTTCATTACCGAGAAATAAAATATGTAGGGGGAACTGGGGTACATTGATACATGGGGCACATTGATACACCCCCTCTACCGCTCACAGGGTCATTACAGGAAGTTTCACAACAGCTCCAAAAGATGATGCTAGTGTATTCAACTACATACAGAAAATCTTGGAATGATTCAGTAGTTTGATGAAATGGGACGGGTGATTTATTGTTTTTGTTGTTCAAAAGTAAATATGAGTTGTACAATTGAAATGCTATTATACAACTGTTCCAGTATTTTCAACCAAAATGAATACTCTCCCTGGTAAGTACAGCTACTCTTTATCAGTTCTTCATTATTTATTGTTAGATATATTGTGAAGTGTTGGATTTGAGACTCATTTTATTCAAAATCGCTGTATGGGGCACATTGATACAGTCTATGACGGGGCACATTGATACAGCCTAAATCCTTTAATAGTTCATATTTTCATTATCTTTTATTATTTTTTTTACGTTACACTCCTTAATCCAACCTTTTTTTCACGAAAAATTTATAATATTAGTTTTTATTGAAGTGAAATAGCTCTAATTTCTTTATATTAGAACATTTTATAGTATTTTTGAAAACAGAAGACGTAGGAACTTACCCAGCATCTAGTGCTAGTAGAACTAATAAAAGAAAAGGACGCCATTCTGGCAAATCTCGAATTTATATCGATTCTCCAGAGAAAAAAGTATTTTCGACATGCGAAATGTTAAGTAATCGAAACAAACTGCAGAACAGAAAATGATACTTATATTATAAACAGAATTTTTAATATAATTATTCTTTTTTTTCTGTTTATGAACCTATTTATAAACAGAAAAACTGGTAATTTTTTCATCTTTCATAAGAAAGAAGATAATGCTGGGGTTGAAGTGCTAGATATGACAAAGTTACCACAGCAAGAAACAGCCAGAACATCAGGTCATAATATATTTAATTTTGATTGCTTTGATATTGCTTAAAAATAAATTGTGGGTGATTTGAATTTTTATAAATAAATATAAAATGGTTTTCTAATTCATTTTCTATGAAAAATATGCATTGGCATTATTTTGTCGTCATTTTTCTCAAACGTATCAATCTGCCCCGGGGATGGGGCACATTGATACAAATGACTTTTTTTGATTTTTTAAAAATTACATGCAAAAATACTACATACAACAATGATTGTACATTTTTATAACATACTACACAAGTTTTGCTGTCACCTCATGGAAAAGAAACTTGAATTTTCTACTTTCTTGACACCAAAAAAAATCTTAGAAAAAAACTGTATCAATGTACCCCAGTTCCCCCTACTTGGAAATATTTTTAAATCAAAGAATGCATATCTGTGCATCTATTTTGCACACTAAAAGCAAAAATTTTCGAAAAAGTATTTTTTTTTAAATACATTTATAAAAAGTAGCTGTAATCACCAGTAATTGGCACCTAGTGCACCAATGTATGACACCTTGTGATCCAGTAATTGGCACATATTTATATTTAAAACAAACTTCATATTTTGCATTGGGTTTAATCGCTTTAAATGAATTTACTGCAAGTGAAGATGCCATATTTCAGGTTTTTAAGAGAAAGAAATCAACTTATTAGTCTGAAATGTGACCATTTTAAAACAATACAATATATTTATATTAATACCCAGTAATTGTCATTCTGTCCCCAGTGATTGACATACAAAGCTTTAATGGATTCCAATTGTAAGAGTTAAGGAGCTTTGCGGACAAACTCTACTGCCCTGAACTGACTCTGTTATGAACATGCTCGGCTGAGGACCAACTCTATGGCCAATGACTGACCCCATGGCTTTGCGTGAACTGTCACGGACAGAATATTGTGCTAAATTCAAGTTTCTTCGGATTTCGGAAAAGATGGCAACGGCAGAACGGATGAATGATTTTCTGGAACTTTCGAGGAGTTTAAAATAAAAACAGAAAATTGTAGTATGAGATATAGATATGTAAAAATGATTTTTTTGATAAGAAAGTGAATGTACTCGTTTTTTCTTTGTGGTTTTGTGTCGCGATAAATAAAGATGGAAAATTATATTGTATTCTTCAGTTCAAGACTTAATATTTATTCATCTTCTACAGATTATTATGTTTCTAAATGAACTAATCCACAGACCTGTGTAGCGGGACGTTAAGTGGCGTAGTCTGGAAGGATATGCAAGGTGAGAGCTTTTTATTAATGTGACTTTCCATCATAAGAATTTATATTGTATCTATGATAAATTTATTAAGATTTTTGCGATTTTATTTCATATTTTGACGTTAAGGAAAGGAATTTGTTTTGAATGTAACTAAGTAGTACGTCAATGCTAAGGTGTAGTAGTATTGTAGCAGTATAGGAGTGGTGTTTTGTAGTGCCGGCTGGATGGAGGATATTTTGAATTGATTTTGGTTGTGATTTTTTTTTATTGTTGTTTTTGTATATGATATATTTTGCTATGAAAGGAGGGCGGTGTATATTTCGGAGAGTAATTGAGTATTGGTTGTGTATATATGTTAATTGAATGATTTATAAATTATGATGAGTGTTCATTGATGTGGTGCGTATAATTTTGTTTTAATTTGAATTTGGATTGATTTATGAAGTAATATTTGTTGAAGTGTTAAATTTTGAAATTTCTATGGTGCTCGCAATGGTATTGAATTTATGTGTGTGATATGGTTAAAAAGTGTGACTTATTTCTGGTGTTTATTAGAGTGGTGGATTAGTGATTCCGAGTTACGGTTAAATTGAGTTTTCGCGAATTTTTTGGACAGTTTACTACCCTCTTGAGAAACTATTTAAAAAGTAACAATGTCATTTTCGGGTAAGGCTCGTAAAGAAGATTTACGGTGTCTGGCTGAAGAATTGGGAGAGCACCCTGAACCGGATGCAATAATAGCTGATTTAAAACAACTAATTATGGCGAGTAAAAACTATGAAGTAGAGTTTGTGAAGGGATTGATGTAAACTATTATAGAGACGAGAAAAGAGATGGAAAAAATTGCGTTGGAAAGAGAAGAGAGGGAGTTTAAAATTGCGTTGGAAAGAGAAGAGAGGGAGTTTAAAATTGCGTTGGAAAGAGAAGAGAGGGAGTTTGAGTTGGAGAAGTTGAGGATAGGGAAAGATAGCGAAAGAGCAGGAATTGATGGATTGGAAATGAAAACCTATAATTATGGAATTGAATTTGCGAAACTTATGCCGAAATTTAATGTCAAGGAGGACGACATTGTTTTGTATTTATCTATTTTTGAACGCCAAGCAAAGAGGATGTGTGTAGATCCAAAACATTGGGTATCGAACTTGTTGGTTTTGCTGCCGTCCGATATTATACAGTCTCTCGCACGTGAGGCAGAGGAAAAATTTGAAGATTATGAATATATTAAAGGGATTCTACTGAGACGGTTTAAGTTATGTCCTGAGAGATTCCGTAGAAAGTTTATGGAACATCAAAGAAACCCTGAACGCACATGGCGAGAATTTGTATTTGAATTAAATGGTTATTTTCAAGAATGGATCGATGGACTTAAAATTGTTGATTTCAATTCTTTGAAAGATTTGATTGTAACTCATCAGTTAAAAAGAAGAGTGCCTGATGAGATTCGTGATCATTTCGCGGATGAATGGCCTAAAATAGTATCTCCTACTGAATTGGCTGTGAAACTTGACTTATATGAAAGTGTGCGACAAGATTTTAGGAAGTTAGTTAAGAAAGATAGATTTTCGGAAGAGAAGAGTAATTTTTCATTTTATCCTAAGCACACTGATAATAGAAATCCTGGTTTCGCATCGGATCGCAGATATGAGTCAAGAGTTGGTACTTATAAAGCAAGGACACGGATACCTAATAAAATTACTTGTTATTCGTGTAGACAAGAGGGTCACAAGGTTTCATTTTGCCCAAATCAACGTGGTACTCAAGGTGTACAAAGAGCACAAACGAACTCTGGGCAATCGAATGAGAAAGTTGGAGAAGAGCAGTCATCGATATTAACTGCAAGAATAACAATACCTGTTTCGTCCTGCGTGAAAAGAGAAGGGAAATTTAATGAATTGGAAGTGGTTAGGATTAGATGTGGAAGTAATGCGTTGGACGGTATCTATGATTCTGGTACACAGATCTCGGTGATACGGGCAGACTTAGTCAAGGATGTATCAGTTGAAGGAGAGGGAAAGATTGAGATAACTTCAGCATTCAGAGAGAGTGAAGTCGCTCTATTGAAAATAATACCGATGAGAATAGATGATAAAATTCATGGAAACGAAACGTAATGGTAACTTGTGCCGTTTCCAAGAAATTGGTGAATGAGATGCTTATATGTCCAACTGCTTATGAAGCATTAAACCATAAGGTTATATTATATACGAAGTTTGAGAGTGTCTTTGATCTCACTGGTGATGTTGATTTGGAGAGTGGGAATGAGTTAGAAATGGACAATGAGCATGGAAAGGTTGAAAAGTTTCTGATCCTGAAATTGATGAACTTGATTTGAGTGAGAAGGAAATGGCTGAAAATAATAAAATGCTTATTTTATAGAGGGAGGTATTCTTAGGCATTCTGAAGATGTCTGTGGTGAAAATGTGAAGCAGGTAGTGTTACCTCAGTGTAAGAAACAGTATATTTTATCTGTTGCTCATGAAATTCCTTTGGCGGGTCATTTAAAAAAAAAAAAAAAAAAGGAGAATTGCATGATGTTTAAATTTTGATGTATTTTGGGGTTTTTGTTGTTCATGCTTATATTAAGTGTATATATTGTGGTATTTGTATAAATTTAATTTAAAAGAAATGGGAAGATTCATATTGCTCTCATCCTTGCTAATATATTTTTTTTGTGTGTATGTACTTTAAAGCTTCATTGTGTCAAAAGCCACTAATGAGCTCTTTTAGGGGGGAATTGTAAGAGTCAAGGAGCTTTGCGGACAAACTCTACTGCCCTGAACAGACTCTGTTATGAACATGCTCGGCTGAGGACCAACTCTATGGCCAATGACTGACCCCATGGCTTTGCGTGAACTGTCACGGACAGAATATTGTGCTAAATTCAAGTTTCTTCGGATTTCGGAAAAGATGGCAACGGCAGATCGGATGAATGATTTTCTGGAACTTTCGAGGAGTTTAAAATAAAAACAGAAAATTGTAGTATGAGATATAGATATGTAAAAGTGATTTTTTTGTTAAGAAAGTGAATATACTCGTTTTTTCTTTGTGGTTTTGTGTCGCGATAAATAAAGATGGAAAATTATATTGTATTCTTCAGTTCAAGACTTAATATTTATTCATCTTCTACAGATTATTATGTTTCTAAATGAACTAATCTACAGACCTGTGCAGCGGGAAGTTAAGTCCAATTACTGATAATATTTCATATTTTCAAAAAAAAAAAAAAAAAAAACTGATAAATAAATTTTGTCTAAAACTTTAAAAGTACTGCCAAAATAAGTGATTTAATCTCAAATCTTGCGATTTCCTAGTAATTGGAATAGGTACCAATTACTTGGAACTAGCAAAATTGAAGCACCATTAATTGGCATCTACCATTAATTCAGAAATCCAAATATTTGTGTCAAAAATACTTTTATACAATTAAAGTAACCCTTTTCATCTAAACAAAAGTGTTGTTGGTTAAAATTTAAAATACATTATAAATCAAATAATAATGAATTGAAAAGCATGCCCTTCTTAAGCCAGAAAAGAAGCATTTGCAACAAAAATGGCTAATTTGAGCAAACCATAATTGTTTCTCTCTTCTAGGCATTATTGTCATCTAGTAAAATAAATCAAAGTTATAATCTTTAAAGTAAATGTTTATATAACTGGTATATGGTCTTACATTTTTAAAAGACTGGATATAAATCTTATTTTAAGACATGTTTTAGGATGTGCCAATCATTGGTGCATGCCAATTACTGGGGATGTTACCCTACTCGATTATAAGTCGAAGAATTTCTGACAATTTTCGGCAAGCAAATCGGTGGTGGTGGGCCGAATTATACACAAGTCCTTTTGCTGAATAATGAAAACATATTTTATTTATTAAATTAATCATGATTCTATCTATAATTACTTACTCCATGATTTATATTTTTTTCTGAAAATATACGCGTTTCATTTTTTATTTATTTACTAGAATGCCTCCGTATTGGAAATGCATGTAAAATAAATTAATTAAAATAATAAATTTTTTAACGTTTTACTGTAAAAAAAAAAAAAAAAAAAAAAAAAAAAAAAAAAAAAAAAAAAAAAAAAAAATTATATTGTGCAAATCTACAGATCATAATTTATTTTTGTGTTTAATTTGAAGTTAAAATATTGAATAGTTTTTTTGTAAAGTGTACGACAAAATGTAATTTGAGTGGCCTAGTAGAGGATTCGCTTCGCTCATCCTAATACTTAAAGTTCTGGTGAGTAACACTTTCTATAAAACTTGAGTAAATTATCCGGCTGTTCTAGTGTTAAGCGGGTTTTTCCTTGCATTAAATTTAATATGTGCCGTGTATAAAAATATTTGCGTAATATACAAGACTGTAAAAAATAATTCATGTACATTTCCGTCTATTAATAGAAATGACTAAAGGTGAATTTTAATTTTCGATATGCATATCTAACTATTGGGTTGTTCGGAAAGTCCTTTCCGTTTGGGAAAATCAATTCGCACCGAAAAATTTTGTCCATTAATATCTAAGTATTAGATATCGGAAACAATATATATGTAATGTGAAAATTAAAATAATATTTTTGGCCCATCTAAAAGATCAAAAGCAGGTTCAGCAGCCGTAGTATAACTTACCAAGCAATGGATTTCGGTCTTTGAGAATTTCCCCGTAAAAAATTGAATCACTCAAGCTTGAATTCATATTTATTGGAACACATAAAAACGTGAAGTTACACCAGCAGTTACCTTGGCACACATCGAATATTCCCAACTTCGTGAACTAAGCTACCTCGTTCCATCTTACAATTTATCGGAAAAAATTTAACGGGCGTCCTAGCAGTTCAAGAGACAGATGCATTCTGAATGCTCCGAAAACCTAGAATGAAACTCCAACACTCACACGAAAAAACTAGCCCCTCCTCAGTCTGCGTCAGTAAATTAAAAATCCAATTAGGATTAACTTCGAGGCTACGCGTCAGAAATCCTCACCTCTGATTGGTATACGAGGCGTGGCCTTCCCGTAAGAACTCCACACTGTCTCGCAAATAGACTAACCTGCTAACATCCGCGCATTAACACAGAGCAGACGATCTTAATAAAAAATAAAATTAAAATCTCGATAGCATTCCAAAAAGAAAAAATACTACGAAATCAGCAAAAAGCATTATTAAAGGGATTCTACTGAGACGGTTTAAGTTATGTCCTGAGAGATTCCGTAGAAAGTTTATGGAACATCAAAGAAACCCTGAACGCACATGGCGAGAATTTGTATTTGAATTAAATGGTTATTTTCAAGAATGGATCGATGGACTTAAAATTGTTGATTTCAATTCTTTGAAAGATTTGATTGTAACTCATCAGTTAAAAAGAAGAGTGCCTGATGAGATTCGAGATCATTTCGTGGATGAATGGCCTAAAATAGTATCTCCTACTGATTTGGCTGAGAAACTTGACTTATATGAAAGTGTGCGACAAGATTTTAGGAAGTTAGTTAAGAAAGATAGATTTTCGGAAGAGAAGAGTAATTTTTCATTTTATCCTAAGCACATTGATAATAGAAATCCTGGTTTCGCATCGGATCGCAGATATGAGTCAAGAGTTGGTACTTATAAAGCAAGGACACGGATACCTAATAAAATTACTTGTTATTCGTGTAGACAAGAGGGTCACAAGGTTTCATTTTGCCCAAATCAACGTGGTACTCAAGGTGTACAAAGAGCACAAACGAACTCTGGGCAATCGAATGAGAAAGTTGGAGAAGAGCAGTCATCGATATTAACTGCAAGAATAACAATACCTGTTTCGTCCTGCGTGAAAAGAGAAGGAAAATTTAATGAATTGGAAGTGGTTAGGATTAGATGTGGAAGTAATGCGTTGGACGGTATCTATGATTCTGGTACACAGATCTCGGTGATACGGGCAGACTTAGTCAAGGATGTATCAGTTGAAGGAGAGGGAAAGATTGAGATAACTTCAGCATTCGGAGAGAGTGAAGTCGCTCCATTGAAAATAATACCGATGAGAATAGATGATAAAATTCATGGAAACGAAACGTAATGGTAACTTGTGCCGTTTCCAAGAAATTGGTGAATGAGATGCTTATATGTCCAACTGCTTATGAAGCATTAAACCATAAGGTTATATTATATACGAAGGTTGAGAGTGTCTCTGATCTCACTGGTGATGTTGATTTGGAGAGTGGGAATGAGTTAGAAATGGACAATGAGCATGGAAAGGTTGAAAAGTTTCTGATCCTGAAATTGATGAACTTGATTTGAGTGAGAAGGAAATGGCTGAAAATAATAAAAATGCTTATTTTATAGAGGGAGGTATTCTTAGGCATTCTGAAGATGTCTGTGGTGAAAATGTGAAGCAGGTAGTGTTACCTCAGTGTAAGAAACAGTATATTTTATCTGTTGCTCACGAAATTCCTTTGGCGGGTCATTTAAAAAAAGTAAAAAAAGGAGAATTGCATGATGTTTAAATTTTGATGTATTTTGTTGTTTTTGTTGTTCATGCTTATATTAAGTGTATATATTGTGGTATTTGTATAAATTTAATTTAAAAGAAATGGGAAGATTCATATTGCTCTCATCCTTGCTAATATATTTTTTTTGTGTGTGTATGTACTTTAAAGCTTCATTGTGTCAAAAGCCACTAATGAGCTCTTTTAGGGGGGAATTGTAAGAGTCAAGGAGCTTTGCGGACAAACTCTTCTGCCCTGAACTGACTCTGTTATGAACATGCTCGGCTGAGGACCAACTCTATGGCCAATGACTGACCCCATGGCTTTGCGTGAACTGTCACGGACAGAATATTGTGCTAAATTCAAGTTTCTTCGGATTTCGGAAAAGATGGAATTGGCAGAACGGATGAATGATTTTCTGGAACTTTCGAGGAGTTTAAAATAAAAACCGAAAATTGTAGTATGAGATATAGATATGTAAAAGTGGTTTTTTTGTTAAGAAATTGAATATACTCGTTTTTTCTTTGTGGTTTTGTGTCGCGATAAATAAAGATGGAAAATTATATTGTATTCTTCAGTTCAAGACTTAATATTTACTAGCAGGGGAGACCGAGCTTAGCTCGGTCAAAATTAACTTTGTGTTCAACTCGATATAGTATTTTCACTGTGTCATTCACTCGGTATTATTACTGTAAAACATGTTTATTTAGAAAAACAATCAATAAGAAAACTGTGTTTTTATGCGTATGTTTATAAATTTTACTTTATTTTAAAATTTACAACGAAAGGACATCGATCTAAATCACTTTTTTAGCTCGACTCTGATTGTTTTAACCATGCATCTCGAATCCTCGTAAGAATGTATAAAAAAATTCTTTACATTCTGAAAGACAATATTTTCTGCTAGATATAGCCAAATTTGGAGGCATTCTTTCAATTGGCTCCAAATACGTGTTTTGGTTTTCGTAATTTTTACAATCGATTTTTTAACCATATGTCGCAGTATTTTGTCAAATATCACCAAGTTATTGGCTTTTGCCATACTCTCGTGACCCTGACTCGTATTACCCAAAATGAGCCACTAATCAAATTTGATCAAGCATGTGACATAGCTCAATCATCTTCAGGTAATCAAAAACAGTAGAATATAAAATTGAATGAAAATCGTTTAAGCCATTTTTTAGGTAAAATTACCTTGGCAGCATTCAGCAATGAAGCGAAATGACCCACTAATATAATTTTGTTTAACATGCGACTCAGCCCAATAGTCTTCTCGTAACAAAAAACGTTTTGTTTCAAAATTTAGGTAAAATTGATTGAGTCATTATTATATATAATTAGAATGACCCTAGCTCATTAAGACCCAAAATGACCCACTAATAGAATTTTCGCGAGCATGTGTCCATCCAAATGGTTTTCTCTTGCTCAAAAACGATATAATACAAAGTATAGTCAAAATGGTGAGTACCATTTTCTATATAAAATTAGCATGACCCATCATGACCAACAAATGACCCTTATAATAGAAATCTCTCGAACGTGTGGCCTAGCTTATTAGTTTTAGCATGCCGAAAAATATTAGATACAAAATTTAGATAAAATCGATTGAGCCGTTTTTTAGATATAGTTAGTTTGACCCTGACCCCTTATGATCCAAAATGACCCATTGATCGAATTTCCTCAAAAATCTGTCATAACCCAATGATTTTCTTGTGTCCGAAAGCGATAAAATACAAAATTTAGTCAAAAATTCGCGAAACGTTGTCTAGATAAAATTAGAATGATCCAAAAGTGGCCCACTAATCGAAATTTCTCGAACATGTGACCTACCACAATGATTTTTTCATGCCAAAAATATGCTGTATACAAAATTTCGTTAAAATTGACCCACCTATTCTTTAGATATAGCTTGACCTTGACCCATTAAGACCCATAAATTACTTTTATAATCGAAAGCTCTCGAATATGTGACTTAGTCCATTAGTTTTCTCGTTTCTAAAAATTGTTACATACAGAATTTCGTTAAACTTGATCCTGCCGTTCTTTAAATATAAATAGCTTGACCCAGACTCTTAATGACCCAAAATGACCCATTAATCGAATTTTTTCGAACATTTAACCTAGTCCAATGATTTTATCGTGCCAAAAAAATGTTGCATACAAAATTTCATTAAAATCGATCCACCTGTTCTTTAGATATAGCTTGACCATGACCCATTATGACCCATCATGACTCACAAATGACCCTCATAGTCGAAATCTCTCAAACATGTGATTTAGCCCATTAGTTTTCTCATGTCAAAAAACTGTTGCATACACAATTTCGTTATAATCGATCACGTCGTTCTTTAAATATAAATAGCTTGACCCAGACCCTTAATGACCCAATATGACCCATTAAAATTTTTTCTCGAACATGTAACCTAGGCCAATGTTTGTCTCATGCCCGAAAGCCATAGAATGCAATTTTTAGTCAAAATTGCGTCAGAAGATCTCTAGATAAAAATAGCATGACCCACAATGACCCCAAAAATGACCCACTAACCGAATTTTCTCGAACATGTTACCTAACCCAATGGTCTTCTTGTAATCCAAAGCGATACAATATAAAATTTGGTCAAAATCGTTAGAGCCGTTTTTTAGATAAAAATGGCTTGACCCATAATGACCCCAAAATGACCCACTAATCGAAATTTTTCGAACATGTGACCCCGCCCAATAGTTTTCTCGTGCCAAAAAACGATTGGATACAAAATTGCCTTAAAATCCATCCAGCCGTTCTCTAGATATAAATAGCTTGATCCTGACCCATTATGACCCAAAATGACCCAGTAATCGAATTTTCCCGAACATGGGACCTAGCCCAATGGTCCTCTCGTGCCCGAAAATGGTAAAATCGAAATTTTTGCGAAAATCGTTAGAGCCGTTTTTGAGATAAAATTTACCCCCCCCCCCCCCCCCACACACACACACAATTTTTGCTCGCATTATAGTATAAGATTCATCTTCTACAGATTATTATGTTTCTAAATGAACTAATCTACAGACCTGTGCAGCGGGAAGTTAAGTCCAATTACTGATAATATTTCATATTTTCAAAAAAAAAAAAAAACAACTGATAAATAAATTTTGTCTAAAACTTTAAAAGTACTGCCAAAATAAGTGATTTAATCTCAAATCTTGCGATTTCCTAGTAATTGGAATAGGTGCCAATTACTTGGAACTAGCGAAATTGAAGCACCATTAATTGGCATCTACCATTAATTCAGAAATCCAAATATTTGTGTCAAAAATACTTTTATACAATTAAAGTAACCCTTTTCATCTAAACAAAAGTGTTGTTGGTTAAAATTTAAAATACATTATAAATCAGGTAATAATGAATTGAAAAGCATGCCCTTCTTAAGCCAGAAAAGAAGCATTTGCAACAAAAATGGCTAATTTGAGCAAACCATAATTGTTTCTCTCTTCTAGGCATTATTGTCATCTAGTAGAATAAATCAAAGTTATAATCTTTATAGTAAATGTTTATATAACTGGTATATGGTCTTACATTTTTAAAAGACTGGATATAAATCTTATTTTAAGACATGTTTTAGGATGTGCCAATCATTGGTGCATGCCAATTACTGGGGATGTTATCCTACTCGATTATAAGTCGAAGAATTTCTGACAATTTTCGGCAAGCAAATCGGTGGTGGTGGGCCGAATTATACACAAGTCAATTACAAATAAAGAAATAAATCGGTGATTACTGGAAAATTCTGGCTTTTTATGTGTATGTGTAATAAAATATTACAGAAAATGTACCAAAAAATTTTCATTAAAAAAGTCATTTTTTTTAACTTATTATTTTTCCGCATTCACAAGTGAAATCTTTGGTTTGGTTTTGTGCAAAATCAGAGTAAAAGTTAAGGGTTGGAGTTATACTTGAGTTTTTGATTTTTTGCAAAATTTGCACCGATAGTTTAGGAGTCAATTTAAGCGCGAGTACTTAAAAATCAAATCGAATGTTTTTTATTTTTATTTTTATTTTATAAGTATTTTGATGGTCATAGATGTAAAAAAAAGTTTCACCATCCCAAATTTTTGTGCTTCTCTTTATAATATCTATATGTGTGCATATATTATTCAAAGTATGTTAAAATATATTTTATTGGGTTGTTCGGAAAGTCCTTTCTGTTTGGGAAAATCAATTCGTACCGGAAAATTCTTATATTTAATTATTATATATGTAATAAAAAAAATTGCGCCATTTTGTCCTCTCTGAGCTATTAATTCCAAATTTGTGGAACATATTTTTAATCTTAGTTTCGTAATGTATTAATATTTTAACAGCTAAAGTTCCTTTTCTTAATTTATTTAACTTATTAATAATCTATTACTTCTTTCCCAAAAAGTGCGGGAAATTATTTCGTAGTATTTTTTCTTTTTGGAATGCTATCGAGATTTTAATTTTATTTTTTATTAAGATCGTCTGCTCTGTGTTAATGCGCGGATGTTAGCAGGTTAGTCTATTTGCGAGACAGTGTGGAGTTCTTACGGGAAGGCCACGCCTCGTATACCAATCAGAGGTGAGGATTTCTGACGCGTAGCCTCGAAGTTAATCCTAATTGGATTTTTAATTTACTGACGCAGACTGAGGAGGGGCTAGTTTTTTCGTGTGAGTGTTGGAGTTTCATTCTAGGTTTTCGGAGCATTCAGAATGCATCTGTCTCTTGAACTGCTAGGACGCCCGTTAAATTTTTCCCGATAAATTGTAAGATGGAATGAGGTAGCTTAGTTCACGAAGTTGGGAGTATTCGATGTGTGCCAAGGTAACTGCTGGTGTAACTTCACGTTTTTATGTGTTCCAATAAATATGAATTCAAGCTTGGGTGATTCAATTTTTTACGGGGAAATTCTCAAAGACCGAAATCCATTGCTTGGTAAGTTATACTACGGCTGCTGAACCTGCTGTTGATCTTTTAGATGGAATGCCGCCAAAAATATTATTTTAATTTTTACATTACATATATATTGTTTCCGATATCTAATACTTAGATATTAATGGACAAAATTTTCCGGTGCGAATTGATTTTCCTAAACGGAAAGGACTTTCCGAACAACCCAATAGTTAGATATGCATATCGAAAATTAAAATTCACCTTTAGTCATTTCTATTAATAGACGGAAATGTACATGAATTATTTTTTACAGTCTTGTATATTACGCAAATATTTTTATACACGGCACATATTAAATTTAATGCAAGGAAAAGCCCGCTTAACACTAGAACAGCCGGATAATTTACTCAAGTTTTATAGAAAGTGTTACTCACCAGAACTTTAATTATTAGGATGAGCGAAGCGAATCCTCTACTAGGCCACTCAAATTACATTTTGTCGTACACTTTACAAAAAAACTATTCAATATTTTAACTTCAAATTAAACACAAAAATAAATTATGATCTGTAGATTTGCACAATATAATTTTTTTTTTACAGTAAAACGTTAAAAAATTTATTATTTTAATTAATTTATTTTACATGCATTTCCAATACGGACGCATTCTAGTAAATAAATGAAAAATGAAACGCGTATATTTTCAGAAAAAAATATAAATCATGGAGTAAGTAATTATAGATAGAATCATGATTAATTTAATAAATAAAATATGTTTTCATTATTCAGCAAAATCGTTTGCACAGATGACGCTTAAACATTTAATAAAAATTGTATTGGGATTTTTTTTTTTTTTTTTGTAAAGTGGCAACAAGAAAATTGTAAACAAATAACATTAATTGTTAAATTTGTTATATAAATGAAAAATTTAAAAAAATTGAAGCGTGAAGTTGTTGCCTCGATTCAAGCTGTTTATAAATGTACTAAAGCAAAGTTGGCCGATTCAGAAACGACAAATTGACTTTAACATTTCTTACTTTATCATTTGGATCTAAAGTAATGTTACATTCTTATTTGTGGACTGAAAAAGGTTTAGTGAACGGGACTTTAGACTTTTTTGCACGTAATAAAAAAAATCACAAGCCACCAGACCAGATATCGCGAATAATCATGGATAAATTTGAATATTACAATAATTTAATGTATAAGAATTGGTGCGTACCAATTCCCCCAATAATTAAATTCTGGAAAAATGGAAGCATAAATTACTCAAGGAAAGAATTTCTTCTGCAGTTAGGTTTTGCTATTACAATTCATAAATACCAGTGTAGATAAATAATCACAAGGTCCATAATTCCCATTAGATGAAGCAGTTGTAGATATTGAGGATATATAGACACCAGTTGGCTTAAAAACGTACGTAACATTGTCGAGAGTGAAAATCCTTCAAAATTAAGTATTCAATAGAAATTTTCCTTACGAAAAATTCTACAATATAAAAAATTCTGATACGCTAACATGTATAAAAACGAAAAAATAAAAAAAAAGTTTTACTGTTAAAAATTCATAGTATCAACGAGAACAGATTTCAAATGTTTTTCCAGAAAATAGGATTTTGACGAAGTAACTTTCTTTAAGCTCTCTTCAACTATATTATTCTAAAATAGCTATCAAAGATTATTTGATGTTAAGGGGGCTCAGGAGTTGAAAACTTTTGAAAAAATCGATTTTTTTATGATCTAGTTTGATTATTCAATTAATTCTTAACTTAATGCAAAAAGCCGCATAAAAATATTAGCATTTTTAACGGAGTTATAAGCATTTATGTATCAATACCTTCATAGCCGCATCCATATAATTTCAACTTTAAGGCGTGTTTTTTCAAAACTTGATTTTTGACGACTAACACCAAGATTTAAAAAAACTATTTGATGGAATGACTTATATTTTCTTTTGCATGCACATAACATCATTATCTAGAGAATGAATTAAGGATATGACTATCACTTAAAAAAAAAACAGCATTAAAAAATCTCTCAAAGTTGAAAATTAAAAAAACCCCTAAAAATACAGCTTTTTCCCATTAAAAATACTCAAAATATTAAACTATCTTAAATATATTAATTCATTATCTAGACAATGATGTTATATGCATGCAAAAAATAGGCCATTTCATCAAGTAGTTTATATAAAATCTTGGTGTTAGTCATCAAAAATCAAGTTTCGAAAAAGCGTGACTTAAAGTTGAAATTATATGGATGCGGCTATGAAAGTGTTGATACATAAATGCTTATAACTCCGTTAAAAATGCAAATATTTTTATGCGGTTTTTTGCATTGAGTTAAGAATTAATTGAATAATCAAATTTGATCATAAAAAATCGATTTTTTGAAAAGTTTTCAACCCCTGAGCCCCCTTAATTACAAAGATTGGAAACATGCATATTTCAAACAACTTTAAAAAACACCAGTGGTTACTGGAAATTCTAAAAACATCTTTAAAAGAGCTTTTAATTGAAAATTTAAAAATATTTTGTAAAAGTTTGCTTCGAAAATATTTTATTATGCCAGTCTTACATCATAAATAAAAAATTAAAATGCGCCAAAACATAAAATAACGTTTTCGTTTAATAAAGATGCAAAAATAATATTAAAAAATATTTTCATTTTCAAATATCTGTTTTACAAAATAATGCTTCGCGAATCCAAACAAAACATGGCTTTCGCTAGTTTTAAACTATTTAACTTTTTTACTTCGTCTATTTTTCTGTTACTTAGATTTAAAATATCTTATGAAAAAAATTCTGGTTTGAACCGACTATTATCAATTTGAAAGGGGTCATTTTGACCACTAATAACGGTTCTAGTGTTAAAACTACTGAAATCATATTTCCAAGAATACATATATCCATAAGTAATCATGTATCCAATTTGTTGCATAGTCCTGTATATGATTCTATTTAAATTTTACAAATGTATGTTATTATGTACTTGTTGCGTGTTGGAATCGATGAAACAAGAATTCATCAGAAAATATTATCCCAGATTGTATTTTTATTCTTTATTTTTCATCTAGCCAAGCCTTCTTTTCCGGGCCTGTGGTTTCTTTTCTTCTCCCTTTGGAACATTCAGAGTATTGTCGATGTGGTGAACTTTGACCGATATAAACTGCAACTTTTAACTTTTTTCTTTCTACGCACTTCTTATGAAAAAAAAAATGTAAATGGAGAGACGTGGTTTTCTCTTTCCCGTTTTAAACTATGATAATCCAGATATTTTTATAATGTTTTTATTCTACTAAATATTAAATATAAAAGGAAAATAGCAGGTTTATTATGTGTCCTGATACAACATATAACACAGTTATTAACTTTATATTTTAGTATCTTATAGCAGCAAGCCCATCGCTGTTGCTTTGAAATGGATTCAAGTTCATTCGTGCCTGGATAGATCTGCGGGGGAATCAAAAATGAGATAAGAGAATTGTTCCTTATCTTTTTATCTTATTAGATGTCATGTGAATAAAATTAAACAAAAAGAGGTACCTTTGTTTAAGACATTTCAACCTAATTTAATTTTGATTATTATAAAAGTACTAAATGTAGCTGGGCTTGAAAATGCACTACTCAAATTAAAAAACACTCACAAGCAGTTCAAGAGCATTCTCAGTAATGCTTACGAACTCTCTTGTGTAGCACTGAATATAAACTATAAACTATACTACTAATCTATAAACTCATTTCCAATAATGGGAATTATGAAATACATATTTCAATTATTAAATCAATTATTATGTAATATTTCAATTATTATACATTTTAAATTCTCACAATATTATTTGGTTTTCTTTTATGGAAGCATACAGCGACATATGTGGCCCCCTATTCCGCGCATGCAAGATGTCGCTAGAAATACTGGCTAAACTATCCAGAGTATGGTTGAGTTATAAATACTCTATTCTAAATAAATACGATAGAAATAATCTTTGTTATACATCACTTACTTCATTTTTGAGAGAATCCAAATCAGACTGCGTTCTGCTGACAGCGATAACCTCTGCTCCTGTTTCGACGAGTTTCAAGGTTAATAATCTTCCTATCCCTGTGGAAAAAGTAGGAAATTAAACGGATATTAAATATGTATTTTTGAAGGAAATACGACTAATAATTTTAGAAAAAACAGCATGGAATATTATAAAAATCCCATCAAGACTGCCACGAGATATTTGATCACGGAATCAGAGCAACACTATAGGACATCTATAATTATCAAAATTGTGATGTCTGATTAATATATATTGAACAAATCTTAAACAAACATTTTAAGCATAAAAAACTTGGACTTAATATACATTAATAAAAAATAGACTATCCCATTCAAATACGCTTACATATAAAATCTAAGAATAATTTTAAAAGTATAAAAATTACAAATTACTTACTATTTTTACTGATTTATCTAATACAATTTATTGTATGCATAGCTTGAAAAACATGGTTAAACATTTTACAGTTTTACCAAAAACGCGTGGGTGCATTATATTTTGAACAATTACCTTTAGTATTATTTTCATTTTTGTAATTATGATAACAATCTCTTTTATGCTTAGTTTGTGTTTTTCATCGTTTTTATTGTTTATTCTTGTCTAAAGTTTTTTTTTTTTGGGGGGGGGGGCGAGAAATAACAAACTGTTCCTGTGCGTATTCAACTAAGTCTTTAGTAAATTGACGTATACTGATAGATAATAGACGTATACAATTAGACATATACTAAATATATTTTCGGTTACAGATTTGTATTAAACCCAAGGATTGATAGAAGTGAAACCTAAAATATTATAAATTGCATTCACGATGTTTTATAAGAAGCGGGCTTGACATATGTAGATTTCATGTCACCTGGAAAATCACACAGCAAAACTGAATTTAATTGTGTTCTAGCAAATAAGTGTATTTAGTATTATATAGAATTATCTAAAATTTCAATTGTAGTTACATGTAGACAACTAAGCAAAACCTTGGTAAACAGTTACGCTGATGTCTAAATGTGTTAAAATAATTGCAGCATGCAATTCCGATTTTGATATTTTTACAGATTTGTATTTCTCGTCTTGGGCATTTTACAGTTTCTGTAAGGCCAGTTTTTTTATCAACAAGTGGAAGCAACTAGAACGTCATACGTTATTGATATTATCTGGTTTTGCAAAGCATAAAGTCTTTAAAAGAATGAAGAATTGAAGTCTTTAAAAGATCCGCTTGTTGTTTTAGAAATCGTGCAAAGGCTAAGGCTTTGGTATTATCCATCGCTCTAAGACTATTGATCTCACGCGTCCATCATACTTACCAATTCACGTACAACAACGGAAAACATCATGAGTTTTAACTCACTGGATGGTTAGTTTTTGGGCAATGAAGAACGCATTGTCTGGCGATCGAATCCGTTATTGAAAAAAATCTACTCAAAGATTTCGAAAGAAATAAGTGCTCATTTATGCTTATGTTTTGTAATTAGTCTTGCAGTTTTCTTGTCATCTTCTTTATTTCCAGGTATAAATGCGCAAGTTGTTGCTTAATTATGTTTCAGATTTTTAGGAATATTTAGGATATCAAATTTTCTCCATTTTGATCAAATTTTTAATTCTTCTTTTTTATGTCATATTTTTTATCTGAGAAATATCACAAACTTTCATTCAAAACTGATGAAATTTTTATCTATATTCTAATGAAAAATTCCAACAAAATTAAGAGTAAAGGCATAGTCGTCGTTACTTTCATTTTCATGATTAGAATTTAATTTTCTTCATTTACAGACAGATATTCATCCTCAATCATTTGCATTCTCAAACATTTTCAGATAACTGTCACTAACATTCCAAAGCTTTTTTGATAATAATATGAAGACATCAGAAATCTTATATATACTTTTAGTAAATGCAGAGTAAAAGCAACTTTAATTCAACTTCTAAATGTTTGTTATAATTTTCCACTGCAGTCAAACATTCTTCACGTGAATAATATAAGATCTTGATTGAAAAATGTGTCTATCCCCTCTTCCACTTTTGCCTATTAGCAGAATTAAGAGTGAGACAGACATACTTTATCTTTACTTTTAAAAAAAATGCATCTTTATTTGACATTTATGCGTAAAAACCTATTACGGGTCAAATTGACCTGCTTCGCGGTTCTAGGTATAAGTAGTTATAACTGAATTTTTTTTTATGTTATTCGCTATTAAAAGCGAAATGTTATTATTTACATTAAAATATTAAAAGTCAAAAAAGGAAATGTTTTCTCAATGCATACTTTTCGCGCGGCGAGAAATTAAACATCGATTTGGGTCAAATTGACCCGCTCCGCGGTTCAAGTGTTAAACTAAACAAGTTTGAAATTGCATGTCAGGGGTAGCAAATGAGGTGTGTTCGTATTATAACGAAGTTTAAAAAATATACAGATCTTGCTGTAATAGTATGCAGTATTTTGGACACAGTATAGTAGCCGAAAATTTTTGTGTGGTCCTGTAAATATAATGTGCTTTCTGTTATACAGGAAGCAACGTGTAGTAATTCTAAGTAATGTATATCAGTTATATAAAACGCTAAATATTTTAATACAATCAAAACGATGCAATGTTCTCCCTATACCATAATGTAATGCAATACTTTTGTATGACCTTGTAAAGGAATAACAAATATTCTTTGCACCACAGAACAAAATGTCTGTTATAGTAAATACTTCCTAGATGCATATCAACTTTATTATATTCGAAAGGGTGTAACACCATTAAAATACACTTGGAACTTTTTTTCATTGACAGTAATGTAACGGAATAATTTTGATTGTTCCTGTAATCGAACCGTGCATCCGATTTTCAAATAATTTGAAATGACTCGACATAATTAAGTAAGAATTATATATTTTAAATTTCAAACAATTCTGTTGGGTATTTTTTGCTACATTACATTCGAACAGACGGGCAGACAGACGAACAGAACGACAACTATAGGTGCTATGTATTTATATAATTAGGAACGTACCTAAATGGGAAAAGGATAGCGAATAATCAATAAATGCTATCAACAACGTAAGCTCATACATCAAAGTGTTATATACTTACATATATTTTAAAATATTTCAAAATGCTCATATTATTTTTTTTTAATATACAACATATAGAGATGTAACCCAACACAAGTTGACATGAACGTGCAATAAACAAATCTGATCATACTTTAATTAATATAATCTTACCTTTGCCAGCTCCCGTAACTAAAGCAGTTTTGCCGTCGAATCTGATATCCATTTCAGAAGAAAATCCTTACTAATTTCAGCGTTGCTTCTAACATAACTAAACCCTCGACTGGCCTTCAAGGGAGGCTCTTTCAGATAAGATAATGACATCAATTATATCTTATTTCTATGACCTTGCTATAAAATGTTTGACCTACTGAATTGTTTGATCGTGGGCGTTGTTATAAACATTCCTTATCAAAATGAATTGTGAAAACATAATAAAAGAACGTCAATCAAGCTTTATATAATATTGGCTATACTGTAAAAAATGCGAATGTTTTTAAAACAGTACGGAAGTATAATATTTTCATTCATAATTCTTTGAATGTTTAATTGTAACTGATTATGCGATTTAATTATACCGAAAATGAAAACATGCAATAATAGCCATTTATTATACAATACGAAGACTTTTTGGCGAGAAGTCCGGGACCCATGTTCCACATTACCGGAAGATTATCATGCAACATATGATTCCAAAAAGCATTCTTTATCTTTAGAAATCGCAGAAATCAATGTACGTAGTTTCGATAGTTAAAGAAGTGTTTTGAAACACGATGTTTCTGTAATCGTGACTAATTTTTAAAAACACTTTTAACTATTCACTGCACGGTTTTTTTTTTTTTTATGAAAAAAAATTAAATCTATATATCGGCCTAATAACGGAAAAAATAGCAAAAAAAAAAAAAAAAAATCACCTAAAATTATATATTTTATGGCGTGTAACCTACGTACACAGTTAAGGTTTTTAAATATTGCATTGTTATGTTTTGCAATTAAATGAACTTAAATTTATTAATTTTTTCTGCTTAACAATCTGAAACTTTCTTTTTATTAATATTTTAAAGTATTCAGTAAAAATAATAAAAGAAAATTTTGCTTTAATAGCTTGATCATTTTTTTTTTTTTTATGAAAAAAAAATTAAATCTATATATCGCCTAATAACGGAAAAAATAGCAAAAAAAAAAAAAAAAAAAAAAAAAATCACCTAAAATTATATATTTTATGGCGTGTAACCTACGTACACAGTTAAGGTTTTTAAATATTGCATTGTTATGTTTTGCAATTAAATGAACTTAAATTTATTAATTTTTTCTGCTTAACAATCTGAAACTTTCTTTTTATTAATATTTTAAAGTATTCAGTAAAAATAATAAAAGAAAATTTTGCTTTAATAGCTTGATCATTTTTTTTTTTTTTTTTTTTATGAAAAAAAAATTAAATCTATATATCGGCCTAATAACGAAAAAAATAGCAAAAAAAAAAAAAAAAAAAAAAAAAAATCATCTAAAATTATATATTTTATGGCGTGTAACCTACGTACACAGTTAAGGTTTTTAAATATTGCATTGTTATGTTTTGCATTTAAATGAACTTAAATTTATTAATTTTTTCTGCTTAACAATCTGAAACTTTCTTTTTATTAATAATTTAAAGTATTCAGTAAAAATAATAAAAAAAAATTTTGCTTTAATAGCTTGATCTTTTTTTTTTTTTTTTTTTATGAAAAAAAAAATTAAATCTATATATCGGCCTAATAACGGAAAAAATAGCAAAAAAAAAAAAAAAAAAAAAAAAAAAACATCTAAAATTATATATTTTATGGCGTGTAACCTACGTACACAGTTAAGGTTTTTAAATATTGCATTGTTATGTTTTGCAATTAAATGAACTTAAATTTATTAATTTTTTCTGCTTAACAATCTGAAACTTTCTTTTTATTAATATTTTAAAGTATTCAGTAAAAATAATAAAAGAAAATTTTGCTTTAATAGCTTGATCTTTTTTTTTTTTTTTTTGCTTTCTAAGAACAATTTCTAATTTTTTGTCGAATGCAGATGTCTGACTTGGACAGAATGGGTGTTATTCCATTCTTTGGATTCTTCTTGATCAAACACAGAGATCCTACTGGCCAAATTAAGGCCACATAATCAGGATTACAGTTTTTTTACACCGTAAACGATTCTTCCGTTAAATAACGGAAATAGTACTGGTAATCTAGACGCCAGTACTATTTCCGTTTCTTAACGGAAAAAAAATTTCCGTTTTTTCTAGATATATTTCTGTTTTTTTCACAAAATATTTCCTTTTTTTATATTTTTTTATATAAAAATTTTAATTTGAAAGCTAAAAAAGAATTTTCAAGGACAAACTGGCATCTTTATGATTTTTATTCTTTAGACAAAGACACATCAGGTTAGTTCACATACATTTGATTTAAACAACAGTGAAGAAACGTCACTTACCCTCGATGGGGATCGAAACAGGGACCTGTCCTATGGCAGCTTGCAGTAGTGTAATACCATTACGCTATTAGTTACGCGTGCAGAGCTTGCAAATATTTTAAATTATTTCGAGTGATTTTATAAAGAAAAGGCCTTATGTTGAACGCGGCATTGATTTTTGTAGAGAATTATTTTCTATTGCGTGTACAAGTTTAGATAGAACTGGATGCAAGTCGTTCTTACTAATAAAACGATGCCATCTTGTTTCCTCATAGCATATTAACATCTTTGATTTCAGAATATTTTGCATGATATTTTCTTATGTTTACATTAATAAATTGTGTCTTTGAATTTAGACTGCTATTTTGAAAAATTCTAATTATTCCTACACCTCTATTGGGTCCACACCTCAGATTCTCTGGACCAGGATTGTCAGTTTTGCTTCCAATTTTAACCCGAAAATTCAAATTAATACCAGAAATTTCGGAAGATGGATATTTACTTTGCGTGATAGCTAAATATTTCTCCTTAAATAAAACATAAAATACTATTTTTTATTTTTGGTGTGAATTCGAAATTTTTGAATAAGATGGAAATCAAACTGACAAAGGTCATACGACTGTTTTGTGTCTATTTTGAAGCTGACGATTCTATCGTTCGACAAATATTGCTGCAAACAGGAAAGAAATCGTCATATACATGTTAATGTTTAACTAAATGTTTAACAGATTTTATCTCCATAATTTCGAATATTTTGTTTTTAATTTCAGTTCTATAAAAATAAATTTTACACTTTAAAATATTACATGTATTAAAAGTTAAATGCATTAAAAAGTTTTGTTTCCTTCATTTTAAGGAGATTTTTAAAAGTTTATTGTAATATTATTCATAAACATTTATTTTAACAAAGTATTTGTATGATGATCAATTTTAACTCAATAAAGATAGTTACCACGGGTTATTAAAATAAATTTCCTTTATTGTTTTTTATATAGATAATCGTCAACTTTATAATAATTTCTTTAATATAATTCAGGTGTTTTAAATTTTGTGTGCAAATTTCTTAAAGTGAATAAATTAAAAAAAATATTGAAATTAAAAGTAGAAATTTTTTACATTTTAAAATATCCTACGCATTTTTAAGAAATATATGCCATAAATGAATTAAACATTATTTAAAAATCTTAATGGAAATAAACTAACTGAAAATGAACTAACTAACTAATCTCAAACTTAAAAAGAATTAATAAAATTTTATAATTTTTATTGTTTCTTTAATATTGTAAAAATATGTTAGCTTTATGTTATTTAAACAGAAAGAAATAAAGAAAATTATTATAAAAAGTTGTTCATAAAACAACTCTATAATGTTTGTCTATCCGAGATACAGATGGCGCCACTAGAGTTATTGATGGAATTTATGCTGTTTTTATACGGAACTTCTCTGTTTCCAGATAAATTTACAGAAAACGCACTTTAATTACAATCTCAAAATGCCAATAACATAAATTCTACTATTTTTTCGGAAAAATGAAACTATTCCGTAGAATTTTACGGAAAAATTTGTGTATATTAACGGATTTTTTTTATAGTGTAGGCATGTACCAGATATAGTACACCGTGCAGTAAAGGGTTAAGTATCGTATACACTCGTGTATAAGCCGAGGAATTTTAGTCAAAATTTGTTAAAATTTAAAGCGTGTTTAAATTTAAAATAAAGGTTACTTTTCTAAAATAATTATCTGTAATGAAGCGGAAAAAGAATTAAAAAGTTGTAATATGCGTTAAATCTTGTTGTAATATAACATTTTCTAAACACCTCGTAAAACTCCTCCTTAGCCTATTACCATAAAATTTTAATGATATGATTTGATTAGAGCGCAAAACAATAACATGCATTGTGTCAGACAATGAAATATTTGTTAAGGGCTTGAAAGGGTTAAATTAAAAATTAGTGTTATTTTCTTGCATACCTAAATTTTATTATGAAGCTGGAGATGTCTAATTGAGAATTGATGGTATTTAAATACCAAAATTCCGTTTCCTTAAGCTAATTATATTTAAAAAAATTTCAGAAACGTTTACGAAAATCAGATGGCTACTAAAAGAATTTAATTTTTTATAAATAATCTTTTAACTGTACAAAAACATAATACTGGGCTCAACGCTATATAGACAATAGGTGAAAACCATATTTTTTAATTTAAAACAGTAACAGGTTTTTTTTCTGTTAATATATGCTCTAAGAATTCCTACATTATAGAGTTAACGTCATAACGTTATTAGATTAAGGGAGTTAATTTTGATTTTTATTTATGTTTTATTATTATATTTATTAAATTAATAATAAATTTTTAATTTGTTTATAGAATGTAAAATGAAAACACATGCTGAGCTACTTATACTAATTTCAATGAGGACCGAATAGGATTTCATGATCGTCTTCATTTGATAAAGATATATTTATAATAAAATACTTACGCTTGAATATTATTTTTAAAAGCATAAAAAGTGAAAAAAATTGTGACACAAATTTTAAATAAATCGTGATTCAGTTTTCAAACAAATATTTTTTGAAAATTTCATTATAGAGATTAATGAAAACTGCGCCGAATCAAAGGTATTGGGGTTAAATTGGAATGTTGAAGGGGATTTTTTGGCTATAGATTTGGCATCTTTAGTGTCAATAGGTGACAACTTGGAATTCACCAAAAGGCATGTTCTCCAGACTGCCGCTAAAATATTTGATCCAGTTGGATTTATGTCACCTTTTTTGATAAGGGTAAAAATTTTCCTTCAAGAATTATGGCAGAGTGGGCTAGACTGGGACGATGAATTTAACGAAGAATTTCAAATTAAATACAGAACATGGTATCAGGAAATCGAATTGCTAGACCAATTAAAAATACCCAGATATTATTATCACTCGAGTGAAGTGCACGACAAAGTAGAACTACACATTTTTTCCGATGCTTCCTTGAAGTCCTATGGAGCGGTAGCCTACTTCCGGTTTCAAACATCCAAAGAAAATTATAGGACATGTTTTGTTATGTCTAAGGCTAGAGTAGCCCCATTGAGAAAAATAACACTACCACGCTTAGAGCTTTTAGGGGCACTAATAGCTGCTAGAATAGCTAGTCACCTTAAACTCATTTTCACGAATCTAGATAAAATAGTACTGTGGTCAGACTCGACTATAGTACTACATTGGATCAAAGGAGTGGCATCCAAATGGAAGCCGTTTGTGGCTAACAGAGTGATACAAATTCAGGACTTAAGCGACCCTAGTTCTTGGCTGCATGTAAATAGCAGGGATAATCCTGCTGACATGCTAACTAGGGGACTGTCAGCGAAAGAGTTAATAAACTCCAATCAGTGGTGGTACGGGCCGGAATGGCTCGGTAAATCTGAAAAATTTTGGCCTAAGGACGATAATTTAAAATTAAAATCAGTCAATCCTGAAATTGAAGCTAGAAGTAATATTGTGGTTAATACAATTATTGCCAAGGAGAATTTAATTGATATACAAAAATTTAGTAGCTTGAGAAAATTATTGCGTGTAACAGCCTATGTATTTCGTTTTATCAGATTACTAAAGAAAAATCGTGAACCAATACGTACACTTTCGGCGGAGGAAATCCGAGAAGCCGAAATCTTCTGGATAAAAAATTGTCAAGCTGAAATTTTCGAAAAAGAAATCTTAAGCCTGAAAAATTCCAAGCCAATTCCTAGAGACTCTAGATTGCTTTCATTGAACCCTTACCTCGATTCAGATGGAGTTTTGCGAGTTTTAGGACGACTCTATAACGCAAATTATTCGATGGATGAGAAACATCCAATAATTCTTCCGTCAAAAACCAAACTTTCAGAACTTATAATTTGGGATGCCCAATACAGAGTTTTTCATTCTGCTGTTGCCCATACACTTGTGCAGATTAGAGAAAGATTCTGGTTATTAAAGGCTAGACAATCTGTGAGAGCTGTGCTTAAAAATTGCATTATTTGCAAAAGATTTTCTTCAACTCCAGGCAATCAGACGGTAGCGCCATTGCCTAATGATCGAGTAGAACAGACCAGTCCATTCAGTGTGATAGGATGTGATTTTGCAGGGCCATTATACGTAAAAGACTGTGATAACAAACAATACATTTTATTGATTACATGTGCAGTTACTAGAAATGTCCACTTGGAGCTTGTCGGCAGCTTGTCGACACAAACATTTTTACTAGGCTTTCGTAGGTTTGTTTCTCGGCGAGGATTACCATCTGTAGTATATTCGGACAACGCCAAGACCTTTAAACGTGCGGACAATGACTTGAAAAACCTTTGGCGGATTATGACTCATCCAGATGTGCAAGACTATTTTGCTTCTCATCACATACAGTGGAAATATATCATTGAACGAGCAGCGTGATGGGGGGGGATTTTACGAGCGAATGGTTAGAACTATAAAAACTGCTTTAAGAAAGACACTCGGGAAATCATCGCTAACTGTTGATGAACTACATACTGTTTTAGTTGAAATTGAAGGAATGGTCAATTCTCGACCTTTAACATATGCCTCGCCAGAAGGTCAAGACCCCCTACCATTAACGCCTGCTCATTTCCTAATTGGGAGAAGAATTTCTTCTCTGCCACCAGTTCGCCTTCATCTTGAATCGAATATCTCTTCCAGGAAAGAATTAATTAAATCTTTTAACTATCGTGAGAAATTAATGCGCTTTTTTTGGACTAGATGGAAAGGGGAATACTTGTTAAATTTGAGGTCAGCTCATTTAAGTTCGAACAAAACTAATTTTCCTCAATTTAAATTGAATGACATAGTATTAATCAAAGATGATAAATTACCCAGAAATTTCTGGAGTCTAGGAAAAATTATTGAATTATTTCCTGGAAGAGACGGCAAGGTGAGGGCCTGCAAGGTAAAAACTGAGAAATCTATTCTCAGACGACCAGTACAGTTATTGTATCACATGGAAATTTGAACTGATTAACTTGTATATACTAATCTTGTTTTTTTTTTTCTTATTTTAGTTGAAGTTTTGTTGTATTTAGTTGAATTTTCGTCCTTGAAGTATGTATAATATTCCATATTTATATTCATGTTGTATTAAATTGATATATAATTTGTGATGAACATCCATATGTTCATGGGTGGGCAGTGTTACGAATCGTAGCACCTGCTATCCAGTCACGTGATTGGTTTCTCGGCGCCGCCGTGGGCCCGAGAGAGTTGTGTTACGTAATTCTAGTTCTAAAGCCCAGATGTGCTCGAAGGATTTTCTCGACGAGAGAAATAAAACTCTCGCTTATTATACATGTAAAATTTATATTTTTATGTTTAAGTGTTTTGTAGTTGTGTTTAGTGTGTGTGTTGTCCAAAATAAACAAGTAAAAAGACTCCATTTTCCAGTATTATTTACGTATACTTTCGAATTCGCGAATCGTAAAATTCTATAATGTGCGATGTTTACAAGTCTAAAGAATTATAGCTAAATTTAATTAGTTCAATAAAAGCTAAATTTAATTGTTTAGTGTTGCTACTTCCAAAATAACGCACGAACACGTTTGCTTTTTATGACATAGATTGATTTTTGAGATTTCTAACGATAAAAAATTCTGTTCGAAGTCATGAATAACTCGGAAGTAATTATTGTATATTTTCGTTTTTGTTCCAGGTAATTTTTCAGAAAGAAATTCGTGTTAGGTTTCTGTAACATTTAGAAGAAGAAAGCTCTTTCCGGAATATTTCGATGTATTTTATAAATAAGATTTTTCTTTAAATGAAAGGGGTGAGCAAAATTTCCGTAATTCCCATTCGATTTCATTAATCAAACCATATTTTGGAATTATTTGATAATAATTGTTTATTTTCTTTTTTACTTTTTTCCATCTTCAATAGAAGAAAGTATTGTAATAGAAATTTTTTACGACTTCTATTTTTCGATGGATTTACACGTTTTAGGAGTCAGAGATTCCAAAAAACATGTTTTTACAAAATATCTGTCTGTCCGTATGTCGCCATTCTACCATCAAAAAGTGTATGAAGATATGCATAGAATTGAACCAAATTTTTTGTGAATGTTTTTGGTTGTGGCAAGCAGGTTCTCCTTCAATTTTGAAATATTCCGCCGGAAGAGTGCGCTCAATTACATTTTTTGTGCCATTTTCAATATTGTACCGACAAAAAGTGTATGAAGTTATGCATCGAAATAAACCATATTTTTGTGTAAGTGCATGACAATGGCTAGTTGGTCCTCCCTGAATTTGAAAAAAATATATCCTGGAAGGGGGTGCTGCATTAGCGATTTTTGTGCCATTTTCAATATTGTACCACCTAAAAGTACATTAATTTATGCATAGAATTGAACCAAATTTTTTGTGTAAGAGTTTGGCTATGGCTAGTTGGTCCTCCCTGAATTTGAAAAAGAAATCCGTTTGAAGGGGGCTTTGAATTAGCAATTTTTGTACCGTTTTCAATATTGTGCTACTTAAAAGTGTATTTAATTATACATAGAATTGAAAGAAATTTTTTGTGTAAGTGTTTGGCTATAGATAGTAGATCGGCTCTGAATTTGAAAAAAAAAAAAACCGCTGTACCATTTCAAAAATATAATTTCAAAAATAATTAATGCCGCTGTACCATTTCCATTATTTTACCATCAAAAAGTGTATGAAGTTATACATAGAACTGAACTAAAATTTCTGTGTATGATTATTTTTGGGTACGGTAAATAGGTCCTCCCAGAATTTGAAGAAAAATCTGCCTATAATTCTGTTGTTCATCGTCTAGTACAGAGAGGAAAACTCGTTATTATTCTGGTTAATTGACTAAAGCAAAAATTTAAGATGAAAGTCAAAATTGGTATAGCATTGAATTAAAATTATTTAACATGTAGAATATTTTTTAAAGTATTAAAATGTATGCATGATGTCGAAGAAAGTTTTGGGATTAGCACATCCAACTAGTTTACCTTTTATATCTAACTCTGTATAAGCATAATAAACACTTTGTTTATCATCTTATCTCTACGTAGTAGAAAATTGATAAATGTAACATTAACGCAATCGTAATCGAAAAATAATTGTGATGATATTAGGACAAATCAAAGCCAATACTTATCATTTTCATTTATATTCGGACATACTATTTTATTTTCGTAAGGCAATGTTAGCTATAAAAGGTATAATGCTTTTTTATTTACTCTATCGGTATAATCAATACAAACAAGAGACGATACATAAAAATGAACTAGTTTAATTAATTATTGCATGGTAGTCTGTCCTTAAAGAGAAAACACTCATAATGTGCATTATTTATTTATTTATTTATTTATTTATTTATTTATTTATTTTGTTATGCAGAAACTGACATATTCTATTTCTACCTGAATATTTATCATTTGTAGCACACGTTGTAGTAATCAATTTTTATAATAAATATTACAGCTACATTTTAAGGGCATTATCATCGTGAAATTACATTTCATTTTTCATTTAATTGCAATTTAATAAATACGCTGTACACAAGCAAGAATGTGCGTTTTTAATATAGTTTTACTAGCAGCCTACGCCCGCTACGCTGGCCAGTTTCTCTAAAATAATCTTGAATCAAACAAAATATATTTAAATAAACAATCTTAATATCTAATCAAATACCCACAATTTTCGTCTGATTCATGTAATCTGATTTTCGGAAATACCTTCTTAGCGGCACTTGATGTTATAAGATATATTTTTACTCCAATTTTCAAGATTTTTGGTTCGGAAGATTTTTTTTGTGGTGTGATTAATACGAAATCCAGACTTTCTTTTATATATACGAGGTGGAACCCGTCGAAAATTGACGAAAGAGAATCTTTAAGAAATAACTATTTCATTGATTTATAACAAATATACACAGTTCATTACAATAAAAAATACATCATCTATTGCTCAGTCTAACTCTGAAACAAATATTATTTTAAGCCAAAAATTAACAAAATACTATAAAACTCAATTATCGAAATTATTAAACAAAATGAAAACGAAATTCACTTATATAAGAGACATTTTATAACAGACGATAAATAGTATAAAATAGAAGAAAATAGTATACGCATTTTATTTATTTATTTATTTATTTATTTAATTTTAAGAGAAAATGGAGTGATTATGTTGCCACAATTACAAAATTGGTACTAAAAATTATAAAAAAAATTATTATCTCAAAAATAAATTGAGATATAGCTTTGAAACAAATTGCATTTTAAAATATATTTTTTTCTCTATACGACGGTGTAAAAATTTAAAACGTGCGATGTTTAGAAGTGTAAAATTTGCAGTAACGAAAATTGCATGGGAAAGTGTTGCACATTTTAATTTCCATTTTTTCTTTTCAATTTTAAGATAAAATGGAGTGGTTCTGTTGCCACAATGACAAAATACTACTAAAACAATAAAAAATTAATATCTGAAAAATAAATTGAGATACAGCTTTTAAACAAATTACATTTAAAAGTACATTTTATCTCCATATGACGGTATAAAAATTTAAAATGTGCGATGTTTTGAAATGTAAAATTCGCAGTAGCGAAAATTGCAAAACCGAAATTGCAGGGGAAAGTGTTGCCATTCGCAATATGACGTATGCGATACGCACAGATACGTTTGGCCTTTATAATATAGATAGATAAGGATTGGAAATTTCAGGTTTTGCGCCGAAGACATCGCCAGATTAGGAAAATGTGAATCATCTCACGAATTACTTTATTTAAAAAGAATTTGCTTAGTACCATTCTATCCAGCATGAAAAAATGCACTAAAATATGTTATTTGAAAAATAATTACAAAAGCTGATTTTTAAGGAATTTTTAAAAGATCGTTCTTTTTTTTACCTCCCCCCCCCCCCCTTAGGGGTGGAATTTTGGAAAATCCTTTCTTAGCGGCACTCGATGTTATATGATGTATTTTTACCTCAATTTTCAAGATGTTTGGTTCGGTAGATTTTTTTTTTGTGCTGTGATTATTACGAAATCCAGACTTTCTTTTATATATATAGATAAGGATTGAAAATTTCAGGTTCTTGCGCCGAAGACATCAACAAATTAGGAAAATGTGAAGTATTTCACGAACTAATAGATTTAAAAGAATTTGTTTAATACCATTCGATTCAGCATGAAAAAATACACTAAAATATGTTAGTAGTTGAAAAATAATTGCAAAATCCGATTTTTAAGGAGTTTTTTAAAAGATCGTTCTTTTTTTTACCCCTTCCCCCTTAGGGTTGGAATTTTCGAAAATACCTTCTTAGCGGCACTCGATGTTATAAGATGTATTTTTACTCCAATTTTCAAGATTTTTGGTTCGGTAGATATTTTTGTGCTGTGATTAATACGAAATCTAGACTTTCTTTTATATATACGAGATGAAACCCATCGAAAATTGTCGAAAATGAATCTTTAAGAAAGAACTATTTCATTGATTTATAATAAATATACACAATTCATTACAATAAAAAAATACATCATCTATTGTTCAGTCTAACTCTCAAACAAATATTATTTTAAGCTAAAATTAACAAAATACTATAAAACTCAATTATGGAAATTATTAAACAAAATAAAAACGAAATTCAGTTATATAATAGACATTTTATAACAGACGATACTTTTAAAATAGTATACGCATGTTATTTATTTATTTATTTATTTATTTATTTAATTTTAAGAGAAAATGGAGTAATTATGCTGCCACAATTACAAAATTGATACTAAAGATTAAAAAAATATATTATCTCAAAAATAAATTGAGACATAGCTTTGAAACAAATTGCATTTTAAAGTATGTTTTTTTCTCTTTACGACGGTGTAAAAATTTAAAACGTACTATGTTTAGAAATGTAAAATTTGCAGTACCGAAAATTGCAAAACAGAAATTGCTTGGAAAAGTGTTGCACATTTTAATTTCCATTTTTTTTTTTTCAATCTTAAGATAAAATGGGGGGTTCTGTTGCCACAATGACAAAATTGTAACTAAAACAATAAAAAAATTAATATCTCAAAAATAAATTGAAATACAGCTTTTAAGCAAATTGCATTTAAAAGTACATTGTTTCTCTATATAATGGTACAAAAATTTTAAATGTGCGATGTTTTGAAATGTAAAATTTGCAGTAGCGATTGCAAAACCGAAATTGCAGGGGAAAGTATTGCCACTCGCAATATGACATATGCCTTACGTACAGATGCGTTTGGCCTTTATAATATAGAGAGATAAGGATTGAAAATTTCAGGTTTTTGCGCCGAAGACATCGCCGAATTAGGAAAATGTGAAGTATCTAACGAATTACTTTATTTAAAAGAATTTGCTTAGTACCATTCGATTCAGCATGAAAAAATATACTAAAATATGTTAACAGTTGAAAAATAACTACAAAAGCCGATTTTTAAGGATTTTTTTAAAAGTTCGTTCTTTTATTTACCCCCTTAGGGGTGGAATTTTCGAAAATTCCTTTTTAGCGGAACTCGATGTTATAAGAAGTATTTCTACCCCAATTTTCAAGATTTTATGTTCGGTTGGTTTTTCTTTTATGCTGTGATTAATACGAAATCCAGACTTTCTTTTATATATAGAGATTATTGCTTTCATAAAATAATAATAAGAATATTAAAATTTATATTTTCATTGTTTTAAAACCTCATTTACTATTGATATATACATGACTAACATTAAATAAATTTCAAGAATTCTAGAATGTTTTGATGTATATCTTTATTACTAATACATATTTTATCTACTTTTTTATTATTCTTGGAAATTCTTTATTGCAACATTCATTCACTTATAATGTTTAATTATGAATAATTATTTATTGTAAGGGCATAAACAACATTTAGAATTTCAGGAATATCCGTTAATATATAGTTCTCAAACATATACTGTTTGCGATTACCAAATAAACAGTCAAGTACGAGTATCAATCGCGCTCAAAGGGTTCCATAGAGTAAATATATGAATTATTAACTGTATTAATAAAATATTGTGGTTAAATTAAATAAGACTTTGAACAAACTATGCAGTATACGGTTGGATTTACAACGAAAGTTCAAAAACATATGAAGACTAAATAGTATCAAATATTGCTAATCTGTAAAATTTATTTTACTCTTATCTAATATGTTTTTTCATATAAACTAAATTCGGTCTAACCATGAAATTGTATCGATCAGTGCATATTTGAGCAATGCATAAACTTCATTTGCCATATCACTCAACTGAATTCAGCATACTAATAATCTTTTCTTTTTACAGTGCAGGTAAAACGAAACCCTTATTCAAAGACTTAATTTGCCATTGTGCTAAGTGCGCTTCGAAAGGAAGTCACTAATTTACAACACCGCGTTTTTACGAATTGGTTTTTAACAAACTTTTAATTACACGGTAGGCGTATTGAAGGTCCACTCAATAGAAATTACTCGTGAGTTCCATAGTATTTATGTAATTAATTCTTACTAAATTAGTCTGCTTTTAACAATTTTGGATTTAGAATGGCCTCCTGCAGCATATTTATACTTATCCTGGTTTCACTACCAAATCCATTCTGTTTACATTTGGTTTAATTAGCTTGATCCTTTAAAATTTATATATAGCGCAGAACTTTTTTAATCTACTCGGCTCGGCCCGTTAAAAGATATTTTGCAACTAAATAAGCTTAGTTACTTTTTTTCTTCTTAATATCCTGTTACATTTTTATGTTAATATTTTTAAGTTGTAAAAATAATGAAACTATATCTTAACTTAGTAGATTGATCGATTTTTTTTTTTGAAGAAATTTTAATTTTTCGTCAAGTGCAGCCGTGATACATGGATAGTATAAGTACTATTACATTCTTCGGATTGTTCCTGATCAGCGACACAGATTACATTTTACAAATTCATGAAACATGATGAAAATTCTAACGTTTTTATGTTAGTGCCAGATATGTCATGTGATGCAGTAAAGGGTTATGGGGACTTTGAACTCTTGTGAGACATACCATGTTATGCCTCAAGATTTTGTGATAGTGATGACTTCCATCTTGTGCTGCAGTGCAGCCTAACTAACATATAGGAGTGAGAAATGCCAAGCTGGGTATCCGTAGCTTAAATGGTAGAGAACTTGGAGCGCTATTCCAAAGATTCCAGGTTCGAAGCCCGGCTTGGACATTTTTCACAGAGTTGGCTCTAAGCTTAGATAGCAAGTGATAATTCACATATTACTTATTCAATAATTTCAAGTGTAATTTCACTGCTCTTAATTAAATTCACCGATGCTGGATTTATTTTTGTCTCAAGATTATGTGTTCATGATGACTTCCGTCTTGTGCTGCAGTGCAGCCTTATCAACATATAGGAGTAAGAATTGTCAAGCTGGTTATCCTCCTAGTAGCTTAAATGGTAGAGAACTTGGAGTACTATTTCAAAAGTTTCGGGTTCGATGCCGACTTGGAGATTTTTCGCAGTGTTCGTTCTACGCTTAGATAGATGCATAGATGCATGATAGATGCATGATAGCAAGTGATAATTCACATATTAAATATTCAAGCTATTGGTTGTTCAGAAATAGTATAGATATTTAAAAAGATCTAGCTTCGATTCTTGATCGAGTTGTTTTATTTTTTGAAAATTTTATAATGCTCACAGTTACAAACATTAAAATATTAGAAAAAAGTTTTTGGAAAAATGACAACCGCATTTTTATAAAATGGAATAATGAAAACTGTAAACAAGTAGTCTGAAGATTGGAAATGAAATGGGGGAAATGGATTTTTAATCTTGTATGCAAAGAATAGAAATAAATGAACGATGCTTGTAGATAGTAAAAAGTAAGGAGATGGTGTCACCCATCTTTGGTCACAATTTTAAAGGGAAGGAGCCTGTTTGAAAAGTGGAATTAAAGAGATTTACAGATTTAATTGTTGATTAAAAAAGATGTTTTTTCGCACGAGACATAACCTTTGGCTGGTGTAGTTGAATGGGTAAAAAGATGGAAATTCTTGGAATTTTGAATATTTAAAAATGGATATTACTATGTTATCGTGGTATTTGAGAGAAGGGAGTGAGGGAGATATTCTGGCGCTATAATTTTTGTGTTTTGATCAAGTGTTTACTATTATTATTATTATTATTATTATTATTGTTGTTGTTGTTGTTGTTATTATTATTATTACTTTTATTATCATTATTGTTATTATTATTATTATTATTATTATTATTATTATTATTATTTGTCATTATTGCTTTGTTTGCAAATGAGAACTGGAAAACATTTCCGTTTGTATTTTACTGAAAAAAAAAGGAAAAAAAAATATATAGACCTGTAACAGCACTTTATTTTAATGCAGTTGTAATTAATTTGAAAAAGTTTCTTGTACGTATGGAATTTGTTGGATGCGTGGCATTTGATCAAAAGTGTATAAATAATGATTCGTGTTCTTAAGATGAGTTTTGAATATGCTTTGATATATATGACAGACTTCAAATCAAAGTACAGACGAAATAAAAATCAATGTTTTATTTTTTTTTAACAAATTGCGTTGCGCGTTGTTAAAAAGGTGTTAATTTTTATGGAGGATGTATCTTATTGTAGTTTACAAAAAGTTAATTTCTAAACCATTACTTTTAGAGGCATGGTACCAAATGCAAAAATATTTAAAATTTTCTTTCGCATCATATACAAATCAATTTACATTAAAATAATTATTTTTTAAATAGGTAAGAAATTATATATTTTATACAATGTTCCATAAGTTAAGCAATTTCCTATAACTTTAATTTATTAAAAAAATTCAATGTGTTTTTCAACAAAAAAATATTTTTTTTCGGGCAAAACTTACTGAGTTATAATTAACTTTCATTGGAGAAAAGCTCGTTTTTAATGCAAGAATGTCAAAAATGTAAAGTATCATAACTAAATAAGTTTTGGTATTGTCAAAATTAATTTTTTTAACTCCAAGCTATTTTAATGGTGTAAATCTATCTGAACTAAAACAACGTACTTATGTTATGTTCTATACTTATGCCTCAAAATTATTCAAGATAACATAAAAACCTTCTAATTAAAATATCTATTGACAGCGAACAGTTATACGTTACAAAAATAACAGATTGTTGAAACCTGTTACGTGTACAAATGGGGAACGATGTAACCTGTTAACCAAAAGTAATCATATTTCCCATCTCTAATACCTATAGTCGCCGTCCAGTCCGTCCGTCTGTTCGCATATAACAGATCAAAAAGTTACCAAACCGAATAATTTCAAATTTAAATCATATAATTTCTGCATAATTTTACCGAGTAATCATAAATTTTATAGAAATCGAATGCATAATTTAATTACCGGGACAATCAAAACAATTCCGTTATATAACGATCAAAGAGAAAAAAAATAGTTTCAAGTGCATTTTAATGGTGTTACACTCTTTCGAATAGAAAATAATAACTATGCATTTATGAAGTACATACAAATGTATATATTCTGTACAATCTGTGGTGCTAAGAATATTTTTTATTAATTTACAGGGACTAACAAAAGTATTCCATTACATATTGGTATCGCGAAAACATTATTTGGGGTGCATTTTAATAATGTTAAACTATTTCACATTTTATAAAATTCATATACGTTGCTGAGGTATATTACAAGTTACTTCCTCTATAATAGAAAGCAGATAGCATTTACATGGATACACAAATAGTTTCGGATACTCTGCTATTTCCAAAGTACTGTATAACACTACACCAAGATCTGATTTTTTTAAAGCTTACTTATAATACAAACGTACACACTTTGCTACGCTTGACTCGGGATTTTCAACTTGTTTCGATTTATTATTTGAAAAAAAAAATTCCTGATTTAAAATATTAGCCAAAATAATCGGAAACAGTTAAAAGTAACCAAATGAGAGTAGTGCAGAGAGAGAGGCCGAAATCAATATTTTCGGAATTAGTCAATCATTTACTCTGTTTTCGCCTTTCTTTTAAGTTCAAATTTCCCACAGACATGACTTAGAATATTATTTCCGATATTACAGCTTCAGTATATATCGAGGATTCATATCAAAGCTTCGTTTTCACATTAACATATTCCAATTTGTTAGATATAGTAGTGCGGTAATCGATATTGATAATTTGCACGTGGCCCTCTAGAAATTAGATATATTTTAACAAATTTATGACTAGAACTTATAGGAAAATATATTAAACGAATTACATAACAAGTTAACCTTAAAATATATGCCTACCCTCAAAACATTGCTTTTGCTAAATTTTTAGATTTTTTAAATTAAAGTTAAAATTTGTAGAAATCCAAAAAAAAAAAAAAGCTTTACATTTGTTTTAGCAATAATTAAAGCAAGGTTATAAATGCAAAGTTGTAGTAAGCAAAATGCTTACTATAGAATAGGGAATTCAAAATATCTGTTGTCCATTTACAGAGACACACAAAATAAATCGGTTATATTATTGTCTTTGAGAAACGGAACCACGCAAATCCCTTCGGACAAAAATGTCTGAATTCAATTCTGGTTATAATACTAATACACCCAAACATTGAGCTTGTAAATTTTTTATTATGTGAACTATCAAATTAATATTCGAAAAAAATATTAAATGAAACCTATATTTTTTCCTATGAAGATTTATATTTATTATGCCCTGCATTATGCGCTTTCTCGACTTCAAGTTTTTTCCCATGTAGTTTTTAAATTCGATTATAATATTCAAAATGATGATTTAAGGAGGCGTCAGTGATGTGCAGAAAAACATAATTTGAAAGAAATGTAGATATTTTACTTATTTTATCAAACCATTTAGACTGATAATTGTCGAAATCTATCATGTGAGTTGGTTGGTCATATTGACTAGAAATAATAAAATAACAGAAGTGACTTGCTATTGAATCTTCCCAGGTGTAAGTTGTGGACTTGGACGCGTATGGTATCAAAAGAAAAATCTCGTTATGTAGGTTTAAAAAGTGCACTGGAACTACCCGTCTGAATCCAACCGTTTTCGAGATAGCAACACTTGAAATGTGAATGAATAAATAAATAAATTCACTGGCATATAAATTGTTAGCAAGTTAAAAAAAATTAAATTGTTTTTAGTACTTCTGTCAATACTTTTTCCCGAGCTGCAAAATCCTTTACACCCACACATTGCCAGTTATTTCTCCTCGTTTAGACAGGCACTTCGCATTCTACCTAGTTTTCGGTACGACTACATTCGGAGAGTTCTTCCATCTGTTTTTGTTATTTCCAGCACGTTGCTTTATGCAAATATTTCGCCAAATGTGTAGCGTGACGTAATGGATAAACTGTATGTATGTATAATGTGTAAAATAGAATGTATTTTTAGGCTAGTTAGACTTGCGAACAATTTATATACCTACCTGTCAATTTATTTATCTTTCTACTCACACTTCAAGTGCTGATATCTCGAAAACCTTTGGATTCAGACAGGTAGTTAATTCCAGCACATTTTGCACTTCTTCGGCACCTCTATCACCTGTTTCCAGCACCATTGCACTTTTAAATGTACTCGATGCGATCTTTCTTTTGATACTACACTCGTCCAAATCCACAACTTGCACCTGCGAACGTTCCCTAGTTAGCCATTCTGTAGCATTTCAACAATCGAGACCGAAATTCAATTTGGATACAGCCCCTTAAATATGCTATTTAAAAATAGTTTCCCTGCATCTAGTCACATGAATTTCATGAAAATCTGTTTTTAGGCTAATCAAAGTGTGTAGGATTTATTTATGCTGTCAAACTTGGGTATTGCGATTTAACTCTCCGGCGGCCACGCCGTTGTAAAAAGTACAACATTCAAATTAATTTTTTCATTAAAACAAACTTTATGTAGTAGACAGAATCAATAACCAGTTGTATAAATCTAAGTGTGTTGCGGGATACTTTCATGAATTAAGATAAGAAATAACGTATATGTTGTTAAAATATTTGTAAAATTAATGTAAAACAGCAATAATTAAACAATTTCCTCCTGTTGTACAATTTACAACGCGCGCCTACTCATGTAATGAATATTTGCGCGCCCGCCGAAAGATAAAAAAAAAATCGGGGTTCTTTTGATGAGTAGATGATTCCCTAAGCAAATTTTATATACATCATTTAAAAGTAGACTTTATTTCCGAATGTTTGCTACAAATAACTTTTTTTTACAATAATTCTTTTTAGAGTTATAATAGATCTGTTTGCTTTCTTTTCCTCAACACTGCACCACAGAAAAAAATAGAATAAAGTAAAATAAAAGATCAAAGTATTTATTTTAAGTATTTAGGCACTCAAATAAAATTTGAAAATAATGCATTTTTTTTTCATTATTGTATTAGCATTGCTTTTGATAAAGATTTTTTTTTCAAATTTTTATGTAATTCCTTTTTTTAATTCTGCAGTTCGGCAAATATTTAAAACCCTAACGTTAAATGTGCTCAAGGATTAAAAAAAGAAAAAAAGGCCACCAAATAAAAGGATGAAAAATGAAATCTTTGTTTAATCGAAAAGAGAACCCACTGTTGCTGAAAAATAAATCTAGAACAAATCTTTTTATCAATGTTTTTAGAAAAAGAGTGAGCGTAGCAGTCTGAGAAAAAATAAATGATTGGACTGACTGGAGAAAAAAAAATCTGGTAATGCCTAAATATTTTTTAAAATCCAAAATATGTTACTTTTATTTCGTAGTTTATAACAATGTTATTTTAAAAGTTTTATACGTTTAAAATGTTTTGATTTTGATAGTATGTGGCAATTTCAGAAATTTCGTCTAAATTTGTTGTTCATTTTTGATTTATTCGTTGTTTTATTTTTGGATAATACATTATAGAAGAAATAAAAGCGAAACATCTCTGTCAAGTATAAACGAAATGTCAGAATGCAGTACAAAATTGTGTTTATTCTTCCACTGTAAAATTCTTTCTAGAAAGCTCAATAACATGCAGAAATGTTAGAAAAAATTTAAAAAGTGTCGAATGCTTGAAATATGGTTTATTTAACACCAAGCCAAAAGAACAAAAGTATCACATTGATACAAGATGAAAATTTAGATCGTCCAGTGTCTAAATATATAATCAATGGCAAAAATTAGTTTTTACTATTAGAACAAAAATCAAAATTGTTATATCAGATTGTTTTATATATTGCTGGGATGATTAATGAAGTAATGCATATATTCTAAAAATATACAAATAAATACTTAAAAGTTGTTGCAAAAATAGATATTATCTATTTATTCTTTATCTCAAATAAATGGTTAAAATGTGTTGCAAAAATAGATATTATTTATTTATTATTTACCTGAAATAAATATTTAAAATGCGTTGCAAAAATAGATATAATTTATTTATTATTTACCTCAAATAAATACTTAATAGGTGTTGCAAAAATATATATTATTTATTTAATATTTACCTGTTATTTATTAATTGTTTTAGTTTAATAACAAGGTGTAAAATTCCATCAAGACACTGGTATGAATACAGTGATTTGACTCATTGCATATATTCTTTTAAAAGTAAAAAGAGGAAGAAAGTGTAGAAAGTGGTGACTCAGTGAAAATTTGGACAGGGTTTCATGCAAACGGAAAACAAGTTTAGTTTTCACTAAGAAAAATATGCATTTCTTTAATTATCAAGATATTCTTAGTAATCATTTTGTTTAAGATATCGCAAAACTTGTGGATTAAAATTTATTGTTGCTTCAAGATGATACACTGTAAAAAATCTGCGCAATGTTCTTGACATTTACTGTGTAACATTCTTGGGTTTTCTCGGATTATTTCTTCTGATTCAAGAATGCCGAGAAATCCGTTGTAACACCTTCCACAAGGTTGTGTAACTTTTTGGAATAGTTGAGAAAGTGGAAATTACTGATCAACTGTGAAACATTCCGAATATTTTATGTGTAACATTCCTTAGTTTTAGTAGGCATATTTTTGCGAGCTTTAGTGTAACTTTTCGGATTTATTGTAAAATAGAAGTAATTGATAATCTGGGCAAATTTATATATGTTTTGTGAGTGGCATTCCTTATTTTGTGGTTGGTCAGAAAATTCAATTACAGAAAAATCGTTATTTTGCGTGTATGTCATTTTATTATCCCAGTTGTGAAAAGACTACGGGATCGTGCACCATAAAAAAACAGCACAAAGATGCGTATACCCCAATAATTCATACATCTCAAAGCTCTTTTTCAAATTTCTGCCTTGTAGAGTTCCTGAGCTATATTTTACATGTAAAAATCAATTTTGTGTGTGTATTGTTTTGTTCGCTTAGTTAAGAATCGAGTATGGAAACTAGAGTCATAAATTTTTACCGAAGCTTTTACTACGCATTTAATTGTGCATCTCGAACATCTTTTTTCCCAGTTTAGACTTTTAAGACTCTTCTTGGTCTTTACTATCCATTTGAACTACTTTTTGCGTGTGGGTCATTTTGTTGCCTCAGATGAAAAAAAAAAAGACTATGGGATCTAGAGCAACTAACTTTGGTATGAAAGTGCTTATGTTCGTCTTTATTGTACATTTTGAAACCTATTTTTACAAATTTGACCAATGTTCGTTTTACGAAATTATTTTATCAGTGATTGTTTGAAGAAATTCTTGATTTTTAGTACCACGACTTTTTATCAAAATACCTACTATTTCTGATTAGTAATATTCGCCTTATTTAATCAACTAGCCAGTATAGAGGATTTCTTTTTACAATGTCTATCACAATTTCCGAATAGCAATCTTTCTGTCATTAAATAAAACGATTACTATTCGGAAATAGTTTGATGTTCACATTAAAAACTTAATATCTAGGTATATGAATTCGCGTCTTAAGCGAAATCTTTTTGTTCCAATGGATGAAAATTTTTTCTTATATTAAATGGGAAGATTTTACATTTGTTGTAAGAGCGATGTTCTGGTGATGCTGAAACTGGAGTAAATTCGAGTATTAATCAGTATCACGTCTTAAGCGGGTTCGACTGTTTCCTCTAACAAATCTAGCATAAAAATATTATAAACAAAGACAACGCTTGAAGGGGAAAAGGGAGAAGCTCTGACCAACTATTTTATTTTTTAAAATATTGATTCTATAACATGTAATTAAAGCCATATCAGCAGAGAAATGTTTAAATTTTGTCGTTTCTCCCCCCTTCCTCCTCTTTAGTATCTGTAAGCTATATATGTATATGGAGGATGAAAAGGTACAATTTTAAGGCACTTACTAGAAAATATTACTAATTTTGTGGTAAGGTTAGTGTGCCTAAATGTGACTCCTATGTACGGTAATGTTCTTTTACTTAAAATGTTAATGCAGAAACCTCAAATGCTATATAATAAAAATTTCGATCTTTAACGTTACACTAAGCTTTTTTCTGCCTTGATAACATTTTCTTAGAGATTTTCGATCAAATAGACGTTGTTCATTTTATATCCACCGCCCCCCCCCCCATGTTTCGTAAATTTGTCAAATTTCCCTAAATTGCCTCTCGAAATTTTAGCTTTGAAGATAAAATAATCTTAGTAACGTAAATAAACTATGTCTGTTTCATTTAACTGACCAATAAACTGTTAAAAAAGCCCCCAGTTTGTGGATTAAAATTTAAAAAAAACTACCAGGTAAGTTTGCATGGTATTATTGATATAATGTATTAGAATAATTAAAGAAAATTTTATGTTTAATTAAGCTGTCGTAAGTCGCATAATCCTCCATTTAAAATTTTTCTTAAACTTAGTACTTAAGTATGTATTTAAGATTATCAAAGTCGAACAATATACTTCTTTTTAAATTTTTTAATCAAAGAAATTCAGTGTATATTTTATTAACAAAGTATAACCACATGATTATTGAATTACAATAACTTTATGATGGAAACTCTGGAAGATTTTGTGTTGATTGAAAATCTTGTGCTAAATATTTATTTTAGTGAGGTTAAGTTAATTTTGCTAACATTATACAAATCATTAGCTGAAATCCAGTCTCCGATTAAAACAGAATGCAATTGAGTTATGCCCCCATTGAAGCGTAACTTTAGCGAGTATTTTTTTAAATCCTTACATTTGAATTCTGTTTTTATTTTTTACTCATAATCGACATTTTTTTATTTTATATTAGAGAAAAGATAAAAAATAAAACTACGCTTATTTAAATGAATATTTGTTTCAATATACTTATATTTAAGTACAGAAAATGTTAATTTTTTTTTAAGTCAAAGAATGCATTCCCAAGTAATTGAAGTAACTTGTATGTTGGTGCAACTTCCAAAAATGCACTTGTTAGCTGAATATCCAACCTTTGCCAGATATCCTTTGCATATCTTTTATGCATGAGACAGTGTGCCACTACATGAATTTTGCAATCTGCAGAGTTTTTTTTTATAGAGTTTTACAGCAAGACATTTATATTTAAAGAAAGTTATTTTTTAAAAATGTTTGAAATAAAATACAAATTAATCCAGTTTTATTGCTCCTAAATTATCAAGCGTCAGAAACTGAAAATTTCTTTTACTCGAGTCAAAGCTTACTTTGATGATGGAACAAAAGTAGATGATGATATTTACTACTTTTGAATATACCTCCTGGGATTGTTATCTATCTTTTAGGAATGAAAGATACGGTAATTTGTTTGATTTGTAAATTGAAAAAAAGGTTGAAGACTATTTTACATTTTATTACAAGTGCAGTGTAACTTATATGCGTAAACAAACTATAAAAATTCTATACACTTTATCATAAGCTAAAAACTTTGTGTAAGTTAAATGAAGGATTAAGTGAAAACTAAACAAAATTTCATAGTATCAATTTATAATCTTAATTTAAGGAAAAAATTACATAAATTAAGAATTGCTGGATTTTTATCAGTTTTTTAATAAAGTCAATTCTTTCACTGCTCAATTTTTTAACATTTGTATAGCATAGTTTTTGAATGTTATTTTCTTTTAAAAAATTCTGAAGAATTGGAATAATTTATGTGCATGTGTCTTTATTATACAGATCTGTATATAATTATTTACAGTAATCTTTCATTTGTATGTTGGTGCAAAATATAGAAAAAAATTAACATTGGTCGTTGGCCAGTTACTCAGATTTTTAATTATTGACCATTAATTACTACATTACTACATTAATTAAACCCTTCATATAAAATTATATGAAGTGCTTACTTCCATATTTAAAGTGTAAAGAATCATTTTGAATTTAAATCTTGTTACATCTAACGTTGTGATTTGTTGAACTATTTCAGTGTTACACAGTATACCTTGAATCTGACAAATTTTTTAACATCTTTATTTTGACAGGGTTAGCAAATGCATTTTGAAAATTTCAAAATACTACTTTAATAAAACATCGGATAAATTTTATAAGTGTTTGAAGTGAGGATGGTGGGGGGGGGGAGAGTTGCTGCAATTATTATGATAGTTAAAAAATATAATTAAGTATCTGTGATATTAATCCATCTTTCTATTCAATATGTACCCAAAATTTGAAGCTATGTGCATAAATTTATGCAAGGAAAATGCAATTTAAAATAAACAAATTGAAAGTGGTTGATTGCTTCCCCCCCCCCCCTCAAAAAAAATACTTAACCTAAAAACCCTTGTATTAAGAAATTAAATGTCATGTCATTCACGGGTGACTGACATTGAAATTTCCGTTTTAGCCACGGTGGGCGACGGCGTAAAATTGTAATATAAAACTAAATACTGTATTGTTTTAAGGAATTGCTGAAAATTTATTTAAAATTTTCGTTTTATTTTATTAAAGAATATAATTTAGAAAACGGAAAATTCAGTGTCAGTCATCTGTGACTGGCGTGGATTTAAACGTGTTAAAGGAATAATTTATCCTTTTAATAAAAGGAGACCAAAATTTGGAACTAATTGGTTCTCGACATGGAAAATCTAGGAAAAGCTGAATTAGTTTGAGATCGGGGGGGGGGGGTCTTTCTACACTTGACCTATACTTGACCTATCATTGTTGAGTTGCTTAGTCTCACCTAATTTTCTAATAAACTGATACCCAAACTTCAAAGAAAACGTATAATTCAAAACAAAAGTTTTTGTTTAAGCTTATTTAAGAGGGGGGGGGGGGGTTACAAGTCACTATATATTTGCCCCACCAAAATCCAAAATAATCAGCTTCACTAAGTAAGTAGACTTTATTAAGCGCGTTTGCGTAGGAACATGGGTCTTGTATAATGCAGATTCATCCAAATTTCGAGTTTAGCAGTTTTTTAGCAGATTTTGTCAATTGGCACAGTTTAATTCGCACAGGAATGAGATTCCTGGATTAAGTATATTAGTTATATTAACTTTGAATTGCGTTATATCAATTTTGTAGTAAATGAATTAATCGTATTGTATAACATGACGGAGGAAGAGATTTTAAGGAATTTCAGAATTAAACATTAAAATTAGACATTTCGGGAAACTTTTTAATTTCAAGATGAACTACGTCCCCTGTTTTAAATATTTCATAGTGTATAGTAGCATGCGTAATTATCTCGGATGAAAAAAATATCTCTTGACAATTAACTATGCCTTCCCACCAGCAGTGATTAAGAACCTTTAAACCAAAAAAGAGTTATCTACTTTCTTTTCTAGTGTTTAGGATAATCGTCAGTTTGTACTACGAAAATTATAAATGATTTTTTCCCATTTTATCCCTGGTATCGATATATCTTACAGCCATCGTGTTTGAGAATAGCATCCATCAAGTTTCCAACTGATTACGATAAAGTTAATTGTTTTTTTAGTGTTACTCGACGGTGGAAATTGCTAATTTTACGTTTTATTGCAAGGAGCTAACAAAAAAAGGTGAAAAAGCTTAAATGAACTTATATTGTATATCAATATCGCGGAAAGTGGCAAAACTGAGATTCGCAAAACCCTGCAACGTAGGGGGTAGGGGGCTATGAAGTAACTGTGAAAAATAAACAACTTAAACAATCATAAACGGTTGGTCATTTTAGGATTTTAACAACGAGTCATTTGTAATGAATAACGAATGTATATTTTGCATACTTCTAGCGTGATCTGCTCGTAAAAAAAATCATACCCACAAGATGGGTCACGAGACGGGGACTGATAAAAAGATAATGAGAAAATGGGGGAAAAGATATAGATTCCTTGTGGAAATTTTTCCTGAAGACTCACAAACTATAGTTAGTCTAATGAATGGAGATTTCACAAAACCAATACATAATAGAGAGAAAAATGTTTCAATGATGTATAAACCAGTTTTTATCTAATAAATTAAAATTTTTCACTTGAAATCCAAAATAATACATTTTTCAAAATGAAACAAAACCCAGTACATTTCATGGATATTCAGTTTTGTTCATGCGCAACATGACAACAGTGCACTTGCAAAAACTCCCTGATTAAAATGTATATGTTGAATAAATTGTTGCAACTTCTTTCATTTTTTGCAAAACATTCTGGGAGTATGCAAAAGTAGTTGCAGTACTTTATAGTCTTTGTAGGACATATATATTTAAGTATTCTATATTATCAAGCTGTTGCATAATACAAAGTGCAAATGAGAATAACTTCTCCAATCAACATTTTGATTTTTTCAGAAACTGAATAAACACTATTGCATTCAATAATTTATGCATAAAAAAATGAAACCTATAATATGCTTTTTGTTTCTTTGTAGCCACATTGGATAACAATCAAACTTGAAGATAATGATAGTTCATTAACAGAAACAAAGAAGACCTTGGAACACCAGAATTAAATTTAAATATTAACAGTCACTTGTATATTAAAGCACCCATCGCGCAAGGATTTTCAGATTTTCTTAGAACATTTTTCTTCTACTCTAACTGGGGCTTTTATTGAAGATTGCTTGCAATGGACAGAGAAATGCGAGTTACTGAATCATTTAGCTCTGAAAATCTGCAAATTTATAGACAATCCTTCTGCAACTGAACGAAAGCAGGGAGAAAATGAAGTTTTAATTAAAGATGTCGAATTTGAACAGAGTGTATTTTCGACAATCTCTTTATATAATTTTTTTAGCATAAAATATCGTTTCAAAGGCACTGGGACTAGCACTTTTACTGAACTAAAATTGATGAAGTTGGTGTAGTTCCACGAAAAGGAGTTACTTTATGTGAAAAATTAAACAAATTGTGATAAATTCTAGATTTGTAATTATTCTAGGTTTTAATTCTAGATTGTAATTTTAGCCATAATATTAATAAAATTCTGTGCATATAATAAAAGTTCTGTGAATTTTTATTTTTGATTATATTATTTTTTAAATTACAGTATAGTTGCGATAACTTAAGTCGAAGGGATTCTTAAAAAATATTTTGTAATAGCCAATTGTTCTGATAAGTCATTTAGAGGAATTGATAATATCAAATAGAAAAATGTACTTCATTTTATATATCAAGAATACTGTATTAAGATTTTAAATTTTTTAGAAATATTACCTTCATTCGGCAGCTGAATATTCCTTTTTTATTGTATGTCTTGACATCTGAATTTAAATTTTGTGCATAAACCACATGGATGAATGTCTTTATATATGCTAATGCTTAAATTACAATTTATAAGTTAATTCTTACTATAATTTTAAAAATCTCTTTCAAATATTTTTACGTATTTGAACTTGGATTGAAATTTTTTTAATTAAACCTTAACGTTTTGGTGTAAAATTTTAAAAGAATTATGCCCTGTAAAACACATGCATCAGAAACCGTTTTTTTATTTATTACTGTGGTATTATATAGATTATTTAAGAAATAGAATTATTAAAGAAAATTAAAGTAAGAAAAGGAAATATAGCGGGGGGAGAGGGGGAGCTTCAAATAGCCACATATTTCCCCCAAAAAAGCAGATATTCAGATATTGTAAAAACATTTAAGAATGCTTTGATAGAGATTAAATCTACCATGGTATGCAAAATGTCACGAATTGCTCATTTATTTAAATTATTAAACAATATGGTAAAATTATCTAAAGGTTATTAAAAACTGCTATGTATGAGAATTGGCCAAAAATGAACTTTATGTTACATCATCTCTTAATTTATTTACACCTTCAAATTAATATGTTGAGCTTGATATAAAAGTAGAAAAACTTAACCATGTCTTTTTGCAGATCCCAGCACAGTATCACTCATTTGGATATTTCTTTTGTTTCTGAGTTGCTTATTTATCATAATTTACCCTTGCATCAATATTTTAACCAATTTATTTTTGTAAAAGTAATTTTAATACATCCATTATGTAAAAATAGGTTTACTCATAAATATCCTTTGTTTTTTTAGATTTGTGTTGTCAATTAAAAAATGAAAACAATTAATTAGAAATAATATTTTCAATACAATGTTTACTTATCAACTGTGCAATCATTGTTCATATTCTCAACAGAGACTACTCATGAATCTGTATCATGTTCAAGAACCAAACTTTAAAATTAAATGTTAACTATGTTCCAGACCTTTTACGGTATTAAGCTCATATAGATCTGAAAGTCAGAGCTCATCGCTCGAACAAAGAATTTTTTGTAACATTATGCTGTCCAAATTGTAATTATTTTTCTTCAAATGTTTGAAAAATTGTAACACATTTTGGGGAGCACATGACTGTTAAAGCAATTATGAAATGTCCTTTATCAAATTGCAGCAAACGATACAGTGTATACTCTTCTCTTTCAGCACATGTGTCAAAATGTCATAAACATCAAAGCACATTTAAAACAGATATTCTTAAAAGAATTAATAAGCCACATTGTTTTTTAGAAAAATCGGAATCTTTATAGCTCTGCACCAAATATCTCTTATATGAAAAAGACAAAAGAAAAGTCAATGAATGACAGACAATTCTAATGCGAAAGAAATAATTAGAAAATATAAATTCTGATGAGATATTCTGATAACTGTGAGGCATCTTAAAAATCCTTGAATAACATGCTGAAGATTAGAAGTAACTACTGATTGAAAAATAGCCTTAACATACTAGATTATAGATTTCTGGACTTTTCAGATTTGTGTGATTGTCCAGACAAATTTTTGGTAAAATTCCTGTGAAAACCTGTGGCAGAACTGCTGCCACTGGCTTACCCAGGTACATTATCGCATTTTGTGAAATGTTTAAGATCTTTTCATAATGAAGAAACATAACTGAGATTTTATGCGTAACATACCAGGCTATTGGTTTAGAGTTTTTCAGAGTAAAGAAACATAAATGAAATTTCATGAGTAATATTCCAGAAGATAGGTTTCTGAATAGCGGAACCTAAATGAGATCTTATGAGTAACATACCAAATTAAAGATTTCGGAACTTTTCAGAAAGGTGGAATCTAACCGAGATTTTATGAGTAGCATTCCAGATCATAGGTTTCAGAGCTTTTCAGAATGGTGGAATTTAACTGAGATTTAATGAGTAATGTTTCAGATTGTAGGTTTCAGAATGGTGGAACCTAACACAAAAGTAATGAGTAACGTTACAGATAAAAAGTTTCTAGACTTTTCAGAATGGTGAAACCTAACTGAGATTTCATGAATAACATCGCAGATTATAGATTTCAGGACTTTCCTGGCTTATGTAAGTTTCCTGGCATTATTTTGGTTTAATTTCTGGGAAAACCTGTGGCAGAATAGCTGCCACATGTTTTCTCACGAACCTTACACAAAATTTTTTACAGTGTACTTATACTATTCACAAGTATATGTCAATTTCGGATTGGTTAACAGCAAACAACATTAAAACTTTGGACTTTCCATCTAAAAGTGCTGACCTAAATATCATAGAAAAAATGTGAATGAGCTTCATTCATCAAATTTATGCCACCGAGCTCCACAATAATACAAAGGGCCGAATCACAGATCCATTTTTTTACCAGGACCGCATCACACTTTCAATGCACACAAGTAAAAAGTCCCCTATTTTTCTTACTGTTACAAGCAATTTTTAAAAAAATTTCACAAACTTTTTATTATTTTTAGTTGTTTCTACATCTCTCTGATAATGTTATGAGAAATACTTATTAAATGTTTCATTATTTTTTGGTAAGTTTAACAATATTTTAATTTTTAACTAATATCAAATTTTAAATTTTGGATAAAGTAAAATAAATATATTTTTAATAAAAAAAATATGTATCAGTGAAAATTGTAGCAACAACTTCTTATTTTTTAAAGAAAATTCAACTGAAAAATATTTAAAAATATCTATCCCATACTATGGAAAGAAATGGATGTTTTGCCAAAAAATTTCCTTCGAAAATCTTTGGAATTGTATTCATGGGCGAACAGTTGAATTCAATGCATCAGAATAGGGAGTTAGTCCTCCGTTTTAATTGTCGATATCAGTTAAATTCGACTGTTGAAAAGAAAGCAGCGATTTTTTGAAAAAGTAGACTAAATAACGCATTTCCAGATGTAAAAAACTGTCCAAATCTTTTCCAAAGCATTTTTTTAAGTCATCCGTGGTGAATGGAAGTAAACAAAGAACTGAAATTTTATGTACAAATATTTTTAATATGCAGTTTTAAATTGTGTAATGTAACAACTACTTTTTGCTTGTTTAAAAGAAAATATTATTATAATTTAAATCAAATAACAAAACTTGCGTAATTTTATGTGTATAATTTTTGTAATTATATTAGTTTTTCCTTAAAATACGAGCTTTACAGTTTTTTGTGGTGATCCTACACTTTTTTTCCAGCATTCTACTATAAGTCCCATAGTCAAATAATCAGAACTGGGAAATGGTCATGATTCTTAAGGATATTAAGCAGCAACACCTCAGTTCTCTCACTATTTTAAATCCTTGGGCATGGAATACATTCGTATATATTTAAATTAACTCATCAGAAAATTGATATTTTAAAAGTCTTTTTCTCTATGCACTTTTCTTAAAGCATGTTTCTGTCGAAAAGTTGTGAAAAAATTGGAAAACTATTCCTAAAATATATACGTTATTTTAATTGAAACGTTAAAATCTTACTAACAACTCTTCTATTTTTAACGCATAAAATACTTTACTAAGCATATATTTCAGAAATATTCGAAAACTAAGAAAAACGTAGCAAATAAGGTGTGTTCGTACTATAGCAAACTTATAAAAATATTCAGATCTTGGTGTAATAGTATACAGTACATCGGATACAGTATATTGACCGAAATTTTTTTTAGTCCCAGCAAATACTATCTTCTTTCTATTATACTCGAAGTAATTTGTAGTAAACCACAGCAACTTATATCAATTTCATAAAATGTGAAAAAATTTAATAGCATTGAAATGAGCTTCAAATAGTGCTTCCCCTTATGCCAGGAATACTTTTGTGTGGCTCTGCAAATTAATAACAAAAATACCTTGTACCACAGATTGTGCAGAATGTAGATTTTAAAGAATTTTTAGTATAGCATTTTTACCAAGAATTTTTAATCTATACTTCATATATGCATAAAAATTATATTATGTTCAAAACAATATACCATCATTAAAAATCATTTGAAACTATTTTTCCCATTAGACGCAATACTTTTGTCTGTCCCTGCATTTAAACTATTCATCTGACTTTCATAAAAGTTGAAATTACACGACAAAATTATGCAATAATTACATATTTTATCTTTCAAACGATTCGGTTGGGTAGTTTTTTTTCTGTTTCGCAGACTGGACAGACTGGACAGATGGACAGACTGAATGACGACTATAGGTACTATGTATTTATATAACTACGAACTCACCGGAAAAGAAACATATTTTAAGAAGAGAATAAAGAAAATTACGTTACAAGTATTAATTTTTCGAAAACCTGTTTTAAATATACGAATGCATTCTACTCCCATAGAGGGATCGGGAAGTTGAATGACTAGTGCCTTAATGGATTATTGTGGTAGCGCATTCAATTTAATCTAATTTTAAAGTTACAGATATACGGTATCTTAATATAGGTGCAAGGAAAAATATATATAATTAAGTAATTTGATTTACTGAATTCTATAAAAAAAAACATAAATTAATTTTAATTCAGCTGAAAATTCTTAATAGATTTATTTCTTTGACATAATTTTTTTGTTGCTTTAATTTTTAATATTTTTGCAATCAACATTGCTTTTTATTTATAACAGATAAATCATTAATACACGCAGCAATCGTTTTGGGACAGGCTGTATTTCGAATTCATTATAAGGTACCCTGGGGTAATAACGCCACGTTAAGGTTCTACCACTTTTCAGGGCTTAGTTTTAGATTGTATTTTTCAAACAAATATAGGATCTGATACAGCAACTCATTGACTATCTATATAAAATAAAATAATTTGACAGATATGTATTCATAAAATGTAATGGCGTTTTTTCTTGACCAATGCTATTTGGCGTTAATACCCACCTATATGGGTAATAACGCCATGCAAACAAAACTATAAAATAAGATGGAATAATGGCATGTAGATTGCCCAATTCTAAAACTACAAACTCTACAGCTCTAGAAATTGACAAATTGCAATCTAAGCTATTGAAAATGTACAGCTTTTTTCGTGACTCTGAAAGAAAAAGAAAGGTGTGGTGGTGGCGGGGGGAGAAGGCAAAATAATATCAGATTCTAAGCTACGTTTTGCTTAAAAAGGACCATTTAAATAGAATTATTAGAAACATTGCAAAGATTATTTGAATCAGTATTTATATTCCCATGTATGCATTCTATGCGATAGAAAATATTGATTTTTTTGTGAAAGTGAAAGAAAAAGGAGTAAAGGGGAGCTTCAACAGAATATAACACCCTGTGCCTCTCTTTGCTTAAAAAGTCCCGCTTAAATATGATTATAAGAAATATTGCATGGTTTTAACCATTCATAATGTAATATTTTAATCATGTGAAGTTTTATAATAACTAGAGTTATATGTAATAAATATTTTTGTTAAACCTAAACTGCTGTTAGCGTCTCACATACCGCTGAGTTTTTCAAGTTTCAGAGTTTAACTTGCAATTTTTAGTTTAACTATAGATAACGGGAATTTTTTTTTTTCATTTGGAGTCCTATTACTATCTCTAGAGACTTTAGAATAGCTGAATTTTATTTATAATATTTCTGTATATAAGGTTCAATACAAAAATAATATTCTAAGAGTTAATTTAAAATTTTATTCATCTGTAGATTAAGCGATAATACAAGCTGCTCACAGTAGTTATGCGACAATATCTGTCACAACAGTTAAGGATTAATACTATTATAGTAATCTAGTAAATAGTTTTTAACCCATAACTCCACACTTATGCGGATTCTCCAAACCTACAGTTAAATTGTCGACGTTTTAAAGAAGATGCTTTAATAAATTTTTAATAAATTGAATAAAATTTTTGATTAAAAAATATTATCCCAAAGAGATCTCTTATTCAATTTTATACATAACTCATATGGTTATATAGCATTATCCCTATATTAGCCACAAAATTAAACTTTAACTGCTGTTAGCAATCTGACTGAACACTGTACCCCTCCCCCCCAAAAAAAATAGCGTTTAACTTGCATTTTCCAGTTTAACTATAGTTACAACTGACATTCTCTTTCGTTTGGAGTTCTCGTAATATTGTTAGAAATATTTGAATAGATTAAATTTAATTAGAATTAATTCTGTACAAAAAGTTTAGCGCAGGAACAGTATTCTATGATTTTTAATCATGGATCGCCTTTTAACCTTTAACTGATGTTACCGGTCTCGTAGACCACTATTTTTCTTTTAATTTTTTATTTTAACTTGTAATTTTCAGTTTAACTGCAAACACTACCGAAATTTTGTTTCATTTGGAATTTTAGTACTATCACCAGAGACTAAATATGTGAATATTAAGTACAATACAACTGTATAAAAAATTTAGTACAAAAACACAATCCTATGAGTTATTCCCGCCTTTTATTCATCTTTCAATTTTGCCGTCTCACAAACCACATCACACACATACGTTACAATATCTGTCACATCAGTTAAAGGTTAAACTTACAAAGTTTTGAAAAACCGAACGCTGAGAAAGAGGAAAGTTGAAATTTCGAACTCAATTGAACAATCCAGTGGAAATTTAATAGAAACCTGATTTTGAAGATGTTTGAAACATTTTGATATAGTTTTATTTACAAGAGTTAAAAATTATTTTTTTACATTAGTAAAAAAAAATAATAATAATAGAATAAAAAATAAAATAGAGAGATTATTTTTAAGTATTGGGCACCCCCCCCTTAATCTTACCATTTCAACAATGATGACAATGCTGTCCCATATTAATATATAAACCCCCTTCGGATATAGTTCGGCCACTGTTGGGAATCAACAGGGGTAATAACGCCAAACCCTGGCGTTATTACCCCGGTTGATTCCCAACAGTGGCCGAACTATTGGCCTGGCGTTATTACCCCGGGATACTTATTGCGCAGTAAATCTTAAACTACAAATTATCTCGAGAAGATATCCAAAATCTTCTACAACAGTTTGAAAGTACATGAAATACACTACAAATTTAAATAATTAACAAAGTATTTCCGGATAAAAAATATAGTCTTCACATCAAAAACCTTATCTCGCAAATTTTAGATCAAGCGTTAATTTTAGTTGCTTGTAAAAACAATAGTACCTAAAAGTGAAACAAATTAACTTGAAGCTGTTTTTTGCGATTTATGTGACTCAAAACCCTTCTGCGCAGAGCACATGGGTGTCATTTACCTGATTATTTCATAATTATGCAAAATATAAGCACTTGGCGTTATTACCCCAGGGTACCTTAGTAAAATAAAATTCAGTATTTTCAACTGAATTATAATCATCAAAGCTATTTCTTTAACATAAATTTATTTGCTACATTAATTTGAACATTTTTGCAATAAATATTGTCTTTTATCTCCAACAGGAATACCAGTAAAGCGCATCTCAATCTTTTTGGGGCAGGTTATATCAAAGAATACTTTATAAATAAAATAAAATTAACCAATTGCAATATAATTATCATCATTAAATTTTTTATTACTTACATTTAATACAAGTAAACATTTGAAATAAATATCGTCCAGAATGTTAGTGCAGTCTTATTTCCTCATATGTCTAATCATATATGTTTATTTTTCAATAAAAGTAATTATTTAACGTTTTATGTACACTTTCTTTGCAAATTCTATTGTTGAGTACATATTCAAGTATCAAATATTTATTGTGCTTAAGAAAAAATAAACTCTAAGAACGAATGAAAAATGGGAGCATTTTTTAATAAAAAAAAAGAACACACTGTTGCTGAAATGCATGAAAACAAATCTGGAACAAAGCCTTTAAAAAAGTTGATAAGAAAAAAAATAAAACACGAGAGGAAAACTTTACAGAAAGAAAGATAAATGATTATTGCTCTAAAAAAGAAGAAAAAACCCGCTACGAAGCGTAAATTTTTAAAGAGTAAATTTAATAAATATTTTTAAAAGAGAAACTTGTTTATTATTTAATAGATTATAACGAAATTTTACTCATTTTTTTACGCATGAAAAATACAATGATTTGTGTAGTACGTAAATATTTAAAAAAAAAAAAAGAAAAAAAGGAAATAACAAAAGATTAAAGTAACCTATATAGAATATTTTAATCATAGTAAAAATTTCAAATTAAGAAAGCTTTCTGAGTTTTGTAGGTACAAAACTCAGAATAGATTAATGTGATTTTTATTTTTAACAATAAGTTGAAAATTTACAAAGTTCTTCTTCTTTTTTTTCTAAAACTTCTTTATTATAATTTTATTAAAATTTTTGTGCAACTTTATAATTTTATTGCTTTACAATATCATTGGAAGTTTTTATGATTTCGGTATGTGTGTATTTTTCTTTGTACGGGGGAAAAAACAATATACTTTAGAAATAAACTATAATGTGCTGCTGATTAAAAGTAGACATAAAAATTATTCTTTTAATAAAATAACTTGGCTACATCATCATATGCTGTTAATAACTAAAAAGCATTGGCCTCATTAAAGTAATATTATTGAATTTTTAAAGAAAAATTAATATACCACTTGAAATATGAATTCAAATTTGCGATGTCTCCTTGTCGGTACATTAAATCAATTAGCACCCGTAAAATCGTAAAATTAAGCTTTACTACATATAAAAGCTCAAGTTTGTGTGCATGTTCCTTACAGTAACAACTGTTACTTATCTTAAGATTGTACGATTTGCATGAAAATAACATCCATACGTTTTAGAATACAATGAGAAAAACTGGCTATTTTATAAATTTCTCAAGCCACCCTTTTTTTAAAAAAAGCTGGTATTTATTAAAAATTATCATTATGAGAAACAAATTGTTTCAATTTTTGAGTGCAATTTTTTTCTTTTCTATTTCACCTATGGAAAAAAAAAGCAGATTTTACAATTGATAACAATGTTTCAGAACATAGCTTTCCAAATTTATGTATTTAATTTCATTTAACTTTTCCTTAAACAAGTGTTTTATAAGCCATTAAAAATTTAGATCAATCCATTTTATTTTAGCATCAAAAATAAATGTTTTAACAAGCAAAAAAAAAAAAAAAAAAAAAAAAAAAAAAAAAAAAAAACTTTATTTTGTTATAAAATAATGAAAACAATTATTAAATATTGTGCTGTAAATGCCGCAATATTTTCAGTTGAAAGTATTTGGAATTAAATGACGCACTTTAGTACAGGCAATAACTCAGGAAGTTCAGGAAAAAGAATATAATATATCATCTACTAGATATAATGTCATAATAGTTGGGAAAAATATTTCATACATATTAGCTTTTGTATCTGTGCTAAATAGAAAAGAAAGTAAATCAAATGTATCATCTTTAAGTAAGCGGCGCAGATTTTGTTTTTACAAATAAAAATGTACCTTTTTAAAAAAGTCCTTCCGGCAATGCCGGGAGGAAGAGGTAGCTTTCATATACTTATACATTTATTTATTTATTTTAAAGTAAGTTATATTGTTCAAAAATACTAAACTCAAATCAGTGGAAATAATCTTATAAAATTAGTGATTTTATAAGTCTTCGTGAATGCTAGTTTTTGTCAAGACTGAATATTAATAGGAATTTTTAGAAATTAGTCATCTTTTATTCAATCTGGTTTTATTTTAAGCGATTTGGAGAGTCACCAAATTCCACGATATCATAAAGTGTAAACCATTTTAAAGCAACATGATGGATCGTTCAGATCAGACCGTTTCAAAATGTCAGCCATAAGCAAAAATCAAAGTGCTATAACTCAATCATTTTATTAAGATATAGACAAAACAAAAAGTGTTCTGGAATCATTGTTTTAAGTTTTAATACGTAAAAGAAAAATATTTTTCAGCTTTTAATTTTTTCGCATTTAATTTTAAACTTTAAAATTTTTTAAAAATTTAAAATGGCTACCATTTTGAAACAAAATGGTGGATGATGTTGGCCAACGAACTCGGTCGAGACATTTGTATGTACTATGTACATACCAAGTTACATTGAAATCGGTTCATAAATACGCGTGTTATCACGTGACAAAATCAGATCGTTTCAAAATGTCAGTCATATGAAAAATTCAGAGTGCTATAACTCAATCATTTTGTAAGATATAGGCAAAATAAAAAGTGTTCTGGAATCGTTGTTTTAAGTTCTAACAAGTAAAAGAAAAATATTTTTCAAATTTTGATTTTTTCGCATTTAGTTTTAAATTTTAAATTTTTAAAAAAATTTAAAATGGCCACCGTTTTGAAACAAAATGGCGGATGATGCTGGCCAACGAACTCGGTCGACACATTTGTATGTACTATCTACATACCAAGTTTCATTGAAATCGGTTCATAAATGCGCGTGTTATTACGTGACAAAATCAGATCGTTTCAAAATGTCAGCCATATGAAAAATTCAAAGTGCTATAACTCAATCATTTTGTAAGATATAGACAAAATAAAAAGTGTTCTGGAATCGTTGTTTTAAGTTCTAACACGTAAAGGAAAAATATTTTTCAAATTTTGATTTTTTTGCATTTAGTTTTAAATTTTAAATTTTTTTAAAAATTTAAAATGGCCACCATTTTGAAACAAAATGGCGGATGATGCTGGCCAACGAACTCGGTCGAGACATTTGTATGTACTATGTACATACCAAGTTCCATTGAAATCGGTTTATAAATGCGCGTGTTATTACGTGACAAAATCAGATCGTTTCAAAATGTCAGCCATATGAAAAATTCAAAATGCTATAACTCAATCATTTTGTAAGATATAGACAAAATAAAAAGTGTTCTGGAATCGTTGTGTTAAGTTCTAACACGTAAAAGAAAAATATTTTTCAAATTTTGATTTTTTTGCATTTAGTTTCAAATTTTAAATTTTAAAAAAAAATTAAAATGGCCACCATTTTGAAACAAAATGGCGGATGATGCTGGCCAACGAACTCGGACGAGACATTTGTATGTACTATGTACATACCAAGTTTCATTGAAATCGGTTCATAAATGCGCGTGTTATTACGTGACAAAAATCAGATCGTTTCAAAATGTCAGCCATAAGAAAAATTCAAAGTGCTATAACTCAATCATTTTGTAAGATATAGACAAAATAAAAAGTGTTCTGGAATCTTTGTTTTAAGTTCTAACACGTAAAAGAAAAATATTTTTCAACTTTTAATTTTTTCGCATTTAATTTTAAATTTTAAATTTTTTAAAAAATTTAAAATGGCCGCCATTTTGAAACAAAATGGCGAATGATGCTGGCCAACGAACTCGGTCGAGACATTTGCATGTACTATGTACATACCAAGTTTCATTCAAATCGGTTCATAAATACGTTAGTTATCGCATGACAAAAATCAGATATATATATATATATATATATGGTTATATATATATATATATATATATATGTCAACATTTGAACGGAGGGTGGTTTTGGGGTCTGGGGGTCATGATCGGTGAAAATATACCAAAATTTTCCGGAAGTGCTTTCCTCCGGACGGCTGCAATAGGTAGCTTTTTACTTTTTGTAATGAAAGCTACCTAAAATATATTTTATAGTCCGCGAAGATTTCTTCTCTTCTGAAATTAGCCTTTTATTAATGGTTTTACTTTGATGCGACTTTGATTACCATTTCATTAATTCCAGTATTATTTAAACACATTTATTCCATTTTTTCGGTATTGTCATAAAAATCGTATATTCTGATATACTTTGAAAGAAAACTTTTCTTTGATAGCTTTTTTCTGATTTGTTTTGGCAACAAAATGTTTAATATTGTATTTCTTTTCCCTTTAAAAAAGTTTGTTGATACTACGAAAATTGTCTTCACTTTTTTATTTATCTCTGATTGTTTCACTTTGATTTATTTCTCTCTGATATGCAAAGTTTGGTAAATTCACGGGCAATATCATACAGTTTTAATGTAAGACGAATAACTAAACAAGCCACTTTTTATCTAAAGAAAGAGCAAATCTATTTGGAAAACAAAATGTTTTTATTATCTATCGTAGTAAACAATACTTGACCGTGAAAATGTCATTTGGGGGTTAGTTGCATGTACTGGAAACATCAGTTTAACATCAAAACCAGCAAAATCGTCTAAAGCTGCAAATTTTATCTGATAAATAATCACTTTCGATGCACATTTAGACCTGGAGCATTTTTATAGCCCTATGGCTCAAAATTAGAGAATCAATATAATTAGTCTGAAAAAAAATTGTTTTTATTGTTTTTACAGAAGCATAGCTTTCTGAAAATGAAATTTTTGATACCACATACCGTACTAAAGGCATAGAAATGATTTATTAATACTTTAAAGCATAAATTTTCTAATAATAAGAATAAAATATTTTAAACAGCTTAAAATGTTGTTTTAGAACCTGCAAATTTACTTTTGAAAAATGCAACATTCGTTTTTGGCGGAAAGAAATTGATTTATAAGATTAACAACTAAAAATTTATTATTTTAGAATTAAATGCATACAAAATATTTTTAATGCTACTTTTGCAGACAAATTTTATCACTTTTCAAATTTTGTTCTATGAAATGCCCAAAGTTTCAATGCGATATACTAGCTTCAGAGAAAATGGCTCCCTTGTAAGAAATGGTAAACCTGATAGCAATAAAATCGTCATTCCTTATCTCAGATTTCGAAAAATGAAGAGTAAAAGAAACAAATTGTCTGGACCAAGGGTTCTCAAACTATGGTACGCGTACCAGGACTGGTACATGAGGATCTATTAACTGTTACTCGAAAGCCCGATAATCGTACGACAAATGAAAAGGGAAATAATGCTTCAGTAGCTGTTGGGTTTACTTTTCATTCCCCCTCGAAAAAAAAACAAAAGATTTTGTCAGTTATTATTTTCTTATACGTATTCTTCTATTGATACTGTAGCTTTTTTCCTACCAAAACACTATTATTAAAATGCAATGATGAAACTACATTTTATTTGAATGTTAATACAATGCATCAATATAAGCACCAACTTATGAATGTAAACATGCAGTTAAATACAGCAAAATCTCCTCAGAGGAAATCGCAAAAGACTAAAAAAACACTTAGCATTAGACATATTCCATTTGCACAGGTTATTCTATATTAGCTTTGAGTCTGGTTCTTGACGTAGGCGGAATGATGAATTTTTATTTTGTGGTACGTCGATCTAAAAGATTAAGAATTTAGATCACATGAAACTGTAGAACAACGAGATGCAAAAAATACAAACTGTGCGGATCAGATTTGTTCCAAACAGAAAAATATTTAAACAGAGGGATTGAAGTTTAACAACTATCAAAATTATTATAATCAATAGAATCCAAACTTCAATGCTGGAGGAAAAGGAAAACATTATAAAAAAATTTATTGTATTTTTTAGATTTTTTTGTTTGTTTATATTACTTGGTGCCCTCAAGGTGCACTAAGTAACATTAGGGGGCCTCGCAAGTAATAAACAAAAAGATTCTATCAATTATTTTAAAAAGGCGTCAATTACTATATAGCTATGTAAGAAAAAAATTTAAAAAGTATCACTGAAATATTTTTGCAATATTTTTATGGCAATAAAGTGAAACATTTTTGAAATAGTGTGACAAAATAAAATAATCGTATAATTTGATATAAAACAGACTTTGTGGTAATACCATCATATTTTTATAGAACATACATATTAATTTATTATTCTACTTTTTTTATACAAAAGCAAATGCATTCACATTCAAATTTCATAATAATACTGTACCAAACATTTAGCATATTAAATAGTCTTACACAATCAGAAACATTTAACAGAGTTCGCAGCATTCCCAAAATTTTCTACCTGTGGCATTGACATCACAATTATAAAACAATTAATTTGTGTCGGTGTTGTTAACGAGGCATTTGCTTTTTCAAGAATATTGTTAATTTTAAAAAATAGTCTTCAAATGGTGAACTCACTATATTTCAACTTTCAACGAAAAGCACATTTTGAAAAAAAAAATTAACTACACATTTAATAAAATTTTCTAAAAAGTTTTAAAAAATTGTTTAAAATCCTTACTATTTTTTAAAATATTGATATTTTTTACCATTTTCTTTTAGTATTTTACATGTGTATTATACATGGCCACGCATACATTTTAAACTTAACTTTTTATTGATATATACAGTGTAAAATAATGAAATCTAATACACATTCATATACTTTTATTTAAAAAAATAAATAAAAATATCTAGTGACTAATTCTCTGCGCAGATTCATCAAACATATAATAAAGAATATGTATAAAAATGTTTAAATGTCTATCTCAAGTGTGTATCTCAAAAAAAAAAAAAAAAAAAAAAAGCTGTAGCATTTTTATAAAATGAAAGTGAAGAAAAAACCATTTAAATTTTAAATTTTTGTGGGTTACTACGTGTATTAACGAAATTTACAATACCTCGCGACGTATTTTCCGTATGAGTAAAAATGGAGTATCAAAAGATTTACAATTAAACGGTTTTTCGTTTAATAAATAAAAATAATATACTTAAAAAAAAAATCAATTTTGAGGTAAAGTGTCCCTTTAAAGCAATTTAACATGAAGATTTTTCTTTTGAAATAGCTGTGGTAAAGGTAAATTTTTTTGAATGCTGCAAGCTCTGGTTTAAGCTCGTTTATAGTTTATTAAGTTCATCTCAAATATCACACTGGTATCGGCTGTCTTTGTTTAGGAAGCCGTAAAGAACACTTCACAAGGAAAGGTTCAGCAAGCCACAGAAAACCAATGAAAGTTCCAATGCATCCATTTATGTAAAACATTCCATCATAAGATCCAACAGTATCTCGAAAATATCCTGAAAAAAATTAAAGAAAAGGGTATTTAAAAGCATTTTTTATCGTTATAAATAAACAGTTAGTAAGCATAAAACTTTAGATCTAAAGTTTAGTTAAGCGTACTTTAACTCTTTCCGACACGGGCAAAATTTATACTAAAATGAGAAATTTTCGACTGACACCGGAATTCATAAACGAATTTTTTTAATATTTTGAATTCATTAATTTAAGTTTTTATTATAAAAGCAAATTTTTACTAAAATATTACTGGTGAGGTTTGCAAGTTTTGAATTAAAATTAGGTATCCCAGACCGGGCACAGCTTGCCGGAAAGGGTTAGGAGTGTCCTTAAATCAAAATTGTTGGATTTTTAAACTGCATTTACCGAAAAAAGCAAAAAAAAAAAAAAAAAAAAAAAAAAAAAAAAAAAAAAAAAAATCTTACATTGGGAGAAAAACGCATGATCACGTAATCAAAATGGCTTATAACTCGATAGGTAATTTAATTATCATAAAATAGAAAACAAAGTTCGATTCAAAATCGCTTAAGTAGTCAGGACTTCTAGTTTTATATCTTTTCTTTGTGTTAAAATATGAATTTGTAATTGTGTCGAAATGTTTTGAGCTTGTTGCTTAGTGAAGTTGAAAGCAGTCCTAGGTTTATGTAAATCTTGATAGCATGAAGCATGTAACAGCTGCACTGTTTAAAAGAATAGCTTTCTTGACTCTCTATGCCATTGAAATGAATTAAGATTAACCATTGTCCATTACTTATTAAATGAAAAATCTATTATATTAAAATGCAAAATATGTAACTTATTTAGCTTCATTTTTAGCAATCTGTGCAACAAAAAGAATAAAAAATAAGGAAATGAATAGTTCTAGTTTTTTATATATATATATATATTTGCGATTTAAGATTTCAAAAAAAAATCTTTGTTCTTTGTTACATTCTTGTAAAAGCGAAAATTATTATCTCTATCACGCAATAATTAAAGATGTATTAACACAATCATAATTTTAAACTTCAGATCGACAAACGTAAAAAAACAATTTGCAGGTTTTCTCCATAATTAAGAAATATATTTATAAATAAAATGAATGAATGAATATAAATTATAACAAGTCGGCAATTGCACATCAGACTTAGCAAATAAGGTGCGTTCATACCACAACGAAGTTTTTAAAATATACGTAGAAAGTGCCTCGGATACAGTACTTCAGATACAATACAGTTTTCAAAATCTTTTGTGTGTCTTTGAAGATACTAAATGCTTTCTATTAGACAGGAATAAACTTGTAATAAACCTAAGCCATGTAAATACTTTTCGTATAATGTGAAATTGTTTAATAAAATTAAAACGCATCCCAAACAATGTTTTCCGCTATATCATTATGCAATAGAATATTTTGTGTGACACTGTATATTAATAAAAATATTTTTTGCATGACAGATTATACAGAATGTATATTTCAGTACATATTTCATGGATACATATGATTTGTATTATATTCGAAAGAGTGTAACATCTTATATTCGAAAGAATGTAACATCATTAAAATGCAATTGAAAATATTTTTTCCCATTGACAGTCCTGTAACGAAATACTTTTGATTGTCCCTGTAACTGAAGTATGTTTGCGAGTTTCATAAAACTTGAAATAGCACAACAAAATTATAAGGTACCCTGGGGTAATAACGCCACGTTAAGGTTCTACCAATTTTCACGGCTTAGTTTAAGATTGTATTTTTCAAGCAAATATAGGATATGATACAGCAACTCATTGACTATCTATATAAAATAAAATAATTTAACAGATATGTATTCATAAAATGTAATGGCGTTTTTTCTTGACCAATACTATTTGGCGTTATTACCCACCTATATGGGTAATAACGCCATGCAAACAAAACTATGAAATAAGATAGAATAATTGCATGTAGATAGCCCAATTCTAAAAATACAAATTCTACAAACTTAGAAATTGACAAATTGCATTCTAAGCTATTGAAAATGTTCATTTTTTTGTGAAAGTGTAAGAAAAATAAAGGTGTGGTGTGGGAGGAGGGGATGAGGCAAAAGAATATCAGACCGTGAGCTTCTTTTTGCTTAAAAAGGACCGCTTAAATAGAAATATGAGAAACATTGGACAGTTTTAACTGTGTTTATTTGAATCAGTATTTAGAATGTAGCTCGGCCACTGTAGGGAATCAACCGGGGTACTAAAGTCAAGGATTGGCGTTATTACCCCGTTATAGTTATTGTGCAGTACATTTTAAATTACAAATTATCTCGAGAAGATATCCAAAATCTTCAACAACATTTTAAAAGTACATGAAATGCACTACAAATTTATGTAATTAACAAAGTATTTCCGGATAAAAAGATAGTCTTCACATCAAAAAACGTATCTCGCAAATTTTAGATCAAGCGTTAATTTTAGTTGTTTGTAAAAACAATAAGACCTAAAAATGAAACAAATTAACTTGAAGCTGTTTTTAGCGATTTATATGACTCAAAACCCTTCTGCGCAGAGCACATGGGTATCATTTACCTGATTATTTCATAATTATGCAAAATATAAGCACTTGGCGTTATTACCCAGCCTGGCGTTATTACCCCAGGGTACCTTATAATAATTATATATTTTAAATTTCCAACGATTCGGTTGGGTGGTTTTTGCGTTGTTAGTTATGGATGGATGGACAGACGGACAGATTGAACAATGACTATCGGTGCTACGTATTTACATAATTACGAGAACACTTAAAAACTATAACATTTTTACGGCATGTTAAGCAATAAAATTCTTGTAAAACCGATTTTGTTTAACGAACTGTGAATATCCGGAGTGAAAAAGTGACTAATGATTTAGATGTCTTGATGAAACAGTAAGTTTTCCAATGAAAAGCAGAATAAGTAGGAAATTTCATTATATGTGACTGATAGAGCAGAAAGATTCGCAACTGTTTGTCAGCGTAAATCATGCAGTAATATGAAAATTTATCATGTGGCATCACGAGAAGAATTAATCTATAACAACCATATTTCAAAATCAAGTGTAAACTATGGAGAAAAATTCTAAAAATTATAATTAGTAGAATTCATTAAAAGTTTAATTAATCATAATTATCAAAACATTTTATGATTTTTCTTTGTTTACAGCTCTTCATTGCAAACGCAAACGCAAAAAAAAAGAAATAAAAATTGTTGAAATTTAAAAAAATAAATTTAAAAAATAAATTAATATATTTTTTAAATTTTTAAAATTTGATCACTCACACAAAACTATAATTTGCAAAGTACAATTTTACTTTAAAATTCATCATTTTGGAATATGCATACCCATAATCTTTTTCTCATATGCAAATAATAAAAAAAAACGCCAAAAATCATGATACAATAGACGTTTCATAAATCACCAAAACGAGTTTCCTTTCATTAATACAGACTAAATCCTGTTCGCAAAAAACTTTTTTTTTACTGTTATATTTATTTTATTTGCTATTTATTTATTTTTAAAAAGTCTGCGATGTTTAGGAGCTAAAGAGTTGAATAATACAAGAAATTTGCTACGTTTGGTATCTTTTGAGGTCTCATTTAAAATAAACAGAATATATCGAAATTATACCACTTTTCTTTCAAAAGAACCTATAACTAAGCCTTGATAATAAGGATCTGAAATAACTTTAAGGGATATTTTTGCATGAAAAATTAGAAACTGCAGACGTTGAACATTAATACTATACAAAATATTATTATTACAAAATATTTTCCCTTCGTGATCTGGTATTTCAGCAAACCTCATCATCCTATTAAAAATGTTCATCCTGTGTTTATATGAACTATTCGAATATACAAAGAAGGATCAAAAAATGAAAGTTTAAATTTTGCAGAGTTTTTACATGTAACAAATATCGGGGGTATCAGTTTCTACAATATTATACAGTAAAACCCCGATAATTCGGATTAACAGGGACCAGACCCAATCCGGATTTTCCGGAGAATAAGAAAAAAAAATGGAATAAAATAAAACATACTTACAGATATCACCTTTATATTAAACTTATTGAATAATTAAAGACTGTAAAAATGTTTACTTTGCTTAAATCTTCCGAAAAGATTTCAGAATTTTTTTTTTAATTCAGAATACGATGATGAAACAAATTTTTGTTTTGGAAATTAGCCAATCGCTTCTCAAACTTGAAAAAAAAAATGACCAAACCGATCCGGATTAACGGGGTCCGAATTTACGGGGTTCTACTGTAACGTTAAAGGTAATGCGAACTTTATAGGAGATTACACTATTTGCATTTTTAAGCTATTAATTTATCATGTTATATATATATATATATAAAGAAAAGCAGAGAAAAAAAAGGCCTTTCTTGATTTTGCTCTTAATATCTGCAGCGTCTAACAGGTTTTAAGGGAATTTGAGACGAATATTGATTTTTTTTTCCTTCTATCGAATTTTGTATGGAATATTTTCCAGGCTCTTTTTTCATAACAATGATTCTAATAATACCGCAATGAATAAAACTTTTATTTATTAACAGAAACATAAGTTTTCGAATGCAGGAATTTTTGAAAAGTTTATAAAGTAAATTTAACAATATGTGGAATGATTCGTATTATGCAAAAATTTAAAAACAGCGTATATATTGCTTCAGAAAAATACAGTATAAAGATACTCTACTGCACAGATATCCAGCCATATTTACAAGATTTAATGATGTTTGAACAGTGATTTATATTACACAAAATTCTATAAAGCGCACAGTCTTGTGTATTAGTTTTGTATTATAAATATCTTTTCTACTCAATGTAAAAAATAACACTAGTAAGTCTTGATTACGTCCATTAATAACTATATCATAATAGTAACAATATATATTCTACAAAAAAATAAGAATCTATATTATAAATAAATATATTGCTTATAAGACGATGTATAAAAATATTTAAAATATTTAAAAAAATTTATTTACATGTTTAAACTCTTATTAATTGAGTCATCTTCAGAATGTAAATAGAAAAATAAAATTACAAATACAATGAACGTGAAAACCGGAATAAATAATTATTGAAAATAAATTAAATGTTTCACGCGCTTTTTAATTTGAATATTGTCCGTGGTCTAGTTAAATAATTGTCGTGTAAATTGTCTAACCATTCAATCCATATATTTGGGATTTTAATTAGTATTATGATATCTTCTATACTGTTTTCAGTGTGAACTGATACAAAACTTACCGATATAAAAAGGCATCGCAAAACCAATTATTCCTGGGAAAAAGTTGAGGCATCCTAGTGCAATCGACTGCTCATCTTTACCCATGTAATGAGATATCAGAACCGGGTGTTGAATAAATGTGGACCCTGTAAGTAGTCCATAGATTGTTAAAATCGGCAAAAGGGTTTCTGCTGAATATGTCAATGCTATTGCCATTGTGAATATCCCTTGAAGTACCATGAAAATAAACATATACCTAAAAGAAATATTCCAAAATTTTACACTATTTACACTAAAAAAACAATCATATTTTTAAAAATAATACAAATACAATTTTCCAATATTATAAATTGAATTTCAAAGTACTAAAAGCAAATTAAACTTTGCTCTATAATTTTATAGATAACTTCTATATTACGTAAAAAATAAATAAATAAATAAACAATAAATAAAAATTATGACTGTGTTTGTCTAGTACCATGAAAATAAACATATACCTAAAATAAATATTCCAAGATTTTACACTATTTACATTAAAAAACAATCATACTTTAAAAAGTAATTCAAATACAATTTTCTAATATTATATAGTAAATTTCAAAGCACTAAAGGCAAATTGAACTTTGCTTTATAATTTTATAGATAACCTCTATGTTATGTAAAAAATAAATAAATAAACAAAAAATAAAAATTATGACTGTGTTTGTCTGTATGTGAAAAAAAATTGGGCGCTCTAGCTCAAGAACTAATGCACAGAATTCCACTAAACTTTGGATTCTCTTACACATTTATACAGGTTGAGTCATAAATATTGAAACAATAGGCTATCTTCTTAAATATTGCCCCTAGACCCATATTCCAATTACAAAAATTCATAAAAAAAGATGAATTTCTTGATAAGATAAGCTGCAACTCCATTGGTGGTCTGTTTTAAAAAGTACGAAAATTAAATTTTTATACGGCCCCCAGAGGATAAAACTTCCAATTAGAAAAAAATTCTTTATCCCTTCCTGAATTGAACAAAAAAAATTTCATCTTGATATCTGCAAATCCCCGAAAGATATTAATATCCAAAATTTTCCAAAATTAATGACTTACACTACTTAAGCATGCCTCTGAGTGCAGCAAAATCAGGTCATTTGAAGTACAATTAAAGGATCGACCATAAATTTACGTATTGTTAAATGTCGATCCAAGACAATACTTAAACTTTTAGATATAAAATAAAAGCGTATAGGTTTTTGCTTTTAACTTCGCTGAAATATGCTAGATGTCTCAAATATTTCGACCTTGCCGCCAACTTCGTAACTGGCACGACATATTGACCTATGATGTCTTATTAAACACTTATTAAAAGTGTTATCAAATTAAGTGATATTAATTAAACTCTCATTAAAAGTGTCTTAAAAACTTATTGGCGCAAGCAATAAGTTTAGTAAATATAGTAATAGTGAAAATGACTCTTCTATTAGCGGAATCAATGGAAATATATTTTAATAAATTACATAGAAATATTTTCAAAAATCTACTTTATACTACAGTTAAACCGCTATAACGGACACTCCCGAATAGCAGACACCTCTGTTTAACGGATTATTTTCCAATCCCCATTCTCAAAACCTAAATTTGTGTATGTTTAACCTCTGAATAACGAACATTCCGAATACTAGACACTATTTAATGCGATAAAGGATGAAAAAGTATTTTTTAAGGAGAAAAAAATGAAAAAAGTAAAAAGGCCTCTAAATTTATCAGGGAATTTTGTGATAAATGAGCTGGGGTACACCCCCCCCCTCCCACGTTTAGAGTTGAATTAAAGGGGTTGCCAAGGAGGGACATCTTCCAGAGCATTGAAATATCCCCTCGGAAAATTGAGATTTTATGCTTTTAACTGCCAAAAAGTGCAATCCCCCTCCCCGACCGGAACTCTATAATGTCCAATAATGTCACTTTGAAAAACAAATTACATGTAATCGCAAGCAAAAGTTAACTTTTGTAACAGGGTTTTTTCACAAGCAGAAGTAATGAACAGTGGGTAAAGGTGTGTACAGTTTTATTTAGCCCCATTGCTTAAAAAATAATTTTAATTTCTGATTAATCATATAAAAGAGGTTTTAGGACACATAAAAGTCAATTAATGAAATGTTAAACGTTTCTTAGCACTTTTTTAACCGACTTCAAAGAGGAGGTTATGATTTCGACCTGTATGTATTTGTTGTTCACGCATAACTTTTGCAAATATGAACCGATTTTCATAATTCTTTTTTTGTTTGAAAGCGTATGAGGCCCATGTGGTCCCATTTCAATTTCATAAAAATCTGATAATTAGAACTTTTTTAAAAATAAAAACTTTAAAATTCAAATTCATTTTGAAGCAATCGACCAATTAGAAGTGTTCCTTTTGCATGCTTTTATGTTACACTTACATAGACACACGATCTTTTCACTGTTAAAAGTTTGAAGTTTTGCTGTCTCATCACTCCACCGCTTTTATGGAATATCTCTATTTTGACCAATGAGAATTCACCATAATACAATGAAGTAATCATTTTCTATAAAAGCGATGGATAGACAATAAAGTAAAAGTTTCAAATGTTTAACAGTGTTCAAAGTGCAAAATCCTAACTGGACGAGGGCCAGGATTCACATAAATTTTGCGCTGTTTGTGAAACGAGATTTATTAACAAGAAAATTTATTTAAAGCATTGAAAAATTTGCTAAAATTCAGGATTCTGATTTGTTAATCTGGTTTCGCTAACACCGCAAATTCTACCTGGATTCCGGACAAGTTCTCTTATGCAAGAAACCGGAAATATAGCATCTAGGGGATATAGTGTGGAAATCGGCTATCTCAGGGCGTGTTCAGAGCAACTTACAAAAGTAACCAATGTTACCGACCGATTGTAGGGCAGTACGAAAGCAAATTGTGGCATCAATGAAAACTTTTATGTTGAATAATAACTGACGTCACACTTCGTTTTGATTTTCATTTCGTACTTGTCTACAATCGGTAAGTGGTCGGTAAGTGACCGGTAAGTTGTGCTGAACACGCCCTCTGTAACACTTAAAAAAGGCGCTAAAATGCTCTATTCTTTAAATGTGCAACAATGCTAATGAAATTTAAAGATAGAAGTGACATCTGCAGGACATTTTCTAAAAATGCAAGAATTATTGCTAGTCTAGATAATGTATCACGAAAATGTCGCAGTGATCGACACTTTGGAATTCAGTAGCATCGTTGCACATTTAAAGAATACAAATTTTTAGCACTGCTTGCATTGTAAAAAATTGAGCCCTTTTGCTGCATCGTCACTCCATCGCTTTTACAGGAAACGATTACTTAGTAACAATGCAGCAAAAGGGTCAAATTTTTAACAGTGTCGATAGCAGATTTTCATTCCATGCATTCCAGACTCTCTCCTTCGAACAATGAAAAGTTCTCAAAAATCAAGGCTTATGATTAGTCAATCTTGTTTTGCGTAACAGCGAATAATCCTTCTGGATCCTAACCACTGTTGCAGAGATGCTAGTTTTTTTTCAAAGTACGAAATCTTAGCTGGAACAATTCTCGTACCCACCAAAGTGAAAGATCCATATCGATCCAGACATGAGAATTCGATATCGAAAAGCTGAAAATTCATCTCTAAAGAACCTTACACGTTAAAACAAGAGAGTCTGTGTATCAGGGTGCTTGTTATACCGGATTCACAAAGTGATTAAAGTACATTGCTATGTGCTAGATTTACAATTGGACAAATATAAATGACGAAAAATTTTGATAAGCTTACCATTAAAGTTAAGCTAGTTAACTTCTTTCACCCATAAAACAAACTCGTTCAGGCGACTACCGCCAAGTTCTGGAATAAAAATTCTTAAATTTTCTGTACTTTGGAAAACCGCGTTTATCAAAGAACATTCTTAACTTTAAATATTGCTACTTTCATATAGACGCAGGTTGAATCATGGTGTGATTTTGATAATATCTTCCTTTTTTAGTTTTTATGACTGAAAATACATACGAACATTTACATTTACTTTGCTATGCATTGAATCATAGAAGCAACTTGACGCGATCTGATTGTGTACGCGTACTTTAAACTGTAAAAAATCTGATCCTTTTGCTGCATCGTCACTACCCCGCTTTTATAGAATATCTCACTTTTGATCCATGAGAAAGCTCCATAATAGGCTGAAGTAATCGTTTTCTACATTAGCGGTGGAGGGACGATGCAGCAAAAGGGTAAGATTTTTAACAGTGTACCCTGTTTAAAATATCTTGAAAAATTACCTCTGTTTTTAAAGACTATCTATTTTCTGACCAATGAAAACGCTCCATAGACGTTTTTAGATCGCTCTCATTAGTCAGAAAATAGATAACTTTAAAAACAAAGGTAATATTTCACAATAATTTTAACGTATACTGATGGATTGTCAGCTTTTCAATGCCCATTTACGAAGTCTGTAGATTTCAATGTATGTTACTTAAGGCACTACGCTAGTCTCAGAAAAAGACCCGGATGTTAGTGTAAATACTATGGGTGTGTTCTTTTCAAATATCTCGCTCAAATTTTAATATATTTACATGATTTTTTTTGCATAGGATAGCCGAGGATGATCTACAACCGGCCTAGTTTTTACTTCTTCGATTTTGCTTATGTATGTTTTATATAATGATAGTTTCAATTTCAGAACCGTTTAAACCGGTTTTGAAATTTAAAATATTTTTAAAGAAAAAATCTGAAACCAAAATTGAAAAAGTAAAAACAAGGTCGATTGTGGAATATCCTCAGCTATCCTATGCAAAAAAAATCACGTAAAAATTTTAAAATTTGAGCGAGATATTTGAAAAGAACGCCTCCATAGACTTCACTTTATTATCCGGGTCTTTTTCTGTGCCTAGTGTGCAGCCTTAAAGTTTGCTGGATGCGATAAATTTCCGAAATGTTAAAGCTTAAATGGACAAGTTCTCGCATCCACTAAAGCGGAAATAGACATCGATACCAATCGACATCCTTAAGTTGTTGAAAAGATGAAAATCCTTTAGTATATATTTTGCTCCGGAGGAAAAAATTATCACTACAAATCAATTCAAAATAAAGTGCATAGATATGTGTAGCAAAATTATCTTTAGATTCAGATTTGGTTACCGAATTAGACACCAGAATGATTTCAAATTTTGTTCATGTAAAATTCCTCGATGTGAATATGACGACACATAGAGCACAGTATACGATTGATTGAAAAGATTCTGGACAAAAATGAGCCATCAAGGGGGTCCTTGTGGCCGAATGGTTAAGAAACCACTCTGCTAATCTCTTGAGAGCGTAGGAGATTGTGGGTTTGAATTCCACTGGCTCCGTTGCATACACTCTTTATGTGTAGCTCCCGGTTGTACTTTTCTTGTGTCGTAATATTTCCTTGTGTTATCTTGTCCTTGTATGTCCACGAATTTGTAAAATAATATGGATTATGTATTTATGTCTGTGTAGAAATAAAGGATCATTCGGCGTGCAATCGAATTCTACCAGGAAATTATCATCAAATTTTAGAATAGAAAATGCCTAGCATTGCGATACATTGTTAAAAATTTAACTTTTGCTGCATCGTCACTCCATCCCTTTTATGGAATATCTCATACATACACTGTAAAAAATTTTACTCTTTTGCTGCATCCTCACTCCCCGCTTTTATAAAATATTTGTCTTTTGACCCATGAGAATGCTCCATGATAGGCTGAAATAATCGTTTTCCATAAAAGCGGTGGAGTGAGCTTAAAATTTTTAACAGTTTAGTTGGGACAAAAGCGTCCGTGAAAAAAGTATTCGGGCATCGAATGCTGTCACTCTCTTATAGATGCAGCCAAGTACAGGTTATGATTTTCGGATTCCTCGTCGAATCATCACCGCTCATTTCCGATGCATTTACTGCATTTATAGGAATTAGGTTGTTGTTGTTTATCTATTGAATCATAGAGCGATTTTTGTTAAAACCTTTCTTTTTGTTTTTCTGACTGAAGGGGGAGTACTTTTGACTACACTAGAAAAGTATTTTACTATTCATTGATACATGGAGTCATTTTGCTGTTTACTCATATATGGAAGCGCTTTGCCGCGCGCTTATGTGTAACGACACTTTACTTGAGGCATTGTCACCTTTCGATAACCACTTCCGAAGTCCGTACGATTAGATGCTGACTTTAAGATTTCACAATGCGGTAGCTTTTCGTCGTGCCAGATCTGAAGAAGTTACCACATCCAGAAAACCTAAAGATTCACAAGGATACTAACCGATATTGTAAAAGCCTTCTAAAAAGTTGACAATCAAACAGTGACAAGTAAAGCGAATACATCAGACTCAGCAAAGTGCGTTCATTAGTAATGCGTTTCAAAGAGCCATCATATGTCAGTACACATAATTATATATTACGGTATAAATAACTAAAAAGTAGGAAATAAATTTAACTTTTTCAAAAAAATGTATAACCGACTCCAAAAAAAAAGCGCTAAAAAGAATTAAATAATTCTATAAAATTCTCTAATGACAAATCGTTATCCAATAACCACACATTGAATATCATGTACCGGTATAAAACGGTTAAATTTAATATATAGAATTTAATAACCACCAAACATATTTTTTCCAGAGAATATTTTTTACAAGAGATTAATTTACATATTTTTGATTTAATTTTTGAATATATACATATAAAAAGTAAGGAATTACTTTTTGAAGTTGGTGCCAAACTATCTTAAGAATAGTAAGATTTGTGGATATATTATGTCTAGTACCATAAATAAAATGGGGAAATCATTATCGATTATGATTGTTTGGCACCAATTTCAAAAAGTAATTCCTTAATTTTTATATGTATATATTCAAAAATTAAATCAAAAATATGTAAATTAATCTCTTGTAAAAAATATTCTCTGGAAAACCTATGTTTGGTGGATATTAAATTCTATATATTAAATTTAACCGTTTTATACCGGTACATGATATTCAATGTGTGGTTATTGGATAACGATTTGTCATTAGAGAATTTTATAGAATTATTTAATTCTTTTTAGCGCTTTTTTTTTGGAGTCGGTTATACATTTTTTTGAAAAAGTTAAATTTATGAATATCTTTGATTTTCCCAATAGCGGACACCTCCGAATAGTGGATAATTTCTGCGTTCCTGAGGTTTCCGTTATTTAGAGGTTTTACTGTATTCAGTTTCAAAATTTATGAAGGTTTTAAACCTATTTTTGCTTTCTTCTATCTTTAAAAGAAGAAAGTATTGGATTCATGAAAATTTTAAATTCCGGTTTTCGATGGATTCACACGTTTTAGGGCTCAGAGATACCGAAAAACATGTTTTTATGAAATGTCTGTCTGTGAGTCACAGCACAATGAAAAAATTTGAAATCGACGTGATAAAAAAATAAAGTTTAAATCAACTGACGCATTTAAACAGTAATTAAAGAAGGTGAAAATGGCAAAACTTAAACAAAATCTGAAATCGAAACTATACAGCATTTAAACGTTAGGAGCCCATCTTTGCCCATCTTAAAACTAAATGCATTTTGCTGCATCAAATGTTTTTATTTCAGTATTTCTCATTTTTAAACTGACATACGCCAATAACCGTCGGTTACGGTAACTTTTCAGCTCAGAAAATTTACTTTTAAAAATATGATTTGTTTACAAAAATTACTTTTTTTTAAATATTGCTATTTTAAATAATTTTATTTTTTTTAAATAAATATTATTTAAAATGCTGAATTAAAATTGAAAATTAGACATTTTCGTTTAATCAAAAGAAAAAAATTCAACGCGACAAATAATATTTTGAGTTATAACAATTTTAATTTACTCAATTTTTTTTTTTTGAAAAAAAAATATTAAGAATTCTTATGATGTGATAATGCTTACATATTACAGGGTTAACCATCACAAAACATTCAAAATTCCAACTTTATAAATAAATAAATAAAATAAATGTTTTCTGGACCCATTACAGTAACATTGTTTCTTCAATTACACGCATTTCAATTTGTGTCTGATCCCTTGAAACCTCACGATTTATTAAAATTGTCATAACTCTCTGAGTTTTGAAGATATCAAGATGAATTTTTTTTTTTCGTTCAGTTCAGGAATGAATAAGGAAAAATTTTCTAGTTGGATGTTTTATCCTCGAAGGACCGTATAAAAATTTAATTTTCGTATTTTTTAAAATAGACCCCCCATGGAGTTGCAACTTATCTTATCAAAAAATTCACCTTTTTTTATGAAACTTTGCAATTGGAAGTATGGGTCTAGGGGCAATATTTAAGAAGATAGCCTATTGTTTCGATATTTATGACTCACCCTGTATAAATAGATCTAATTAGTTTTTGGTGTATATAGCTCAAAAGATGGCTCTTTTATGCTGCATTAGTCACAATTTCCACTATAGCCACATATCAAGAACAAATGCATGGATTTTCATATACTTTTAAAATTAAATTGTGATTACGATTTGGGGCAAATTACTCAACAGGTGGAGCAATCATGGTGCATTATTCGTGATTATCGCAATAGTTCTATTTCAGTAACTAATGCAAGAATTTTACTAAAATTTTTATGACTCACCCTGTATAAATAGATCTGATTAGTTTTTGGTGTATATAGCTCAAAAGATGGCTCTTTTTCGCTGCATTAGTCACAATTTCCACTATAGCCACATATCAAGAACAAATGCATGGATTTTCATATACTTTTAAAATTAAATTGTGATTACGATTTGGGGCAAATTACTCAACAGGTAGAGCAATCATGGTGCATTATTCGTGATTATCGCAATAGTTCTATTTCAGTAACTAATGCAAGAATTTTACTAAAACTTCATATTCAATTAGTCCCTGGTATGTATTACTGTTGTATAGTTTTAGGTGTAAATCGCCTTACAGATGGCGCTTTTACACTCACGATTTAGCAAAAAAATATCTGAAGAACTAATGCATGGATTTTTATCAAACTTCATATTAAGTTAGTATGTGCATGATTAAAAAATGATCTTGATAAGCTTTTGGTGTACATCACCCAACATCTGGTGCTAGTTATGCAGTTTTTTTTTTTTTTTTTTTAAGATTTTGCAATAGCTCTATCTCAAAAACTAATGCAAGGATTTTCATCAAAGTTCAAATTCATTTATAAGTTAACATAACTTGATGCTGACAAGATTTTGGTTTAAGCCACCGAACCAATGGCGCTGCTCTGCTGCTTTTTTCACGATGTATTACCATGCATAAGATAGAAGAAAGTTTAAAGATTGCCACATCTGACTAGTTTTTAAACTATTTTAAAAAGTGTTAAAAACATTTGCTGTTTATTTTGCCTTTAATATCCGCAATGTTTTACATATTTGAAAAGGTTTCCCTATCTGTACCAAGTCTTTTTTTGTATATTATAAAATTTGTATAGTAATTGAAATATTTTTTTTTACTTTTTATTTCTATAATAAATGATCACAATATGTTTTTATAGAATGAAATTGGTATTTTCGAAGAGAAAATAACTATATGTTGTCATTAATCTCCTTTTTAGTTCTAAACCATACTAATCAAAGTGAGGGTTCGAATATTCACTTAATTTTTTTTCTTTGTGTTGAGGCCTGTATACCATTTGCCTTTCATTAAAACTAAATTTTTCCAAATTAGAATTCCCTCTCTATTTTTTCTAAATTAAAACATATGCCCCCACATTATTCTTTTTCTTCTCTTTTTTATTTATTTGCCCATCTTCTGTTTTCAACTCTGTAGGTAATAAAAACATCCCCCGAAATGTTCCCACACTTAAGAATAAAAAAAAGGACAAACCCCTGTCCCAATAAATAAATAAATAAATGCATGATGCCTGCAAGTGACGTTGTAAATTGCGACTAATGTCCACCTCAAACAAGACCACCCATATACCAGCTGCAAACTTGCCTTGTTAAAAAATTTATTAGGGTAATTTTACTGCCTGAGAAAATGTTAACAATACCGATTTTAAGAAAGAGAGCAGCAAACTTTAAAATATCCCTGAATATATGTTTTACTTTGAATTTAATTGTTTTATAGCAACAAGATTCAGGTAGGTGGAAACTTAATTCAGATCTCAATTAATTTAGTAGTCAAGTTGATGAAATAATCTATTTACTGAACCCATAGTATATGAAAGTGACTATTATTTAATTGAAACTTATGCTTAATGTTAAGAACTGAATTATGAATAGGATTTCAAAATATAGTTACTAAAAATTGTAGCAAAAGATCCCAACATTTTTGTGTGAAAAATTTTCTTTTATTTCTTTTTGTGGGGAGGAATTTTCCTACTTTGCTTGATGAAAAGTTTCAAGAATGGTCATTGAAAAGAAAAAAATGATCTGTTAGTAGTCTTATTGAGCACTATCTATGAAAATGATTAATAAAACTATTTTTAATATTTCTTTTATGATCAGAACTATAATGATGAAAATGATGTCAATTTTAACTTTTTTTTTCTTTCCAGATCAAAATTAAATACAAAATTTAAAACTCCATTTTCATCACCAAAACTCCTGAAATTCGAAATCAATTTTCCTAATTAGAAGAAATTTAATTTCTAAATTTATTCAAGATTTACAAAAGGAAAAAAATTATCACCGAATTGCTATTTCAAATAAAAGGAAATTTCAATGATCTACTGTATCGAGCAGTTTTACTAGGGGAGAAATGGAAGATATGATAATCGTAAATTGAATTCATTCATAGTTTTAGATGTTCATAATATAGACTTAATAAACACGTGATATATACATGGTATCCACTTTCAACGGTGTTCAATGGCTCATTCCTAAAATTTTAGGCACAAATATATAGTTGCAATTACAATCCTAATCCGTATTTATACAAGGATCTCAAAGGTTCGAGGAAAACCACGGAAAATTTTGAACCATTAGGCCAACGTGTGTTTGAGTTCGAACGCAGCGCTTTTCGTCTTGCACCTTTTTAAGCGGAACTTCTTGGTCACTGATGGGCCGAGTTCAGACGGGGAATTCGAACATCTTCACCATTAATATGCATAAAATCCCGCATCTTCAAAAGGTACATTTCGATTTTCAGATCAGAACCTCCCTCCCCCGCTCTTTTAAGATTATCTGTAATCATAAATATTTTAAAATACTTCTCCAGGAAAAAAACTTTAAGATCATTTCTGGGCTTTTTAATTGAATATTCTTTTATTTTAAATCAAAACACGATAAATATACAGTGAACTCTCTCAATCTGAACACTCTCTAATGTGAACATTCGGTATTATGAACACATGATACTGATGATCCCAGACACTGATGGTCCTGGCTAAACTCTATAGACTTAAAAAAATATGAACTCTCTGTATTCTAAACACCTTCTAATCTGAACATTCCATTATTGGGAACGCTTCTTTTGGTCCCTATATATAGGGTGTCTCTAAACTCATGGTATATACGCTAGGGGGTGATAGAACACATCAAGACGAGTAATAGTAAATAGGAAACCAAGGGTCTCAAACGTTTTCCAAAGGAGATAACCGCCATTAAAGTTAGAGGTCCAAAATTTCAAATACACATAAAAAACGGAAAAATTGGTCGATTGATTTGCGGTTTTCATTAAAACTATTCTTTATGTTGGTATTTTCTTGAAAATAATTTATAAAGATAAATTTCGAAAAATGCCGATAGAGGGCGCTTTATACTTTGAAGTAATGAAAAACTGTTTTTTGCCTTGATTTTTCGCATCTCATTAAATGGTTTCGTAAGCTTAGACTTAAAATTTCAGCTCAAAATCTGAATAGTTGGAAGTGGTTAAGTAGCACAAACTTAACTGTGTTCAGAGGTATTAAATTTCAAATGATTATAAAAAAGGAAAAATTGGTCGATTGATTTGCGGTTTTCACTAAAACTATTCTTTATGTCGGTATTTTATTAAAAATGAATTACAAAGATAAATTTCAAAAAATGCCGATAGAGGGCGCTTTAGACTTTGGAGTAACGAACAACTAATTTTTACGTTATTTTTTGCATCTGATTAAATGTTTTCGTAAACTTAGTCCCCTTTCGTGGTTATAAGCGCGTATACGCGCCGAGAATACCACTTAATTTGAATTGCGAAATGCCATACTGACACCGGAATTTTTAAATGAAAATTTTAATTTTACAAAGAACGTAAAAAAAAAAAAAAACATTTATAAATTATGAAATAAATTTGTTTTTAAATTCCGGTGTCATTCAATCATTTTAGTATTTTATGAATAGAAGTGCTTTAACCGTCAAAGAGTTAAACTTAAATTTTGAGCTCAAAATCTGAATAGTTGAGATTGGTTAAGTAGCACAAACTGAACTGTGTTCAGAGGGTTTAAATTTCAAACGATTATAAAAAACGGAAAAATTAGTCGATTCGTTTGCAGTTTTTGCTAAAAATACTCTTGAAATCAGTGTTTTCTTGAAAATAAATTTTAAAGATAAATTACACAAAATGCCGATAGAGGGCGTCTTAGATATTGGAGTAGCTACAACTATTTTTAACCGTTATTTTTTTAAAATCTCATTAAATGCTTTCAAATGCTTCGATTTAAATTTTGAGATCAAATTCTGAATCGTTGCGAGTGTTTAAGTAGCGCAAAAGTGAACTGCGTTCGAGGGGGGGGGGGGGTAAATTTCAACTCCTGAACACATTTAAGTTTGCGCTTTTTAACTCCTCCCAACGATTCCGAATTTGAGTTTAAAATTTAAGTTTAAATCTAAGAATTCGAAAACATTTAATAAGTTTTGGAAAGCATTTAATTACATACAAAAAATAACGGTTAAAATTAGTTGTTGGTTACTCTGAATTTTAAAGCGCCCTCTAACGGAATTTTTTGAAATTTATCTTTAAGATTTATTTTCAAGAAGATACTGACTTCAAGAATAATTTTATTTTAAACCGCAAACGAATCGACCAATTTTTTCCGTTTTTTATAATCATTTGAAATTTGGACCCTCTGAACACAGTTGTTTGTGCTACCGACTCCCAACTATTCATATTTTGAGCTCAAAATTTCAGTTTAAGTCTAAGTTTACGAAAACATTTAATCAGATGAAAAAAAATAACGTAAAAAAATAGTTGTTCGTTACTCCAAAGTCTAAAGCGCCCTTTATCGGCATTTTTAAAAATTTATCTTGATAATTCATTTTCAATAAAATACCGACATAAAGAAAGTTTTATTGAAAACCGCAAACGAATCGACCAATTTTTCCTTTTTTTATAATCATTTGAAATTTGAACCCTCTGAACACAGTTCAATTTGTGCTACTTAACGACTCCCAACTATTCGGATTTTGAGCTCAAAATTTTAGTTTAAGTCTAAGTTTACGAAACCATTTAATGAGATCCAAAAAGTCACAGCAAAAAATAGTTTTTCATTACATCAAAGTCTAAAGCGCCCTCTATCGCCATTTTTCGAAATTTATCTTTATAATTTATTGTCAGGAAAATACCAACATAAAGAATAGTTTTAGTGAAAACAGCAAATCAATCGACCAATTTTTCCGTTTTTTATGTGTACTTGAAATTTTGGACCCCAAACTTTAATGGCGGTTATCTCCTTTGGAAAACGTTTGAGACCCTTGGTATCCTATTTACTATTACTCGTCTTGATGTGTTCTATCACCCCCTAGCGTATATACCATGACTTTAGATACACCCTGTATTTTTCATCTCTCTGTAAAGTGAACATGTGTTTGTAATCTGAATTAGGATTCCCATCTTGGAAATTTGGAAAAACTATTACACAAAAAATAAAATGTTCAACGCATTTTTATACAAAATAAACAGACAAAATCACTGCTAGATTCTTAGCAATGTACTTGAAGTTGCAATTTGTCACATTATTGTTAGTTAACTGCTGTAATAGAAGTAATTGTATGATATTTTTAAAATTAGAAATTGTAAAAATTTAGTTTTTGATTAGTTGAAGAAAATTACGGCAAGTTAAAATAACTCAATTCTACCATGCTTATTTCAAACAACAATTTTACATAAATTATTGCTAATTACAGCTTAAGCATGATATTTAAAAGACTAATTTTTGAATTTTCGATTAACTACTTCAATTGATCATCTGCTGGGAAACTGGCAATTAATGAAGCTATTTGCTGATGATTTTGTTGCGATTTAATTTAAGCAGATTAAATTTTTGTCCACGATAGGACATTCATTATGGGTTGTAGCAGTCATGTTAAGTTACTTTTAAAATTTAAAAGGAAGGAAATATAATAAATATTTCCTAGTACCGACTTTATTTGATCAACTACTTGCTCGGACACCCTGCATAGTAGTAATAGTAATACTTTTCTAATCTTTCTCTACAATAAACACCCCTATAATCTGAACATTTTTGGTCGGTCCCATGAGTGTTCAGAATAGAGAAAGTCCACTGTAGTTTTGTATACTCAGTATCGAAACTAGGCTTGGAGAATGTTGTCATGGGTGCTGAATTTCGAAGGGCACGAAACTGATTTATTTTTTATTCTTATTTTTTATTTAATAAAAAAAAAGATAAATATCGCATAGAAAAAACTTATTTTGTTCCACATTTTAATTTCCACAGCTGAACGGAAGTTTCTTTACGATGGAAACTGATCGCCACATGATAAGAGTTTGACTTCTTTTTACCAAATGAGCAAAATTTGACTCTTTAAAACTCATTGGAGGCTATGAGCCAGCGGACGAAATGAAATGATGTGATGAAAGAAGAGAAAAACAAGCATGATGTTATGATCGCCAGAAAAGTAGGAGATATATTTGGATGTGAGACGATTCCAGAACTATCTTTTAGTTTTGTGAGTAAAACTGTTATGATAATGCACAAAATTACTATGTATTAACCTGTAAATAGTCATTTATGTAAATAACATTTTCATGTAAATAGACATGAATATAATTTAGATTTAAAATGAAGGTGTCAGCTATTTCTGTTTTACAAATACCTCCCATTCCGAAACAAAATTCATGTCAATAATAAAATAAATATAATAGAAACATAGTTAAAATTATTAATTCGTACCTTGGAAGTGTAAGGTATTTTTTATCTGTAAGCCAGCCTAAAAGGAGGCGTCCAAACAAATCACCAAAAGCAAGGGTTCCTATTGAATATATTCCATACTCTGCAGGTAGTCCCTTGTCTCTAGAAAAGTCCACAATTGTAGTCAATATTGGCTGAAAAGTAATAAAATGCGCACACCTGCACAGACATGTAAGAAGAAATAAAGGCTTGGCATGTAACCACATTGCTGTTTTGATATGCGAATAAAAAGTGTTTGGAGGTTCGGCTATTTGAACACTAAATAATCTATTAGCTAGTAGTCGCGAATTATTAAATTTATTGCAGTTAATTCCTTTGCGTTTATTGCTTTCTAGTAAATTGTATATTTGTTTTAATTCATCGAATATTTTATGCAGATCTTCAGTGTTTTCTTCTTGAAATAGCAAAATTACATCTTCTTTATCTCTTTCGAAGAATTTTTCTAATAGATCTAGCAGACAATCTATTGGGTTGTTAATTCCTTCTAAATGTGAATTCGAATTTCCATCTACATATAGCACAATTTTATCTTCAGAATCAGATTTTTCAATTACATTATTGTGTGTTGAAACATTACAATTAATGGAATCTTCTATTTCTGGTAAATCGTTGCATATATCTTCTGCAATTTTGACAAACAAGTCTATGATTTCCTTTAACTGAGAATCTCCAGTTTGCCAGTACTCTAATGGAGGAAGTTTTAATGTATTGCCATTAGTAAGTAAACGAATTATTAGCGTTCTTTTTGACCACAAAAAGTCGATATCCACTTTTTTGCACATAATTATTTGTGAATCGCTTACACATTTGTTTCCATTTAGAGTAGTTTTCTCACAACAATTTGAGCCCTTTCTTTCTAAGATGTTGGTCTCCCTATCATCAGTGTTATTGATTGTGCATTTAGTTTCCACAACAGAAGTAAGATAATTTAAATTTACTTTACGTACTGCTTTTTCTCTTCTTCGTTGACTTTTTAACCATGTTGGCCTTTTCATTATAATTGCAGCAGGTATAACGTGCATAATGAAGCCCGCAATGAAAAGAAATGTTCCTTGAAGACAGTATTCTCTGAGTAAGATTTCAAACAATACTGGAAAAATGAACGAACCAAAGCAACCACCTGAAAATCCTATTCCTGAAGCTGTTGATATGCGTTTCACGAAATGTTGACCAATAGCAGCTTGTGTTAAAGTCATAATCATTGCAGTGCCAACTCCTAAAATAAAGGAAATTGCTATAAGATAGAATATTTGTAACAAAATATTGAAATAAATAACTATTTACATCTATTACTAACTATTCTATTACTCATCTATTACTAACTATTTACATTAATTTGAATTGAAATTTGAATGAAATACAGGATCATGAAAAATTGAAGACTGTGAAAAACAAGATTTCAAATATCTCAGTAACTAATAATCCAATCGACTTAATGCAAAGTTTGTGTTATTTTATTATATTTTACATCCATTCCTTAAAAAAAAAAAAAAAAAAAAAAAAAAAAAAAAAAAAAAAAAACTTTTCTACACCTTCTATCAGAAAGAATTTTTCGAGAGTCCGAAAAAAATAGTTCTGGATAATCGAGGTTACTGATATTCAATAACCTTCATCCCATTCTTACATGCTAAGTACATACGGAATTTTAAGTCTCTATCTCAATTTGTTCAGGGGTTAGAGCGTTTATAGACACACAGACAGACGGCAATTTTTTTTCTAAAAATATGTTTTTCGGAATCTCCAGTATCTGAAACTTGTAAATCCGTCAAAAAAATTTTCGATTTTCAAAACGATTGCAAGACTTACCCTAGTTACCCTATGCTACCTATGATGGGTATGTAAAAATTAAGAAACTTTGATAAAAGACAATTTCGGAGTGGGGAGAACATCGATGCGTTTTATGCGATCCAGGGAAAAGCAAAATACATTATTGGTACAGGGAGAAATATCATATGCAATAGTATGTTGGTCGGCGTTTCTTAAAACTTCGGAATTATTTTCAGAATATTTTGAAAAAAAAATATTTTAACAGCATCCTATATTATCTAATAAAATTTATGGCACAATATAATATTTATAGAAGCATAACTTTTAAAAGCCAATGAGACAGCCGAAAGTACAGGGTGATTATAGTTAAAGTCCGAATTTCAAAACGCTCTAAAAAGCGAACCACTCGTTAGAATGGCGTCAAAATTGAACAGCGTATTATTGAAGAAGGGGGAAAAACATGAACCAAAAAAAAGTTCCAAATTTGAGTGACAGATGGCGCTGTAAGCGTCAGTATATGTAAATTAAAATACCTGGCATGCGCACGACAATTTCAGGTGTTACAAAAGCGTTGGGTAAACGGCGTTTCCTCATTTCGTTTCTCAGACGTTGGTCCTGAGTGTCTCAATGAAGGATCGTGCTCTGCTTGTAAAGCTTTATTACAAGAACGGTGATTGTGCACGAGTGGTTCTGCGGAAGTTCAGGACTCTCAAGGGTATGAAAAAAGGCGCTGGACCGATGACTGTGAGAGGTCTGGTGAAAATGATGCAAAAATTCGAAAATACCGATTTTTCCCATCCGATGTGGTACGACCTTGCCGTGGTGGACGGGCTTACGTAGCTAACAGTATCACACGCGTACAGTCATGCACACTGAACATTACAGTTGGTTTATATCGTGTAACTTACGCCTTAGCCGTTGTTTTACGATTTGTCCTTTGTAGTCGAAATTCTGATGCTTAAAGCGCCATCTGTCGCTAAAATTTGGAACTTTTTTTTGGTTCATGTTCTTTCCCCCTTCTTTAATAATACGCTGTTAAATTTTGACGCCATTCTAACGAGTAGTTCGTTTTTTAGAGCGTTTTGAAACTCGGACTTTAATTATAATCACCCTGTATGTACCGATGATTTTATATTGTTTGATTTCAGTAAATATTGACATTTGAGCTTTACTTATTACAATTTTCAAAACGTAAACATTATGAAAATTATCAAAATAACGGTCTCTTAAAATATATAAATTTATTTTAAATTTCGAATATGTTTACCCTCGATAATAAAGAAACTGCATTCAAAAAGAACAAAGTTTTCGGAATGAAGTTTGGATATAAAATAACAATATTGGGTGATAAATAAAACTAATAATGACTGTGAAATGCAAACGTCTCAATGTCAATGACGTAAATCGCTACTGTTTAAAGACAAAATCTTTATTCTTGGCTATGGAAAATCAAAATAATTATGATTTTTATGCAATACTGACATCCATGTCAATTATTATACACTAAATTTATAATCTATGTTCAGGAGCTAAAATGAATCCCCTTGAATATCTGGAATCAAAGCAAGGTCTAAATATAGCTGTGCAAACAGTTTTTGTATAATAAAAAATAAATACTCCGTTATTTCAATCTTTACAATCAATATTTGTCTCAAACTGCATTATTCTTTATTTAATGTAAATGTATATTTTACATTTAACAAGGAAGGTCTTCATACGAGCAGACTCAAAAAATTCTGAAAAAATTACAGAATATTCTTCTCATGTGGATATATATGTTTATATATATGTATAAAATCAGTGGAATCCTTTTAAAACGTTCGTAAAAAGTAATGGGCATTCCGTTTACTTGGCGGTTTATCACCGGTTGTCGATGAAATAAAAATTAAAAAAATATTTTTTTATGTCAAATTTTTTTTAAGGTAAAAATGTTTCATGTTGAACTTCTATTACAAAAATATTTAAATAACTTTAGTTTTGTCAGTTTCAGTATGTTTTATCAGTAAATTTATCATATATATATGCTGAAAGTTAACTATAAAATATTATGAATTAAATAAAAAATATATCTATTCAATCTCAAAATGAAGTTCAAATAATCACTGTCGATTCCACTTTGTTGTTAGGGAAACAAAAACTTCTCCAATATTGGAATGTATTATTGCAGCACTCTTCATCTGGTCTTTATTTTGGAATACTCATAAATATATGAAAACATTTTTTACATCGGAAATTATTTTTACAGTGATAAAATTAAATAACAGCAGCAACAAGTGACATAAATATGAACTATAAAAAGAAAATATATGCATTAAACTCCTTAATTGTTTTAAATTTAAATTCTTAAATACCATTTACACGCATTTTAAAATCTACTGATAAAGAATTTTCAGTTACATTAAAATCGTTTGCTTTTGGCGAGGAAATGTGCTACTTGCCAAATCGAGTGACGTTTTCGTCTTTTCACGCCAAATATTAGAAAGTATTTTATTTTTTTTACAGAGTTTCTACTGTAATTCCGCCGCTAAATTTCGCTGATCCTTTATTACATATATAGGTAATTTAACTGTTTTTTTTTTAAATATTTTGAGTATGCCCAGTATGGAGACCTTAATTGTAAGTAATAAATTAATTATAACTAAAACAAAAATAAGAGAATTTCTTATTATAATGTACCCCTGCTGTCTGCGCTTACCCCTGAGCGCCGGGCAAAAGCGCAGAATTCTAATTTTGTTTTCTCTGCAATTTTTAAAAAATCCTAAAAAAAGACGTTTTTTTTTTTTTTTTTTTTTTTTTTTTTTTACTTGACATAAAAAATGTAATTACGTATTGGAGTATAAGACTAGGGAATATTAATAACATCAAAATATTTAAAAAATTCATTATATTTGTAGAAAAATATTAATTTAAAAAATGCTTTTTCCGCAGCAAAACCTACAGCATAATGAACGGAAAAATCAGTTCGCGGCAGTAAGAAGGTTAAAGAGTAAAAATAAATAAATAAATAAATAAATAAAGGATAATTGATTGAAATAAATGCATTTTTAAAAAGAACTATTTTAAATTGCGAGTGATTTCTTTAAAAAATCAGATCTTTAAAAATGAAATGGATATACAGTTTTAAATCTAACTTTCTGGCAAAAAACAATATTAATCATCGTCCGAGTGAGGGTAATCCATTCCTACAGAATTGAAAGATTGTGTCATTACCAACCATGCTATGGCCAATTGAAGAACATTAACTTATATTTGAAACAAACAATGTCATTTACGTGATGATATAAGTAAGGACACTTAAATATTCTTATTGAGCAATTTTTTTTTTTTTTTTTTTTTTTTTTTTTTTTTTTTTTTTACATCTTGCGGAACGCCGGGGACAAATTGAATTATTTTTTTTACAGAACTTTTTTTTGTCCCCAATGATACGCGCCACTATCAAATGTCTGTCCAACTGCAGTTAAGAACATGTCTTAAAATTGCTTTGAAATAAGTTAAATAAAAGCTTAGAAATATATATGTATACATAAATATTAGAATTCATATTGTCATGTGTTAAGATACAAATAATTTCTATCATTTCATTTTACAGGATGATTATAAATATTACTTTTTTCTATTCAGTTTATTGCTAATCTTCTAATTGCTTTCCTTACAAGATAAACATGAGGTCAATCCTGAAAAATATCAGTCAAAAACTTCACTGAAAATATGTGACTAAAAATGTTCTGAAAAAAATCGACAAATATTTCTCTAAATGTGTGACAAGAAGCTTAAATTCAGAAAAGTAAAGTGTGCTTGGTCATATAGAGTATATAAAATAATTTATCTCGGTTATAAATCAAATAGTCATTTAATAGGTTGATAAATATTTGTTTAAAAAATGAAATAGAATGTGTAGTTATATATATATATATAAAACACTTACCACTGAAAAAACCCCAAAACACGGTTGTCCAAATTATATCTGTTACAAAGAAACATGCAACTGTACTTAATGTTCCTAAAACACCTCCTGCTAATATTATGGGACGAACTCCATACTTTTGGCCAAATATTCCAACTACCGGCCCTGAAATAAAAGAATTTATAAAAGCAAACTTCATAATAAAATTAATCATCAGACAAAATGGATGTTCTAGAAAATATCTAAGAATTAGAAAAAAAAAAACTGCTTTATTTCAGTATGATGTAATATGTAATAAAATCCGAATAAAAGATGGAATGTTCCTTGCAATAATTATCATATGATACGAGGGAAAGTCATTAAATTACAAAAGATAATAAAAAATAATTTAACATGATAATGACTAGGAAATTTTTTTATTTTCCCACATAATCTCCAACAACAATAACCCACTTATCCATCATTTTATCAAAACACTAATTTCACTGCATAAAATTCTTTGGGTATAGCACTTTGACTATAGCGGGACTTCATGTCGTCTTCATCTGCAAATTTTTTGCAGATTAAACATTTCTGCAAATTGAAAATTTCCCCTCTACCTATTGTATACCAATTTACGAGACAGACACGTCTCTCAATAAACAGGTAACATTTCTTTATGAATATTATATGATTCAAATCCTTTCGCCCACAACTGCTCTTCTATCGTACAATCATTCAGCACCATCGCCAGTTTGAAACTGCATTACATACGCGTGTAAATACTATCTATTCAATATGAATTGAATATCATAAAACTGTATGGCACTGCGATGCATCACCACTTTTTGGAGATAGCTTTTACAATTGTAAAACATGCCACATACATTTTTCAGTTACTTAATGACTTACTCTCGTAATTTCAACTACACAATGTAAGAAAAATTTGCTATTCACTAAAAAAATGCTATTTACTGAATCAAATTTTGAGTATGTACATCAGTCTAAGCGTCTCTGCTTTAAACCCTTGACGGATGTTGGGATAGCTTTTATATTACTTAACTTTAATCAACAATTTGTATCAGATATTTTGAACAGAATTTTGCTTTTATAACTACTTTGAAAAAAAGAGTTAAAACTATGTTTAATTATTCGCAAACACATTTTTTTCTAAATTTTGGTGAAACGTGAATTTACCCCTGTAAGTTTTAAGGAGCTTAGAAATTTTTAAAATGACCAAAATTGCCTGGAGTTTCATCAAGGATTATAATGTCAATGACTAATGCAGACTGTTATATATATTTTGCTTTTATCTAATTATGTTTTAGAGAAATGAAAAGATTGTTTGTGTTGTTAAGAACAATAACTAAACTTATAACAATGTACGACAAAATTAATATTGCAAAATTATTTTTCCTACATATGTGGAGTACAGATTTGGTTTTCTTGTTGTCTTTTTACTTACCCATCATACGTAGTATAGGGTAAGTCTTGCAATCGTTTTCAAAATCGAAAAAATTTTTTTGACGGATTTACACGTTTTAGATAGTGGAGATTCCGAAAAACATATTTTTAGAAAAAAAAATTTGCCGTTCGTCTGTCTGTCTGTCTGTCAATCTGTCTGTCTGTAAACGCTCCATCTCCCGAACAAATTGAGATAGAGACTTGAAATTTTGTATGTAGTTAGTATGTAAGAATGGGACGAACCCTATTTAATATCAGCAACCTCGATTATCCGGAACTATTTTTTTCGGACTCTCGAAAAATTCGTTCTGATGAAAGGTATATAAAATTTTTCGAATTTTTTTGTCTTAAGGAATAGACGTAAAAGGCAATGAAATAACACACATTTTGCATATAGAACGAAGTCGATCGGATTATTAGTTGTTGAGATATTTGTAATCTTGTTTTCCACATTCTTCGATTTTTCATGACCCTGTATTTCATTCAAATTTCAATTCAGAAGTATATTTTAATTGGAAATGAGACGCTTAATTCGACGCAGTTAATTGTTAGTTAATAGAATTATTATTTTTGGAGTTATAAGGATGTTTCTTTTACGCAGTTCGGTACTACTTGAGTAGTTTGGCGTTTTATATAATTTGTCGAAATTGGTACATCAGCAGTTCTTTAATATAGCATTACTATGTATATTAACAATATTTAAATTTTGTTTATGAATTGCAATGCATTGTATAAATAGTTTCACATGTTTTATTTTCATATATATATCCATGATGGGTAAGTATTACGGTGGCCCCCAACGACTAGTTTTTTAACTAATTAAGTTCTATAGAAAATATAATAAAAAGTAGAAATTCATCAAACATCTATTTTTTGTTAAAATTTGATTAAAAAATGCTTATTTTCAGATATGGTTTGTTGTTTTATCACATTTATTTAACATTTAAAATAAAATAAAATAAGCTTTTTAAGAAAAAAATATCAACCGACTTCAAAAAAGCGCTAAAAAGAATTAAATAATTCTTTAAAATTCTCTAATGACAAAACGTTATCCAATAAGCACACATCGGATATCAGGTACCGGCATAAAAAATGATTAAATTTAATATGTATAATTTAATATCCACCAAACATTGATTTTAGAGATAATATTATTTTACAAGAGATGAATTGACATATTTATGATTTATTTTATGAATATATACATATAAAAAGTAATGAATTACTTTTTGAAGTTGGTGCCAAAAAATCACAATCGATAATGATTATCCCCATTTTAATTATGGTACTAGGCATAATTTAGCTACAATTCTTAATATACATCAAATAGTTTGGCACCAACTTCAAAAAGTAATTCATTACTTTTTATATGTATATATTCATAAAATAAATCATAAATATGTCAATTCATCTCTTGTAAAATAATATTATCTCTAAAATCAATGTTTGGTGGATATTAAATTATACATATTAAATTTAACCATTTTTTATGCCGGTACCTGATATCCGATGTGTGCTTATTGGATAACGTTTTGTCATTAGAGAATTTTAAAGAATTATTTAATTCTTTTTAGCGCTTTTTTGAAGTCGGTTGATATTTTTTTCTTAAAAAGCTTATTTTATTTCCTACTTTTTAGTTATGCATACCGTAATACATAATTATGTGTACTGGCACACGATAGTTCTTTGCAATGCATTATTAATGTACGCACTTTGCTAAGTTCTGATGTATTCAGTTTACTTGTCACTGTTTGATTGTCAACTTTTCTGAAACCACTTACAATATCGGTTAGTATCGTTGTGAATCTTAAGAATTTCTTTGTATGGTAACTTCTTCAGACAAGATCTGCCACTTCGAAAAGCTACCGCATTTATGAAATCTCAGTCTGCATCGAATCCTACGGTCATCGAAAGTGGGTATCAAAAGGTGACAATCCATCAAGTAAAGTGTCCTTACACATAAGAGCGCGACATAGTACTTCCATTATGAGCACGCAGCAAAATGACTTCATATATTAATGTATAGTAAAATGCTTTTCTAGTGTAGTAAGTCAAAAGTACTCCCCCTTCACTCAGAAAAAGGAAAAAGAAAAATTTTAGCAAACATCGCACTATGCTTCAATCGATAAACAGCAACAATCTAATAACTATACAGGCAGTAATGGCATCGGAAATGAGCAGTGGCAATTCGACGAGGAATCTGAAACTCATAACCAATACCTGGCTGCCTCTATAAGAGAGTGACAGCATTTGATTCCCAAATATTTCTTTTACAGACTCTTTTGTCCCAACAACACGGTTAAAAATCTGAAACTTTTGCTGTACACTGTTAAAAATCTGCTGTATTTTTTTGCTACGCACTCCAGCGCTTGTATAGAAAACGGTTACTTGACTGTATTAAGGAACATTGTCATAGGTCGCAGTAGAGACATTATATACAAGCGGCGGATTGCGTTGCGACAAAATGCAGCAGATTTTTAATAGTGTATCATCACTTTACCGCTTATATAGAAAACGATTAGTTAAATGCATTATGAAGGATTCTCATTGATAAAAATAAAGATATTCTATAAAAGCGATGGAGTGACGATGCAGCAAAAGTTGCAAATTTTTAACAGTGCATTGCATTGCCAGGCATTTTTTATTATGGAATTTGATGATGATTTCCAGGAAGAATTCCATTGTACTCGTATCAGAAGTTAACAATTTGGACGAAAATTGCCCGCTCAACAAGATGGTTGGTGACTAGTTTTTGTCCAGAATCGTTTCAACCAATTATATACTGTGCTACATGTGTCGTCACATTCATATCGAGGAATCCTACACTGTAAAAAAATTGACCCTTTTACTATATCATAACTCTATTGCTTTTATAGAAAACGATTACTTCACCCAATTACGAAGCATTCTCATGGGTCAAAAGAGAGATATTCTACAAAAGCAGGGGAGTGACGATGCAGCAAAAGGGTCACATGTTTTACAGTGACACTGTAATCGGAAATGAGCGGTGGCGTATTCGATGAAGAATCTGAAACTCATTATCTATACCTGGCTGCCTCTATAAGAGAGTGACAGCATTTGATTCCCAAATATTTCTTTTACAGACGCTTCTGTCTCAATTACTGTACAAAAACTTTGAGCCTTTTGCTGCAATATCAGTCCACCGCTTTTATAAAAAACGATTACTTTACTGTGTTATGGAGCATTCTCATTGGTCATAAAAGACATATTCTATTAAAGCTGTGGTGTGACGCTGCAGCAAATGGGTCAAATTTTTAACAATGTATCATGGAGCATTCTCATGGATTAAAGGAGAGATATTCTATAAAAGCGGGGGAGTGATGATACAACAAAAGGATCAAAATTTTTACAGTGTACACTGTAAAAAAATTGGCCCTTTTGCTGCATCGTCAATCCACCGCTTTTATTGAAAACGATTACTTCAGCCTATCGTGGAGAATTCTCATGGGTCAAGAGAGAGATATTCTATAAAAACAGGGGAGTGATTATGCAGCAAAAGGGTCAATTTTTTTACAGTGTATGTATGTAAATGTGAACCTTGTCCAGTTAGGATTTCACACTTTGAAAAGATCGTGTGTCTATGTAAGTGTAACTTGAAAACAGGAAAAATGAACGTTTCTAATTGGTCGATTGCTTCGAAAAGTTATTGAATTTTATTGTTTTAATTTTTTAAAAAGTTCTAATCAACAGATTTTTATGAAATTTGAATGGGACCACATGGGCCCCATACGCTTTCAAACAAAAAAAGAATTATCAAAATCGGTTCATATTTATGAAAGTTGTGCGTGAACAACAAATACATACAGGTCGAAATCATAACCTCCTTCTTGAAGTCGGTTAATAACTTCTAAATACAATAATTTGTTCTAAAGTAATTGTCGCAGAACCTATGAAAATCAGTGTTTCGTAATAACTGATGTTAATATTTTACTTTCGCAGGTATCGCCGATATGCGTGGCTGATAAGACAGTAATTTCAGAAGTCAGAACCATAGAAATTTTTCTGTAAGATTAACTATAAAACGCTTTTAATGCTTAAAAGTACAAAAATAGAAATGCATTTATTTCACACTCAGTTATTCTGTTGCCCTTAAATAAATACATAAATAAAGCAAAAAATAGCAAACGATTTAAATTTAATTGCATTTTGTAACTATACTAATTACGTTTTTCTGTAAAAATGTTGAGAAACAAAAGGACTTAAAAAAACTAGCTGTCTTTTTTAAATTGCAATTAGAGAAGGAATATTTTGATAGTTTTTAATCGTTAAAAATTTGAATGAAAATATTTGGATCTTTTGTTTTTTATTTTAAGAATCTGCTCCATCTAAAACATGTGCTAAAAAAAACTCATGTTTTATTGGATTCATACAAAACAAAAAATGCATATTATCCAAGAAATCAATAGAAATTACAAAGCAAACAAAAAAAGTCATAAAAAATGCATTTTAATCAAAAAATTTATAGAAATTCAAATAAATTGGAAAATATTGAGCTCGAGCTGTGAATTAGACTGTCAGTTGTCTGATTCTTTTCATTAAACTTAAAATCCCGCATATCATACAAAACATGTATATTATTCACGAAATGAATAGGAATTACACAGATTAATAGAAATTACAAGGTTCATACAAAACAAAAAAATATATTAATCATGAAATTAATAGAAATTATAAGAAATAGGAAATATTGAGCTTGAGCTATGACTGAGACTGCTAATTGTTTGATTAATTTAATTAAACATAAAACCCCGCATATAGTATGGACACACTCTTGAATCTATTTTAAGCCTCTGGTTGCCTGAAAATTTTGACTGTATTCAGTGAAGTTCCTCCAACGGTAAATTATAATTAAGCTAGAAAATGTATAATAGACTTGTAAAAATTTGATGAGAAAATATTTAAACTAAACAAACAAACAAAAAAAAAAAATATGGTATGAAATTTAAGTTATCAGGAGGAAGAATTTCAAAACAGATTATGACATTACGCGATGAAAAAATAAATTTTAATTTCATTTGAAATATCGTTGCAATAGTTTCTTCCTATTTGTCAAAGTGAAGCAATGGACAGATGTTTCTAATTTTCTAAATGCGTTTTTTCTGCAAAGAAGATCGATACACATTTCAATACTCAGGACAAAGTAAAAACAATGATAGAAAAATCACTTGGAGCAAAAAGATATTCATTGTAACATTTTAGAACCAATGTTTTTAGACCAACGTTTAGAATCAAGTCCAACGTTTTTAGATTTTCCTCAAATCCCTGATAATGCGATTTTCTCAAAAAGTATTATTGAAAATTTTGTTTGTTAAAATACTTATAAGAAATTTTCAAATTTTATTTTCTTTATTTAAAGTGAAAAAAAGGGTTGTACGTGAAAACCATTTTATTACCAAAATATTTGTGATATCAAAACCTTCACATTCTCAGAGAAATTGAATTACAATACAATGCTTCCATGAACATTGTTTTCTTTCGGAATAGCGTAAATAATTTCAGATTGTGCACGAAAAATACACGTGCAGAAATACAAATAAATGTATCAAAAAATTACTTCCTTTATTAAACGTATATTCGTTCGAAAAATCTACCTGAAAGCTTTGGGCATATTAATGACAAATGTGTAAATCGGTTGGATGTCAAAACTGATTTATGACTACCGGAATCCATGCATACCGGAAAAAACGCATGAAACGTTTAGTAGGGGAAAAAAAAAACTTAACTTTAACCTAAAATCTTAAACAGTAGTGTGACTTTTTTATCTTTTAAAAAGTATGCATTAATTAATTTTCTTATTAAAGGATTTTTATTTCGCCAGCACTTTGAACAAATCATTAGTCAATATATTAAGGATATGTGTAATGAAAAATAATAAGTTGAATATTTAAAAATTATTTCTTATCTTAACATAAACAATGTTAGGTGCCCGTTAAACACATATCACTTCACATTTCTACGAGATCAAGAAGATCACAAAGATTAAGAACCACTGTTCTAGTGTAAAAGCTCTGAATAAGAAAGAAAATTCCATTGATAATCATAGTATTTCTTACTAATAGTGAAATTACATTTAATTAACTGAGCTTATATCACTTTCGAATGAATTTTATTGGGGTACTTCAGAAGTCATCATATGCCTCTAATAATTGTATGAATGCGTAATACATTTCTTTCGGGACACTCTTTATAAAGCAAATTTATTAATTTCTTATTTTGTTATAAAAATAATGAAAACAATTACATTTTTAATTAAAAAGAGGGTTTACAACATTACCTAATAAATTCCTCGAAATTAATCTAATAGTAAAAGGTAAAGATGCTCGCATACGGTCTGTATGAAATACATCTATAAATTCTACATATAAAATGCCTGATGCTCGATTTATTCCGGCCATAATGAAATTGATGAAGAATGCTGCAGCCGCAACTCCCCAGGCCTCCAGTCCATCGGGTCCGGATCTTTGGAGCCTGCGAAATAGAAATAAATTTTTTGTAAAGTGAAAAACAGTAATATTATTTTACAAAATACTGAAAAAATATTCTAGAAGATACACAGAAGAAGAGAAGGACTGATGATATATCAAATACATATCTATTGAACATTACTTCGAACTGACTCATACCTGTAGTAATGCAATTCTGTGCTAGGCTGTATAAATTTAGGATTTAACTTTTAAAGTTTTTTTTTTAATTCAAAATCAATCAACACCATGCCGCAAAGTGCTCTGTCCCCTCCTCTCATAATTCACAATGAGACACTTCTTGAAATACCTTTTACTTAGGTATCTCCAGTTGTATATAAAAGAAAAGTATAAAGTTAGTATTTAACAGTACTTTCAACAGTTGTACCAACATATGCACAGCACGAAATAATACAACTTAGAGATTACATTTTTAAAGCACAGATAAAAGTTGAAATTAACAATGTATTAAAAACCTCCATATTTTTATATTTATTATAAAAATTGTTCTTAAAAGTAATCTCTGAATAAAGCTGTTTTTTTTTTTAAACAAAATCATTAAGTACATTTTTATATGCGCATGAAAGTTACAGACATTAACATTTAAGTATTTTAGAAATCAAGTTAGATTTTTCATTGTTCTGTTAGTGGATTGCATTTCGAGTTGTAATATATTTCTTCCCAAAGAAGACCATTACCTAAAGTGTATTAAATTATTATACAAGTTTGATTTATAAATTGCCAATATTAATGCAATTTGCTTGACCTTTTTAAGAAATTATTTTTGATTTTTTCGTATCTAAATCAGAATAGCTCAAAAATTTGTGCATTTATGAAAGAAAATGGCTTTATGAATGTGTCAGAAAACATATAGTATGGATCTGGGAAGAGCAATACATAAATAAAAGAAAAACATATTAATATAATCATCTAATCCTGAAAATATTCGGTTCAATACACACAAATAATTGGCAACATATATTTGGCTGAAGCATATGGTGAGCAGTATTTAACTAAGCTATTCAGTATTTAGCTAAGCGAATATTCCACAAAGGGCCGAACACCAAATAATTATGCAATGTTCGCTATGTCTCTAATATGCAGTAGTTTTTTAAATTACATTGAAAATATTATATAGCCATTATTTTAATGCAATGCATTGAAAGTAATAAATTAGTATTTTATTAAATAAATAACACATTTTTTCGTATATTACTACAATTATATTTTAATTAAATGATAATACATTTATAGTGCCATCTACATTTATTGCAGCATCTTAAAGAATAATTTGTTTATCATTCAAACAATAAAATTTGGCTTAAGGGGTCTTGTACCTTTGAAACTCGTTGAAAAATCAACAAAAACATTGAAATTTTAATTTTGCGTATCTCCATTATTTTTTTATGTATTGACATGAAATTGTGGGTTTTGATTAAACAGATTATGTGTTTTAATATAATACCACTAGATACTGACTAGTCTTTTAGAGAATTTGTGTATTATTGAAATTAAAAGATATATTTTTTTCACTCTGTAAGTCATTTCGCGCACGATATCTTGAGAACGCATGTATGGATTAATATGAAATTTAGTGTAATTATTAAACAGATATGTGTGTTTAAAATTATGTACTTTTAAGTATTTAGAGTGATAATAATTTTAGTTATGCCTAGTTTTATTGATTAAAAAACATTTTTTTTTCTAAACAAAAATATTGATTTTTTATAGTTATTGAAATAATTTTGATCTAAGAGCAGTTCATTTTAAAAATACATATATGCCGATTATATGCATTAAATTTTATAAAAGTCCACACATAAGTTCTCAAGAATCATGCGCGCAATGACTTACAGAGTGAAACAAAAAAATGTTTTAAATTCAACAGTACACAAATTCTACAAAAGACTAGTTAGTGTCTAGGTTACTGTATTAAAACACATAATCTGTTTAATCAAAATCCAAAGTTTATGTTTATACATAAAAAAATAAAGGAGTTACACTAATTCAAACTTTCAATGTTTTTATTGATTTTCAACGAGTTAAAAAAGGTACTAGAACCCTTAATTCGGTACAGTGAAAAAAGTGAAGATTAGAGTCATCAAAAAACATAAACAGTGTTATTGCTTTATGATCATATTCTTCTTACTGACATATTCGAATGTAAAAGGAAAAAAAAAACAAACAAAAAAAAAAACACTTTTTGAGGCATGGAAAAAAAGACATTGTTCATTGAAAAATATTATTTTGTCGTTCAAAGGATGAGATATAGGGTCAGGTGGGGTAATTATGACCTGGAGGTAATTCGGACCGTATCCATATTGGAGCAAACCGTGTATGGTAAAATTTTGTTTCACCTTAGATTTTAATTTAATAATGTATTTTTCATTTTAGATATTTTTTATCAATATTCTGAAGCATTTTTGAGATCCGAATAGCAATTTGAAACAAAGTCTATTAATTTTGATGGGATAATTATAACCGACCTTTTAACTGAAAAAGAAAACAGCTATGAAAATTAAAACTTTTAATAGGTTTTCTTAAAGTGTCAAAGTTACCTCCTATGCAATAAAAATACCACATTTAATAATAGAAAAAAGTAAAAAAAAAATAAATAGCAATGTTGAAAATGAACAAACTAGTCATAATTACCTCTCCTGACCCTATAATATGTAATTTAATTACAAAACGATTGATACATTCTTTAATATATATATATATATATATATTGTTTCTGGAAAATGAGCATAGAAAAAAACAAAAGATACTTTTTAAGTAATACTTTGAGAAGCATAGAACTTGCTATATTACAAAAAAAAAAAAAAAAAAAAAGAAGAGAGAGAGGAAAAGGAACGGCATAACGGTATAAAGCGTACATTTAAAATTTTAAACTTTTATTTATTTAATTGCTTAAAAAAATAATTCCTTTTTTTTTGTATGATCACAAAATATAAACAGTATTACTGCTTTATGAAAATATTCTTCTTGCTGTCATATTCCAATTAAAAAAATCTTTTGGGGGCATGGGAAAAAAATATTGTTCATTAAGAAATATTATTTTGCAATTTAAATGATCTGATCTTATATATAATAAGTTATTTAATTACAAAGAAAAAAACAATGTATTTGGAAAATTAACATAGAAAAAAAGGTACTTTTTAAGTAATATTTCGTGAAGTATAGAACTAGTTATAATACTAGAGAAAGAAGGAGGACCAGATTGCAGTATAAAGAAGACATCTAAAATTTTAAATTTTGTCTATTTAGTTGCATGAAAAAATAATTCAGATTTTTTTGGTGTGTCCATTTTTTATTGTATATGCATTTTTTAATTTGTTTAAAATATATGTTCACCAAATAGTTGTGTTTTTTTCTCACCAAGAAATAGGTTAAGGACGGGTGGGAATGCCCAAGTTGACTCCAAAGATTGTCTTGCAATCAAAAATAATTTCACTCATCTACTTTAAAATTTTAATGAAATTGTATAAATGTTTCGGTAATAGACACCTTACCATGATTTTAGTTGAAAAAATAACCAGAAAAAATTCAGCTATTATTAATTTATCTTAATTTTATCCGAATGTATATACCAAGTTACTGTTCACAATTTTAGTGATTTCAAAACAGAAAATAATTTTGACAATTCTAATGTTTTTCAGTGGAAAAATTACTGAATGATCTAAGAGGTAGTTTTAATTAACTAGTTTATATTTTCTCTTAAAAAATAATTGTTTTTGTTTTCATAATAACAGAAACCATTCAATTTTATATACTAATAGCCTTTTACAAAATTTATTTCAGTTTAAAAATTTTTAAACCAGTATACATTACTGGAATACTAAACTTGTGAATTAATAGTAATACACACTTTATGTGACCATAAATTGAAAATCCAATTTGAGTAATAATGCATACATATTTTGATTTAACCGAAAAGCTAAATAATACAATTTAATTTCAAATATATAATAAAAATATAATTTACAACTAATGTTTTTTTTTTTTCTAATTACTATTATGTGGTTAATAAATATTTAACATTAACCTTTCGCAGGGCGCGCAAATTTTCATCACATGAGCGGGCGAGCGTTGTAAATTGTACAACAGGCGAAAAAGAATCAATTATTGCTGCTTTTTTAGGTGCGTTCGTAATTATATAATACGTAGCACCTATAGTGGTCGTTCAGTCCGTCCGTCTGTCCGTCCGCATATAACAACGCAAAAACTACCCAACCGAATCGTTTGAAATTTAAAATACATAATTATTGCATAATTTTGTTGAGTCATTTCAAATTTTATGAAACTCGGATGCATAGATCAATTACAGGGGCAATCAAAAGTATTCCATTACATTACGGTCAATGGGGAAAAAAGTTTCAAATGCATTTTAATTGTTTGAAATTTAAAATACGCAATTATTACATAATTATGTCGAGTTATTTCAAATATTTTGATAATCGTGTGCATAGATCAATTACAGGGGCAATCAAAAGTATTCAATTACATTATGGTCAATTAGGAAAAAGTTTCAAATATATTCTATACGTTTGAAATTTAAAATACATAATTATTACATAATTTTGTCGAGTTATTTCAAATTTTATGAAAATTGGATGCATAGATCAATTACAGGGGCAATCAAAAGTATTCCATTACATTACGGTCAAAGGGGACAAAAGTTTCAAATGCATTTTAATCGTTTGAAATTTAAAATACGTAATTATTACATAATTATGTCGAGTTATTTCAAATATTTTGATAATCGTGCGCATAGATCAATTACAGGGGCAATCAAAAGTATTCCATTACATTACGGTCAATGGGGAAAAAAGTTTCAAATGCATTTTAATTGTTTGAAATTTAAAATACGCAATTATTACATAATTATGTCGAGTTATTTCAAATATTTTGATAATCGTGTGCATAGATCAATTACAGGGGCAATCAAAAGTATTCAATTACATTATGGTCAATTAGGAAAAAGTTTCAAATATATTCTATACGTTTGAAATTTAAAATACATAATTATTACATAATTTTGTCGAGTTATTTCAAATTTTATGAAAATTGGATGCATAGATCAATTACAGGGGCAATCAAAAGTATTCCATTACATTACGGTCAAAGGGGACAAAAGTTTCAAATGCATTTTAATCGTTTGAAATTTAAAATACGTAATTATTACATAATTATGTCGAGTTATTTCAAATATTTTGATAATCGTGCGCATAGATCAATTACAGGGGCAATCAAAATTATTCAATTACATTATGGTCAATGGGGAAAAAGTTTCAAATATATTCTATACGTTTGAAATTTAAAATACATAATTATTACATAATTTTGTCGAGTTATTTCAAATTTTATGAAAATCGGATGCATAGATCAATTACAGGGACAATCAAAAGTATTCCGTTACATTGCGGTCAATGGGAAAAAAGGTTTCAAATGCATTTTAATCGTGTTACACTCATGCGAACTTAATAAAATTTATATGCAACTATAAAGTACATATTATAATATACATCATACATAATTTGTGGTGCAAAGAACATTTGTTATTGATTTACAAGGCCACACAAAAGTATTCCATTACATAATGGTATAGGGAGAACATTGTTTGATGAGCGTTTTAATTGTAATTCACTGTTAACAATTTTATGAGATTGATATATGAAAGTAATATTTTTAAAACTTCGTTATCGTACGAACGCACCTAATTTGCTACGCTTCACGTGCAATTTCCAACTTGTTTACATTTTACAAATACTTTAGCATGCAAATGTCATATAAGATATCTCTGATCATAATTTATGAAAGCATTTCACAATGCACTTATTTTGTTGTACTAAAGCAGAAGTTTAGATATATAAAAAACTACTTACTACTACAATCACAAAGAATAAAAACAAGTAATGAATTACTAAGCAAGAATTAAGTCATTTCGGATTTACATAATTAGTCCTAAATTTCATCTATATTAGTTGTTTCATATATCAAGCATAAGATTTGCTTTTTTGAAGGCTGTTTGCAGATAAACCACGCGCATTTTATTTATTTAAACTTTCCTTAAATGCCTGATTGTCACAAAAATTTTTATATGTAATATTCTGACATTCAGTATTTTAAATCATTTCTCTAAATTAATTTAATACTAATCATATGATAATGACAAAAATCAAATTAACAATTAATCCCTGTTATAAATATTATTTTATTCAATATTGATATTATTAATCTATAAATTATTCATTTTATTTCATTTTATGCTTTCATAGAACTGTAATTTTAAATACAATAATAAAAAAAATAAGATTTTTTTATTTTATTCTATTTTATTTTGTATTTGTATATATATATTTTATTTTTATATATTTTTTTATTTTTTATTTTTCTTGTTCTTGTTTATTTATTTATTTTTACTTATTTATTTATTTTATTGTGAATATTATTTTTTATACTGTGCATTATTATATTTTCGGATATTATGGTTTATTCCACTTTAACAACTAAATTTGCTTTCGTAATTGAAAATTCCACTATCAGATTGGTCAAATATTGTTTATAGAATACAATATTAAAAGACTATGAAATAAAAATTTTAAAACTAATAATTAAAAAATATATTCAATGCATTAAAGTTACGACTCACAAATTTCGTTTCAGAAGGGGAAATATGACTATGATATTAGTTCAATATTGTTGATGCATAGAATATTGAAAAAAAAAATATATTAAATTATTTTTAATTAATATTTAAAAAGTACTAAAAAATGTATTAAGTGTGTATTTGACAAATTTTATTTCACAGTGCGAAATGTGGTTATGACATTTATTAAACATAGTTGATTTGTCAATATAAAAAAACTGCATTTTTTTTTCAAAACTAATAAGTCAAAAATAATACTTTTTATTTTATTTTTATATATTTTTTTATTTTTATGTAAGTATTTTATTATTAATATTATTATTATTATTATTTTGTAATGAATATTATTTTTTTATGCTGCCCATTATTAGATTTTTGGAAATTATGATTTACTCATCTTTAACAATTAAATTTGGTTTCGGAATGGGAAATGCCACTATGAAATTGGTTGAATATTTGTTCATATATACATTATTAAAAAAACTGTGAAATAATTTTTTTAAGACCAATCATAAAATATATATATATTAAAAAAACTTATTAAATGCGTGTTTCACAAATTTGGTTTCAGAATGGGAAATATGACTATGATATTAGTTCAGTACATAGAATATTGGAAAAATTGTAAGAATTTTTTTTTTTTAAACTAATGATTAAAATACTTAACGTGCGAATTGGATCTTGCTATCTAAGCGTAGAACCAACATTGCGAAAAATATCCAAGCCGGGAATCGAACCCGGAACCCTTTGGAATAGCGCTCCACCATTTAAGCTACGGGGACGCTGCCTAACTTGACATTTCTCACGCCTATATGTTGGTAAGGTTGCAATGCAGAACAGGATTGAATAGTCTTGATAATGAGTACACAATCTTTTTTTTTATATTATTTTTTATTAATATTTAAAAAGTATTTTTAAAGAAAATCATTAAGGGTGTATTTCACAAATTTTATTTCACAATGGGAAATACAGTTATGATACTGGTTAAACTTTGTTGATAATACCAGATTAAAAAGCTGTAACATTTTTTTAAACTAATAATTCAAAAATAATATATTTTTATTTATTTTATTTATTTATTTTTATTTATATATTTATATTATTTTTACATATATATATATATTTTATTATTGTTGTTATTTTTTCTAATGAATATTCTTTTTTATGCTGATAGATACTGGTTAAACATTGTTCATAAAACCAGTATTATAAAGCTGTAATACATATTTTTTAAACTAATAATTCAAAAATAATATATTTTCCTTTTATTTATTTATTTTTATTTAAATATATTTTTTTACCTATATTTTTATTTTTATCATTGTTGTTATTTTTTTTCTAGTGAATATTCTTTTTTATGCTGCCATTTATTAGATTTTTGGATATTATTATTTATTCCCCTTTTACAATTAAATTTTGTTTCGCAATCGGAAATGTCACTATGAGATTGGTTAAACATTGTTTAAATACACAATATTAAAAAACTGTGATATGAAAGTTTTAAAGCTAATAATGAAAAAATATATATATATTTAAAAAATATATTAAGGGTGTGTTTCAAAAATTTTGTTTCAGAATGGGAAATATGACTATGATGTTAGTTTAGTATTGTTGATGCATATGATATTGGGAAAAGTGTATGAAATTATTTTCAACTAATACTTAAAATGTATTTTAAAACATCATTAAGGTGCGTATTTTAAAAATTTTATTTCACAATGGGAAATGTGGTTGTGACATTGGTTAAACCTTGTTGATATTACCAATATCAAAAAACGGTAATTTTTTTAAAAACTAACAATAATAAAATAATATTTATTTTATTTTTTTTATTTCTACATAAGTACTTTATTATTATTATTATTTTGTAGTGAATATTATTTTTTATTCCATCCATTATTAGATTTTTGTACATTATTATTTATTCAACTTTAACAACTAAATTTGATTCATGCCACTATGAAATTGGTTAAATATTTTTATACATACATTATTAAAAAACTATGAAATAAAATTTTGAAAACTGATAATTAAATAAAGATATTAAAAAATTACTAAGGGTGTGTTTCATAAGTTTTGCTTTAAATTGGGAAATATGACTAGGATATTAGTTTAATATTGCTGATGCATAGAATATTAGAAAAACTGTAAGAGATTTTTTTAAGTATAATTAATATTAATAATTAACTTTTTTAATAATATTTAAAAAGTACTTTTTAAAGAAATTCATTATGGGTGTATTTCACAAATTTCATTTCACAATGAAAGACGTGGTTATGATACTGGTTGACCATTGTTGATATAACAAGGAATAAAAAGTGTATTTTTTTTTCGAAACTAATCTTTCAATAATAATACTTTTTTATTTTATTATATTTATATATATAGATTTTATTTTTGCATCTATATGTCACTATTATTATTATTATTTTGTTGTGAATATAATTTTTTATGCTGTCCATTATTAGACTTCTGGATAATAGTTTATTGCACTTTAAAAGTTACATTTGTTTTCGCGATGGGAAATGCCACTTTGAAATTGGTTTAACAGTGTTTATACATACATTATTAAAAAACTATGAAATAAAATTTTTAAATTAATAATTAAGAAAAACATTAAAAAAATTCATAAAGGGTGTGTTTTATAAATTTTGTTTCAAAATGGGAAATATGACTATGAAATTAGTTTAATATTGCTCATACATAGAATATTAGAAAAGTTGTAAGATTTCTTTTTAAATTAATATTTAAAAAGTATTTTTCAAAGAAATTCATTAAAGGGTATATTTCACAATGTCAAATGTGGTTATGATACTGGATCAAAAATGTTAATAATACAAGTTTTTTAAACTAATAATTCAAAAATAATATATTTTTATTTTATTTTATTTATTTATTTATTTTTATATCTATATTTATTTTCACATATATTTTAAATTTTTATTTATTTTTATTGAATATTCTTTTTTATGCTGTCAGATACTGGTTAAACATTGTTGATAATACCAGTATTAAAAAGATGTAATATTTTTTTAATTAATAATTTAAAAGTAATAGGTTTTTTATTGACTTATTTATTTTTATTTAAATATATTTTTTATTTTTGCATACATTTTAATTTTTATTATTGTTGTTGTTTTTTTGCTAGTGAATATTTTTTTTTATGATGCCAATTATTAGATTTTTGTATATTATGATTTATTCCACTTTTACAATTAAATTTTGTTTCGTAAAGAGAAATTTCATTATGAAATTGGTTAAATATTATTTGATATGCAATATTAAAAACTATGAAATAAAAATTTTAAAACCAATATTTCAAAAATAATTTTAAAAAATTCATTAAAGGTGCTTTTCTCACACACACACACACACAAACACACACATATATATATATTCATAATGGGAAATATGACTATGTTATTAGTTCAATATTGCTGATACATAGAATGTTACAAAAATTTGTAATAAATTATATTTAACTAATATTTGAAAAATATAATTTTTCTTAAATAAATTCATTAAGGGTGTATTTTATAATTTTTCATTGTGGGAAATGTGGTTAAACATTGTTGATATTACCAGTATTAAAAAACTGTATTTTATTTCAAACTGATAATTCAAAATAATATTTTAATTTATTACGTTATTACGGCCAATATTTAAACCAGTACGATAAAATTTAAAATAGAGCAATCAAAACAAGTAGGAGTAGAAATCAAAATTATCACAATCTGCACCTTTTTAAAATTTGCACTGTAAAATAAAATATAAATAAATAAATAAAAATAATACAAAATATCAACGTTTAAAAAATAGAGGTTTTAAAAAATACAATTTTTCAAGACTTTTCAAAAGGTTTTAAATAATTATGTAGTTTTTTTTTTTTTTTTTTTTTTTTCAAAATTCAGTTTTATTTGAACTCTGAAATGCAATGAGTTCATTTTTGAACCATATTTTCAAAAAAATAAAAGTAAACTGTGCCCTTAATCTTTTTTTTTTTTTTTAGAATTTTTTATTTTATTTTATTTTATTTTTAATTTACGTGAAAAATGTTCTAAAATAGGCATTTCAGGTCCATATCACTCAATAAATAAATAAATATAAATAAATAAATAAAGTGTTTTAAAATTACTATTTAATCTAGAAAAACTCAAATTCCTAATTTTTTTTTTTTTTTTGTAATGGCAATAACCAAAATTAATGCACCATTATACTTTTGTGCCGTAAATCAAGAAACCTCTACAATTACTAAGAATTTTTTAGGAAACTGGGATGTCTAGAACATTTTATGTAACTGCAATCTGGGATGAAGATAGTATGATTACTGTAATTTTAGTACATTCTTTTCTAAAGTTACAGATTTCTGAAATAAAAAACTAGTTAGAAAAGTTAGTTTTGTAGATTTACCTAATTTTTTATACAGTGTACAGGTAAAGTATACAGATTTCTGTAACTATACATCACTACAATTACATATATTTGTATAGTGTACAAAGTACTGATTTTTAAATAGATTAAACTTAAATTTTGAACTGCTCATTGATAAATAAAAAATAAAAATTACGTATCGTAATTTAATCAAAAATTAACTTACTTTTTTCCTTTTTGCAACCATAGCTCGTTTTCCATGATGATATTAAACACGTTCGAAATTCACCGATATCCTTTTCGCACATATCTGTAACGTTATCTTCTTCTAATTAAACTGGCTAATAGTGCAGTAAACTTTGCTATTTCAGATGAGTTCCATATGAAAAAAAAAAACCGGTCTTGCCGAAACAATGCTGTTTTCTGGGAACTCGATCTTTCTATGCATGAAAGATCGAGGTCACGTGGTTCATTAACGCGAGAAATACACGTTTTGATGAAACCAGTTCAATGTCATTCATGACAATTATTTCACAGCTGACTCATGTTGCGGCTTCAATGCGGATTACGCAATTCTCATTATTTATGCGTAAGCTTTTAGAAATTAAAGATTACTTTTTAACAATTCGCTTTTTCGTTTTTAACGAAATAAATAATTTAAAAATAATTTTTAAATTAAAGAGGAAAACAGCTGTTAATAATCTAAAAGTTCGTTTCACACCGCTTCGTATTCTCCTAAGGGATGACGTCATAGTTTGGCGACGGTATTGATCGCGGAATTTTCGGGAGTATCGCCAAAAATGATGCAATCACAGGTAGATAAATAGAGCGGGTGAGGGTAGTGTGGAATAATAGTCGTATTTCGTAGGTTTTTTCCACCCTTCTTCAAGAGTGTAATGCTATTTTAAATTATATAATTGTCTGTTATTATCAAAACTCATTTTAAAGCTCACGAGAATTAAAAAAAAAAAAAAAAAAAAAAGAAAGAAAGAAAGAAAGAAAAAGAAAAGAAAAAATACCAAATTATACATTAACAAATGTACGGAAACTTATAATATTAAACCTTTTGTCACAATAAAAAGTGTGCCTACTTCAATTATTTTGGAAGTTTCAGATTATTTAAAAACAGTCTTGCAATGGTTAGTCTATGATTGATCGAGAAATTTTCTGGATTTGCGGAATATCGCCAAGTATGATGCAATCACAGGTAGATAAATGCAACGGATGAAGGTACTGTGGAATAATACACTAGCAGTGTTTTGTGGGGGTTTTCTCCCCTCCTATTAGAGAGCAGTGCTATTTTAAATTATATAATTGTTTGTTATTATTTTAATTTATTTTAAAGCTCACAGGAATTTAAAAAAAAATAAAATAAAGGGAAATTTATCATACTGAGTATTAAAAAATGTAGGAAAATTTTAATATGATATTAAATCTTTTGACAAAATAAAACTTGTGTCTGCTTTAGGAAGATTCGGATTATTTAAAGATAGTATTTCAATGGTTGATCAATAACATATCCACCCTCCTCTATATTAAGCAAAATAAATAAATAAAGTTGAATTAAATTAAAAACAATTAACTTAACTTAACTTAAATTAAAATATTATTATAAATAAATAAATAAATATGCACGGAATAAATTTTTATAAAATAATTTCGATGAACTAATTATCATTCAGTGTAATTATTCATTCATTATTATGTGTTTATAATATATATACGAGTATATAATTATACACATAATTAAATTAAAAAGAAACTTAAATAAAACTTTAATCCAGTAGTCATGACACTTTCTCTGTGATTTTAAATATGTAGAATTTGGAAGGAAATAATGTCTATAGTGTTGTTAAGCTTGAAATATTATGATGAATTTATTAAATCAATTTCACCTGAAAAAAAAAAAAAAAAAAAAAAAAAAAAAAAAAAAAAAATCGTAAAAACAGAGATTTTGTTTTGTCAAATAATTTTTGGTATGTTTTTTTCCCCTTTGTTTTTACAATAGATTTACAGAACTTTCTACTTAAAAAAGTTTTTATTTTTTTAGGGGAATTGTACGATCTGCGACCTGAAATGCCTATTTTAAAGTATGTTTCACGTAAATAAAACAATACTTTCTACAAAAATAAATAAACAAACAAATAAAATAGAATAAAGTAAGTAAATAAATAAAGTAAAATAGAATAAAGTAAGTAAGTAAATAAATAAATAAATAATAAAAATATGTGGACAGTTTACTTTTTCAACAATTTTGCTTATTTTTTAAAATATAGTTCAAATGATGCACTCACTGCATCTCAATGTGTAGTAGTTAATTAAATAAAAGTGAATTTTGAAAAAAAAATTAACAGCATAAATATTTAAATTTAAAAAATGTTTTTTTATTATATAAAAAAAGTTTATATATATATATATATATATATATATATATATATATATATATATATATATATATATATATATATATATATATATATATATATATATATATATATATATATATATATATATATATATATATATATATATATATATATATATATATATATATTGAAGATTTTTAAATATGTATAGCACGAGACTGAGCATCGGTTTTTTAAGAAATCTAACATTTCATTTAACATAGTTTTTTTTACTGATATCTTTTATTTAAAAGGAGGAAATCTAACATATTTTCGTATACTACATTTTTTTAAAATAAAAAAGGATGCAGGCTAACTCATTGCCCAGATTTACAACATGTATTATAAAGAACATACTCAAAAAAGTTTAAATGTCTATCTCATATGCAAGAAGAAAAAAAAAAACTAGCAATTTTAAAACAAAATACTGGCAAAAATATGAGCATAGAGGAAACGCTTTTAAAGTTTTAATTTGTATTGGTATTTGCGCTGGGTGCATTAAAAAAATTCACAATGTTTCACGATATAATTGCCGCATCAGTAAAAATGAAATATCAATATTTTCACAATTAAATAAGCTTTCCTTTAATTTTAAAGAAAGAAAATCGCATTTTTAAATCAATTTTCTGGTAAACTGTTTCTTTAATGTGATCATAAGTCACTATAAACTAGACAGTACAATGCAGAGGGCTGCTTGAAACCGAAATTTCTGCTCAAGGTCACTCCGTAAACAACCATAACAACGGCCCTGCACACACACACCACAACCACCACAAATAAATAAATAAAATAAACAAATACAAATAATAATCTGTCAACTTGGAATTTCATCCACCCTATATACTTCGATTCGAACTTTGAATAATGGAACCTACACATGAACTGGCTGAAAAATAACCGATATTTTAGTAAAATTATTAAAAAATAGCCTATCAATATATCAGTTTCATCCTTTTTTTTTGTGTAAAAATTACAAATGTACATTCATTTATATTAAAAAAAAAAAAAAAAAAAAAAAAAAAAAAAAAAAACTTCTCATTTGATAAATAATAAAGGCTTTATTTAAAAAAATCGTTTCAACCCGAAACTCACCTGAAAAATTCAAAGCCAATGTGTATTTCACGTCTACTCTTGCGAGATTACGACAAGATTATAGTTAAAGAAACTTAAGTTTTCGTAAACATCTGGGAATAATAAAATATGATTAGAAGGTTTTTTTATTATTATTACAATTAATTCTTCTTTCATTTTTAATGATTTTTCTCTAATGATTTGAAAATAAGATAGTTTGATAATTTCAATGCACTTAAGAAAGGAAAAAAATAGAATGTGAATGATTATATTTTTATCGATGCAATTTTCGTGGTATATTTTCTATAAAAAGATGCAATTTTCTGCTTTTTATTGAAAGGAAAGCGTTTTTTAATTGAAGAATTGTATTCTTAGCATGTGAGCCGTAAAATCTGAATGATTTAGTAGATGAAAATTACTTTACTTTTAACTGAAAAAATGTAGTTTAATTCATAAAAGCGTGATATTTTTCAATAATTTCGTCGTAATGATGTAATTTTCTGAAACATCTTAAACCACTTAATTGAAAAATTTAATGTCAGATCTGCAAGGAAGGAAATTAGTTGAGACAAATAATCACGTAAAATTCATCACGTAAAATTACATAAATAAATGCTTATGTAACCGATTTTGTTGTGTGAATTTTTGCCTGTTAACGTTACATTAAAAGTTCTAAAAATCCCAGTTTCTTAGAAAAAGGTTAGTAACTAAAGTTTAATATAAATTGTATTTATTTATTTATTTATTTATTACAGTGTAATTAATGTTCATTGTTAAAAGCATTACAAACTTTGTAAACAAAATAGATTTAAATAAATCATTTATCTAAATCAAAATCGACAGAAATGAGAGTAATTAATACATATGTGCTAACAATTAAAAAAAAATGTTAGATTAATATAAATAATATGAGTAAAATAATAAATTAATGCTAATATTCAATGTTCATTGAAAAACATCACAATTTTATGAACAGAATAGATTAAAATAAATTATTAATCAAAATCAACAGACGTAATCATAATTAATATATGAATATTAACAATAAAAACAAATAAATTAATATGAATGAGTAAGAAAAGAAAATTAATACTGATAATTAATCAACTTACATTAGTACATTATAATAAATAAAATCTTTGGACTACACAAACAAAACCCTACATCACATTGTAGTAAAATAGTAATAATAATTTCTTATAGTTAACTTAATTTTCATATGTGAAGAGAAACAATAATAAGAGCAAAGATGACATTAAAAACACAATTATTATTCAAATTTCATAAAAAAATTTCCTTTTTTCTAATAAACAAAACAGTCCTTATTAAGAATTGCATTTTAAATTGCAAATTTTTATGTTGATTTTAAGCGTGCATATGAAGTGAGTTTGACGTCAGAGAAATTGTTTATGTATTTCTTGCCAAAGAATTTTACGCGTCTGGGAGCAATGTATGTCAAGTAATTTTTCTTGGGAGAAAGGCTTTTAAAAATAGCACTCAGCTGAGTGCAGGAAAAGGATATTATTTTCCCTCATGACCTTTTCAGAAACGTCTGTAAAGCTTCAGTAGAAAATAACGGCAACGAAATTAAGTGCAGCAAAACACAGCTTTTAAATATCAGTGTTCACTTAAAAATCACTGTTTTTAAATATCAGTGTCTTGAAGGAATTTGCTCATTCTTATTAATATAAACTTTAAAATATACACATAATTACTTAAACGAGGTTACAAATACATAATGTCATTATGTATTTAATATAAACTTGAGATATATCGGAAGCACACGCAACCATTTTAAATGATAATATCTAAAGATAATTGATCAGAATAAAAAACATATGAACATTTTGACTTATGTCAAAAAGAAAAAAAAAGTACGCATGCGCAAGCATGTTGGACAGAACTTTGCTTGCGCATCCATACTATTTTTGTTTTGTTTTAATTGTGTTTTGTACTCGAGTCAATTATCTTTTCCTTCTATGAAACTGGGTGCATGTGCTTTCGAAAGATCTCATCGATATATTAAATGAATAATTTCTTTATGGATTTGTAACGCCTTTTAAGTAATTACATGTATATTTTAAAGTTTATGTGAATATTGTTAATCGAGAAGCTAGGGATTTATAAAGGTCTTTGTATTAACTGTTACTCGAAATTAAGGGAAAATAGGACAATTAAACTTTCAAAAAATTAATTTTCGGATTTTGTTTTATTTTGAAATTTTCAAAATTTCTCAGAAATGTGCGAAAAACCCACATTCAAAAATCTGCATTTTTTCTTGAACTATAATCATACATATGCAGAAATTATAATTGAAGGCTCGTAGATGTGAAAACTTTAAAACGCGTTTTTCAGGTTAGTAAATTTGGAGTTTGGATGCACTGTTACTTTCAAATTACATGAGCTACAGTTTTAATAACTTAACCAAATATGTGTTTCTTAATAGTACTTATATTTAAAAAAAATCACATATTTTATTTATTATTATTATTGTTGTTATTTGCACTTGAAAATTTGGGAAAAAATTTTTAAACCTTTTTTTATATATATTAAAATTAAATTGCAATCAAATATTTTTCTCATAAATTTTGGTTTTTATTTAGAAGTAGGTGCGTAATGATCTTATTTTTTACAAAGATTGTTTTTTATATGCATGATAAGACATTTATCATGCGCGCTGTACTTAATGATTTTAATTCAGATATTAGTGAGATGAAATTTTAAATTTAAATATTAATTTTACACATACAACATTTATTTTTATTTATGATATAGGTAGGCGTACATACTTTAGGTAGAAGGGGGAGGGATATCTTAAATACATAGTATTTGTGCTTTGATACTTTAAAAAAGAAGATGTTTTTTATAGTTCCGATAAATTCAGAGGCCTCATTCCCCCTTAAAAATGATAACACGTTTGAAATAATTACCATTTTAATCCCTCTAGTTATTAGAATAAAAAAAAAAAACAATTTTATACTATAAATCACTTTGTAAACCAAAACATATTAAGCAATTAAAAAAAAAAAAAAAAACTCGAACAGTGAAGTGTTCAGTTAATGATCTCTGATTGGCTGTATGCTATCCTAGATTCTAAGCAACTAAAATCTAGTAGGGCATGAATGAAAGACGCTAATGCAATCACAAAGCAGATAATAGCCAGGAGATATAATGTGGCAATCGGCAAACCTAAAAATGCTAAAAAATCGTATCTTATAAACGTTGAAAGATGCTGTAAGATACATATCGATTGCAGCGACACCTGATACTTCAAACATAGACCGATAAGCATTTCGATTAACAAAGATATAGTAAATATAACTGCGATCGACATTTGTCGTTCAGCATCTTTCAACATTTATGGGCTACAATTTTTTAACACTTTTTATAGCATAAGTGTATTGGTTGATTTCCACATTGTATTTTCTAGACACTTTAGCCATATTTAAAAGTGAAAAAGGTGTTGTTTAGAAAGGAGTAAAACCCCGTAAAAATGATTGGGCAAAATAGAATTTTTATTTTATTTATTTATTTTATTTTATTTTATTTTATTTTATTTTATTTGCGGTGATTCTTTTTAATTTCTAGTTTACATTCTTCCGATAAAAGACAATAGAGGCAGGCGTGCGAAACGAAAATTCATTAAAAGATCGCAAAAGATTCAAAGTTAATTAAATTGCTTTAGCCGTAAACTATATTTTTGTTACTCCTAATAAGCGGGGAAATCGCTATACAGGGTGATTCAAAAAAGATGGGCAAAATTTTAAGGGGTAATAGTATACATCAAGACAAGCAATATTAAATAGAAACCAAGGGTCCCAAGCGTTTTCCAAAGGAGATAGCCGCCATTAAAATTTAGGGTCCAAAATTTCAAATAAACATAAAAAACGGAAAAATTGGTCGGTTGATTTGCGGTTTTCACTAAAACTATTCTCTATGTTGGTATTTTAATGAAAATAAATTATAAAGATAAATTCCGAAAAGTGTCGATAGAGGGCGCTTTAGACTTTGACGTAACGAACAACTGTTTTTTGCCGTTATTTTTTGCGCCTCATTAAATGGTTTCGCAGGCTTAGACTTAAACTTAAATTTTGAGCTCAAAATCTGAATAGTTGGGAGTGGTTAAGTAGCTCAAACTGAACTGTGTTCAGAGGGTTCAAATTTCAAATGATTATAAAAAACGGAAAAATTGGTCGATTGATTTGCGGTTTTCAAAAAACTATTCTTTATGTCGATATTTATTGAAAATAATTTATAAAGCTAATTTTTAAAAAATGGCGATAGAGGGCGCTTTAGACTTTGGAGTTACGAAAAACTATTTTTTACCGTTATTGTTTACATCTCGTTAATTTTTTTATAAGCTTAGACATAAACTTAAATTTTGCGCAGAAAATCTGAATCATTGGGAGTGGTTAAATAGCGCAAGCTGAACTGTGTTCAATGGGGTTGGGGAGTTTCAAATTTCAAATGATTATAAAAAACGGAAAAATTGGTCGATTTGTTTCTGGTTTTTGCTAAAACTATTCTTTATGTCACTATTTCCTTGAAAATAAATTTTAAATATAATTTTTTAAAAATTTCGTTTGCGGGTGCCCTTAACTTTAGAGTAACCAACAACTATTTTTAAACGTTATTTTTTCTATCTAATTATAAATTTTGAGCTCAAATTCTAAATCGTCGGGAGGGGATAAGAAGCGCAAACTGAACTATGTTCAAGAGTTGAAATGTTACTCTCCCCACCTCTCGAACACAGTTCAATTTTGCGCTACTTAATTACTCACATCGATTCAGATTTTGAGCTCAAAATTTAACTATAAACTTTTACAAGCATTTATTAGATACAAAAATTGCAATTAAAAATAGTTGTTGGTTACTCTAAAGTTTAAGGCGCCCTCTAACGGAATTTTTTGAAATTTATCTTTAAAATTTATTTTCAAGGAAATACTGTCATAAACAATAGTTTTGGCGAAAACCGTAAACGAATCTACCATTTTTTCCGTTTTTTATGATAACTTGAAATTTAAACCTCCCCACCCCCATTGAACACAGTGCAGTTTGCTCTACAGAACTACTCCCAACGATTCGGAATTTTTGCGCAAAATTTAAGTTTATGTCTAAGCTTATAAGAAAATTAACGAGATGCAAATAATAGCGGTAAAAAATAGTTTTTCCTTACTCCAAAGTCTAAAGCGACCTCTATCGTCATTTTTTGAAATTTAGCTTTATAATTTATTTTTAATAAAATATCGGCATAAAGAATAGATTTAGTGAAAACCGCAAATCAATCGACTAATTTTTCCGTTTTTTATAATCGTTTGAAATTTGAACCTCTGAACACAGTTCCTTTTGTGCTACTTAACCACTCCCAATTAGTCAGATTTTGAGCTCAAAATTTAAGTCTAAGCCTGCGAAACCATTTAGTGAGATGCAAAAAATAACGGCAAAAAACAGCTGTTCGTTACTCCAAAGTCTAAAGCGCCCTCTATCGACATTTTTCGGAATTTATCTTTATAATTTACTTTAAAGAAAATACCAACATAGAGAATAATTTTAGTGAAAACCGCAAATCAATCGACCAATTTTTCCGTTTTTTATGTTTATTTAAAATTTTGGACCCTAAACTTTAATGGCGGCTATCTCCTTTGGAAAACGCTTGGGACCCTTGGTTTCTATTTAATATTGTTTGTCTTGATGTATACTATTACCCATTAAAATTTTGCCCATCTTTTTTGAATCACCCTGTATAGTTAAAACAACGAATATTTCTTAGTGTGCAAATTGTTCGTTTCTACCGAGTCCTCGTATTTGACGGAGTTGTACTAAACGATTTCGACTGTACATCTAATATGTCTTTTACTCTGAGATTCTTATAGAAACATGTTCGAAAAACTATGTTATAAAAAATATTTTTTTAGTTGGATATAAATCTTGCATTTATATTTAAATGAAAAAAGTATTTCCCTTACTATTTATTAGAAGTGGATATATGTTATGAGGTTGACGAATTTCTTTGTAAATGTTTGCTATTTTAAATTAAAATGTTTCCTTTATTTTTTTTTCAAAATAATTTTTTTTCATAGTTTGATTATTAATTAGAGGTAAATATTTTTGTCACAATGATGGGAAATTTATTTATTTGTTTTTATATTACTCCCATTCAACGCAAGGCAAATGAATTTTTTAACATGGGTATATTTTTCAATGTAAAGCTTGTAATTTGAATAAATATATAAAAAGTTATGCCGAAATCTCTATTAATTTTTTTCCACTTTTATCATTTTAATTTATGATTTCAATTTAAGAAATTTAAACACACTTTTTTTAGATTATTTATTTATTATTTATTTTACTTTAATTTATTTTAAATTATTTAACATTTTTTAATTAATTTTGCATATTTTTTTTAAGTTTCTCAAAATTACATTTTGCTTTGGCAAATTGAAAATTTATTGTAAGACTATATTTATCAAATATTAAATATAATCTATACAAAAAAAGACAAAGTTTCATTTTATGTGTCTGTCTGTCTTTCTGATATGACTTGCAAAATCTGCAGCATGTACGAGGCTAAAAAATTTTGTGAAGATAGTCTAAAACCTCTCTTAATGCATCTGAGATTCCGTGTAACTTACAAATAAATTGTGGGTGATTTGAATTTCTATAAATAAATATAAAATGGTTTGCCAACTATTTTTCGATAAAAAATATGCATTGGTAATATTTTACCTCAAGTGCTTATTAGGTGTATCAATCTGCCCCGGGGATGGGGCACATTGATACAAATGACTTTTTTTTTAATTACGTGCAAAAATAATGTATAAAACATCTATTGTACATTTTTAAAACGCACTACACAAGTTTTACTGACATCACATGGAAAAATAATTTGAAATTTCTGCTTTCTGGACACCAAAAAAATTCTTAGAAAAAAGCTGTATCAATGTGCCCCAGTTCCCCCTATATATTAGTGAAATACAAAATACTGGATCCCTTTTTTTATTGCATCAATATATTGTAGCGTATATTGGGTTCTTTTGATCTTATGGTTAGACAACTTCAAACTCTTGCTCTTAGAAAAGTAGAAAATAATTTATTTACAGACTTCAGAACAGCAGAGTCTTCGAAACTCACAAATATTACTGGATATTCAAAAATAACTGCTCAAATCTCTCGTACAATTACAGCTTTAGACCCCAAAGACTCTTTATACAACGTCTCAACACTTAATAACATTCAAAACAACATAGATGAAACTCAAGCAAACTTGCTTACGCCTTGTTCACTCAATGACTGACTGGTAAATAATGACCACAGCAGCTCGTATCGGCTCTCCTATATATAGGCTCGTAGCATGCGCGAAGTTTCTACAACCTTCTAGAAAAAACCGGAAAACCACGGAACAACATTCAATGTATCAGTAGACCTAAGGGGGGGGGGTTACCATAAACAGGGAAGGGTTACCATCGCCAAGTTTGTCGCCAACTTGGCGATATATCGCCAAATTTGGCGACCAAAATTAGTCGCCAAAAGTGACGCCAACTTGGCGATATCTAAAATATTTCGCAAAGCTGCCATAGACATTCACTGAAAATAATAGACAAGTTTGCTTGATAACAGAGACAATGTAACAAAAACTAATATTAGTAAAGAAATGGAGCTTAATAAGATTATTTACATTATTTTACAGTACAAACACTAACTATTTACAAAATTCGTAACACTACCCCCTCCTCAAAGACTGCACGTCCCGGGCAGTGCAATCCTTGAGTTAGAGGAAAACACTTAAAATAAAAAAATAAATAAATAAATAATAACAATAATAATAAAATTTACATAAATAAGAACTAATTACTATTTACATATTTACAAAAAGTGACTTTCATGACCATGGTCTGAAATTCAAGTTTCGAATTTCTAATCACTTTGGCCAAAATAAGGGGCTAGCCGGTTATAATGTACGACCCAAGGCCCCCTTATCATAATATCAAGGCCTCGCATTCAGGAGAAAATCTATTGTTGAAATTGTCCCTATAATTGCCAACTTATTATATGACTTTTTCTCGTATGTAACGCCACCTGGTGCATACTACTGTTAATAAACCCATAGGAAATAATGGAAAACATTGCAGTTTCTAACATTAGATGGCGCTACCAAAGTGAAAATCATGTAGTTCAGCGCCCCCTGTACTGTGGTCAAAGGAAACTTGGTGAATGACAAGCCTTTATATTATGATAAGTTAGCCTTGGTACGACCTTGGGTTTGGCGTGTGGCGATTTTTGTATACGTACAACGACGTCATTCAGCCTGTTGACGACTGTGTAAGGACCGTCCCAGTTTCTTTGTAATTTTGGCGACAGTCCCTTACGACGTATCGGATTCCACAACCAAACTTTGTCACCTTCGTTGAACTCATGTCCTGTTGCCTTTGTGTCGTACCGTGTCTTCATCTTTTCCGATGCCAGTCCGATTCGGTTCGTCGCTAGGCAATGAATTTCCTCAATCCGCGCCTGGAGTTCATCGGCATATTCCTCAGGCGATGAAGGAGCATCAGGAGGACGGCCAAACAAAAGATCCGCAGGTAGACGTAGATCACGACCAAAGAGCATTTGAGAAGGGGAATAACCAGTGGCCTCATGAGCAGCACTCCTGTAGGCAAGCAGGAACAGAGGTAATTTCTTGTCCCAGTCCTGTTGATCTTTAGACACCAGGAGGGAGAGGCTATTTAGGATGGTACGATTGAAACGCTCCACCATGCCGTCCGATTGAGGGTGTAGAGGTGTTGTTCGAGTTTTGTCCATGCCGAGTAGTTCACACATTTCCTTGAACACAGCCGAATCAAAATTTCTTCCTTGATCGGAATGGATTTGAAGAGGAACTCCGTATCTGGAAACCCAGTGTTGAATCAGTATGTCTGCTACGGTTACCGCCTCTTGATTAGGAATGGCATATGCTTCAGGCCACTTAGTGAAGTAGTCCATGACAACGAGGATGTACTTATTGCCATCAGATGTTCTAGGAAGTGGACCCAGGATGTCTAAAGCAATTCGTTTGAAAGGAGCTCCTACATTATAATGTTGCAATCGTCCACGGGTGCGCCTCTTTGGACCTTTACGTGCTACACAGGTGTCACAAGTTCGACACCACTTCTCCACGTCACTGCGAACATTATTCCAGTAGAAACGCTCTCGAACCTTTTGCAGGGTCTTCATTACACCAAAATGACCTCCTGTGGGACTACCATGCAGTTCTTGAAGGACCATAGAAATTCTCGACTTAGGGAGTAGTAGTTGCCATCTACATGTCTTTCCATCGTCAGACTCCCATTTTCGGTACAAGATGCCGTTCTTCAAATGTAAGGAATCCCAGAGAGCCCAATAACGTTTAGTCGTAGGGTGGTAATGGGCCATGTCTTGCCAGCTGGGCTTCCTGTTGGACTCCTCTTTCAGCTCTAGAATTGGCTTAATTTCAGGATCAGCAAGTTGATCTTTACGCAGACTCTCGTCACTCCACGGATCTTGCGATTATGTAGACCCAGATGTAACTTGTCTTGCTATAGGACCTTTGACATTAAATTTCTTCTCAACCCGGTCGCAGTATCTACAATTCTCTGAGCAGGGTCTTCATGAGAGAGCATCTGCATTTCCATGTGATGAGCCTTTTCGATGGCGTATCTCCATATCGTACTCTTGAAGCTTTTGTATCCACCTGGCTATCTGGCCTTCAGGGTTCTTAAAATTCAATAGCCAAGTTAGAGAAGCATGATCAGTTCGGATCAGGAACTTTAAACCGTAAAGATAGTGATGAAAGTGGTCTATGGCTTTCACTACAGCAAGAAGCTCTTTTCTTGTTACGCAGTAGTTTCGCTCGGCCTTTGACAAGCACTTGCTGAAATAGGCGATAACACGCTCCTGGCCGTCGATTTCCTGGGACAGTACAGCGCCAATGCTTTCGTTGCTTGCATCCGTATCAAGTATAAACTGTTTATCGATTTGAGGATACGACAGAATTGGAGTGGATGTCAAGGCCTCCTTAAGCTTTTCGAAAGCAGCGTCACATTCCTGTGTCCACATAAATTTTTGATTGGCTTCTGTTAATTTATGAAGTGGTCTTGCAATCATCGAGAAGCCTTTGACGAATTTCCTTTAATAGGTGCATAATCCCAGAAAACTTCGAAGCTGGTGAACATCTGCTGGACGACTCCAGTTTTTCACGGCCGATATCTTCTCCGGATCAGTCCTAACTCCTTCCGCCGAAATGATATGTCCAAGGTATGCGACTTCATTGCGAAACAAGCTGCACTTCGAAGGGCTTAACTTCAAATTAGCTTCCTTTAATTTTTGTAGCACCCGCCTGAGGTTGTTAAGATGTTCATCAAAAGATTTTCCTATGATTATGATGTCATCTAAATAAACAAGACATGCTTCGTATGACAGCCCCCGGAGAACCGTTTCCATAAGCCGTTCGAAAGTTGCAGGTGCGTTACATAGACCAAAAGGCATTACCTTGAACTGCCATAATCCTTGTCCCGTTGTAAAGGCAGTCTTCTCGCGGTCGTCGGGATGGATCTCTTCCTGCCAGTAACCACTCTTCAGATCCAGAGTCGAGAACCAAGTGTTGCCCGCAAGTGTGTCGAGAGTGCCGTCGATCCTTGGCAGAGGGTAACTATCCTTTTTAGTGACATCATTCAGTCGGCGGTAGTCTACACAAAATCTTGTAGAACCATCCTTCTTTCTAACTAATACAATGGGAGACGCCCATGGACTTGTCGATGGTTCGATGACGTCATTTTCTTCCATATCCTTAATTAAATTCTGCACCTCTTCTTGCTTGGCAAAAGGTAATCGTCTAGGGTGCTGTTTAATAGGAGAGTGATCTCCCGTGTCAATTCGGTGTTGTGCCATTTTAGTTCGTCCAAAGTCTTCAGATGTTTGGGAAAATAAACTTTGGAATTCTCTAATTAAACTTTCAGCAGCATCTCTCTGATTTGGATCTAAGTCCGTATTTTGTAACAAATCCTTGACTAAATTATCTGAAGATTTCTCAGAGTGACTGGAATTTTGACTTATGCACGTCACAGGAGCACATGATGCTATCACCTCTCCTTTCTTGATAGTCCTCGTCTTATCACTGATGTTAGCAATTCTGGCTGGAATGGTCTTTTTCGAGAGGTCTACTACAGAAGAAGCCACCAATACTCCTGCTTGTGTACTATTGTCTTCTGGATAATCTATATGGCCAAATCGGTAATTAGTTTCATTTTTAATTACAGCTGGAACTATAAATTCTGTTCTTGGATCTAGATTGATGTCTTCTTTGGCTATTACTGTTTGTTTACATTCAATTTCGTTATTTAATCCAAAAAGACTTATTTCTTCAAATTTTGAGAGCATTTTGTTATTTTTGAAATCAAGTTTGAAGCCAAATGTCTTCAGAAAATCTAGCCCGATTAAGCCAGGATCTGTTATGTCAGCCACATATGCCGTATGATAATATTTCGTTCCTCCAAAGTTGATGTTTAAATTTGCCTTTCCATATATGCCTATCTTGTCGCCCGTCACAGTTTGCAAGGTAACGCATGGTGGAGTCCAGATGAGTTTACATTTCAATTTTCGAGCCAAATCTTCTCTTATTATTGTAACATTAGCTCCTGTATCGACAATCATACGGCATTGAATTCCCTTAATAAAGCCTATCACATATAATTTATTATCACCGCCACTCATTTTTGATATCTGGAGGATTTTCAGTTGGGGCTTTTCATTCTCTGGCAACCTCCGCCCCGCGAGATGGCCAAAATTTAGTTTCCCTGCTGACTGTTTGAATTTATCTCACGTTCGTGGATTTTGGGGCAATTTCTTCGGAGATGTCTTGTATCACCGCATCCCCAGCACGTGAGATTCTGTCTTCTTGCGCTTGTTCTTCCATATTTTAAAGCTTCAATCTCTTGATTTAATTTCCTAATTTCTTTCAAGAAGTCGATCTCAGTGTCTGAGCTTTTGTTCACCGTTGCCCCTCGGACTGAATGACGATCTCTTCGGCTGGCTTGTGTAGCTGCTTCCAACTTTAAGGCATATAGTAGTGCAGCCTTTAAATCCTGTACATCTGCCATTCGTACCACTCTCTGCACATCTGGATCTTTTATTCCGTCTACAAAATATTGCAGTGAGAGCATTTCCCGTACATTTGTTGGACAGTCAATGAATGCTAAATTTGCAAGCCGTTCAATTTCCGAGGCAAACTCTTGAAGGGTTTCACTCGATTTTTGATGGCGGCTCTTCATTTGTATTCTCGTATAATCCTTGAAGAAGTTTTTGCCGAATCTCATTTCGAGTGCACAACTTAGAGTCTCAAAATTGAGTTGCGTCATATCGGGCAATGTTTGCAGCACGTCGGCGGCTTCTCCTCTTAAAGATGCTGCCAGTTGACAAGCTTTCACCTCGTCACTCCATTTGTTCGCTTCAGCTACAATGGTGAATTGGGTCTTGTAAACTTGCCAGGAACTCTTTCCATCGTATGTCGACAGCTTAATGTGCACGGGAGAAGCAGGCGGATTCCTAAATTCTTCATAATTACCACTAGACGCTGAAAGTTTATTCTCAAGATCTTGTACTTTTTTATTTAGCTTTTCATCTACTTCACCTAGTATTTTCTCTTCAACGTTACTGATTTTCTCTTCAACGTTACAAACTTCTTTCTGAATTTTCTCTTCTACTTCCGCCATTTTCCTTTCCATTTTCTGTTCAACATTACTAACTTCATTCTGAATTTTCTCTTCTACCGAATCTATTCTTCTCTCTACCGATGAGAACTTTTCTTCCAAAGTTTTCTTCATTTCTTCTTGGCTTTTATTAACTTCCTCCTTTAATTCTTCCATTCTCTCTTGGCTTCTTTTCATTTCTTCAGTCACATCTTCTTGGACTTTGTCGATTTTATTCGCCAACTCTTCTTGGCCTTTATTCATCTTTTCCGCCAGCTCTTCTTGGCCTTTATTAATCTTTTCCGCCAACTCTTCTTGGCCTTTATCAATTTTATTTGTCAACTGTTCCATTCTTTCTTCGTTTTTATTCATTTTGTCCGCCAACTCTTCTTGGCCTTTATTCATTTTATCCGCCAACTCTTCTTGGCCTTTATCAATTTTATTGGTCAGCTCTGTTCTTAATCCGTTAATAGCTTCTAACAGTTCTTTCAGTTGTACGTCCATTGTTCGTGTTTTCGCCATAAGAACCCCACTCCTGACACCAAAAATTGTAGCGTATATTGGGTTCTTTTGATCTTATGGTTAGACAACTTCAAACTTTTGCTCTTAGAAAAGTAGAAAATAATTTATTTACAGACTTCAGAACAACAGAGTCTTCGAAACTCACAAATATTACTGGATATTCAAAAATAACTGCTCAAATCTCTCGTACAATTATTACAGCTTTAGACCCCAAAGACTCTTTATACAACGTCTCAACACTTAATAACATTCAAAACAACATAGATGAAACTCAAGCAAACTTGCTTACGCCTTGTTCACTCAATGACTGACTGGTAAATAATGACCACAGCAGCTCGTATCGGCTCTCCTATATATAGGCTCGTAGCATGCGCGAAGTTTCTAAAACCTTCTAGAAAAAACCGGAAAACCATGGAACAACATTCAATGTATCAGTAGACCTAAGGGGGGGGGGGTTTACCATAAACAGGGAAGGGTTACCATCGCCAAGTTTGTCGCCAACTTGGCGATATATCGCCAAATTTGGCGACTAAAATTAGTCGCCGAAAGTGACGCCAACTTGGCGATATCTCAAATATTTCGCAAAGCTGCCATAGACATTCACTGAAAATAATAGACAAGTTTGCTTGATAACAGAGACAATGTAACAAAAACTAATATTAGTAAAGAAATGGAGCTTAATAAGATTATTTACATTATTTTACAGTACAAACACTAACTATTTACAAAATTCGTAACAATATATACATATATATGTGTGTTAATGAGACCTGTTTTCTAAAGATTTAACCATTTACTATACCATGTGCCATATCTGACTCACACCTAAAAAAATTATAGCTTTTATTGTATGCCATGAATTTGGCCAATATTATCGATTTGCTTGATCAGGAATAAGTCAAAGAATAGAGTAACATTTATTTTGTTTCATGTCAGATGGCTGCATTAAACAAACAAACAAAAAATAGGTTTTGTTTTTTGAAAAAAAAAAAAAAAAAAAAAAAAAAAAAGAAAGAAAGAAAAAATAAAATTTGATCAAGCTATTAAGGTAAGATTTTCTTTCATTATTTTTATGGTATACTTAGAAATGTTAATATAATGAAAGTTCCAGAGTGTTAAGCGATAAAACTAATTAATTTAAGCTCATTTACTCTCAAACTATAGCAATACACTATTTAAAAAAACTAACTGTGTACGCGGCGATAAAATATCAAACATTAGCTTTTTTTTTTTTTTTTTTTTTTTTTGCTATTTTCCGTTATTACAGCGAATTATAGATTTCAATTTTTTCCATAAATACAGAAAAAAAAATATCTTAAAGAGCTAATCAAAACCTTTTTAAAGTTTTATATAGTATTTTTTGTATTCAATAGCCTAAATGCGTATTTTTTATTAATTTAGCTATTTATTTGGGTTAGGAAGATTTGTTTTCTTTTTTTGCTGTGTTACACAAAATATGTTTTTTTATAATAATAATAATAATAATAATAATAATAATAATAATAATAATAATAATAAACGTAAATATTAAGGATTCAAACCGTAAACCACACCAAATCCGAAACCAAATCGTTACACCTGATGGAAAAAATCTGGAAGTGAAACTATAACTTTTTTTTTCTGTTCCGGCATAGAAACAGAAATATTTGGCTAAAGCTAAAACGCAAACACATTTTTACTACTGGAAAATCAATTTATAAAATTTTAATTATTTGTCTATTCTTAAAGAAAAAAAAATTACTGCTACCGCAAAAGTTTTGTTTATTTATTTTGTTACCGGAGATATATATATAGTTATTCGTTAATATTAGGAAAACCCCTCTTTACAGAAATATTAAAATTGATTGTATGTTAGAGAACTGTTTGGTAAACACGCTGACAGAGACAGTGTTTAACTAAAATACTTAGACTTAATATTTAATGTTTAAGTTGGATAATATTGCCGCATTAAAAAAAATTATAAGAAGAAAAAGTAGGCATAAGAATTTAATTATTTTTAAACTGATACATTAGAAGTTCGTGGTGTGCAGATTTATTTTTTTTTAATTTCAAGATTTTTTTAAGGATTTTTTTAATCATTCTTTTATTTAAATTTTCGTAATTTCAAGCGTTTTTTTAATAGAAAAGGTTATTTATATAAATCGGTGTCAATTAAAAAAAAAGTACAAATAGTAACAAAAGGTGCAAATAATATTATTTCCTTTAAATGAATATATATATATATATACATAGAGTTACACGTGAGTATTACAAGCTGATAAAAAATCTTTCAAATTAGAATTAAATTATTTGTGTTAAAAGTGGGAAAATAATAAAAATTACGTCATAATGAATTTATTAATATGTGTTAAAACAGTAAATGCGGAGGGACTGCTTCATATTTAGATTGATCAAATAATAATAATGCCAATAGTCTAATTTTAAAAATATAATTACACGATATTTTTATTTCATATTTTGAGATTTAGAAATGATCATTTTAAGTATTGTTGGCAATTCGAAGACAGCATAAATAATAATAATCCCTTTTCAAAAATACAAACATTTTCACGTGTATATTTCAAAGAGAAAAAAGTACAGTAGAAATTAAGTCAAATTTAAAACAATACATTTTAAATGACTTATTTAAAATGACTTATTTAAAATATTTTTATTATAGCGTCGTTTAAAGATACCGGAAGGCAATGACTGCCGTGATTTACTTCATTTTATAGCTGACATTCAACAGCTGATTTTCAAATGTTTAACTAATTGTATTTAATGAAACGCGAAAGCAGACATTAGAGCATCTGAAATTCAGCTGTTCGGCCTTAAACCCCTCAGTAAAAGGGAAACAGGTGGAAACTCATTTACAATGAGATAATCACTATATTTTTAATTATAATCCAATTTCATAATCTTTTAAAGTTTATAAGATTGAAGGGGTTTTAGAGTTTGCGGTGTTTTAACGATGATAAATACGTGTAGCTCATACACGGCAAACATTTTTTTATAAGGAAAAAGAAAGTACAATCAATTGATAGAAATCAATTTTGACCTTTAGCTCTTTAATAATCAGATATTACGTATGCTGAAACGAATTAAACTGAATAAAATGAAAATACGTATAAATGAAATATACTAACAGATGGCTGGAGCACAAAAATCTCTAAAAAAAAAAAATACATTTTAGTTGTTGCCCTTATTCTCATTCTTTGTACTACCTTTAAAAAAAGACTATAGCTTTTAGAATAATATAATAAAACAAAAAATTTAGACCTCAAAAGACATTTACTTCTTGGTGACAGAAATTGTGCATGCAATTGTAAGGGAAAATGTTAATTTTTATGTCAATCTTTGTAATTCTATATGTTTCTCAATTAAACATGTTTACGTACTAAGAAAATATTTACTTGAGACCTCATAGCATCCGAAAAATCAGTTTTCGGAGTTGAGAGAGCAGATTAATGCTTGTTAAAAGCTATTCCAAAACGTTTTCGAAAGTTACAGACAGTAGATAAAAATTAATTTTTATAAAATTTTCTGGAAATTTCAAAGATAAATCTTTTTGTGAATTTTTTAAAGATAAAAGGACGGTTTTAGAAATTTTAGGTAACTTGGCAAAATGTTACTTATAGTTTTGTTCTTGATTATAGTGCATTTTTAAAGCAATCTCTGTCTTTTTTTTTAAATTTTTAATACATACATATATATATATATATATATATATATTTTTTTTTTTTTTTTTTTTTTTTTTTGACAGTGTAGTGAACTACGATGCATGTTTCCGTAGCATAAAGAAAATACTCAAAGTTTACGTCGTTTTTTATTACTTGAATTTTGAAATTTCAAACATAAATTCTTTGGTGATTTTTCTAAAGTTAAAAGAACGATTTTAGAAATTTTGAGTAACTCGGGTAAATTTTATTTATAATTTTGTTCTCGATTATTGTGCATTTTGGTATGTAAACTCTGTTTTTTTTTTAATTTAATTTAATTTTTCAATATATTAAAAAAAAAACATCCTTTTTTGACAGTGTTGAGAACCATGATGCATGTTTCCGAAGTATCAAGATAGTACTCATAATTTACATATTTCTTTTCATTATTTGTTCTACAAAATTGCGTCTATAGTTTTACGCTAGCTATTCACAGCAATATGGAACTATCGCTGAGATAATTAATCAATATGAATATGTTTTGACTAGGAAAAATCAATTTCAGAGAATATATGCTTGAAAATATTTTTCAAATAAGAAGGAACTACCATTTATCTAGACATTTTAGATTAATAGAACCGGTCATTTACTTTCTTTGAATTCATAAGTTACATTACCACTTAATTAATTTTCACGTAATTGGAAACTATTTTTCACATATTTTAAATCTCGTGTTTGTAATTAATCAATTTTACTTAAAAGATAATTAATTCTTTGTATTTATGTTTAATTAATTACATTTGTTTCAATATTTACAACTACGTAAATTAGTTTTTATGTTAAAAATTCTGACAAAGAAAAATATTATAACTTTTTTTCAAAAAATTTTTAAGACTTTTATGAGTAAATAATGTGTTGCAAAATCGAAATCAACGAATGATCAGGAACACATTGTTAGGAATTGATAAATTAAGTTATCCCAGTTTATTCACAGAAAATCGTTTGCATATTTGCAATTGTGATATTTAATTTATTTATAAGACGCAACTCGTTGCTATGGAAGCGAAGCTGTTTTTTTTCGTCTGCTTTGCTTTTACATTTTTTTAATCTTTTGAGATGAGTTAAAAGTTTAGATAAAAAAGTTGGCATCAATTTTTGATGGAATGTAAAAGAATTTTTTTGGAGAGAATGTTTATATTTTTTTGTTTGTCGTGCGTGTCTTGAGTTTTATTGAAGAATTATGTTAATTTTATGAAAAGGCACGCAGAAATGCATAAAGGATCATCTTTCCAGTTTTTAGTATGATGATCAAAAATTATCAAGGTAAAAGCATTTATATTTTGTACATATTATACATTTTGTACATAGTATGTAAATAATTTGAATTCAATATTTCTTTATTCTATAATTCTAAGTATGTAATAAAATTTTAAAAAAGAAAATTCAAGAATATTTAGAAGATTTTTGAACCCAAATAAGTTTTGATTGTTTACAGAACAAAACTGGCGCCCCGAGCACGGACATTTGAATAATACTGTTGAGATATTGAATTGTTTTTATAGCGTATAGTGTTTTCATAAGCTGTGCATTACTACTTAATTTTTCTAAGATGAATAAGCTAAAGAAAAAGCGTACACCACTACGTTCGTCATTTACCAGAACTTTAAATGTTTTGAATGAAGAAATTAACAGCGAGTCATTAGATAAGGACAAAATTTTAGACGGTTTTAGTAAATTAGAAAATTTGATTCATGAAATTAAAGCTATTGATGAAGCTATAATTGAACTCATGTTAGATGATGATAAATGCGATGAAGAGGCTATTGAAAATGAAGTAGTGGAAAATGAAAGTTATTCAGATCAATTTATTACCATTAAGCGTAAAGTTAGCGAAGCATTGGGTACAAATAAACGTAATCAAGATGATAGTGAAAAAAGCACAGATCACGGTTATTCCAAATCAAAGCATTATAAATTACCTAAACTAAATATTAAGCCATTCGATTCGCAGTTAATAAATTATCTTTCATTTTGGTCTCAGTTTCAGAAAATTCATGAAGACATAGATTTGGATAATAGTGACAAATTTCAGTATCTTATCCAATCGGTAGAACCTGGAACCAGTGCCAGGCGCTTGTTAGAGAGCTATCCAATGACCGCAGTTAATTACCCCAAAGCTGTCGAGGCATTTCAAGAGCGTTTTGGAAATAAAGATTTACTAATAGAAGTGTACGTTAGAGAATTCCTAAAATTGATTGTAGCTAATGTACAGGCGCACGGCAAAGATAAACTTCCCTTATCAGATTTGTTCACGAAAGTCGAGGCATATTTAAGATCGTTAGAATCAATGGGTTTAAGTTTAGAAAGCAATTCGGCGTGGCTCTATCCCATGATAGAATCTAGCTTATCGGAAGATGTATTAAAAGCATGGCAGCGATATAATATTTCAATCACATCAAACACTGTTAGTAATAATAATGCATTGCCAACAAAAGCAAATATAGTAAGTTTGATGGAATTTCTGAAACAAGAAGTTGCAAACGAGGAAAGATTCAAATTAGCCAAATCGAGTTTTATAGAGCTGGGCTTTAAAGACAAACCTAAAGAAAAATTAAGAAAAGCAGAAAGTAAAATACCTACTGCAGCAGGGCTATTTAGCGCAAAAGAACGCCTTTGTTTATTTTGCAGTAAATCTCATGAAAGCAAGGACTGTGTTAGGGCTAGATCTCTTTCCTTTAATGAACGGAAGGCCAAAATTAAGAATAAAAATTGCTGTTTAAAATGTCTTCGTTTTGGTCACCACGCTAAAGTTTGCAAAGTTTTTATTCGTTGCCACGTTTGTTCTAAACCCCATACCGAGTTATTATGCCCTGAAATTTCAATGTGTAAAGAACCAGAAAATACAGTTAAGACCCCAGAAGTTATTCAAAGCACCATAGCAAGTAAGCAGTGTTCTGCTGAAGTAGCCCTTATGACTTTAGAAATAGTTATTAAAGGTCGAATAACAAAGAAAGTACGAGCGTTACTTGATTGTGGGTCGCAAAAGAGCTATATTTTAAAAGGTACAGCTGAAGAGTTAGGTTTACATCCCATTTCTTCTGAAGCTATTGTACACACTTTGTTTGGTGGTACGCAAACAGAAGCTAAATCTCACAATAAATTCCAAGTTGAGTTAAGTTCTTCTGATAGACAGAAACAAACGAAAGAAGTCTTAGAACTTTTGGATCAAGATATAATTTGTAACTATATTCCTCGGATACCAAAAGAATCAGTAATTAAAGAGCTTAAACAAAATAAACTATGGATCACAGATTTAGGAGCAGGAAGTCCAAAAATTGAAATTTTGATTGGAAGCGATTACTACGGACAACTTCTTACAGGTCGAGTAAAACAGTTAAAGAGCGGTCTTACAGCAATAGAGACAAAGTTTGGATGGACACTTTGTGGTCGTTTAGAAAGTACATCACAGTCTTGCCTAAATTATGGAAATATGTTTATCACGAACCTAGCTTTAAAAGATATGAAGATTCCAGAATTATGGAAGTTAGAGACAATTGGTATAACAGATCCCTGTCAAACTTTGTCTAAAGCAGAAGAAGAAGAACTCGCTCATGATAATTTTATAAAAGAAGTTGATAGAAATATAGAAGGTCGCTATATTGTAGGTCTTCCTTGGATTAACGGCAAACGTGAGATTCCCTCAAATAGACACATAGCTGAACGAAGATTGATAAATTCAACAAAGAAATTAAAATCAATGAAAATGTTTGAAGAATATGCTAAAGTTTTCTATGAATGGGAAGAAGAAGGCGTTATAAGTAAAGTACCAGATGAAGCACTCAAGATTCCAGGACATTTTTTACCTCATCATCCCGTCATCAAACCAGATAGTCTTACTACAAGTGTTCGACCAGTTTTTGATGCATCGTGTAAGGTAGGGAGGTCTCCTTCTTTAAATGATTGCCTCTTTAAAGGACCAAACCTCATCGAACAAATTCCTGCAGTGTTAATAAGATTTCGTGAGAAAGCTATTGGGGTAGTAGCCGATATAAGAAGAGCATTTCTTCAAATTGAAGTCAAAGAATCAGATCGGCATTTCTTGCGATTTTTATGGTGGAAGAGTCCTGACGAATTTCAAGTTTATCAACACAATAGAGTAGTTTTTGGAGCAACTTGTAGCCCATTTTTGCTAGGTGCAGTTATAAGATATCATTTGAGTAATGTTGATGAAGAAAACAAACAGATAGCTGAGAAGCTTATGAAATCATACTATATAGATAACTGCGTTACTTCAGTCGACAATGTGCCTGAACTAGAAAATTTTATTTCAAAATCTACAGAAATCATGGCTGATGCGAAAATGGAATTAAGAATGTGGGAATTCGGACCAATTAAAAGTGAAGACAGCAGTTTCCTTAACGAAAAGAAGGTGCTCAGCAAAAATGTAACAACGATAGTTCCGGTTTTAGGGTTGAAGTGGGACACAATGGAAGATAGTTTGAAGATCGCTTATAAATTTAGTGATGAGATAGAAAATCTGTCGAAAAGAAAGATATTAGCTGTAACCCAAGGGATCTTCGATCCAATAGGATTTTTAGCCCCAGCATTGTTGCCAGCCAAACTGATAATTCAAGACGCCTGGTCGACGAAATTAGATTGGGATGCTCCACTTCCAGAAGAAATCCGGAATAATTTTCAAAAATGGTATAGCGAACTCAAGTATTTAAATGACGTGAAGATAAATAGACGTGTAGGCTATGGTTGTAAGGATAAATGGTCTATTCATACATTTTGTGATGCAAGTACCAGAGCTTATGCAACAACAGTTTTCTTACGTTGTGAAGATAAAGACGCAGTCTTTGTACCACTTTTAGGAGCTAAGTCTCGTCTTGCACCAAAGAAAAATATAACCATACCACGTTTAGAGCTTCTTGCTTGTATTTTAGGAATAAGGTTGATTAAATTTGTTTTGAAAGCCTTTAATTGTATTTCCATACCAGTAAAGTATTGGACCGACTCTTCAACTGCTCTCGCTTGGATTCGAAGAAATGATCAATGGGGAACGTTTGTAGGCAATAGAGTTAGAGAAATTTGTAAATTTTCTGAATCTCAACAATGGAACTTCGTACCTGGTCATCTCAGCCCTGCTGATCTACCTTCTCGCGGATGTAGTCCTAAACAGCTGCTGAAGATGAGATGGTGGGAGGGACCAGAATGGTTGAAGTTATCAGAAGAAAATTGGCCACATTCAAAAACAAGCCCCAACGAAGAATTAGTAATGATGGAAAAGAAGAAAGCTGCTGTACCTACTCTTTTATGTTCTAATTCACATGAATTTATGATATATAGTAGAATTTCAAAATTTGGTAGATTTATTAATGTCGTATGTTGGGTGAAGAGATTCATAATGAAGTGCAGAAACAGAAATATATGTTTTCCATCAGAATTGTCAATTGAAGAAAAAGAAGATGCGGAAAGGTCGCTCTGGTCAATAATACAATCTGAAAGTTTTGGTAATACTACTGATGCAATAAAAGGATTAAAGGTTATGAAAGATCAAGAAGGTTTGTTAAGAGTAAAAACAAAGATATTAGAGCGAGATGACGAGTTTTCTTTCAGATATCCAATTTTATTACCATCGAAACATCATGTAGTGAATTGTCTGATTCAAGAATGTCATTTAAAGAATTGTCATGCTGGACTTCAAACAGTTGGATCCATTTTGAGAGAAAAATATTGGATAATTTCTTCTAGACGCATCATTAGAAGTCAATTGTCTAAGTGTTACAGATACAAAAGATACTCTGCAAAGCCATATACTACACCTCCAATCCACCTATTTCTAGATCGAGTCAGAGATTCCAAAGTTTTTGAAGTTGTTGGAGCTGATCTTTTTGGCCCTCTTTTCGTAAAGCAAAGATCCAAAGTTTGGGTTGTACTTTTTACATGTGCAGTATATAGGGCAATACATTTGGAACTTGTATCCAGTCTCTCAGCGGAAGGATTCATTCAGTCACTTCGAAGATTTATATGCAGGAGAGGAAGGCCGACTACTATATACTCTGATAATGGCTCAAATTTTAGAGGAACCAATAACCTTTTAAAATCATTGGATTGGAATGCAATAGTTTCTTCAAAAGAACTGTCTCCTATTAAATGGAAGTTCATCCCTCCAGCAGCAGCTTGGTGGGGTGGATGGTGGGAGCGTCTGATTAGATGTGTTAAAATTCCCTTGATCAGAACACTCGGCACTTCAACTTTAACTTTTGAAGAACTCATGACTGTTCTATGTGATGTCGAAGCAACAGTAAATAAAAGGCCTCTAACCTATATTTTTGAAGAAACAGATAAATTTATACCTTTGACTCCATCATCATTTTTGCAAGACATTGAAGAAATAGGTGTTCCTGATTTAGATGCAATAGATTCAAAGAAACTTCAATCTAGATATAAACACTGTCAAAATATTCGGCAACAACTTAGAAATAGATTTAGAAAAGAATATTTAGCTGAATTGGTCCAAAAATCAAAACAGAAAGGACAAGCTGTCAGACTAGGTGAAGTAGTCTTGATAGAACTAAACCAAAAGAGACTTTATTGGCCTATAGGAAAAATTGTAAAGATTTTCCCAAGTCGAGATGGAGCAGCTAGAGTGGCTGAAGTTAAAACAAGTTCAGGGACCTTGGTGCGTCCACTTCGTAAGCTGTACTCATTAGAGATATCAAGTCCTGATGACCCTGTAATCCAGACTGTGAGTAACAGTAAAACTAGAAGTGGTAGAGTAGTACAGAGACTTCTGAAATGACTTTTTCTAGAACTCTGAAATGACTTTTCTAAAACCCTGAATTGACTTTTCTAGAACTCTAAATGTTTCATTATTATTTTATTATTGTTTAGTTATTATCTTTATTTATTTGCATATTTTTTATTTTGAATTAGGGCTTAATTTGATCAAAAGTGATCTTAAGTTTAATTTGGCTTCCGCCTAAATTAAAGGTGGGAGTATGTTAGGAATTGATAAATTAAGTTATCCCAGTTTATTCACAGAAAATCGTTTGCATATTTGCAATTGTGATATTTAATTTATTTATAAGACGCAACTCGTTGCTATGGAAGCGAAGCTGTTTTTTTTCGTCTGCTTTGCTTTTACATTTTTTTAATCTTTTGAGATGAGTTAAAAGTTTAGATAAAAAAGTTGGCATCAATTTTTGATGGAATGTAAAAGAATTTTTTTGGAGAGAATGTTTATATTTTTTTGTTTGTCGTGCGTGTCTTGAGTTTTATTGAAGAATTATGTTAATTTTATGAAAAGGCACGCAGAAATGCATAAAGGATCATCTTTCCAGTTTTTAGTATGATGATCAAAAATTATCAAGGTAAAAGCATTTATATTTTGTACATATTATACATTTTGTACATAGTATGTAAATAATTTGAATTCAATATTTCTTTATTCTATAATTCTAAGTATGTAATAAAATTTTTAAAAAGAAAATTCAAGAATATTTAGAAGATTTTTGAACCCAAATAAGTTTTGATTGTTTACAGAACACACATTATTAGATGCATTTCCCAATTGTACAAACATAATTCAATTTATTATAAACTAGCAGTTACCCGTGACTTCGTTCACATAACATTTAAAGAAGAAATAATTGATCAATCAAGCAAAAAATTTCGATGATGAAAAGCATGTGTAATTAACTTTTTATCGCGAATTTATGGTAAAAAACTTCTGATAATCCCTTTTCGCTAATTTGTTTGCTGGTTAAAATTTTCCTTTCAGCGATTAATACTAATAGATAGAAACATTCTTGAATTCTTTTGTTCAGCCCTGTAGTTTTCCAAGTGCCTTTAATACACGAAAGTATCTTTCTAAAATTTAGTTCAAACAAAAATATTTCTTATTACTACCTAAATTATATTTTCAGAAATTATCATCCGAAGACAACCTTGTATCCAGTTTTTTGCGGGACTCTGTATATCATTTTATATATATACTACAAACATTTCTTAGTTTACTGAATGCAGTTCAAAATAAAACTGTATATTTTATTTAAAAACCACCTTTAAGTAAATTACGCTCATATTCAGTAACCTTTTCGAGATCTTTTGTGTAACCCTGTATATCTAAATTTAACTATGTATACTCTCCATTTAATATGCATACATTTAGCGAAACTTAAAAGCACATATCATAATTCAAAATGCATTTCATCCATGCAACAGTCATCATCCATCATATACAGTACTTCGAATAGAATATACAATATTTGAAATCTTTTGTGTGTCCCTGTAAATGCTATGCACTTCGTATTATGCATGAAATAACTCACATTAAGCCTCAGCAACACATATCAATTTGATTAAACATGAAATCGTTTACCATAATTAAAATATGTCGGAAACTGTTCCTCCCTTTATTCTTATGCACTGGAATTTTTTGTGTAACCCTGTAAATGAATAATGAGTGTCCTTTTCACTACATACTTTACAAAATGCATATTTTAGTGTACTTTGTAAATGCATATAAATTTGAATATGTTTCACAGGGTGTAACATCGTTAAATTTAATTAAAACGATTTTCCCCATAATGCCGTAATGTAAGGAAATTTTTTGACAATCCCTGTAAAAAAACTAAACATGGTAGAAACTTTATTTTTAATAGGTATTCGTGCTAGGTAAACATTAAGAACGTTCAAAATTTTCTTGGAAATCGGAGTATATTTAAGAAAATTAGAAAGCGACCAGACAGACAGACAAACCGAAAGCATAATAACTTTTCAACTTTGTTCGAAAGTGTTAAAAAATCGAGCCAAAAATATATTAATCAGAAGTTTTATTTTCCGCCTTTTCCCCACAAAAAAATTCTTCCTTTGATAATTATGAGTTTTGAATAAAAATATTCATTTGTATGTAACTTATAACTTATTAATTAATATAAGTAAAAAATATTTCTGATTCATTTTAAATATGACGTCATTATTTATCTTGCTCCATTAGCTACTGATATTCATATCCCTTGTATTTTTAACGACTGTTATAAAGTACCTGTTTTATTTCAACTATGACGTCACATTTTCATAAGTGAACCATTTTATTAAAAATATAATTCTTTTTCATTCTTTTTACTTTTAATTTATGTCGCCATATTTTACACAAAAATTCCCATTAACTAAACAAATATCCTTGTTAAATATATTATAAAAAATACACTTTTTATTTTTATTTCGAACATGACGTCATATTTATTTTCTTTTAAATTATTTTATTATAGTTTTTCGCGTGGAAGTTTTCTATTAAAAATTCATTGCCACTGAAAAATTATTATTCCAATTTTTTATTTTATTGGCAACAGGAAAGGAAAATGGTTAAATTTTATCTGAAAAATGCCTATTGATTTTGTATGAAAAATAATTAAATTTTGAATTATTAAGGAAAATATTTGAATAAAATAAATAAAAATTAGCCTATGTTCATTCCACTCCTATAATCTATCCATATGCAAAGATTCAAAGACATTAATCCATCCGATTTGAAGCCAAGTTCATTCCAATTTTTCGGACACACTTTCACATTTATAATATATATAAGGACATAAACAGCCATTAACAGCCATAGGGTAAACAGCCATTAAAAAAATAATAATAATAATTAATAAATAATTGTTATTATTTAAGATATAAGATAAAGAATTTATTAAATAAAGGATGTATATGCGTAAGAATTTTTTTTATCCTAAATATATTTATTATTCTCAATATGTGTGTTTTAAGGTATCATGATAAGAAAGAAGTAAACATATAAATCACTTCAAAATCTTTTATTTAAAATCCTCATTATGTGAGATGCAAAGAAATAAACCATTAGAGAAATGCCATTTTATATATTAATTTTATTAAATTCTGTTCTTCAAAATGAAAAAAATCTTTATATATATAAATCTTCTGTGCGTGAGTATGTCACTGAACTCCTTGTTTGGACCGATTTTAATGAAATTTTTGGTGTGTGTTCCAGTGGATTCGAGAATGGTTTAAATTCACATTTCATCGAAATTGATTCAGTAATTTTTTAGTAATTAAGCAAAAACTAATAAAGTTAGTGATTTTTAGCTAATTAAAAGTGTTGAATAAGTTCGCTGAATAAAGTGCGGACAGAATGGCTGAGTGGTCTAAGGCGCCAGATTTAAGCTCTGGTTCTCGAAGAAAGAGATAGTGTGTTCGTCCTCCTGACATACGTGTATGATTTGTAATTTTTTTTTCTGTATTACAATTTTATTTAACCGGCTTCAAAAAATCGTTAACTTTTAACTAAGAAGAAAAAAAAAATAAACTTTTCTATAAAAAAAATGAAAAATAATTTCCTTACATAATTTTAATAAAAAATCAAATTAAGAGCGTAGTATTTATCACGTGTATTATTATATTTATATACATTTATTTGACATTTTTGAGTCGGTGGCAGAACAACGTTTGTCGGGTCCGCTATTATGTATATATATATATATATATATATATATATATATATATATATAATCTTTTACCAGTCTTTTCTTTATCTTATCATCATTTTTTGTCTAGTTGGAGATGATAGTATTTATTACAATAAAATAACGATATCTGCCTGTGTGTATCTTGGTCATGCTTACAAAAATCTCCCGCATTCAGAAGTCTCCAAATTTGAATGAGGATACACGGAAGCAGACCACAATGTACCTGATGCTCAGTTTATTTCACTTTTATAATTAGCCGAGATGTTATTAAAAAACAATAATGAAATCTAAAAATGCCATGATATTACAACTGCGCATCCCAAAACAGGATCTACGCGTTCTCTGAAGTGGATTTATAATTGTTGCATTTGTTATTCGGATTAAAAAAATTGTCATTTTTTTTCTAGATAATTTCCCTATCTTCATGGTGCACTGAAAAAAAATAGTGTAGCGTCCATCCTTTATAAAACTGGTGGCAGCATTGCTGCCTGTTATGTCACACCATAATAATAAGATTTCTGATGTTTTCATGTTATTATGGTGTAATATTGCTCAAGTTATACACATAGAATTGCACCTGTTACATCTCTATTTTAAAAAGAAGTAATTAACACTGTCACCGACTCTGCCAATAAATGTTTCGTGACTGGCGAATGAGGGTTGGGTCTTTCTTCGTTAATATTAAGAAAACTACTGTATACAAAAATATGAGTACGAGTTGTATTATAGAAAGATTATTGATAATCACGCTGATGAAGACAATTTTTAAATCGAATAATTATTTTGAGAGATATTTAATGTAAAATTTGGTCTAAGTCGTTCAATTAAAAATGGTTTATAGAAGCTAAAATTATACATAGGCATTTAATAATTTTTTCTAAGGATAATGCAATAGAAGCTGAAACAGGTCAAAGGGCAGCACCTGATGATTCAATGAAAAAAAAAATCAATGACATTCAGAAACGCACCCTAAAAATCTGGTTGTGATGGTGTACAAAATGCACTAAATATCTTTCGTGTGGTAGCAGGGTAGCAGAGTAGCTGAAAAATGTTTTATTTATTTTATCTGTCTTTATTTATTTTATTTTATTTTTCCTGTCAAGGGTGCTCTGCTAGAATAATCCGTAAAAACTTCATAACTATACGAATAAATAATAATAATAAAAAAAAAAATAGAAAAATATGATGTCGTTCCCTTAAATACTAAAAAAGAAACATGGTCGGAAATAAGCACTGGACAAAATCTAAAAAGCTGACGAATACGCGATGGAAAACGGACTGTGAATAAAAAGAAAAAAAAATCTACTACCTTGTTCAGAGCTTGAATCTACAATAAGTGAGCTTCATCTTTACTTTTAAATTTTTTCTTGGATAATGAAGAAGTAGTTAACATAGATTTGCACGATTATTATAAATTTCAAAATTTTAGAATATAATTGAAATTTCTAAAATTAACTTTTGGACAAAAATTAGAATATGGCATATTTGTCTTTTTATTTTAAAAGTTTTGTATTGTGATGTTAAGAGAATTTAATTTTTCAAAGTTATTAAGTAAAATTTGAATGAATGTTAATAACAATAAGATATATAAATAAAAATAATCAATTATCAATTACCAATATGAATAAGTATCTAAACATGCATTTGATTCTTCTTCTTCCAAAAAATAAATTAATTAATTAATTCACTAAATAAATAAATTGACTAAAATGCATTTTGTTTTTGTTTCTGTTTAGTTAAAATATCTTTTTTTTTAATGCATTCTTAAATTTCTAATTAACTTTGCAGGTTCTTTGTGTTGGGTTCAGTCGGTAATAATATTTGAATCAGCATGTCTTAGTTTCATTCGGTTTACTTTTACTGATAAGATTCCTTTCATGTACTAAACTTTGTTACTGTTATTTAATGATTTTTGGTCCATCTTTCTGTTCTAAGAAATAGTTATATAAACACCATTTTTGAAAGAATTACATAACTCTAAAAAAACGTAATATATATTACAAAAATTCAGTTAACAAAGTATGCGATATCATGAAAAATAAAAACTGTTCTTTATTATTATTATTAATATTTTATTTATTTTTTTTTTTTTGCCAAGAAAATTATGTTGAAAAAAACTTCTTAAGCAAAAATACATATCAATATCATTAAAGCATTAGCTTAATGCTCTTTACCTAAATTAAAAATTGCACAAACACTTATTCCAACATAGTTCAATAAATTTTAAGTTTATTCTGCTGACTGTGTTTGAATTATTTTTTTAACTGAACTTACAACCTATACTAATAGATTTCTATATTTTATAATCATTAATTAAATGGTTTTCAAGATAATTATCGTTAGATATTTCACTTTTGTTTCCAGTTGCCATTTAAAATATTTCGGTCGTCTATGGCAACACAGCCATGGTCCGGCATTATCAAATAATCAGTTAAAGAGTAAAAATAAAAGCGAAATAAATGACTGGAGTTTCAACAAACTTTTATTTCTATGGCTGATTTTTATCTTCTCCATTTCTCTAAATTACAAGATTTTCTGGCACCATTTTACTGAGATTACTTAACTTATCCATAATCATCAGAAAATGTATTTCTTTATAACTTTTTACCCTTTTTCATTTCTTTATAAACTATGTTTTTTTTTTTTTTTTTCATTTGTAAAAGTGTTAAATAAAACTTCTGCACTAGTCTACAGATTTAAAAAAACAATTTATTTATATAAGATTACGAAGAGTTTCATAATAGGTTTTCCTTTTTATTAATCATGAACTTAGCTAGTTTATTTTATTTAAGCTATTTATTAGAAGTATTTATTGATTATTACAGATAAGAATTGCATAAAAAATCACATGAATGACGGATATGAATATTCCATGTGCATTTTTTGTGTTAAATCTCACTAAAATTGTCAATTGAAAAAAAAACTCTTGAAAAAAATTGAGATAGCCCCCCCCCCCCCCAAAAAAAAAAAAAAATGTGAAAAAAAAATTAAAAATACTGTAAATACATAAAAACAACTTTCATTAATTTGTCTCAATCGATATATATTAGGACGAGATAAATTATTGTGATTTACTTTTTGTTATTAATAATGTGCAATTAACTTTGCTGCTGAATTTTTAATGAATAACGAATAATAAATTTTTTAAACAGATTTCCTGCGCTGCCTGGAATTATCCGACCAGGAAATTTTTCGGTACCAGTATTTTCTTACAGAAAATTCTTCATTAAATAAGACAAAATTCCACGTCATTAATCTACATTTATTTTTCAGTAAAAACAAACAAAAAAAAAAAATCTGCAATACCTTTTAAAAAATTTCCTAAAGAGTACGAAGTCTGTCTAAATTTTATTAAATTGTACTTTACGACTGTATTGAGTGAATTAGATCTAGAAAATTATTTACTTGTAGTAAATAAATGAACCTACTCTATTTAATAATATGGGGATATATGAAGTTTATTACATCATATATTTATCGTGTAAAAAAAAAGTAGCAAAAATGATATTTTAAAGAAGCATGTGGTTGTAGAAGCATGTAGAAGTTTATTATGTTGTCAAGCTTTGCATCAATTAACATCACGTTAAACTAAGTTTAGAGGGCTTTAGTTAAACATCTAATAATGTTCTCTGTAAAATTATATGTAATTGTTCCCGTACACAAAATTTCAGCCAATTGAGAGCATTTGATCATGAGTCATAAGATTTTAAATTTCCTCGCTTCAAATATTCAGCTTTTTTAAAATAAAATCTAGGGAATTGATAAAAAATGCCTGCTGTTCATCACGATCTTGAGCTAAATATAAAGCTTGGCAGAACTACAACATTTAGCATTCGAATAAAATGTGGGCAGATCGAATTGTAAAAGAAACGAAATGCAAGGGTATAAAATAAGAAAACGAACTATCGGACCTGCCATTGTTAACTCTTTCTCTCTATACAGAAAATGATTATTTTAAGGCGCCATGTCACTTCTATTAGTTTGTTGATGCATTAAGTTTATAGGTGTGTGTGTGTGGGGGGGGGGGGGGGTTCTTCAATTAACAAATTGAATTTCTTTTCTTTTTAATGTTTTATTCTTTATACAGTCTGTAGATTGATTCTTTTAAATAATTTGGCCAAGTTCGAAGTTCGATTGCAGTTATTTTCTGCTTTAATGCAACTCTCTTCATAGTCAGATACTGTTTTCGAGAACAATAAACGCATCTTATAAAAAATGCCTTTTTTTAATTTGGAGGGAATAATGCAATAATTGCTAAACCAATCTTGCTTAAATAAATAAATAAAAAATAATAATAATAAAAAGGAGAGAGAGAGAGAGAGAAAATATAATATAATTTATTGGAGCTTTGACCACTTTCAGCCATTTATATATATATATAAAAAAAGAAATAAATGTATAGATATTTTTTAAATCATACCACTGAAAAAAAGGATTAGTAATAGACCTTTAATTCGAATTAATGCTATTTTATTGATTTTCAGCTTTTTGACCTCAAAGTGCTTGAATATTCAAACAATATTACTTACATTAATAAAATACTTAATTGATTCCAAATTACTTTAAACATCGATTGTATCCACTCGATTGAAAGAACACGCGCACACGCTAAGATATCCAAACACGAAACTCGAGTAAAATTTCAAATTTTTTATTATAAAAAATTGAAATGTTTTTTAAATTATAATAAATATCATGCAGAAAATCTGGAGCTAAAATTTTCATTCATAAAAAAATAAATAAATAAATAATAATAAAAAGCTGAATTCTTTTTTTTTCTTTTTTGCCCTTCTACAGGTGAATCCTAACTTTAAAAAGTGAAATTTGTCCAAATTCCAAGTGAAAATTCCATTTCACTTGAATTTTTATGTAATTTTGGCCTTCTACAGGTGAATACCTTCTTTAAAAAGTGAAAATCGTCCAAATTCCAAATGGTAATTTTCTTTTTACTTGAATTTGTATATATTTTTGACCTTCTACACATGAATTCCTCCTTTAAAAAGTGAAAAATTTCCAAATTTTAAGTAATAATTCCCTTTTCATTTGAATTTGTATGTATTTTTGGCCTTCTACAGGTAAATCCCGCCTTTAAAAAGTGAAAATTGTCTGAATTCCAAGTGATAATCCCCTTTTCACTTGAATTTGTATGTATTTACAGTTTCTCTATGCAGAATGACATAAAGCTAACTCATTAAGTCTTACCTGGATTGAATGCTATTGTAAGCTGTAGCATTATCTGTTTTTCTACCACTCAGCAAAGGTGTATCTTCTTGATTCTTATCACTTTCAGATAACGGCTGGTTTTCTAAAGTCGCAGAAGAGCCCTTATCAGGTGTCATGTTTATGCATCAAGATAAGGAAGTGAAATTTACATTCACTGTAAAAACAAAGTAAAATCGTGTTGATACAGGTTGTCAAGAAAATGAGACGCCAATTTCAAAATTAAATTTCTGAAAAACAAAGATCGATAGAATTATGTAGTAAACGGTTTGTTTATAAGGATAAGGTAAGCCGTAAAAATGTTATACAGAAATTTCGAACGGTGAATAGTTGGAAAAGATTGTGTTGATTGCAATGAATGCTTGACTTGACATTTTTCTTGTCTTAGATTGCTTACAAAGAAAAACCTTTTCGTCGCCATATATAAACGATTTTTGGAACTTAATTTTTTTAATTTCATAAATTCGGAAACTAAATTTTTGGAATTTTGAAATTCAAAAATTTTTTTTTTTCGAAAAATCGTTAAAATATGAAATTGTATGCTGAAAAGCTCGTTCTCTGCAAGCAATCGAAGACCAAAAAAAAAAAAAGAAAGAAAAAAAAGAAAAAAAAAAGAAAAAAAAATGCCAAGCCAAGCAGTCTTTGCAATCAGAACACAATCTTTTCAAAATATTCACCGTTCGAAACTCCTGTATAACATTTATAATGTTAACCTAATAAATAAACCGTTTACCGCTTAATTCTACCGATCTCTGTTTTTGAGAAATTGAATTTTGAAATCAGGGTCTTATTTGCTGGACACCCTGTACAATTAAGACAATAATTAAATAATTTAAACTCACATTGACAGAATTCAGTAATAAAATTGATTGCAAAAAATTTAGAAATTTATTTAGTTTGATAAAAATAAACATGACTGAAATAATATAGTTTGTAAGCACGACTAATTATTGATATGCAATCATATTCTTATATATTTTAATCTAGTTCAAGCATAGATCAACTCCTTATCTGATATTTATTGCCATATCTGAAAATAATGAATTTAATTTTAGAGTATATTTAATTTGTATTTTTTAAAGTAAAACTGTAATGGATATTTTATATTAGAATAAATTTTTGGTAAAAAGAACTTTAGCAATCTACCTATATGGCATAAATAATGTTAATATTTAAAGGGTTTTTTTTTTTTTTTTTTTTTTTTTTTTTTTTTTTTTTGCGATGCCTTGAGAGTTCGGCTTTATGGAACTGGGAAGTCAAATTTCCATGAAGTATTAACATATTCCATGGAAATAATAATAATAATAATAATAATAATAAGTTCTTGTTAATAATCTTAAAATAATATTAGGCTAAGTTTTATTTTATTTATTTATTTTATTTTTATTTATATATATTTTTTTATTTTTTTTTTTATTTTTTTTTTTTTTTTTTTGCATTAATCTATAAATTAATCTATAATTTTTAAAAGCATAAGGCGCTGAGTTTTCGAGGGACGATCAAGCAAACTTCCGCCATTAATTTTTAAATTTAAATTTTTGTTTTTAAAATTTAATGGTGGAATATGCGTGTTTGCCTCATTCGTTTTCTGAAGTCATCAAGTAGTGGTTGAATGAATGTAATATTTCTTTTCAATTATTGTTTGTTTTAACTGGACCCTAGTTGCCTGAAAAAGAAGGTCTCCATACGGGCATACACAGAAAAATCTAAAGAAATTACAGAATTTTCTTCTTATATGGATATATTTGTTTATAAAAGAAATTTTGGCTGAACTTCTGTAGAGTTTCCGTAAAAAATAATTAAATTTCATTTATTTGGCGATTCATCACCGGTTGGCAATGAAACAGAACTTCAAAAAATACGCATTTATGTCGAATACTTTTTGATCTCTTCGAAACGAGAGTCGTTTGCTTAATTTTAAATCTTTTATTACCAGCTTTTTTAAAAAGAAATTTTTTTTCCAAGAAGCACGAAAATGTTCTGATTAAATAAGGTAAACTATACAATAAAATATAACCAGTGGGAATGATGAAGCTTTCTGAGCGACAGTTAACAAGATATTTTTAAATGCATTAAAATTGTTTGCTTTTGTCGAGGAAAAATTCGTTCTTTAAATCGAGTGTCGCTTTCATATCTCCGTGCCATATATTCGAAAACAGTTTATTTCTTACCCATCATACGTAGTTATAGGGTAAATTTTGCAATCGTTTTGAAAATCTGAATTTATTTTGACGGATTTACAAGTTTCAGACACTGGATGTTCCGAAAAACATATTTTTAGAAAAAAAAACGTCCGTCTGTCTGTAAACGTCTATCGCCCAAAAAAATTGAGTTAGAGACTTGAAATTTGGTATGCACGAAGTATGTAGAAATGGGGCGAAGCCTATTGTATATCAGTAACCTCAATTATCTGAGACGATCCTCAATTATATTTTTTTGTTTTTTGTTTTTTGTTTTGGACATTTGAAAAATCGTTCTGATGAAAGGTGTATAATTTTATTTTATTTTATTTTATTTTATTTTATTTTAAAGAGTGAATACAAAAGACAATAAAAAAAAGACAGTAAAAAAGACAATAAAAATTTTATATAAAGAATGAAGTCGATCGGAATTATTTGCTGATGAGATATTTGTAATCATGTTTTCCACGCCTTAAAGAAGCAGGTAAGGGTAAACTTTTAACCATTATTAAAAAAAAGAAAAAAAAAAAAAGAAAAAAAAAACTTTTAAATACCTTTGATTATACCTTTGATTTTTTATGACCATGTATTTCATTTGAATTTCAAATTCAAACATATATTTTAATTGGAAATGAGATGCTTAATCTAATGCAATAAATTGTTAGTTAATATAATTATCATTTTTGGAGTTATAGGAATGCTTCTTTTAGGCAATTCAGGGTTACTTGATTTTATTGCCATATTTTATAGAATGCATAGCCATGATGGGTAAATATTACGATGGTCCCGAACGACTAGTTTTATAGACTATCGACTGAAACTTCGCATCTAAATAGAGCTGATCTTTTGTTACATACGTAAGTAGCACAACTAGCATTTTTTTCCAACAAATTCTGACTAAGCCCAGTAAGGAGACCTTCCTGGTAAGTGATATAATGAACCCTTTTAGGGGCAGAAGACCTCCATTGTTAAAGTGTTAAAATGAATTAATGAAGCAGGAAATTACGAAGATATTTATTTGGAAATAAGAAACGACTGAAAATCAGATACATAATAAACAGAAAATTTTATACTGAAAATTTCTGCAATCGTTGCATTTGGGATTCAAAATTAAGTAGCTTCATAAAAACATCACCGTCCATGAAAGGGTTAAACAAAAACCCAATATTACTGATGTTACTGAGATTATATAAATAATATCCAGCGCAAAATGGAAAAATTAATATATTTATTGCTTAAAAATATTGAAAAATACTTACACTTTTAAAATGAACGATTTAAAAAAGTAATTGTTTAAATGTTTCTTTCTTGCTTGGTTTTTATTTATTTATTTGTTTTACAAATAATTCAAGTGTTCTTTTTTTTTAATTTTTTTAATAATAGTTAAAAATTTACGCTTACCTTTGTCTTTTAAAAGATGGTGATAACTTAATGTAGGGTTAGAATATGTGATCCATTGGGTTTCAAAACACTGTGTATTGAATGATAGACGACATAAAAAGACAGATTATACATCACAAGATACATAGTATCACAAAGTTTGAAACCTCACATCCCTATACAGCAATTTTAATTTGCAGAAAATTTGCAGCAGATTTTCTTTGCAAACGTACGAAAGTTGCAGCTAGTTTGGTATGACAAGACTGATAGATTGTAATAAGACTGCAGCAAGATAACGCAAACGAAGAAGTCACCACACTTTAAACTTGCAGCTAACTTGCCATGCATCTTAACCTTTAGCCGTATCAAATTTATTGAAATTTAACGACAAACAAGTAGAAAATTTAGTTCTGCTATGACTAAAATACTGCATATTCTTTGCAAGCTAGTAACTAAATTGGCTATGACTTGTCAAAAATATTGCAAACTTATTTCAAATATATATTCCTGTCATGGCACATTATTTGTTTACAACTGTCATACTTTGTCTTTAACCCCTTCTATTCAGGGATACGCACCGACGCGATGTATACGCACCGTTAAAAAGTATATGCACCTTTTTATCGCCGTTAACAAGTGTTGTGTTTACTTGAAAGTGGAAAAAGCACTTTTTATTTGCCTCTACCCACAATTAGGCCAAAGTGATCGTGATAATGATAGCACATCACGGAGAATGGGGGCCTGCAAACGACCCTAATTACTCTCTTCATTATTTCATTTAAAATAATAAAAATATTCTTTATCCAATGATGAAGAAAAATCAAGTATAAAGTTATAAAAATATAAAATTAAAAAGGTAAAAAGTTACCTGTTGAATCCTTGGCTTTTGATGACAAGTAAATCCAGACAATAGGCACAAGAAATTAATATACGAACAATTTTCAAAAAAAAAAAAAATATATTTTATTTCATGAAGAACTTGTTGCTTTTTTCATGAATAAATATTTCTTCACAAATTTATATTTTTGGTGACTCGTACATATTAATTTCTCACTTGATAAACAACCATTTCATAACATATGTTAATCACAACTATTGCTATCTCGAAGCAATAAAAATTCTTTTCATAACATATTCTAGATATCTCAACAACATGTAATTAAACAATTTTCTTCATGACATAAAAGGAGAATAAATTATTATTTCTTTTTGAAAAAGAACACCTCTCATAATATGAACTTTCAAAACAAAATACATCATACTTCATATTGTATAGATACATGCCAATATTTTCTTTATAACGCCCCGTAAATATTAAAAAAAATTATATATATATAATGGGCCAGATAACGACATGAAGGAACTTTATGTAAATAAATATTTGCGTCTCACGAAAAGAAAAGATTTTCACCTCTGCTTGTTTGTCAGAGGACTGGCATCACATAAAACAATTATTGAAGAAGATTCGAGCACCAATAATAGCTGCAGAAAGATTATTTTTTAACGATGAGGTGATGAAAGATGAAATAGGTATTAAGTGGACTCATGATGACATTCTACATCACTTATGATGCTTCCACAAGAACACCAACCAGAAGATCTATGGAGTGCGCGTATTTACGTTGAATAATTCCAAAAGAGAAGGCACAAACGAATACATTCAGGAATGCATTAAACCACTTCATTGCTCCTCGCAGCACAGAGGGACTTGGCTTAACAGAAATCAACATCACTTTCCTAGATGAATTTTTGAGGGCAGCACTTTTTCTTTGCCGCACTTAAAAAAAATCAGCATCGTAATAATCTCAACATAACAAAAAAACCGTTCCATCCTTCGTTAACGGGGGAGCACCTCTGCCCCGAACTTTCACTCATGCGACTGCATCCATCACAGCAGGTGTCTATCGGCGCAACTAACGCAGGTGGCCGCGAGCCCAGGGGAAAAGGAGAAAGGGTTATTGTAAATGCAAAATACGCCAATTTGGCAGATAGCAACAGAGGGGGTGAGGAAAAACTAAGCCAAATTACAATATACAGTATGAAAAGATATGTAACTAATAAGAATAAAATTGATAACCATCTTAAGAAGGAAAGCCAAAGCTGGTGGCCATGTACATAACGGCTTGAAATACGTCACCTGTGAAATTTAATTTGATAGGCTAGGGGTGTGTCCGAATAAACGGAAGTTCCACCCAAAAGAACTAGCGAGAAAGTTCTCGAACAAATTTAAAACCGGAAGGAATGATTTCAAACAGAATTTTACCGGCTTGGAACATTCGAAAGCTAAGTAAGAAAGAAAACATTACAGGCGACGAAAAGAAAAATAAGCGAAACCGAAATTAAATTTAAATTGAGAACATTAATAAAAGGAAGGTGATATGAAATAAAATGGCTAATAAAAATGAATTATACTAAACATATGGGGGGTTATGGAGTAACCACCACATATTACCCAGGGTCCCCCAAAAGAAAATATTGGTGAGATGACAAAAATGACAATTTTTCATCGAGACAATATTTTCTAACACATGTACAAATATACTAAATAATTACACAAAATAAATATCAGAAGTAGTTATAAGAATATACATAATTGTTGTACATGATATTTAAACAATAAAAAAAATAATTACTGTTATGATAGTAATCCTTATGAAAATATACCAACTGTAGTAAATGTTAACATGAAAGGTATATAAAGTTTCTTTCAGAGGTATCTATCATATAAAAAAAAATTAAAGTCTATGTGCAGAAAAACAGTCCATAACTTTAAAGAGTCTCTTGTTAGGCTGTGCACAATGTACCACAATAGTAGAATGCTCTAGCATATGTCACAATATTTGATTACACAATAATATGTATATTTATATTCTCAGTTGTGAACAAAAATGAAATATACTATAACTGTATATGAATCATGTTATAACTATATATAACATATATGGTTTCAAATAACACATAATAAATTAAATGAATTTGTAAGTTGAAAATTGAACAATAAAAAAATATATATATAAATGGTGCAGAGAGATTAGTTAGGCTCTCATAAAAAATATTTACTTATATCACCACATAGCCTTTTAAGCTTTCAATAAATATTAAATGAATAACCTTAGTATTATTCAATAACACATTTTTGCAGAAAATAAAATTAATAAGTTGCAAAAAAAAAATGTCAACAAAAGCATGATATTATTTTTCAACAAAAATATCTTCAAAATGAATATAATAATTTTCAAAGAGAGAATTTTTACACTCTCATAAAGGAATATTCTTAAACATTTTCAATATAAATTGACAATAATTGCATAAATACCTTTAATACTATACTTCATTCAAAATAAACATAAAACATAAGATGTTTAATATTCTGAAAAAAAAGGAAGAAACTTATATGAATATGTCAATCTTATATATGACTTGATAATGTCAACTTACAAAGAAAAATCAATTGTGTCAAAATTTCTATATAGAAGATATCTAGAACATATTTACTTGTAATTTTCAAACATTTTTTTTAAAAAAAAAAAATTAAGTAAGTGATCACTTTTGCATTTGTCATAAATCAAGAATTTGCTTTATATAAATATATATAATGACTCATTAAACATCTTTGGATAAATATATATATAATGCCTCAATCAACATCTTTGGATCCAAAGTATAAATACTCAAAAGTATACAAAAAAAAAATATTATATACTACTTATGGTGAGTCATTCACTTTCTATATTTCAACAAGAAGAGAAGAAATATTAGTATGAATAAGTTTATCATGCATTTTCTTTTCTCTTTTTCTTTTTTTAAAAGAGGTTAAATGTTAAAACATGCATGCATTGTAAAGAGCAGACACAATAGAGAAAATAATTTGATGAGTACTCATCTTTATGTTTACCTTATATGAATTACAATTTCACTTTTCTTATTATAATGCACATTTGTCAAAAATCACCTTAAATACTGACATCATATTCTAACAAAGAGAAATTCTTTCTCAATTTTTTTTATCAACTATTGTAATTAAAGACCTTATAAAATTTAAAAGTATGGCATACATGAGATTATGTGTAAATATTGTAAAAATAATGACTTATAGATAAATGCAGTAACTAATAAAACTATTAAAATTCATACATACATCCCGAGGATGACCGTTGAGTTGTACCAGGGAGAAGAAGACTTACATAAAAATAAAAAAAAATAATAACAGCTGCCTGCAGCCTGGAGAAAAGAAAAAAAAATTACATAGCGATTCTTCTTGCTGGACAATCAGTGCGGCTAGCTTCGACTGAATATATTACAAAGCAAAAGTCATCCTGTAAAAGGAAAAAGAGAGTTAGTCTATTTTTTATGTAGTTTATGATTGCGAGGACGAAGATCATAACTTCTATATTGAGTGGATTTGTTTTTAGCACCAGTATGAGTGCCATCAGGAGGAGCTTGTGACAGTACCGATTTACTGGAACATGAAGATGTTTGCTGGCATTTAGAAGAAGAAAGAATTTGAGGAGAAGTATTACAAGCTGCATCATGATTTGAAACTTGAATAGAAGAGTGCTGTCTCACAGGAGTGGAGGATGCATTATCAACAGCTGGTTGATCATGTGATGCACCTTTTGAAGAAACTGAAGGATGTTGCAGTGCTTCATTTCTCTTTTGAAGCTTCAAGATTCGATTAGTGTGAATCAACATTGGTGAAGCATGACTATTATTGGGATCTTGAATTTGAATGAGCACAGGAGAAATTATTTTCTTGACCACGTATGGGCCTTGTATCTTTTTGTTAAACACAGTAGGAAATTTTGCATAAACAATGTCATTAACATTGATGTTGGAAAACTTTAATTTTTCTCTGGATTTTTGGTACACCTTTTGTCTGGATGATTCGTTATTCTTGTAAGCTTGATAGTATATTTTTTCAATAACATCCATCAATTTATGAATTTCATATGCAGTGTTGAGAATTTTCCATGAAACTTGAGATTTATAATTGGAATAAATATCATTTATTTCTCTGCCAAAATGAAGAAGATTTGGAGTGAATTTTGTGGCTGGATGAGGTGTAGCATTATATATGGATTGGTGAATTTTTAGAGCAGTTGGTATATCACATCCTTGTGAAGCCATTGTGTTCACAGACGATTTTATTTGAGAATTGACACGTTCACTTAAACCGTTAGCTTGGGGATGGGCTACAGAACTATGTTCCAACTTAATGCCAAGCTTTTTGTTAAAATATGCAAACATATCACTAGTAAATTGAGAACCATGATCAGTAAGAGTTAATTCAGGTTTTCCATGAGTGGAAATATAATGCAATAAAGCCTTTGTAACTGACTCAGCACTGATATTATTCAAGGCATATAATTCTAAATGACGAGAAAAATGGTCTATCATTGTTAACACATATTGACGATTTCTCAATGGGCCGAGTAAATCCATAGAGACCTTTTGATTGGGAGCTGTTGGGAGTGGTGCAGGTAGGTATGGAGCAGTGTTTTTTTTATGATTCTTATTTACTAAACAAATTTCACAAGAGTTGACATAATTAATGGTATCAGAAACAAGGGTTTTCCAGGTAAATCTTTTCTTTAAATTAACAATGGTTTTATGAATTCCAGTATGAGTAATATGAGCAATTCTTAAGGCCTTTGCTCTAAGTGACACAGGTAAAACAGCTTTGTGTAGCTCGATATCTTCTGAAGAGAAATGACCATTATAGCAAAGTAACTCATTACTTGGATTAATATAGTAGCCATTTAAACTTTTAGATTTCTTATTATTTTTAAGATCTTCATAAATTTGTTTAATTTTTGGGTCCTTTTGTTGTTCAGAGAAGATGGTGTGATCAAGAATTTCTAATAATGGATCTTGGTTATTATCCTTAGTTAGAAGTGAAGAGTCATTTTGAAGATGACATGTATGGTGGATTTTGTCGACTAAACCACATGGAAAGTGAGGAATGTCATTATGTAAATCGTTTTGATTATCAACAATAGGTAGAGGTTCTTGTGAAGAAATAAGATCTGGATTATTATTGAGATCTTCAGTAGGAATGTGAGGAGTTCTACTTAGAAAATCTGCCAAGACATTTTCTTTGCCTGGAACATGTTGGAATGTGTACGAGTATTCAGACAGTTCTAACATCCAACGAGTAGTAATATCAGCAGGTGATGTAGCTTTTTTATAATTATTGAGAGGTTTTGCATCAGACAATAGAATAAAGGGTCGACCAAAGATATAGTATTTGAAAGCTGTTATGCCTTTGTAAATGGCATAAAGTTCCAATTTGATGACAGGGTAGTGCCTTTCTGATTGAGATAGAGTTTTGGAATAATAGGAGATAGGTTTTAGTTCACCATCAAATTTCTGCATAAGAACAGCTGATATTGCTGTTTTTGAGGCATCTGTATTAACATAAAACGTTTCATTCCAGATAGGAAGATTGAGCATAGGTTTATGAAAGAAAATGTCCTGTAATTCTTTAAATGCATTTTCTTGTTCAGATTTCCAAGAAAACTTATTTTTAGGTTTGGTGACTTCGATGAGAGGAGCAATCAATTTAGAAAAATTAGGTATAATTGATCTATAAAATGAACACAAGCCGATAAAACTCTTTGTTTGCCTCTTGGTTTTAGGCGTTGGAAAGGAAGTAATTTTTAAAATGTTACTTGTAATAGGAAGAATTTTATGATCTGTGAGTTGGAAACCCAAAAAGTTAATACTAGTTTGCATAAAGGTACACTTTTCAGGAGACAAAGTAATGTTATTAGCAATAAGGGTGTCTAATAACTTTGTGAGTTTCATGGACATTTCTTCAAATGAATTAGCACCCACTACAATATCGTCTTGATATGCATAACAGGAATCAATTTGAGATAATTGAATCACAGAGTCGATTAATTGTTGGAAAGTGCTGGCGGCCGTCTTCAGGCCAAATACTAGACGTAAATAGGTAAAAATTCCCCATGGTGTAGTAAAACTAAGTTTATCTTGCATATCTTTAGGTACAGCAATCTGCCAATATGCAGAGGGTAAGTCAAGAGTGGTATAATATTTAAATTTTGACAACTGCACCAATAGATTTTGAATCCTAGGAAGAGGATATGAAGATGGAATTATTATGGAATTTAACAATCTTAAATCAAGAGCCAAACGATACTTTTGAGGCTTAGACATATCAGTTCTCTTCTTTTTAACAAGAAGCATGGGACACGCCCAAGATGAATTTGACCTCTCAATAATACCAGCGTTCAACATTTGATTAATTTGGTCAAGAGCTTCTTGCTCGAGTGCTTGAGGTACAGGAAAAGGTAATGTTTTTACTGGATGAGAATTTAACATGGTAAACTGAGGATTGACCAGGTCAGTATGACCTAAAGTGTCAAGAGATTTCGAAAAGGCAAGCGCTTTACTACATAATAATTTTGTTAAAGCTTCCCTTTCATGAGGAGGTAAATGTTTAAGATCAAAGTCATTTGGAGATAATTCTTGAATACGTTTTCTCTTAATCTCTTCAGAAGGCAAAATTAGGTTACAATACTCATTTTCAAATTCTAAATCAAAAGAGTATTCCTCAATATCTTTTTCATCTACATTGATACATTCACCAATAATTGAATTTTTATTTAAATGTATATCGAGCTTTGAAATATTCTGACATACAACCAAAAATAAATCATTTTGAATGGAAGATTTTGAGTGCAATGATTCATGTAATACCAGACCCTTGTTTTTTAAATTGGGTTTAAAAAGAAAATATTCAGATGGAGGATTCAGATACTTCACATGTAAATAAACAAACGAATTAGGAGGTATTAATTCTCTATTGAGTAATTGTACCATATTGGAACTCACCAAAATTTTATTACCCATACTTAAATGAGGTTGCTTTTCACCAATATAACTACTATCACTAGTATTTTTAGATGAGGAATTCTTGTTAAGTATATTATTATCATTAGTAGACACATAATTCACCACATTAGCATAATCAGTTGGAAAATAATTAGAAAAATAAGTAGAATGACCATCAATATAAGGATTATGAAAATTCATAGCAGAATGAGCCATATTATTTGTAAACAAACCATTATTTTGAACATTATAACAATAAGGATAGGTTGTATAATTGTTGGACAACTGCAAACTTGAATTATCACAATTTGCACAAGTATTATCAATGTAAGTATCACTCGTTAGATTATTTGATATAGACCTTTCATAATAAGGCATTCTGTGTGCATCAAGAGAATATGGTACATTTGAATTAACATAATTATATTCAGAATTCATAAAATAGCAAGTAGGAGATTCATTATAACTTTGAAAAGGAATGTGTTTGTCCTTAATTAGGATAGACTTAAAACTTGGAGAAATAGTAATAGAATGCTTGTTAATAAACTCAAAGCCAAGTATGGCTTGAAAGTGAACATTTTGAATTTTTGTAAGGTAAAATACATGATGAAAAAAATATTTATCAATCTTAAAAGCTATCTCTATGCATCCTTTGAAGAAGACCTTAGAATTTATGGTCGATACAGATACATTTCTGGATAAAAATTTGTAATGAAGCCTGGATTTAATGCTATTAAAGCATTCTTCATCCAAGAGAGATAAACTTGATCCAGTATCTATTAATGTGGAGATTTCATTATGTTGTACATTTATTAGGATGCATGGAAGAACATACGAGTTATTAAAAGAACTGCATATAACATGATTTTCTTGTACATCATCATTATTTTCAAAATTTTGTTTAGATGTCAAATAATTATGTAAACAGGAAGATTTGTTAGACTTAGATGTCATAGGAGAAGTTTGGACAGCTGTGGATGCCACTAAAGTGACTGACGAGCGTTTGTCTAATTGTTGATGTTTGTTGTTGTTGTCAAAGTGTACTGACCCTGAATGAGAATTACGGGAGAGAAGGCGGTCAGTAGAACCAGTCTCCCTTATTTGTTTAAATGATAAACATTGTTTTTGTTTTCAGAAGAAGAGGTGTGGTTTTTCTTTCTGTAAGGGTGAGACGAAACCTGAGTTGAAGAGTTTTGATTAGAATTACCAATAATGTTTTTGAATTTGTAGCATGAGTCCATACGATGATTAAATTTCCCACAGAACGCACACTGCACAACATCTCGTCTGTGATAAAAGGATGTAGAATTTTTTTTGTGAGAATATTTGTCAAAGGTTGGTTGATAAGGACGTTTCCGGTGAAAGTTTTGATGACGAAAATTATTGTTACGTTTATTTGTAGCCTCTTGTCTCGGTGGAGAAGGCGAAAATGTTCTAGTATTTCTTTGAAAATTACGAGAAGTATGAGAACTGTCCTTTTGAGTTTGTAAAGGAGAGTAGTTGGTTTGAGAATTGTGATAAATTTTATCCTTCGTATGCTTTATAGGAGTTTTATGAAGAGTATTACTAGAATTATCGTGGACATTTTCAGAATCGATACAATAGGCTTGATTAAAATTTTCATAAGATTTTTTAGGGGGAGAGTCATATATATTTTGAAGAAAAGTTGCTCGTTCAAGAGCTAATTCGAAGGACGTAATATTTTCTTCTAAGATTTTACGTTTGATTTGTTTAGGTAAAGCCTCAAGAAAATGAGTAAACTTTAATGAATTAAGAGCAGAAAGATCCAATTTTGGATAAGCAAGTCGAAGTTGTTTATCCAACCGAAAAGCAAAATTTTTAACTGATTCATTTGAATCTAAGGTCAAGTTCTGTAAAGATTTTAGAGAAACAGACTTTTTTGTGGGTAAGAAATAGTCTATAAATGCCTTTCGAATTTCACTAAAATTAGAGTTCTTGAGCTGTGACTGAGTTTCCAGAAAGAAGAGTAAGGCGGTGCCCTCAAGTTTTGATTTAAAGAGAACAAAAAGTTCCTTGTCTGTAAAGTTATTTAGTTCCTGTAAGTCAGATAATTGATCGAAGAAAAATTCTACAGTCTGAGGGTTACCGTCGAAAGGTTGGATTGCAATATTTAGTTTGGCTTTTGGAGGCATGATGAAATAATTAATATAAGAACTCAATGTATGACATGATAAATTTGGTTATTTGGCAGGTCCTATGATGAACAATATATATAAATTGACCCGTTACTTAAAATATTGATGACTTTCATTTACTTCATACATCATTTTTATATGTAAAAAAAAAGAAGAAAACGTATACTAACATATTAGTATCATATGAAGAATATAAGACCCAAATATTTTATGTAAATATTTATATATAATATGGCTCAAAACATAAATTATTATATGTATGACAAGAAGAATAATTTATCTTAGCATGAACAATAATTTTTACCAGTACCACCGTTAAATAATGCATATATTAGTTATAAATTATAATAATGCAAGAAGAAATATATTGATAAATTATGTTGTATATATAATGCACTGCTCCAGAAAAAGATAATATTTCAATACAAGATCAATATAAATATTGTATTTGATTACTGCACCATACCCAACAAAATATAATTATATAAAACATTAATCACTATATGAAGAAAAATAACTTGAAAAAAAAATAATGAAGAATGTTCAAGCGTTGGTCACGGCTCCAAAAGAAATAAGGTGTTGTGTTTACTTGAAAGTGGAAAAAGCACTTTTTATTTGCCTCTACCCACAATTAGGCCAAAGTGATCGTGATAATGATAGCACATCACGGAGAATGGGGGCCTGCAAACGACCCTAATTACTCTCTTCATTATTTCATTTAAAATAATAAAAATATTCTTTATCCAATGATGAAGAAAAATCAAGTATAAAGTTATAAAAATATAAAATTAAAAAGGTAAAAAGTTACCTGTTGAATCCTTGGCTTTTGATGACAAGTAAATCCAGACAATAGGCACAAGAAATTAATATACGAACAATTTTCAAAAAAAAAAAAAATATATTTTATTTCATGAAGAACTTGTTGCTTTTTTCATGAATAAATATTTCTTCACAAATTTATATTTTTGGTGACTCGTACATATTAATTTCTCACTTGATAAACAACCATTTCATAACATATGTTAATCACAACTATTGCTATCTCGAAGCAATAAAAATTCTTTTCATAACATATTCTAGATATCTCAACAACATGTAATTAAACAATTTTCTTCATGACATAAAAGGAGAATAAATTATTATTTCTTTTTGAAAAAGAACACCTCTCATAATATGAACTTTCAAAACAAAATACATCATACTTCATATTGTATAGATACATGCCAATATTTTCTTTATAACGCCCCGTAAATATTAAAAAAAATTATATATATATAATGGGCCAGATAACGACATGAAGGAACTTTATGTAAATAAATATTTGCGTCTCACGAAAAGAAAAGATTTTCACCTCTGCTTGTTTGTCAGAGGACTGGCATCACATAAAACAATTATTGAAGAAGATTCGAGCACCAATAATAGCTGCAGAAAGATTATTTTTTAACGATGAGGTGATGAAAGATGAAATAGGTATTAAGTGGACTCATGATGACATTCTACATCACTTATGATGCTTCCACAAGAACACCAACCAGAAGATCTATGGAGTGCGCGTATTTACGTTGAATAATTCCAAAAGAGAAGGCACAAACGAATACATTCAGGAATGCATTAAACCACTTCATTGCTCCTCGCAGCACAGAGGGACTTGGCTTAACAGAAATCAACATCACTTTCCTAGATGAATTTTTGAGGGCAGCACTTTTTCTTTGCCGCACTTAAAAAAAATCAGCATCGTAATAATCTCAACATAACAAAAAAACCGTTCCATCCTTCGTTAACGGGGGAGCACCTCTGCCCCGAACTTTCACTCATGCGACTGCATCCATCACAGCAGGTGTCTATCGGCGCAACTAACGCAGGTGGCCGCGAGCCCAGGGGAAAAGGAGAAAGGGTTATTGTAAATGCAAAATACGCCAATTTGGCAGATAGCAACAGAGGGGGTGAGGAAAAACTAAGCCAAATTACAATATACAGTATGAAAAGATATGTAACTAATAAGAATAAAATTGATAACCATCTTAAGAAGGAAAGCCAAAGCTGGTGGCCATGTACATAACGGCTTGAAATACGTCACCTGTGAAATTTAATTTGATAGGCTAGGGGTGTGTCCGAATAAACGGAAGTTCCACCCAAAAGAACTAGCGAGAAAGTTCTCGAACAAATTTAAAACCGGAAGGAATGATTTCAAACAGAATTTTACCGGCTTGGAACATTCGAAAGCTAAGTAAGAAAGAAAACATTACAGGCGACGAAAAGAAAAATAAGCGAAACCGAAATTAAATTTAAATTGAGAACATTAATAAAAGGAAGGTGATATGAAATAAAATGGCTAATAAAAATGAATTATACTAAACATATGGGGGGTTATGGAGTAACCACCACAACAAGTAATAGATGTTATTTGTACTTTTAACTCTTCTTAGTGTCTTTTTTGTTATTTGATACTTAATGCATTTAAAAAAAGCGGTGCCAACCAAATAAAATTTGTGTAAGGTATGCAGTCCCGAAAATTGTTATTTCTCTCAATAGAGAAATTTTTTACTTATGTCAATTTCGTGAATTAAAGATAATGTTACATCAATTTCGCAAGAAAGTACTCATGAAAGTATGTGATGGTCTATGGAAAGTTTGTGATGGTCCTTGCGGGAGATTCATTACGAATTTGTCAAATCTAATATGTCATGGAAAGATAATATAAAAAAAAGCAAAATTGCTTCTCGTCCAAAAGCGAACAGCGCAGGAACCTATGTCATCGAGCACAAAAGAAAAAAAAAACTTTATTTTATGGAAGAATAATAATAGGGGAATTTATGACCCATGTCTGCCGCAAGTAAAGTGGTGCATATACCAAAAATTTATATCATTAGTGATTCACTCATAGGTTCATCATTGTGCTTATCCTGCAAACAAAGGAATGAAAGCAGTTAAAACTGGGAGCAGGAAAACGCAATGTTAAACCTTCAAGTGAACCACTACGAGGGATTTTTCGCTTATGCACCACTTCTCTTCCGGCAGCCATAAATAATTAAATTCCCCTATTACTACTCTTAAATAATAACTCCATAAAATAAAGATTTTTTTATGCTCAATGACTTATGTTTTTGTGCTGTCGGCTTTTGGACTATTCTGATTGCAAACTATCTGGGTCTTGGCTCGCGTGCAGGAACGCATCACTGCTGTTGTGATGGTCATCGGCAAAAACATGTTATTGAATGTATGGGCGGAACTGGCTCACCCTTGATATGTGTGCCTTGATATGTGTGAACATTTGTAGAATGTGCCATTAACTTGATGAGTATCCATATCTTTTCATGTGTCATCCATCTTTCTATGGCTTACACTCGTAAATAAACAGTCTTTTGAAACCCAATGAATCATCAAAGTTAATCCTGTATTTTATTTTGTGGTAAAAAAAGGATCATAATCTGTATGCGATTAAAGGATTTGCATACATCATTAATGGGTGCATTGTTAGCATAGCGAGGTATAGAGTTACATTTTTGTAAACATTTAAGGGAAACTACTGTGCTGGATTTTGAATTTTCCATTTCTGAACATATATTTGAATAATTATTAATTCTCAATTGCTGATTGAAAAAAAAATCTTCTGATGTCAACGTTCAGTAAAAGAAAACAGTAACGATATAAAAATTTTACAACTGTGGAATAAATGCAATATAAAAATATTCTACCAACAACCTATTTTTTTTTTCAAGAAATTTTTCAAAATATAGGTATAAGTTATTATACATTTACATCTGCATCGATTTTATCAAGCATTAATTATACAAAAAAAAAAAAAGAAAAAAAAAAACATCAACAACATAGAATGGAGCATCATATTTGCCTGCAATGTAATTTGTTAAACAGTTTAATAACATGATTACTAATAAATATTAGTAACATAATATAATTATTAATGTAATGTAGCACTGATAATCATTTATCCCATTTTTTGTTACAATCAATGTATGATAAAATCGGTATAAGCTGTAAATTATCATATTACAGACATGAAACTCGACAATTTTATTTAATATTATTCAAGTGTGTAAATTATTTTTACAAAACAATTAAAAAATTATTAAAATTCATTTTTTAAACGAATTATTACAAATTGGTGAAATTGACCAGAAACTTTTTGTGTTAAACAGCAACTTACATCTTTATTTAATATATATATATATTACATGTAGCTAAAATTTGTATTCATGTAACAGTTTGCATCAGCTGCATATTTTCCCTTTACGAAATATAATTAATAAAGTTTGGTAAAACTACGTTAAATATAATTAGTATAGTTTCGTAGCAAGAGTTTATTCATAATTACGTAATTACACTTTGAATCTAGTGGATGTTTCTCCTTGATCAATTACCAGTGTTTACTGTTTCTTTAAAAAATATTATTGTGCCTTTATATAGCACTATTGATCGTTGTCTAAATCGATAATGAAAAAAAAATCTGTTTAAGTCCTAAAAATATATTTGATAATTCTTTTCGAAATTTTATTCTAATTAATAATTTTATTTATTATAAAATTTATAATTAGCCTATAAAAATTTAGCTCTAAAGAAAACACGAAACTTTATAAAAATCAACACTACTTAAACAAACAACAAAAAAAAAGAAAGAAAGAAAAGAAACGAAAAGAAAAGAAAAGAAAAGAAAAGAAAGAAAGATAAATAGATAGAAAGAAAGAAAATTTTTAACAGGTCAGCTATTTTTCTTTGTTTTAATCAGTTGAAAATTTTTTTTTTATACTATGGAACTATTTTTTTATTTCTTTCATTACTTGATAAGTTTTCCGATAATAATGAATTAATAAACATATTTTATTTATTTGAAACAAGTTTTATAAATCTAAATTATTCTAATTTTTTTTTCACAGTACAAAATATGAAAATTATCTTAATTAAATAATTTTTTTTGATGGTGATATTTACCAAAATTCATTTATAGCAAGAACTAAAAATAATGTATACAACATCGATTTTGAAAACATTTCCAAAATATTCAGAATACTGTAACAAAACGTACCAATTTTTTAAGTTTAAAAATGTCTAAATAAATAATTTCGAGTATGAATGACGTAATTGAACACCCAATTTCTTTAATAACCACGAATAATCCAAGAAATGTCTGAATTGTTTTAGTATCCCTGTATATGATTCATTTATCCGTATAAATATTGCACAGTATACCAATCGTTAGCTCAATTAAACAAATTAAAAATTAACCCCGTTTAATCGCAGTTGAAATATCCCATTCTGCCATTACTATTAATGTAGTGAAATGCACTTGAGATCTTTTGTGTAGCCTGTATAGGACCTACAGAATTTAATCATACCAAATAATATGAATATAAAGTTAATTCTTCAGACATCAGGGTTTATTTTTGTATTTTTTTTTAAATTTCAGTCTTAGATTTATATTAACAATCTGGTAACTAAAAAAGATTAAATAGCGAAAAAAAAAAAGAATAAAATTTATTTTTGGTACAAAAAATTTGATGATACATGGGTACAAAATACGATTTCCGGCAATTTTTTTTAGGATTTTTTTTAAATTTTACTTAATTTTTTGCATTGCAATATCATTGAAAAATATAAAAAAAATATATGTATGCAATATTTTTAAACTATTAAAAATGGACTTTACAAATAGTATTCTAATGCACAGTAAAATCATTTGTGTTTTAATTTTTTACATTTCGTATACTTCTGCAGCAACATGTAGCTCGCTAAAAAAGCGCTATAAGAAACAAACTGTTATTTTGTTTGAAAAAGAATGTAAAAATGTGTTTTTGTAGGATACATCAGGTCTCAAGAAGTTAGACTTTAAAAGGCATACAAGAAATGAAACGAATTTCGAGAAATTATTTTTCAAGATGGAGTAGACAAATATTTTTGTGTGTCCCCGTAAATGAATGGTAACTTATTTGCACACAAGATCCTACAGTAAGCATTCTGTAGTCAGTGATACACATAATTATATACATTTTAATATGACTAAAATTGTGTAATATTATCAGAATACTATGCAAACGATTTTTCCCAATAGGCAGTAATGTAAAAGTATGATTTTGAGAGTTCCTGCAAATGAACCGTAAATAGTATACACTTTATTTTCACTACTGAACATGCCACAGTACACAACAATAACATATATAAATTTCATAGCAATTCGACAATATTTACGCGGGTTAGAACACGATGGACAGAAAAACATACAGATAAGCTCAATTTACAAATACTTTTAAACTGTTATGGAAACTGTTAAGAATAGTTGTTAATAATAACTCAAGAAGTAAATCTTACCTAGATTTTCTTTAAAAATTCATCTTAAAGATAAAGATTTTCTTGTTCATGTGTCTTACATATAATGAATTATTTATTATTAATCTATTTTATGATATTTTCAAATACAACAGTTTATTCTATTCATAATATAATTATCGGCCGTTTGCACACAAGCACTACGATTAACTGAATTGCTGTTACTATTTCGGATCTTGATAGATAAAAACCTGCGTTTCTTAATCACTGTCATGGGTTCAGGAATCTGTTAGTTCAAAGACCAATGGTACCTACATTCCGTAGATAAGTAAAAAAAAAAAAAAAAAAAAAAAAAATTCGCCATTTTTATAGACACAGGCTTTTAAAATACCGATCTATGTCGTCAAATGAGTATTTCTCAGTTTTCACAGAACCATAAGTGATGAAAATCTTTTTCTAAGAGATTATTGCAAGACATTACTGTAAGAAATAAATAGCTGGGTATATTGTGAATTCACTTGAAATACGAGAAATCCTATATTGAAACACAGATAAACACATAACTTTGAAATGAATCTACCCTATATATACATAAAACCCGAATGAAAAGTTTTTATGAAACGATTGATTATGTTTTCCAGTTATTACTCCCAAATTATGGCACCTTTGGCGGTGAAATTAGTTTCTATAACCCGGATTGATCCGCGCATATCTGAAACAAAATTAGAAATCTTAAATTTGAATTAATTTTCGATTTTTTTCTAATTTTGATGGTATTTCTATAAAGACGGCAACAAAATGACTCAATTTTTGTCGAAAAAAGGGATAAAAAATTGGATTATTAAATTTCTAATTTTTTGCCATTTTCAAATTGAAATTGAAATTATCTTTAATTTCAATCGAAAGTTAAGACAATAGAGTGATTAAATTATGTTTCTCAGGAAATTATAAAAAAAATCATTAAATAATAATAATAACGATAAATAATAACAACTAATAATGATGAATAATAATAATAATAATGATAAATAATAATAATAATTTCTGGTTTATTAATAAATTTTGATTTACTTGAACAGTTTTTTTTTCGTATTTAAGAAAGTTTATTATTTTAAATTGTTGCTAATGGTATAAACGGCACATAGAATAATATTTCCATGCGATTAAAAATTTACTTGTATGTGAGTATTTAAAAAAAAGAAAAGCTTTAGAATTATATAATTACATGTTAAAAGCAAGAAAATATTGAAAATTCCGTCAAAAAATTGTATTTAAATAGGCTATTAAAATCGAAAGAAAACTTTAAAATAATGAATTCATTAATATGCGTTACAGATCTGCACGGAACGGGCCGAGCCCGGCCCGGACCGCGGGCCAGGTTCGGGCCGATTTTCATTAACGGCATTCGGGCCGGGCCGGGCTCAGGCCTTAATTTTTTCCCTGGAGTATCGGGCTAGGCCGAGCCTAACTTATTTTTTCCGTACGAAGCCGAGACTGATTTCGTTCTTCCTAGTCTTCATGGACCAAAATAATCAGTTCTTGTTGAATCTTCCCGTATGAAAATCGTTCTCGACTAGAAAAAGTCTGTTCATAAATCAAAAAAGTATGGCTTCATCCAAAAATTTTTGCAAAATAGGCGTATACTTTTAAGTCGTCATTATACTATAACTAAACATGAATTTATTTTTTTAAAGAATCGTAGATCACTAGGCTATCTTAAAATAGAATTAAACACATGATTATGACGGAATTTTCGTTTAAACTGAAAACTGCAAATTTTTTTTTAAACTGTTCATTCGTGCAAAATGAATACAACAATACGCGAGAAAAAAAAATACATTAAAGATTTACATCTGCTAAGAAGGAACAGTATTTTTTTTCTTTCCAATTTCTTAGAAGATTTTCTTTTACCATATACCATTTTTTAGATTTATTTTATGTATTTATGTATTTTTTTATGTCTTTTATACATTTACACTCTTAAAATGAAAGAGTTGATTTGGCTTCTTAATAATGAGCTGTAATTTTTTCGATCATAAAAGAGTTGTTTATCAAACGATTGAATCTTCTTGATTTAAATTGGTTATTTAAATAGTTCAACTTTATTTAAATTGGTAAAAAACAGCTCGTAACTCGAGTTATTTCAACTCTTTTTTGGAGAAGCTGCCTTTCAAAACGTGAGATGAGTGGATTTCAGCTTAACTTGAGCTATTTTGTGGCTGACTTTTTAAGAGAGTACAAACAACAAACAAAGGTTCATTAAAAGCGTTAATGTGGCAGCCTATGGCACTTCTGCATAAATAGAGATTATAAACAAGAAAGAAAAAAAGACTTAGACAAGTTTTTTATAAGATAAGTAAGTATATTTGGTCTTAACACTTCCGTTAGAGTAAAGATCAATGTACTGTAGAAATTTCCCCTAGCCGAGCCGGTTTCGGGCCGAATTTTTAACTTTTTTCCGGGCCGGGCCGAGTTCGGACCGAAATTTTTACTTTAGGTCTGTATCGGGTTAGGCCAGTATTTTTTTCGTTCTGGCTGGGTCGGGTTCGGGCCGAAATTTTAAGTGTCGGGCCGGGCTCGGGCCTGCAAATTTCGGCCCGTGCAGAGCTCTAATATGCGTTAAGGCATTAAATGGAGGAAATTGTGCCATGGTTAAAATGGTCAAGTAATATTGCTAAAAACTTAAATTTAAAACTATATTTGCTTGAAATTTATTTCTTATTTCGAGATGATTTTTTTAAACATTTATTGCCAATTTTAAGGCAAAACAAATAATAACATTTTTTAATGACAAAAGTATCTTCACATGAATATTAAAAAGAGGAAAAAACTCCTTTTGATTGATAAGTTAATTATTAAGCGTTAAAATTGAAAATGGAAGAAATTACTAAGATAGATAACAGGTAATACTGACAAACAGTTAAAAATTAAAAATATATCTATGCAAGATATTTATTTCACATTTCAAGATGATCTTTTTAATCAATGTTGCCAATTCTAATACAGCGTCAGTAAAATTATTTCCTTTCTAAAAACAAAAGTATTTTTATATGAATGTTAAAAAGAGAAAGAAATCTTTCGGGAAAATGAAATCAAATTTACAATACATTTAAATTGTCTTACAATCTTTTTCAAACAAACTTTTAACTTAATCGTTTTCTTTCGTTGTTAAAAATACCGCAAGGCAAAGATTCTATTTACTTATTTTCATATATACAGGGTGATTATAAAAAAACTATCCCGACATTCGGGCTCCTAACTATCATACTATTCACAGAAACGGAATGAAATTTTGGGAAAAGATATTTTGTGGTATGTGCTAAAAATGATACGGAAAACAACAGTGTCACTCAAACAGTTATGGTTACAGTAAGAAAATTTCAAGAAAATCAAATGGCAACACCCAGTTTTTTGTATTGGAATGTGATCTCCATTGTGAAAAACTCCATATAGCGTTGGAACGGCAACTGCTGCATGAAAATCAGTGGCGGTAGATAGGCTGAAAGTGAGGACAACCGATAAGGACAGAGAAGCAGCATAAAATAAAGCATTTCGTTGTGTTTCACAAATTTTCCACATGACCTCCTTCACAGACGATAAGACTTTGCATGCGGCAGATGATTAGCACTAAAGTACATATCATGGCAATAGGAATCTCATGAATCGCAGTTCTGATGGCATATTTCAAATCAGATTCAGTTTGAGGACGAAACTGATACACTTTGGATTTCAGATATCCCCTCAGCCAGAAATCCATTGGTGTCAGACCAGTCGACGTTTATGGCCACGGAAACGGGAAATGACGGGAGATATCTCTGTCACCAAACTGTTAACTTATGACATGTTTGACAGAAGATTCGACATGTGGAGGAGCGCCATCTTGCATCCACACAACTCCAGATACGGCATTTTGCCATTGCAATGCGGGAATCGCGTAACGAGTTAACATGTCCAGAGAGTGATCACTTGTTACTGTACAGATTGCCGGCAATAACCTCTTCAAAAAAGTAAAAACCGAGTATGAACGTACTCATTACACCACACCACACGGTCATTTATTTCTCGTGTAATAGACGCGCAAGCATATCATGTGGATCATTCTTTGCCCAGTGCGCACAATTTTTTGAAGATACGGAACGATACGGAAACATGTTTAAAACAGAGCGCAGAATCTTGCGTACAGTCGATTTCGGCATATTCAGAACACGTGAAACACCGCGTGCAGTTGCGAGAAGAACTGTGCTTATTGTTTGTTGAACTTCTGCAAAAGCTTCCACAGGAACGGAAGGTCGTCCAGACCGAGGTCGATCGCATGTGCAACCAATTTCTTCAAATTTATGAATGAAGTCCTGTACGTACAGCTTTGATAGTGCACGGGCCCCGCGGTAATCCATTGTTGCTGCGGTAAACACGCAATGTCTTTACGGCACTTTGTTCATTCAGGTAATAAATAACGATTTCTCCATGTTCTTCCCTTGCAAACGGAATCTTGTTCGGAATGGCAGAAGGCAACATACGCGGCTCGTATTTCGCAGTGATTTTTCTTTCACCTAGCGTAACGACGTCAATCATGACTGTGTCTTACGTAAACTCAAAATTTGCATTTCTTGGTTTCGTCTTCTCGTGTTGTGGAAAACAAATCAGGCTGGGGTATCAGCCGAAGAAACGGTGTGATGTGTGACGTAAATAAACGAATATATTATTCTGGTGCACGGCAAAGTCCATTTTACTTTTCCCTTGCCTAGTTCTGGTGATTTTCACACTATAGTTTTCATTGCAACGCTATTTAGGGTTTTTCACAATGGATATCACATTCCAATACCAAAAAACTGGGTGTTGCTATTTGATTTTTTTCGAAATTTTCTCACTGTAACCGTAACTGTTTGAGTGACACTCATGTTTTCCTACCTTGTCGTACCTTAAAATACCTTTTGCCAAAATTTCAGTCAGTTTCTCTGAATGGTATAATAGTTAGGGGCCCAAATGTCCGGATAGTTTTTTTTTCATAATCACCCTGTATATGTAATGAATACAAGAAATAAAATTTGTACTGACTTGTCGTTTGTTCTGTGCAAATTAAAAAAAAAAAAAAAAAAAAACTCGAAGCGAAAACTATATTTTTTATAAGCCTCAAATCAATCGCCTGTCATTCTTCTTATTGGGGTTTTTAATTCATAACGTGCGTTAAATAAGAATTTTTTTATTTTTTTAAATTTGGCAAGAAAAAAAGTTAAGACTGGAACTTAAACGGTTTCCTTATACGAGCATGTGACGGACGGGCAGAACAGAAGACTACCATAAGGGACTACCACTTTCATAAGACGAATGAAACCCTAAAAGAAAATCGTATTTTATCCGTTAAAAAAAGTGATCTTAGGATTTATGAGAATTCTCCTTGGTTATGATAATTTTTATATTTAAAAATATTTTGACAATATTTTATAGAGAAATATTTTTCACTGAAGAGAGGGAGATTTGGAATGCTGAAATAATGTACTTTTTAAAATCCCTTACGATCTTCAGACTTAATTTCTCAAACTTTCTTTTCAGATGCAAAATCTAAGACTATAGAGCTATGGGAATTAACATCTTACACGGATTTATGAGAATCCTCCATGGTTATGATAATTTTTATATTTAAAAATATTTTGACAATATTTTATAGAGAAATATTTTTCACTGAAGAGAGGGAGATTTGGAATGCTGAAATAATGTACTTTTTAAAATCTCTTACGATCTTCAGACTTAATTTCTCAAACTTTCTTTTCAGATGCAAAATCTAAGACTATAGAGCTATGGGAATTAACATTTTACACGATATCAAAAATATTTTGCAATGGCTTTCTATAAAAAGGGTTTTATAAAAATGCATGTAATTTTTACGAACGATAAATATGCTCGGAAGCATAAATGTCTTATGACATTTATAAGTATTCGAAATGAAAATATTACAAAAACCATAACTTTCAATTTTCTTTCTTTCTTTCTTTTCATTTTCAACTTGTTAACTTTCTTTTTTTTTAAACAATATATTTTGAATTAAAAAAAAATTAATCTCAAAAGTATTAAAAAATAAAGAAGAAACTGAAATCAAATAATTTATATTGCAATTTATATCATTATGAAAAAATTGAACAATTGAATTCATATGCGTTATAACATAAATAAGATACTTTATAATTTTTTTATCAGTATACTTTTCCCATAGTTGCCAAATTGAATTTTATATCTGCTCCGTGCCCCAACCACCAGAAATATCTTTATGCAAAATTAGAAATTGATTAACATGGTATTTTGGAATAAGTACTTAAAATCATAACTCCTCACAAACTTAATTTAAAATAAACATTTAATGGCTACTTAATCTATAAATTGATTTGAGCTTTCTCATACATGGTAGTTATCAGATTTAGAGCATGTAGACTAAATTGAAGTTGTTATGTTAAAATATAGATTTTAATCAATGTTTAAATGAGTATTTGATATAGCACAATTAAAAAAATTCTTTTGTTGACATTCATTAGATCATAAATATTAATTCTCACAACACTAAAATTTCTTGCAAGTCTCTTACCTGTAGTAATGATGTCAAGACTATAGAATGACGCTTAAATCATATTTCTATGTTAATTGAAACTGAAATTATTATTTTTTTCGTTTTGGTTTGTTTTCAAAATCTAGATTTTAATTATTTTAGAAGTCGTTTCCATGACATTGGTTGTCATGGAAACAACTTCTTGTAAAAATGCGCTTTTCTTTGTGATGGGTTTTTTGACCATTTCTTATACTTAAATAGTTATAAGTCAAAAATTGTTAAAGGTAAAGGATTCAAACTAGGCGCATGTATTTTTTCCAATTTAAGACAGCATATTCTAAGAAAATTATTTACATTTGAAAATATCATTTTTTAAAGAATTTTTACTTAAGTTAATATTTTTTAAAATGCTGAACAAAAATTAAAGCTTATATATTTCTGTTCATTTAAACGAAAAAAATAGAAATAACAATTCAAATCATGGCGATATTAAATTACCCTACTTTTTTAATAAATTCAAAATTTCAAAAAAAAAAAAGTTTTATTGTGTGATTTTGTTTTAAAATGCTATGGTTAATCAATACAAAGTTTTTCAAAATATTAATTCAATAAAGAAAAGATATTTTAAAATTAACGTAATTTTTTTCTTGAACTTGAAATAAATAAACAAAATCATTAAAGTAATACGCTTTTTGAATTCTGCTAAAATTATTTTTGATAATAAAAATACCGCAAGATCTTTTTTAGCACTTTCCAACAAAGTTGAAAAGTGCTTATGCATTCGGTTTGTCTGGCCGTCTGGCCGCGCTCTAACTCACGTAAATATACTTCGTATTCCCATTAAATTTTAGGACGTTGTTGATTTTTACCATAGCACAAACTCTATTGAAAATGAAATTTCTACCATGATTAGTTTATCTACAGGGAGAATCAAAAGTTTCCCATTACATTACGGCCTATGGGGAAAAATCGTTTCAAAGGAATTTTAAAGATGTTACACCCTGTCAAGCATATTAAAATTTATATGCTTTTACGAGGTACATTGAAATATGCATTCTATAAAATATAAGGCGAAAATGTAACTATTATTCGTTTACAGGACCACACAAAATAATTCCATTAGATAATGGTAAAAGGGGGGAATTGTGTGTGCCATATTTTAAATATATTAAACTGTTTCATGTATAATGAAATTGATGTATGTCAATTAAGCTTAGTATAAATTATACGATACTGCCTTCCCTTATACATAATTATATAGTATTTACAGGGACACACAAAAGATTTCAAATAGTACATTCTTTCCGAAGTGCTGCATATGTATCCAATGATAGTTGATGGATAGTTGAAAAGCATTTTAATTATGATATGCGCGTATAAGTTTCACTAAATTTATGCATATTATATGGTGTGCATAAATGCTATAGTTAATATAAAGACTGCCCAAAAGAGCTCGCCACGTTACTAAATATGAGCATAAATTACTAAAAGGAGATTCTTAAATATATTATGCATTTTTAAGCTGAACTGCATTAAATTTACTAAGAAATGTTTTCAGAATATAGATAAAATGATATACAGGGCCACGCAAAGAATTGGGTATATGGACGCCTATGAATGATAATTTATGAGAATGTGATTTCAGTCGTTTTAAGAGTTTTTTAGTTTAAAATAAATTTTAGCTTAATGCTGACGTATATTAAAGGTATAAGGTAAACTACAGGGCTGAACAAAAGTATTCAAGTATGTTTCCATCTATTAGTATGAATTGCTGAAAAAGAAATTTCAAGCTGCTAGGCATTTTCTTAGTAAACTATTTTTTCCCATTATATAGTACGTATATCAATTGACAGATCAAATACAGGTTCAGTTGTACTGGAATACATATTTGGCTTTATATCCTTATTTACCCAAATAACGAAGTTTTGTCAAAGATTTCATAAAGCGGTAGAAAGTGCTTCATAATCTGTGCTTAACGCATGATTTTTCATACTTGTTTTATTTTTTTATTTATTTATTTATTTTTTTTTTACTTTTAACATAGATTCTGTGTTTAACATAAATCCCGGTTAAGCTTTGGAGGATACACTTGTATTTTATTTATTTATTTATTTTCAATCGGCTCGTTTAACACTTAAAAAAAAAAAAAAAAAAAAAAAAAACATAGAAAAGTAGAATAAAAATGCTAACAACTATAGTCTGCCTTAATAGTATTTGGATAATAAAGGAATTTTCGCAAACTTTCATTTTTTATCAACCGACATCCAACAAAATTTTTTTATTTAACATATACCCATGAATAGTTTTTGAGCAATGTATTTTTATTTAGTTGTTTTATTTTTTTTTCTCTTTCAAACGGGCTCGTTCAAACTGTTCCAAGGAAAACAAGAACATCAATAAAGAATTAGACACATATACATCGTTGTTCTAAAACTTTCCTTTCATCAGTTGTTCGCAATTGCAAGCCAGAAATTGCACATGAAATGGGGGTAAATGAGGTGCGTTAATATGACTCCATTTTAAATAGGACATAATCATCGTTGCAACTTAGAATCATTACCTATCATGGGACATCGTTGAATTAATTACGTGTGATAGAAAACTTTTAATAATATCTTTTTAAATTTTGATTCGATTTTCATAAAGTTTGAAATGATTCGACAGAATTTTGTAACGATTATATATATTGTATTTCAAACCTTCGGTTGGGTAGTTTTGGCGGTGCTATATGCAGACAGACGGACAGACCAGACGACGACTGTGGGTACTATGTTTTTATATAATGTATTTATACACCTCTAAATATGTGATTAGATGCCATACCAATAACTGGTTAAGTAGAAATGAAAACTATTTTCGGTGTGGCAATTTCACAAAAGAAAAAAAAATACTTTTTAAATATTTAATTTGTATGTAATAGATATTTTTAACATAGACATCATTAAAATAATTTCGATTACCGTAATATTTCCCATAATAATATCTGCAGCTTAGATGAATGATAAAAACTGAATTCTATAAATTTTTTACATTTACATTTACATTTACATTACATTTTTTTAACAAAATAAATAAATAAATAAATAAATAATAAAAAATACGGACACTAAAATTAACAATAAAATGAAGCAATTCTAACCCTTTCAATGAGTAATTAGTTGTGTTTCTGTACTATTGCATTCATATAAGATTTTTTGAAAATTGTTATTTCAAAATAAGAAAAAGTTATTATCTTTATAAATTTCGTTGGAATTCATGACAAATTCTACCATAAATATAGACTTTAGTCACAGTGTTGATTTGTAAGTTAAAGAGGCGATAAGGACAGAATATAAATAGATTGGCAAACTAATGCTAAAACATTTTATCGCAAAAAGTTATTTATAATTATAGACTGCTTTCAAAGAAAATCACCAAAGAGAAAATTTAAACGTATTTGTTCAAAGCAAATACATTTAAAAAATGCTGCAAGGACAACTCACATAATCACATACGCAAATAAACAAATAAATAATAGAAGTAAATATTTCAAACAAGTCAATGCCGATAAAATCTGGAAACAAATGAGTAATAATGATAACTTCTTCAAATAAAGAGACCTTTAACAAGTAAATTAAACATTTTCTTAATAACATTGCTAATGCGATTATAATAGTATATAAGCTTTAATAACATATAGTGTTTCTAAGCCTAACTGTGCACCAGCTAATTTCCTTCTATCTTTATGAACTATTTTATTTGTAATTACGCACAATTAGAAACCAATGTATTCCATTAAATATCAGTAGATTTAGTTAATCGCACACACACAAATAAGTAAACAAATAAGAATACTTTAAACATCTCAACCCGATAAGCTATTGGGATAAACTGATTTTAAGGCTTTGAAAAAGAAAAATATGTTTTGTAAAATCCTTGCATGTTAGCTTTAATGAATAACCATTAATCACAATTTGTATTTTGGTAGTATCTAGCGGGTTGATGGCTCTTTTATTTCTTTCTTTCATTTTTTTTTTTTCATTTTCATCATGCATCCTTTTGTTCCGTCTAATTTACGGCCTCGATTTTTCATTGTCAAACAAAGTAGAATTGTTTACTTCTCTAAATTTCCCTTATTCCTTCCCTTAATCATCGCTTTAGAATTGAATTTTTGTACAGATAATGCAAAGAATTAAGACAGCAGGAGTTAATCATTTTTTTTCTATTCTACAGTAAATCATTTGTTTACATAAATAAGGCTTCTTCCGGTGAGAAAAAACAATCAAGCAGTTTAAAATGTCAAAAATATGTATGTTGAAATTCAGCAATAGATCAGTTACAATGTTTACTTATTTACTAGATAACTAGAAATTCAAGTTTATATTACAATAAATATCAATTTTGTGAAATGACGGTTAAAAAAATTGTTTAAGTCTACTTTTAAATCAATAAATAAAGTTTGCAAAGAAGTAAATGTCGATAATTTCTTGAAACGTAATAATGAATAATACCGATAAGATTATGAATCTTAAACTATGAGAGAATAATTTTCTTTAAAAAAAAATAGTTATGTTTGTTTTAATGTTCAGCGTTAAGCATATTTAATGTTATTTAGCCTGTATTTAGGTGTCAGTTAATGTTATTTAATTTTTTAACGCAAATTCTATTTCTTTTATAGGTGGAAAAGTTTAAAATTAATCAAATATGAATTGCAAGACTTGAAACACACACAAATAAAAATAAATAAATATAGTAAATGAAAATGTCTTAAATAAGTAAATACCATATTATTTTTATAAACGATTTTGAAAGTTGAAAAAAGAACATTTCGATTCGTAAAAACGTCGCATGTTTGCATTAAAGACTAAATATTCAAGTGAAATTACAATTGCTTCTATTTAGAGAGGTGGCTGTTATTCTTTTTATCTTAAAAGAACTTATTCAAAAAAAACTTTACTCCTTATGTGTTCAGTAGTGTGCTAATAAGATAATGAAATTACATCTTTGAGACTCTATTAAAATTCAATGAAATCTAAAAATAGCACGCACGTTTTACACCGTCGCAAAAATGCGCATGCATAATTTCATACTCACTTTTTCATATAATAATGAAATTATTAAGTTATTCAGTAAGGCTTTGATCATTGATTTTACGTAATAAAAAATCATAGAAAATTACGTCACAATGACTCAATTATAGTTTAACGAAATCTAAAAATAACATCCTATTCACCGTCGCAAAATTATACATGCATACTTTTCGCATTCATATTCACTATTTTAAATATAATTTAACTTGCAATTTATTATTAATAAATATATTCCCACAATTTACTTCACATTTGCCAGTTACAATTTTGCATCAAATACAAGTTATTTATACTATGACATTATTTCAACTTACTGAAGCACTCTGAGATGAATGTCTCAATATCTGTGTGAGCGGAATGAAAACAATATTATGCATTAGCTTCATGAGTAAAACTGCGTAATTTTAAAATTTCATACTATTTTCTCTTTAAAAGTTTTTAAATATTTTTTTTAATTGTAATACGATAATGGCATCCGTAATGATATTTTGATATCCCATTTTTCATTTATCTGTTAAACAATCAAAGGAACCCGCTTGCCATCAGTGTGAAGAATTTTCATAAAACAACTTTTAAAATCAAAATTAAAACATAACATATTGGAAATTGCACGTGAAGTGTAGTAAAAGAGGCGTTCCTAATATAACGAAGTTTTAAAATATTCAGATCTTGCTGTTAAAGTATACAGCAAATAATTTGTATTAAATTTCAGCAACGTATATATTACAACGTTTTAATCACATTCAGCAACGTATATATTTTCTTTTAATTTTACGACGTAATTTTCAGTATTTTCACACTATTAACTCTAAACTAGTTGCACCCGTCAAAATTCGATGGAAAGGAATGTATTAGATAAGTATGATGCATTTTAAGACAATGAATAAAAGAAAACTGCACAGAAGAAAATGTCAATTTTATTAAGTTTTTTCTTTAATAAATAAATTGAAAACTATCTGAGCAGTTCAGTTTTTCTTCGTTTAAATATCCTTTAAGAACTGTACCATAATTACAGTATCAATAAAAAATTTTATTATAATAAAAACATGATTTTACTAAACTGCACAACGACCCTTTATACATTCAAACAACAAACTTATTACATGGTTTTAGTTTTTTCTTAATAATGTGGCATCATTTACGCCATCAAAATCATTCATCCTTTCCAAAATTGTAGCATAATACGGTTTCTGAATGACATCATTTACTTCATTGGAAATATTTCGCTTTAGATATTATTTTTTTAGATATTATTTTCTATTGTTTTATTTACATGAAATACTTAATATCATTTCTCAGTAAATAATATCTGTTCTACCTCAATTAATGCATATTCATACGCAGTGACTTTATTATAGTTAAATTTTACGAAAACCATTAACTTTTTTCTTTTAAATGCAACGAAGTATTTGACGGTAAAATCAAGCTTCTGATTGGTGGAAAATGATGCAGTAAAATAAATTTTTATTATAGAAAAAAACTGAACTGGATTGCCACAGTTTTTAAAAAATATCGTAAAAAGCTTTTAAAATTAAAAATAAAATATAAAAATGAAAATAAATTAAAAAATAGGTAGAATGGGCACAACTACAAGTGAACACCTTTTGTTAAAAAAAATCTAAATCGGTTCAGTAGAAAGGGATGATGACTAAAAAAATCCAAATCTTTTAAATATATAGATTATTAAATTCCTTTTTTAAAGCTGTTTCTGTTTGTTGCATGTAAATATTTTTTAATTTGAAGAAAGTATTATTCTTTGATCATTTGGCAACAAGTTAAAATGAAAACCTTTTTTTAAAATATGCAAAAAATGTCTCTCAAAATGCTAAAAATCTGAATTTAAAATAAAAATAAATCCTCAAAAAAATGAGTCGAATTAAGAAAACAATTTCGGGAACTTTGAATGTATAAGGGGGCACCGGGAACTTTGAATGTATAAAATGATCTAAAAATGTTTAAATTCCTATGCATAAATTTGCTATTATAAAACTTTTTTAATAGACCGATTTTGAGCAATTTTATTGTTAATTATATCTTAAAATGATAATTAAATTTAGAAACTGCCTGGATCAGCGTATTTATCAAACATTTTCTATAATATATTAAATAACATAATATATTATATAACTTCATGTGAGACTTTCTAATGATATAAAAATAAAATAATTGAACAAAAATCCCTATGAGAGCGTACCCATCCGAATGAATATCCCCATATTCCTCAGAGATTGGATGACCTAAAACAAATACATGTGTGTGTGTGGCTCAATAATTATTGACCCTAGTGTATATTAAATGTTTGTACTGCGATAGTTGAAGTGGAATATCGAAGCCTGATGTCTTAATTGCCTGATCTGTTCAATTTCAGAGTTGTAGGTGGTATATTAACATAGTAGTTCAGAAGAAGGGAGAAGTTTTAAAGACCTATTTTAAAGGTTTTTAAATGGTAGGGGGGTGAGGGGAAATGCTTATTTGGAGCTTATAGGGCTACATTTTCGACAACGAATGAGACGTGGCTAGATCACTATGATCCCAGGTCCAAATGACAGTAATAACGTCTCATCCACTGTCTCAAATCTTGCTCCTTAAGCTAAAAATCATGCTTTCACCGCCACTGCACCCCTTTTTTTTACATCTCATTCAAAACTATGTAAATATATCAGCTACGTTTCTAAAATTGAGCATATAGTTATCTAAGATATTAGGATTCGATATCCCCAAACAACCACCGCATTACAAATATTTAATGTACACAAAGGGCAGTAATTATTCAACCCCTCTCTTGTAAAGGGTCCACTTACATCTATAATTTCCAATAAGATCTGATGATAAAATCAGGAAAATGGTACTAAAATTGCTATCACAGCTCTTTTTTTCTGAGGAACATCCCCAATGTTAACTGTGACCTGCAGTTCAGAGCCAAAAACATATGTATAAAGTTTCATTTAATTCTACGAATAATTTCCTACACTTTTATATATTACAATAGGACACACAAAAAGCCGGACAAACAGACGTTTCTAAAAAATGTATTTTATGGTATCCATAACGGCTAAAAATTATATTTTCCTTAAAACCTAGAAGTCAAACAAATTTAGATTAAAATACATTATACCTATTATATCCAAAAGATAATAAAATATTTACAAGTTTTTTCAAAAATTTAGAAATGCTTTTGACATTCCTTTTTTCAAGTTTGAAGAGACTACCGAACAATTTAACAACTGAGTGTGAAACCATGTTAAATGAAAGCACTGAGTGTGAAAATGAAATAACATTAATTGTACAATTTATCACTGAATTTTCTGAATGATTATTTTCTGAAAATTTTAGAAAACTGTTAGTTTTTAACTTTTAAATAACGTAATAGAAAAAAAAATTATTAAAACCTGATATGATCTAATTAATCTTTAATGATTAATTAGGTAAATCAGGATGCGTGTTTAATTTCCGGTGCTCTTTGTATTTTATATAAATCTATAAATTTGATTCCCCATAAAAATAAAGACATAAAAAACAACTACTAGTTTTTGATTATAAAACTATAAAAACTATTGATTTGTCAAAATATTAATGATATCTTTTTTTTATCTGTATCGTACCGTCAAACGAAGTTAACGCATCAACTTTGAAAAATGTTAAAAAATAAAATATGTGCATTTTTGTAATGTATAGAATATCTCTATTTATCAGAATAGCGATAAATGTGAGTATCTTAAATTTTGAAACGTTTGAGTTGTTATAATTTAACCAGAAAACTTCCAATCTGAGTTTACGTTCTGTACTTGTATAAAACTGTTGTATATTAACTGTTGTACACATTTAGTTATTCAAATCAGTTTTACAGTACTGTCAGTAGAATTGGTTTGGTTTGGATTCCACACTTGTTCGTAAATTTAATGATTCATTTATGAGCCACAGTTAGTAGTTGAACGTAAGTAACAAGATAGATTTTAATATTAGAAATGAATATACATTCAGATAAAGCATGCACTTTGTGGGAACAATCTCCTTCTCCAAATATAAGTATTGCCAGTGGGTTATTTTTTTTAAATTTAGATTTCTTGATTGGCACCACATTTTTGAAATGGTAAAATCCCCCCCCCCTTTTTAGGCTTAATTAATATCTCATTGAATGCGGTAAATTTTACTATTTAAAAAAATTGGTACCAATCAAGAAATCTGAATTTAAAAAAAAGTTGCCCTTTGGCAACATTGTCCGACATCTTAGCCGCCATCATAAAGAATTACCACTGCCATCGTACCAATTGACTATAGAGGCTCTACAATCGACTTTCTTTAACAATAACTATATCAACAATATCAATGCGAAAAAATCTATTAGTCAATATCTTTTATCTAACATTATTTATCTTTATTATACAAATCAAATTGCCTTTAAGATTCTGTGTATGTTTTTTATAATTTTTCACAAAAGTCTGGAAGCTTTCTTACAATGAAATACCTTCAATAGGCACTTTCAGTGTGACGTCAGTCATGATGTTTTGCTTGGAAACTGACTCTAAGCAAATGGCGACTATGTTTCATATCTTATTAAATATAGATCGCAAAAATGTTAACAATGCATATAAAGCACTAAAACATATATCTGTGAGATATAGCTGCATGATATAGCTATAAATATAATAAAAATAGAAAACACAATATAGCAACGGTTTATTTGCTGTCATTATAAAAAAAAAGTCATATCTAATGTCGCGATTGAAGGCATCTATTATTTCTACTGTTGTTTGCATTTTATCATCTTAAAGTACTCAAAAATAATAAAATAATCTGTCGGTTTTGTTAAATTTTATTGTTACAAATCAATGCTTTCATTTTTATTGTTTTCTGTAAATCCATTATCTTTCGTATGATTAGAAATCATCTCATTGGGTCCCTTACATGATGCTTTATTTTCGTCGTTTCTTCTTCCAAAGAGAACTTTCTCCATCGCTATCATAGGACTTTCAACAATCAATACTAAAACAATACATATTAGTATTGATATTGCTACGTTTGCGATGTAAGTCCAAATCTAGAAAAGTAAAATGAAAAAGGTGGATTAAAAGAAATTACATTTAGCAAAAGTCATACTTCATACAAAGTCATATTTTATACAAAGGAGATTTATAGAATATTCTGCATAATGCATCCGAAATGTAAATCTAGCAACTTTTTAAAAAAGATAATTAATAAGTGCTGTATCGAATAATATCTGAATGAACTTTTATATTTTTCATTTTACTGAAAAAAAAGTTTAGATATGATGCTAAGCCGTAAAAAAATCGAATTTTTTCAAAAAAAAAAAAAAAAAAAAAAAAAAAAAAAAAAAGAATATAAAAGAAAAGTTTCAAAATATTTCATTTTTAAAAAAGAAAAAAGAAAAGAAAAAAAAAGAAAGAAGGAAAAAGATAATTCATTCTTTGAACTTTTTCATTTATTTAGTTTATATCTACCGTCCACTTGCGATTTTAGAGATTTTGTTAAATATCTAGAAAAATAGATGAAGAATTATCCCGAAACTCTTAGTGTATTAATATATTAGTATAAGTCATAAATTACCTTAAGTATTTTTTCCCGAAACTCCATAGGGGACCGTCATCAAATTTAAAAACAATGAATATCTTTTGTATTACCCTGTCAAAACTAATGTAGAAAAAGCGCTCAAACTATAGATTATGATTAAGGGGCTTATTGTAATAAACTGTGTTCATTTTTATGAAGATACCATGTATACTTGTAGAGAAATTAAGGCTTTTATAAAAAATGTCCCAAATTTTGCCAAACTTTTTGCTTATAATTTATAGAGTTCTAAATATAAAGTAACATTCTTTTCTGAAAACATGAAAACAAATATTGCACACAATACCCTGTAATCAAAATTAAAAAACAATAAAAATTGTATGACAAATGAGTAGGTTTACTAAATAGTTTTTCACTGCGCATGCGTCAACGATATCAAAATTTCGTTTGCATATTTTGTTAGATAAATGTATAGAGCAACTTTTGTGAAAGTCTCAAAATCATAGCTTGAAAATTGTGAAAGTAATCGTCCATAGAATAAGCACAAAATTCGTTGTTACCAAAATGAAGCCAAAAATGAGGGATTTTATCCAAATGTAGTAGTACGTTCCATATTGTGTATTCTATATTGACACTAATCAATGAATATATGGATACAACCCTTCTTGTTTTTGCTTCATTTTGGGAAAAACGGATTTTCAACTAATTCAATTGACGATTATTTTCAGAATTTTCAAACTATGATTTTGCGACTTTCACAAAGATTGCTCTATACATTTAGCTAACATAATATGCAGATAAAAATTTTGATATCGTTGATGATATCGTTAATTTCTCTGCGTGTATACATGATAGCTTCTAAAAAATGAACACAGTTCATTACAATAAGTCACTTAATCATAATCTAGAGTTTGAGTGCTTTTGCTACATTAGTTTTGACAGGGTTATTCAAAAGATATTCATTTTTTTAATTTGTTGACGGTCCCCTATGTAGTTTCAGGAAAAAATCTTCACGGAAATGTACAATTTGTACTATTATATTTATACACGAAGAGTTTCGGGATAATTCCTCATGCATTTTTCTAGATATTTAACAAAATGTCTAAAATCGCCAGTGGACGTTCATCAATGGCCATATAGTGTATTTATAATCATATTTTGCACACTCTTCGATTTTTCATGACCCTGTATTTATTCAAATTTTAATTCAAAGATATATTTAATTGGAAATGAGACTTTAATTTCAACACAGTAAATTGCTAGTTAATATAATTAGCATTTTTGGAGTTATAAGAATGCTTTTTTTACGCAATTCGGTATTACTTGTTAGCCCATCGATTAAAAAAACTATCTATCGCCAAAGTGTAAGATTAAAAGTCAATAATGGCTTATCATATATGTCGCAGTCACTTGAATTAAGCTCTTTACATTGCGCCATTGAGTTATTTTTATTTTGATGCTTTATTTGTAGTGTAAACATGATGGGTAAGTATTACTGTGGCCCCCAACGACTAGTTTCCTTCTGAGCAGCGCTGAGCGGCAAATGACATAGAAATGCCTTGTTCTCGTGGTCTCCATTTAATGCAAAAATGATTTTTTTTTTCAAAACATCATACAGAAAGAGAGCATCAAAATTTACTCACAATATTTATATCTGTAAAATCTGCAGGAAACCTGATGTGGGTTGCATAATGAATTTGTACGTAAGGAGATACTAAATACAGCATGTAACTCTCGATAGTGGAATCCATAACTTGAGAGATAGTATGTAATTGATTAAACCTGAAAAAATAAAAAATAAACAACATCAATAAATATAATCTGAAATGAATAAAACAATTTAATGATTAACACTATTATTAGAGTGATATCTATATTTTTTCTATTACAAGTAAGGTAATATTATTTGCCGCCTGTCAATTATAAGTATATACAAAATCTTAAGGGCTAATATGTTAAGGGAAATACGATGACTGCTTAAAATCACACTTCATTTTTTTTTTTCTTTTCTTTTTTCTTTTTTTTTTCTTTTTTTTTTTTTGATAAGCAGGGGAGCTGCAAAATTCATTAGTGGCATAAACATTACTTGTGGAACATAAATGTTTACTAAACCATCTAAACTTTTAAAAAGACAAGGTCTTTTGAAGTGATAAGGCAGTTTTCTCTTTTCGCTATGTGGTTTTTCTACATTCGTCGGGAAATTTGGTTTTAAAACGGCCTTTCATAGAATTTTGTGTAAGATCTATCGTGTTTGCAGAAAATCAGTAAATGTCTTTCGATTACATAGTTCCTAAATAACAATACAAGTTTCTTGTGTTTCTAAGTAAAATTTATTAAAACATAAATCATAGAGTTAATTCTTTAGATTTGAGAACAGCCTTAATATGGCTACAAACTGAGACAGATTAAAGAAACAATTTTTGTATAATAAAACAAGATTACATTACACTTTATTAAAAAATAAATGCCAGATGTTTCCCGACAAGCTAAGATACGGATTTTACTTACCCATCATACGTAGTATAGGGTAAGTCTTGCAATCGTTTTGAAAATCGAAAATTTTTTTTTGATGGATTTACACGTTTTAGATAGTGGAGATTCCGAAAAACATATTTTTAGAAAAAAAATTTTGCCGTCCGTCTGTCTGTCTGTCTGTCTGTAAACGCTCTATCTCCCGAACAAATTGAGATAGAGACTTGAAATTTTATATGTAGTTAGTATGTAAGAATGGGACGAACCCTATTTAATATCAGCAACCTCGATTATTCGGAACTATTTTTTTCGGACCCTCGAAAAATTCGTTCTGATGAAAGGTATATAAAAATTTTCGAATTTTTTTGTTTTATGGAATGGATGTAAAAGGCAATAAAATAACACACATTTTGCATATAGAACGAAGTCGATCGGATTATTAGTTGCCGAGATATTTGTAATCCTGCTTTCCACATTCTTCGATTTTTCATGACCCTGTATTTCATTCAAATTTCAATTCAGAGGTATATTTTAATTGGAAATGAGACGCTTAATCCGACACAGTTAATTGTTAGTTAATAGAATTATTATTTTTGTAGCTATAAGGATGTTTTTTTTACGCCAAACTACTTGAGTAGTTTGGCGTTTTATATAATTTGTCGAAATTGGTACATCAGCAGCTCTTTAATATAGCATTACTATGTATATTAACAATATTTAAATTTTGTTTATGAATTGCAACGCATTGTATAAATAGTTTCACATGTTTTATTTTCATATACATATCCATGATGGGTAAGTATTACGGTGGCCCCCAACGACTAGTTTGTTCATAATTTTATGTTAATTAAGATAAGGAGTCTAAATTTCAAGCTGATGCTTCTCATTTTGTTTCCAGTATGTAGAGATTACAACACCTGAAAGAAATTTATGGTATTTTGATATTTTTTACAGTACATACTGCCTGGAATGGCATTTTAAAATATGAAGTGTACAGCTCAATATGTATTTTTATGAGCACTATTATTCCAGTACTTTTATGATGATAGCATATTTCTGTAAAACAAAGCTAGTAAGTCTGTTGAACAATTCGCTTGAACATCTTATACATGTGGAAAAATCCATTTCAGCCTGAGGTGTGTTATACAGTATTTTTATTATTAAAATAAATAAGTAAGGTGTCCTGGAGAAAGAATCTGGAGCAGAACCGTGCAAAACGGGGGGTGAAGGGCAGTGTTCTCGCTGACATTTGAGCAACTTTAATAATTTGGCTAATTAAAAAAAAACATTCGCCAAATGAAAAAGTATTAGCAAAATAAATCCGCCGTGTAGCAATATATATATATATATATATATGTAATTCTTTAATGTATCCACATTTTTCAATTTGATCTAAGATAACCTAAATATTTATAACTGCGACAACGTTTGCTATTAATCTAATGTCAACTATTCGCTACAAATATGTTAAAAATATATATACATGCATATGTATAAAAAACGAAAAAGAAAAGAAAAAAAGCAAAAATTTAGCACTAGCAATTTGGCGAATCTAATCGCTTGTTTAATCGCTAAATGAAGAATTTAGTCGCAATTTGGCGCAATGGCGAGCGACAGCGAGAACCCTGGTGAAGGGGACGTTCGCCTCGGACATAGAAGTTGAGGGAGCGCCAAATTTATTCATTTTTTTTACTTTATTTGTACATAAAAAAACAAATGTTTAGATATTTTTTTTTTAACATTAAAAGTACGTTCGTTTTTCGTTTCAAAGTTATTGCATGGCCTTTTACCCTACACTCAAATACAAATTTATGAATAGGAATTTATTTCTTTTAAAAACTTCTTTTAAGTTTATGTCTAAGTTTGTTGCTCTAACCTTCTCTTTTCTGAGTCTGTAATTTTATTTCCCTACTTGTTACAAAGCATATACTTAAAATATCATTGTGTTTTCTTCTGAGAATACAAAAGTGTCTAAACTGTTATACTGTACTGTTAGATACATATTTTCTATGTATATTTTCGGGTATATTTTCTATACCCGATTCTCGGATTCTCCTTGCCATAATTATAAAAGCCATTTTTTTTTCTCATCTTGTGTTACTCATTAGTTTGGAGTTTCTAAACTAAAATACAATGTTCTAAAATAAATGCAAAATATGTATTTAATAGAATTTACTTCTGTTTCTACACTTTTCAGTTTTGTGACTCATTCCACAAACAATAAGTGCGTGTGTGTATAACAAAGTGTATAAGAATAAATCATTGTGTGTTGCTACAAAAGTTGAGTGAGAGCCCGAATTTATGAATGCATATTTGCTAAAATAATCTTTCTTCAATATACAGTCAATAAACTGCTGTATCCATTCCTACATTTGTTTGAAAAAAAAATCTAAAACTAAACCGTGAAATTTGATAGAACTTTAACTTAGCATTATTACAACAGGACAGTTTACTTTCTTTTTTGTATCCAAAACTGTTTGTCTTGCATTTTTATTAGATATCAGTTACCCTATTAACCGTTTTCATTATTTGCCCATACATAATATGGGCAACGCGCTTTTCCAAATCATAATTAGTCCGTACCGCGCACGGGCATCCATATTCCAATCATCTATATATTTAAAACACCTGACTGTTTTTTTGGTCATCAGCCCTGAGCCTTCTACTGGCCCGATTTTGATATTATTTTTTTAAATGAAAGCTGTTTATGTGTAGATGTGCCCATTCTGGCTAATTTTTAATTTTTTTTCCATTTTTATATTTTATTTTTAATTTTAAAAGCTTTTTCGTGACATTTCTTCAAAACAGTGGCAACAGGTTAAGCTGTTCTCAAAATTTATTTTGTTTCATTATTTTCCACCAATCAGGAGCTTGATCTTATAGGTGAATGTATAATCACATTTCAAACAAACAAACAAACAAACAAAAAGAATAAATAAAGGTTTTCGTCTAATTTAATCACAATAAAATGATTGCACATAGTTATCCCCTGCAATACACAGATTATTTACTGAGTAATATTATTAAGTAAGTAAAATAACAGAAGATAAACTTTAATAAAATATAATATCTAAAGTGAAATTTTGTCGATGGAGAAAATGTCGTCATACAGAAACCAGATAAATTTATTCCATGAATATAATACTAGCAGGAGTGACCGAGTTAAACTCGGTCAAAATTAACTTTGTGTTCAACTCGATATAGTATTTTCAATGCATTAATCTCTCTGTATTATTACTATAAAACATGTTATTTATAATAGTATCATTTACAAACACAATAAATAAGATTACTATGTGTGTTTGCCCGTGTTAATAAATTTTACATCGTTTTAAAATTTACAACGGAAGGACATCGATCCAAATCACTTTTTTAGCTCGACTCTGATTGGTTTATCCATACATCTCGAATCTTATTAAGAATGTATTTTCTTCCCAAAATTTCTTCACATTTTGAAAAACAATATTTTTTGCCAGATATAACCAAATTTGGTGACGTTCTTTCATTTGACGCTAAATGCATATTTTGGCTTTTGTAAAGTTAATAGTCAATTTTTAGGCCAAAAGATGCCAATATTTTGTCAAATACCGCCAATTTATTGGCTGTAACCCTATACTTATGATCCTGACCCATTATGACCCGACTCACAAATCAAATTTTCGCGAGCACGTGTCCTAGCCCAGTGGTTTTCACTTGCCCGAAAACGATATAGTACAAAGTAGTAGTCAAAATGGCGAGAGTCATTTTTTAGATAAAATTAGCATGACAAATCATGACCCACAAATGACCCTTATAATCGAAATCTCTCGAATATGTGACCTAGCCCATTACTTTTTGCGTATCGATAAACGTTTGGATACAAAATTTAGATAAAATCGATTGAGCAGTTTTTAGATATAATTATTTTTACACTAACCCATTATGACCCAAAATGACCCATTAATAAAATTTTCTCGTACATCTGACGTAACCCAATGATTTTCCCGTAGCCAAAAACGATAGAATACAAAATTTAGTCAAAATTGCGCGATAGATTGTTTAGATAAAATTAGCATGACCCACTAATCGAATTCCAAAAATCTTCTTGTAATCTGAACGGTAGGATACGAAATTTCGTCAAAGTCTTTAGAGTCATTTTTTAGATAAAATTGGCTTGACCACTAAAACTGCCTAAAAATGACACACTAATCGAAATTTTTTGATCATGTGACCTAACCCAATGATTTTCTCGTGCCAAAAAAATGTTGTATACAAAATTTCGTTAAAATTGATCCATATGTTCTTTAGATGTAGCTTGACATGACCCATTAAGACCCATCATGACCCATAAATGACTCTTATAATCGAAATCTTTCAAACATGTGAGATAGCCCATTAATTTTCTCGTGTCAAAAAACTTACATACAAAATTTCATTAAATTTGATACTGTCATACTTTATATATAAATAGCTTGACCCAGACCTTTTATGACCCAAAATGACCCACTAATCGAAATTTCTCGAACTGAGACCTAGCCCAATAGTTTTCTCGTGCCAAAAAAATGTTGTATACAAAATTTCGTTAAAATCGATCCACCTGTTCTTTAGCTATAGCTTGACCATGACCCATTATGACCCATCATGACCCACAAATGACTCTTATAATCGAAATCTCTCGATCGTGTGACTTAGCCCATTAGCTTTCTCGTGTCAAAAAACTATTACAGGCAAAATTTCGATGAAATTGATTCTGCGGTTCTTTAAATATAAATAGCTTGACCCAGACCCTGAATGACCCAATATGACCCATTCAAATTTTTTTTCGAACATGTAACCTAGCCCAATGTTTTTGTCGTGCCCGAAAACCATAGAATGCAACTTTTAGTCAAAATTGCGTGAGAAAATCTCTAGATAAAAATAGCATGACCCACAATGACCCCCAAAATGACCCACTAACCGAATTTTCTCGAACATGTTACCTAACCCAATGGTCTTCTTCTAATCCAAAACTATAAAATATAAAATTTGGTCAAAATCGTTAGAGCCGTTTTTTAGATAAAAATGGCTTGACCCACAATGACCCATAAATGACCCACTAATCAAAATTTTTCGAACATGTGACCCAGCTCAATTGATTTCTCGTGCCAAAAAACGATTGGATACAAAATTTCCTTAAAATCGATCCAGCCATTCTCTAGATATAAATAGCTTAATCCTGACCCATTATGACCCAAAATGACCCAATAATCGAATTTTCTCGAACATGCGACCTAGCCCAATGGTCTTCTCGTGCCCGAAAATGGTAAAATCCAAATTTTTGCGAAAATCGTTAGAGCCGTTTTTGAGATAAAATTTACCCACACAGACACACACACACACACACACACACACACAATTTTTGCTCGCATTATAGTATAAGATACATTGTTATAGCTGTGTCAGTGATGATGTCATATTCACTGACTTTAATTCCTGCATCTAAATAAAGTGAACTTCTGTTAATTTAAAGGTCCGTGGTGTGCACAAATGAAAACATTTCTATAAACTGCGCCATTTCTATTTAATTATATTGAATATTTTATGAAACTAAAGAATTCTTAAATAACTGCATAAATCACGCTTTTATTTCTGAAAAGATGACTATTTCTGAAGGTGCAAATGATGTCATATTAGAAAAAAAAAAGAATAAAACCTGTGATATGGCGGTATTACTATATTTCTATCTTGCATAATATCAAAAAATAATTAAAATAATTTCATTGTATTAAGTTATTGTTTAAAATAGAAAAAAAATCTGCATTTCAGCAACAAATACAAAAATTTTATTCTTTTTAATAACAGACATATCTTTTTTTTCCGTTGCCATAGCAATAAAATTAATTTTTACAAGTTCATGGAGAATACAAACCGATAAATAAATTAAGTGTATTGCAAGTGTTGTAAATGTGTACTGGGTTGGTTAGGCAGTTTAGCAAGTCCCTGTTTCTATTATAATTAAAATGTTTCATTGATATTATAATTATTGTACTGTTATCAAGCGATCTTTAATTTGAGAAAAATAAACTATGCAGATATTTTTGAATTCGTCTTCCGGGGTATAATATTAACTTCCTAAATAGTTTGGCATTTAAATAATATTTAAGGTTTAGAAACCGCATTAAAAAAAGATTTGTAGCTGAAGTCCAACATAATAATTTATGAGTTGTTTTAATGTTGTTTGTTATGAGTGTGCATTTGTTTATTTCGCTCAGTATTTTACTGTCTATATAAGATTGATATATATCATACCTAATATATATTCTTTTCCGTCGAGTTTCGACGGGTGCAGCTAGTGATTCATTATTCTTACCCGTAAATTTTTATTGTAAATTTTGTATTATTTAATAATATATAGCATAATAAAGCATTTTTCCGATTTAGTTAGGCAAAAATTTCTGCTTTGAAAAATCGATGTTAAAAATGTGAAAAAAGAAAGTATAATTTGAGAGTTTTTTTTTTTTTTCAAGAAAATTGATCAGGTAAGCATAGCTGCCAACTTATCTTCCGTAATACCTGGACTAATTTTATCCATGTTAACATCATTTCAAACCAGAAAATATATTTTATGAATCTTTATTTATTTGATTTCAGGATTGTAACTGGAACATACTTAATTTCGTTTCTTTGAAGAAATTCTGGTTCGAAACGCATTAAACTAGGGTTAAATTAACGCACGTATTACGGATGATGCATGTCATGTTGGCACCTATGGGTAAGTGATTAACTGATTATACAATCTCTATACTTCACACTAATGAAGTGAATTGAATAAATTCGTGAATTCATTCGATACTCATGATATATGCATGCATACTCTAAATGTATACTTTAATTTGTAATATTAGCCTGCATGTAACGTACCTGCATTACCGGTTGCACAACAGAAAACCAGCCAAGAAAAGCCCAAAACCAATATTGTTCTCGACCATGCGCCATATAATGAACTTTCAAGCTTTGTATAAGGAATTCCAGAATTCCATCTTAATGTCATAAATACCATAGATATGAAGAAAACACTTGCTGCGATCCATCCAAGGATTTTTATAATATATTTGAATGATAATATAAAAGATAAATAAAGGCAAGTTCGGATCTAAAAAATAATTGACGATAAAAAAGTAATTTAATAATCTCCAAGTTAATTTTTAATGAATTTGTACACAGATCTGAACATATTGAAATTTAAAAAGAAAAAAAATAATTTTTTTAATACAAAGGTTAAAAACTATAAACAACGTTATAACGCACACATCTTGTATTAAACAAAATCTCCCCCCCCCCCCCAAAAAAAAAAAAAAATCACATTCGCCATTTTAGAGATAACTCTATCAAATTCCTCAGTGGAAAAAAAATGTTTAATGGGTTAAAAAAAGACCTCGGCTATAGCTCTGAGTACTGGCTAACGAATGATCGAAAATGTGACAGCAAAGAGTTTAAATACCTCGAAAAGTACCGAGACTCAAGGGTGTTCTTAACTGCTCCGCTCAACAAGCGCAAAACGTTTTGACACATTTACAAGTTCATTTTTAACAGAAATATATAAAATTGGAATGCCTGACTATGGAAGCGATTTCGAATCGAACTTATTTTACCATTTTATGTAATTAAATTACCTATCCAGTTCTACGCTATTTCGATCACCTGATCACCCGTTTTTCTCCTGTTTTTCGACTGGTTTTTCTGCTTTCGTCGTGAAATGTGCTAAAAAGTGTCAACTTTGAAGGCTTGTTACGAAAAATCTATTGTGTTTGTAAAAAAAACAGAAAATTGAGAGCAATTAAACAGTTTCTGAATAATAACACCTGCTATTTCCATGCATTTCCGAATAAAAATAAATTAAAGCATGTGTCACAAAGTGGCCCTTTTTGATTTAAGAACAACCTTAATATGGCGTATGTGATGTTTTGGGCGCTTTGTTTTTTAACGCTGTTTCTAGTTTTCTACTTGTGTATTTAAATTTGCACAAAGTGTTTCATGTTTGCTTTTGTATATTTTTTTATTTTCTGAAGTTTAGTAAACATACAATTCTAAATTGCGAGAAGTGAACAGCTTAAAATTACTGTATTTCACAAATGTAGTGAAAGAAACTGCATGTTTGCACTGTTAAATTAAATTAGAGCATTTGCATTTGTATGCTACTGTAAAAGCGTACATAAAAACGCAAAACTCATAAGAAAATAAGAACGTTGTAATTTTCCTCACCCCCCCCCCCCCCCCGCGCGCAACCACACATATTCTCTCCCTCTTATAATTGCAAATCGACATAAATTGTACAATAGGGGTTAGCATATTTCTTCCTGTGACAAGATGCATATAAATCAGACTGATTAGAGCAATAATATGCAAAATGAATTAATTCTTTTGAATTTGTATCACTTTTCTTGAGGTTGAGTGATAATTAAATTTCGGGGAGAGGGAATCACATAATACCATTTTAATAATTTTTTTTATGGTGCATATTTTCTGTAAATTTTAATTGTTTTTATTTTATTTTATTTTATCATTTTAATTTATTTTTGTTAAGCGAGAACGTTTTTGTCTTTTTCGACTATTACTTAACAAAAAAGTATAAGAATCTTCTTATTAGTTTTTTTATTTTTTTTCGAGATAGTTTAGATATAGAATATGTACGGGGAAGATATACTGTATTTCTTAAAACAATTCTTTTCAAATTCTTCTTATTCTTTTAAAAATAAATCTCATTATTCTTATTATAAATTCTTTGAGAAATAATCAAAACAGATTAGTTTATTTAATGGATTTTAATCTTTTAGTGGCATGCATGAGATTATCTAATGATGTATCAGTGTGCTACGTCAAAGCTGCTGCTTTGGTTTAGACACTCTAGTAATATAATCTACCATAAACTCACCTTTGGAATTTTAATATTTCTCTTCTGAGCAATTACGTATCCTATTAATATTCTATTAAAGTATGATCCCAAATGGACAGGAGGAAGAGTGTATATGTAGTAAGCCTTTATCATTTCCCTGAAAACATTTCCATAATAATTATTTAATGCATAAAAAAGAAATCTTAATTTAATTATATTTATATTTCATATATATATATATATATATATATATATTTCGTTGCATGAAATCATATATTTTAAATCATATATTAAATCTGACTACATTAAACAAACCAAAATCCCCTATAAAATAGATAATTATGAAAATATACGCATAATTACAACTATCATTTATTTAAACAAAAAATTAACATACACTATGAACATATATAATAAATATTCACAACTAACAACTACAAAAGAAGTAGGATGTTTATTATCAAACATTTATACGAAATGGAAATTCATGTAAATAGAAAATAAGGTTTCCATTCTTAATGGTTTTTAGCTCGCAGGCTGTCACAGCCTGAGAGCTTATCTGCACGCCCGTTCTGTATGTACGTACGTATGTATACATGTACGTAAGGCGATAACTCATGATAAAAAATATCCTAAATATTTTGGTTATAGAGGTTTATAGTGATAAGGCGCTTCCCTGATTAGTTTTGGGATTTCATTGCATAAGAATAAACGGGAGGTAACGGGGGCTATACCTCCTCTTAATTAGACAAATTGGTTTTCATACTAAATTCTAATTTGTAATTCAACTTTAGATAAAATATTCTGATAAGGGGCCTCCATGATTTGTTTTGAATGTTCATTGTTTAAGTAAAAATGGGGGAGGGAAATAGGGGGTCACCCCCTTCCTAATGTAAACAAATAGTTCTTTTACGCAGAATTATTTATAAGCTTCAAATTTTGGATTAGGCTCATTCTGATAGGATGCTTCCCTGATTCATTGGTTAAGTATAAATGGTGGATCTGACGGCTACCCCTCTTAATTTAAGTAAATGGATTTTACATGCAGAATTAACAAATTTGTTTCAATTTTTGGATATAAATTCCTACTGATAAGATGTTTCTTTGATTTTGGGGTTCTTTTGTTACGTATAAATGGGGAACTGGCGAATTACCCTCCACCTTACATTTGATAAATGGGTTTTTATGAAGAATTATTCGATTTGCTTTTGTTTTTTTTCTTTGTGTGCTTGTGTATCATAAAATCGCAATAAAATTAATTTTTGTAACGCAAAAGTTATATTTTAAGACTTAGTTTAGTAATAAACATATTATGCCCTGTTTGTTTTGAGTTTAAAATCAGTCCAGTTAAATTGCAAAAAACACATTTTTAGCATTTTGTTGCATAAAATTATGTGGAAAATCAAATAATGAAAATACTCTATTCATAAATAAAGACGTAAACTTTAAAATGACATAATTCATGGTTCGAAAGTCTTGCAAAAATCTATGATAATTTTTTTTCCATGGATTAATAAATAATTTTGAATTCTAAAAATGTTTATTTTATTAAATATTAAAAATCCAACTACAATTTATCAATACAGTGGGAAATAACACCTATCAAATTAATTTACATGTATTATAGAGTTATTCTATTCATTAATATTAAATTATAAAAAAAATGTAAAAGGTCTATGATGGACATGAGTGAAAATTGTATATCATCTAAATAAATTTACCGAAGTAAATATGAAATAACTCCACTCAACGTTGCTTTTGATTTAAAAAAACCCGAAGAATTATATTATAAATGTCTGAGACAATGGAATGTACTATTATGCATTCGAAAATAAAAAAAAAAATTAAGAAAACCAGTATGAATGTAATTTATATAAATATATAAGAGAAAAAAATCACAAAATTTACTTTTTATCTAATTTTGTACTGTCAAGAGTTGCAGGACCTATATCATCTAGGAGCCACCATGACATTGAGCAGAGATTTACAACTAGTATTATACTTATATGAAGAATAATTCCTCTTTTAGGTTTCCTGAAAAAGAACATACGAGTTATTTGAGAAGATTATATGGTACCAACACAAAGTATTATTGAAAAATTTACTTTCTGATTAAAAATGTAAATTGAAAATTTAAAAATCAACAAGGTTTTTTTTCAAATATTTAACTAAAAGTTTGATTACCCTGAAACACATTCTTGTACATTTGTTCAGGATTTATTCATCTGGCAAACAGCAATTTATATGAAAAAATAATATAATAGTGGAAATTTAATTTCCATCTATTGGAATACAAAAACTTTTTTGTGCTATATGTGCTTTCTTAGAGTTTCCAAGTAATTAATTAATAAACCGTTATTTTTAGATCCTATAGATATATATTTTTAGATGAAATGCGAAAATGTTTTGAATACTTTTGTTCTCGAACATATAGATAGTCCATTGTCAGACAACTATTTTATTTTTGGAGAAAATTACTATTTTTTTTTTGTCGAAAATGTAATTAACTGTAACTAAAATAGTTAATTTAAAACTGTTTTTCAATAGTACTAAATAATTTACTGCTTTCAAATTTTGTCAAAAGATTATATCAACACTCAAATTTGAGGACATGAGTTAGTTAATAAAGTCGCACCTCAACATATCGTATCTGCCATGATACAATTATAAATAAATCCTATATAACCGATGACATACATAAATAACTTCTATATGATATAGCTGCAGAAAAAAATGAGTTGTGGTCACATGAGTTGAAGAATTCCCCCCCCCCCCCGCCACATTTTAATGAAGTAGCGATAAAAGTAGCACGAATAATCGCTAAAATCTACATTTTTTTCATAACGCAAATCTCTACCTTATTTTCTTTTGAAGACGTGGCACGTTATTTTACAAACAATTAGAAAAAGATGCGATTTCTTGAGTCAACAAATTATGTTATAATAATGCCGCATAATGTAACTCATTTATTTGAAAATAATTTCTGTTTTAAAAGTCACGAAATTAAAATATTAATACGGTGAACGGATATTCTAAAAACGCATTTGCTAAATTTTTGGACAAACTTTACTAACAAGTGCACAATAAAAACTTCATTTTTGAATGTACCAAATTTACCGAATTGTGGTGTTTAAAGTTTAAGAATTATCAGTATATCCTGGCACTAAGAAACAACTTTTCAAGAACACTTTGAAAATATCGTAACTCGATTCGTTTTATTTGAATAAAAATGAAATTATTGTGATTTTACTTATTTGAGTACAGATAAACTGTTTAGAAGTTTTCAACCCATGTATTGGGTATGCATTTGTTATCTGTTTTCAAATGTGTTTTCATACGATAATAAGTAACATTTCAAATGTTTTCGCAATATGAATTATTCCGGGTGCATCATAAATTCGTGCAAACTATAAAAATCCATAATTAAAAAATAATGTTCTGAAAATTTTTCAATTTGCTCGAGTATGATCAGACGCGTTTTGGATTTTTTTCCATGTATAATAAAAAAGATTCCAAAAATAGAGGGCGCTAACACGTAATACTGAGGCATTTTATGCAAATCAGGCTAGCTATAAAACACCTAGCTGCAAATGCATCCGTCATTCGATCTCGGCAGCATACTATCGTTACTAGAGCGAGTGTTGGTGGTTAAATTTTCTTCAAGAATGGTGAATTGCCAACTATTACATTTTGAATGTTTCGCACGGAGAAAGGATTTAAGGGGCAAAAAAGCTCTATTTCATTGAATGGGAACCTAAATTTAGCAGGATGTTTGAAAGAAACGGGATTAACTGTTTGCGTTTGCCTGATGTGCGTAAAATATTTCAATATGATGTGTAAGCGCCCTCTGCCGGTTATTCTTCGAATCATTTTCTATTATGTATGGAAAAAAAATCAAAAATCCATCTGATCCTCTTCGTGCAAACCGAAAAGTTTTTCGAGCAGTGTTTGATAAAATGCTATTTAATTTTCTACTGACTTTGTCACCTAGCAACCAAGATGTACCTAATTATTTCAAAATGTAAAAAGTTTTCTGTGCAAACGATTTTTTGTGATAAATGAATTTATCTGTTTAATTCTTCTGCTTTTACCTAAGCTGTGTGAAACAATATTCTTTTTGTTTTGAGTTTGATTAGAATGTTTTTTTTAATGAGTTGTGTGGAAAAAATGTTACGGTTTTTATTGGAGTTGTGTTTTGTGAAATTATTAATGTTCGAAAGAACTGGAGTTGAGTTTACTCATCCGAATAAACTGTTTAAAGTGAGAGATGCGTATTTAATTTTGAGTTGAGTAAAATATTAAAAAATAAACTTTCGAACAAATTGAATTCTTTATGTGGTCCGTCTTATACGGAGAAAAATCAGCGAGTTGTTCTACGTCAATGATTGAAGGATAACTGGTGAATATTTTGGCTGTTTTGCTATTTCTTCGATGTTAGAACTCATCTTTTAAAGAGCCAAGAGGGGTAAGTGCACCCATTTAATTTTTATTCATTAAAAATGAGTATGAAAGAATTAAAAGCAAAAAAGAAAATTTTCAAAACAAACTTGACAAAATTAAAAGAAAAATTATCGAATTCCGAGCTAGAATTAAATGAATTAATTCTCATAAAGGAGAAACGGAATAAATTAGAGAAAAACTTTTCTGAGTTATTTGAGTCTATTTATAAGATAAGTAAAGAAGATGAAATTGAGGATTTTATTAAGGAAAACGAAGAAATTAATGAAATTTTAGAAATAATGGAATTTGAACTTACAAAAAAGTTGTCAAAAATGAAAGTGCAAACTGTTAATTTAGAAAACGTCACAAAGGCTGATAATAACATTAAATTGCCAAAGTTAACTCTTCCTATATTTACGGGTAATTTGCATGAGTGGCTATCCTTTAAGGATATATTTAAGGCTACTGTTCATGAAAATTCTAATTTGTCAGGGGCAATGAAATTACATTATTTGAAGTCTTCATTGAGAGGAGATGCCTTTCGTATAATCCAGTCTATTTCAATCGTGGATTCTAATTATGAAGTTGCATGGTCGCTTTTGGAAGAACGGTTTTCAAATTCGAGAGAACAAGTTTACGCGCATTTAAAACGTTTTTTAAATATTCCTGTTATTCAGAATGAGTCCCCAGCAGCATTATTAAATCTAATAGATATAACAAATGAATGTATTAGGTCGTTAGAGATTTTAGAACAAAAAGTTGAGGGGTTTTCTACTACTATGTTTGCTTATATTTTGGCTCAAAAATTAGATATAAATACAAAAATGTGGTGGGAAAGACATCTTAAGCGGGATAATTTACCGAGTTTAACTGAATTGCTAGAATTCTTGAGAGACCACGCGCGTACACTAAGTGCGTCCAAACAAGTAAATACAAAGCGAAATTTTCAAAACGAAAGCCAAACAAAGCATAGCTTTTCAAAGGTAACATCCATGGTTGCGAGTTTAAATGAGAAAAATATGCGCAAATGTGTTGTATGTAACCAGGAAAATCACAGTGTTTTTAAATGTCCTAAATTTCAAAAATTTAATGTTCAGGAAAGAGTAGATTTTGTGAAAAAAAACAATATGTGCTTTAACTGTCTTTCAGAATTCCACTGCGTCAAAAAATGTAACTCAAAATTCTCGTGTTCAAAATGCTATAAACGCCACAATGTACTTCTTTGTTTTGATAGGCGTGAGAGAAATTCCAATGCGGTGGGAAACACAAAAAATTATAGTGATAAGGAAGTGCCAAATGCATTGTCGACGAATGAAAGTAAATCAACGTTAAATGCTGACGCCATACCATTTGAGTTAAATAACCAAATTCAAAATTTCACTGGTACTTCAAATGTGAGATCGAATAATGTTAAAACAGTTCTTCTTTCCACTGCTATTGTTTATATGAGAGATAAATTCGGAAATAAAGTTCCGGTGCGTGCTTTATTGGACAATGGTTCAATGAGCAATTTTTTAACATTGCAGTTAGTTGAAAGATTAGGAATTCGAAAAGAAAAAAGTAATATTTCGGTATCGTGTTTAAGTGGATCCTCTGTAGCGGTAAAAAATAAAACTACTGCCTTGATCAGTAATAATTCGGGAGATTATAGCCGAGAGTTAGATTTCCTTATCATACCAAAGATTTCGCAAATTATGCCCTCGAAATATATTAATATTTCAGAGCTAGGAATTCCAGAGTCTATTATTCTTGCTGATCCTGAATTTAATAGACCAGGGAAAATAGATCTTTTGCTAGGAGCTGAAGTATTTCTAGAATTTAAAGGTGGGTCGTATGAAGTTACCAAATTCTAAATTAATACTGCAAAATACGGTGTTCGGTTGCATAGTAAGTGGGAGTGTTTACGATTGTAACGAGCAGGAACAAATACATTGTGGGTTAATTACTGAAACAGATTTAAATTTCGAAATGAAAAAATTTTGGGAAATTGAAAGAGTAGAAGAAAGTACACCATTGAGAAATACAGAAGAATTAGCATGCGATACCCACTTTATAAACACACATCAGAGAGATATAACGGGCAAATTCATAGTACAAATGCCGTTGAAAAAAGATCCTAGTTCTTTGGGAGAATCAAAACAATTTGCGGAAAATAGATTAAATTCACTTTGGAATAGGCTAGTCAAAAATCCAAATCTTTTAGAGTTATATTGCGCATTTATGGCAGAGTATAGAGAGTTAGGCCATATGGAGGAAGTAGAGAAAACAGATGAGCCAATACATGCGAATTATCTACCTCATCATGCTGTTTATCGCCCAGATAAAAGTTCTACAAAATTGAGAGTTGTCTTTAATGGTTCACATGCAACTTCATCAGGAGAATCCCTAAATTCCATACAGCTGAATGGAGGTGTCATTCAAGATGATTTGTTTAGCATAATAATTAGATTTCGTACACACCGCTATGCATTTACAGCAGATGTAAAAATGATGTATCGCATGATACTTATCGATAAAAGTCAACGTGATTTACAGCGCATAGTTTGGAAAGATTCTGTAAATGGTGAGATGAAATATTACAGACTATGTACAGTCACATATGGCACAACTAGTGCCCCTTATTTAGCCATGCGCTGCCTTAAACAGCTTGGTATAGATGGTGAATCTCAATTTCCGTATGCCTCTGGTGTGGTACAATCAGACTTTTACATGGACGATGTCCTGACTGGAGCAGCTGACCTAAAATCGGCTAAGAGACTGCAAATTGAGCTTATTCAACTATTAAATACGTGTGGCATGAACTTACATAAATGGTTTAGTAATCATCCAGAATTAATGGAGCTAGCCTTTAAAAATGAGAATTACACTTTTGAAAATATGAGTGAAACTAAGGCACTAGGACTTTGCTGGAATTCCAATGATGATACTTTTACTTTTAGTGTATCATTCAGTGAGCAAACCAAGGTAACTAAAAGAAGTGTGCTGTCAAATATTGCTCGCATTTTCGACCCCTTGGGTCTACTTGGACCAGTTGTGACGAAAGCAAAAATTTTCCTACAAAGACTGTGGAGACTGCAAATTGATTGGGACGAAAATCTCCCTACAGTTGAGCTTGATGATTGGTTGCAGTTTTTAGAATCATTAAGAGCCATCAATAATATAAGTGCTGTTAGATACATTTTTACAAATAATCCAGTGCAAATTAAAATTTGTGGCTTTTCAGATGCTTCGGAGAAAGCCTACGGTGTGGCATTGTATGCTGTCTTCAAATTCTTCAGGAGAGCAAATTTCTCAGTTGCTTTGCAGTAAAAGTCGAGTTGCACCAATCAAAACAATCACTATTCCTCGCTTGGAGCTCTGTGGTGCAGTTTTATTAGCCAAATTGATGAATAAGGTTGCCAAAACCTTAAAAGTTCCTAAAGAATCTGTTTACTATTATTCAGATAGTACTATTGTATTATGTTGGATTCGAAAACAGCCGTGTGACTTAAAAACCTTTGTGTCATCACGTGTGGCTACGATTCAGAATCTTTCGGATATCAGTCATTGGGGACATGTGGCTTCTTCTGATAATCCTGCTGATCTTGTGTCACGAGGTGTAGATCCAGACAAACTTCTCCAGAGTAACTTATGGTGGAAGGGTCCACTATTCCTAACCCAACAAATTGAACCTTCTTTAAATACTGTCGAACTTGAGCAAAATGATAATGATCTATACAGAAGTGAACTTAAAAAGACTTTTTCAGAGACTTCACTTTTAATATCAGACTGTTCATCTTTTATTGATTATTTTTTGCAATTGAGTAATAATTATGCTAAATTAATAAGAATTCTTAGCTATGTTTTCAGGTTCATTCAGAATGTCAAAAAGCCAAAAGAAAGGTATTTAGGTAAGTTAACATCTGATGAATTGAAGAAAGCTGAGCAGTTTATCATAAAATCTGTTCAAGAAAAAGAGTTCAGTTCTGAATTCACATTGTTATCTAAGGGTAAGGAGTTACCAAAAAATAGTAGATTACTTTCATTAAATCCTTTCTTGGATAAAAATAATTTAATCAGAGTTGGAGGTCGTCTCCAAAATAGCACGGTAAATTATGCCCAAAAACACCCAATTGTACTGCCCTCTAAACACAAATTAACAGAATTAATTATCGAGTTTTATCACAAAAAATATCTACATATAGGACCACAAAATTTACTTTATTGTGTTCGAAGAGAATTTTGGCCTTTAAACGGTAGGGCTATTTGTAGAAAAATTGTACATAAATGTATTACATGCTTTAGGGCCAAACCTAAATTATTAGAGCAAATTATGGGCGAGCTCCCAAAAGAAAGAATAAATGTAGACTTTGTTTTTAATTGCACAGGAACTGATTTCTGTGGTCCATTTTTGATTAGATATAGAGGTCAACGTAAAGGTATTTATCATAAAGTTTATGTTTGTATTTTTATTTGTATGGTAACAATGGCAGTGCATTTGGAATTAGTCAATGATTTAACATCTGAGGCTTTTATTGCAACATTAAAGAGGTTTTTTGCCAGACGAGGCAAACCTCGAAAAATTTTCAGTGATAATGCAGGCAATTTTGTGAAGACTAATGTAGAGCTTAAAAGGTTGCATGAATTGGTAAACAAACCAGACCAGAACCTTACTAATTACTTGATATCTGAAGGTATTGCTTGGGAATTTATTCCCCCTAAAGCTCCAAATTTTGGAGGTTTATGGGAATCGGGAGTCAAGTCCTTCAAGTATCACTTTAAACGTGTTGTGGGCAACTCTAAATTAACTTATGAAGAAATGTTAACTATAATTGTCCAAATTGAAGGTATCTTAAATTCGCGCCCGCTTACTCCCTTGAGTACAGATATTGATGACTTGGAGGTCTTGACCCCGGGACATTTTCTTATTGGTCGCCCACTTAATGCCATTGCTGAATCTGACCTGAGTAATATTGAAGATAATAGACTTAACTTATGGCAAAAGACCACTAAAATGGTTCAGACCATCTGGAAAAAGTGGAAAAATAGTTATTTAAGTACATTGCAGCAAAGGCATAAGTGGATGTTATCAAAAAACAACCTCAAAATAGGAGATATGGTTGTAATAAAGGAAGATGATCTTCCAGTGTCTAAATGGTTATTAGGGAGAATTGTAGAAGTATTTTATGGTAATGATAATAGAATAAGAATTGTGAATATAAAAACCCCAAATGGAATATATAAAAGAGCAGTATCCAAAATTGCTGCATTACCTCTTGAAAAGTAATTCAGTTTTTATGATAAAATGCTCATTATTGTAAAATTTCTTTATTTATTTATTATGTATTATGTAAAATTTTTTAAATATTTGCTTAAATTTAACTTAACTGTGACTCATTTATATTGTGTTTAATTGTATTGTTATTTATATTTTTTACAATGGTTGTAATTGCAGTGTTTTAGTTTGAAACCCCCCTCGGAGGTTTCAAGAGGGGCGGTATGTTTGATAAAATGCTATTTAATTTTCTACTGACTTTGTCACCTAGCAACCAAGATGTACCTAATTATTTCAAAATGTAAAAAGTTTTCTGTGCAAACGATTTTTTGTGATAAATGAATTTATCTGTTTAATTCTTCTGCTTTTACCTAAGCTGTGTGAAACAATATTCTTTTTGTTTTGAGTTTGATTAGAATGTTTTTTTTTAATGAGTTGTGTGGAAAAAATGTTACGGTTTTTATTGGAGTTGTGTTTTGTGAAATTATTAATGTTCGAAAGAACTGGAGTTGAGTTTACTCATCCGAATAAACTGTTTAAAGTGAGAGATGCGTATTTAATTTTGAGTTGAGTAAAATATTAAAAAATAAACTTTCGAACAAATTGAATTCTTCAAGCAGTACTTCTTTAACCAAGAAGTAAATCATTGGAGTTTTGGAAAACAGTAATTTTTTCTGATAAGGGAAAGTTCGGAATTTTCTTACCACCAAGCATTCGAAATAATTGGCGTAAAATAAAACTGTTCTAGATCCAAAATGTATACTTCAAACTATCAAGCATGTTGGGGGGAATATTATAGTTTTGGGGTGTATAGCTTCTAATGGAGCGGGACATTTAAAATTTATTGATAATGGAAGGGCAGGTTTAACATACATTGATGTGTCGCGGCATAATTTATTAAACCGTGCCAAGAAATTATACGTAGAGGAAGCTTTTCACTTTCTGCAGGATAACGACCAAAGCATACTGCTGTGATCACCAGCACATAGTTACGACAATACTCGAAGACGACTGGTAAATCCCCTAAAATCTCTAGACTTGAATCCAATAGAAAATTTGCAGATGCTATTGGATCCAAAAATCCGAAAAAAATATTTATCAGTTAAAAATAGTTTTAAAGAAGCTCTTATTGTGTCATGGAATAACATTAACCAGACCGCTACAAAAAAGTTGATGGAATCTATGTCACACCATCTAGAAGTAGTCATAAACGCTAAATGAATTCACACAAAATATTAATTTGTACCATTTTACTAAATTTTCATTAATTATATTACATTAATATAGTGTACAAATGCTTTTTTTGCATTATATTTTTGTATATTTGTTTATTATAATGTAAAAAATCGATTCATTTAATTTTGTTTTTTCTTCTATAATATTATAATGCATTAAATTAATGTATTACAGTATTTTTTGCTTAAATCTTTTGTTTAATTTCATTATAATTTAAAAAAAATGAAATGTACAAATACTTTTTTTGCCAACTGTATATAATCGTTACAGGATTTTGGCGAGCCATTTCAAATATTATAAACATCGAATGAAAACTTAAATAATATTAATATATATTTTTTTTCATTCTGTTAAAACCTATCATATGTAATAAGTTTAATGATTTCCCTTGATAGGCCTTGATTCTAGGTTGGCATAATAATTACGTCAGATTAATGGTGGATTCACATTATTTCCATATTACTAAATTTTTATATCTATAATTGTAATACATTTTGCATTGATACCTCTTTGTAAACGAATTGCACCAAAATCTGAAATTTATAAGGCTATTTATAAAACAAAAGAACCTCATTTGTCACGCTTCACGTACAATTTCGTATTTGTTTTAAATACATTGTAACAAACCACGCATTTATAACACTTGGCATTTAATATATATATATACAGGGTGTCTACTCTCAACGGTGGCCAATGGCTAATTTCTAAACCATTAGTCATAGACATAGAGTTCCAATTGCAAAAATGCTTTAAAAAAGGTAAAGAATTGTTTTTAAAGCAATTTAGGTCAAAAAATATTTTTATTAAAAAATTACGAAAATTAAATTTTTATACGGTCCGTCGTCCTATAAGTGATATTTAGTAAATTTTTACCTCTACTCTAAGTAATACAAATAAAGTCCCATTTCTCTGCGATTAAAATTGACCAAGTAATAGCTGTTTAAAGTTGAAGCATCTTTTTTGCTGCAAATTAGGGGTCAGTCACAAATTTACTGGAAATAAAAATAAACGCAATATATAAAATTTAGTATTAAACATTGAGAGTAAAATAATTTTTACAATATTATTTTTATTTTTATGTTGATGTTGATGATTACATATTAAAGCAAAATTTGTGCTAAAAATATAAGTAAAAATATAACAGGAAGTTGGTTAATTTAAAACATGAAAAGCAGCAGTCACAATTCGTTACTAAATGGCACATATTTAAAATTCTATTAGATTACTTAAGCTAACAGAATTTGGTGTAGTCCTATACAATAAATAAATGGTACGAATCTAAAATTGTAATAATATTACATTGTCATTCGATATAAATAAATGTGCAAAATGAACCTCGATCGGATATTTGGAAGTGAGTTGAAATTTGAATAGAAATTTTGAACTAGAAAAACATACGTACGAACGTTTTAAGCAAAATAAAACCTTATCAAAATAACACAACTTTTTCAAATAAAATCGCGATTTCCCAAAATTTGATTTTCTCGATAAAGAGAATTTTAAAACTCACGTCTTCAATTATTTTAATCAATCTAGAAATTAATTAATAAAAATTAACACTACCGTAAAATTTATACAGTGGTAGCAGCTTCAGTTAAATTGGTTTTAAAATATTTCTTTATCTCATTTAAAACATTTTTGTAATTGGAACTATATGTCTGTGGTAAATGGTTTAGGAATTAGCTATTGGACAGCGTTGGAAATGGACGCCCTTTGTAATAATTTAAGCACTTAGTATACGTTCCCTGAAAACGTAGTCCAACTCATTCGTTTTCAGCTACAGAAAAGTGGTTTAAATCAAGAAATTTAAAGTTTCATAACTCGGTCAATTTTAATGTTAGATGAATGGGACCTTTTTTGTATTGCTTGATAGGGTGGTGGAAAATTTTTACTAAATATCACTAATAGGACCGGGGGACCGTATAAAAAGTTAATTTTCGTAATTTTTTGATTATTTATTTATTTATTTATTTATTTATTTATTGGCCTACATCGCTTGAAAAACAATTCTTTACCTTTTTTAAAGCATTTTTGCAATTGGAACTATATGTCTGTGACTAACGGTTTAGAAATTAGCCATTGGCCATCGTTGAGAGTGGACACCCTGTATATATATTAACTAGACCACAATTATTAGAAAACATGGTATTAAATGAAGTGATGTAATACGTGATACCATGCATATTATCAGAATTAATGTAGTACTTGCTTTAATATTAACTTACCATTTTAAAAGGATCAAAAAGATTGTTGATAAAAAAGATATTTCGCCACCAGTATACATCGCAATTAAATACGGATCGCCGTTCTTTTTCCCAAAAACATTCGGAAAACATCAAACTTTGTGTTGCTTGCACTGTGACGACCATCAAATGTAGAACACTCAATGTAGTATCAAATGTATCAAATGTAGAAACGAACAACATTTATTAACATCACACAATAACATACGGACACCTTAAAACAGAAGTTGAATACATTTACAAGAATATTATTATTATTGTTCCACTAGAACAATGCTTCTTCGCGACACACGAAGAGCGATTCTGGACTTCCTCAAATCACACCACGGCCCCGACTGCCCGAACGCAGTTCTCTTTTTCCGTCGAGGGCGTGCCACTTGGCAAAAGTCTATCTCTTATTTGGCGACGTCAACCATTGTTTTTTAAAAAAAGTCGAAGTTTGAATTGTGGAACCTTTTCCGTCGAGGGCGTGCCACTTGGCAAAAGTCTATCTCTTATTTGGCGACGTCAACCATTGTTTTTTAAAAAAAGTCAAAGTTTGAATTGTGGAACCTTACATGTCCCTCCGTAAAGAGCACATAGTTCTTCTTAGAGACTATGCTGCTAACAAGGAAGGTCTCCATACGGGCATACTCAGAAAAATCTGAAAAAATTACAGAATGTTCTTCTCATATAGTTATATATGTTTATAAAAAAAATTTCGGCGGAACCTCCTTATAACGTTCGTAAAAAAAAATAATAATTTCGTTTATTTGGCAATTTATCTCCAGTTGGCGAAAAAACGAAATTTTGAAAAATACGCTTTTACGCTTTGAATACTTTTTAAAGAGAAAACTTTCTATGTTCAATTTATTTAAATAAGTTTAGTTTAAGTAATTTTAGTTTTGCATTTTTACTTTACTTTAAGTGTAATTTTGTCATATACGTTTATATGTACTTATAACAAAATGAAATTAATATATTTTATCATTTAAAACACAATTTAAATTGATTAAAATTGTTCCAAATTGTAAAAGACACTGTTAAAAATCTGCTACATTTTGTTGCAACGCACTCCCTTGCTTGTATAGAAAACGGTTACTTGGCCGTGGAATGGAGCTTTCTCATTGGTTGGAATAGAGATATTATATACAAGCGGTGGAGTGCGTTGCAACAAAATGCAGCAGATTTTTAACAGTGTATGACACGGTCAATTCACCTTGCTATGGAGCATTCTCATTGGTCAGAAGAGAGATATTCTATAAAAGTAGTGGAGTGACGTTGCAGTAAATGCTGCAGATTTTTAACAGTGAATTCAATTAAAATAAATTTTCAGATTCGTTAAAATCGTCTGCTTTTGGCGAGGAAATGCACTGCTTGCCAAATCCTGCGTCGCTTTCAGCTTTTCACGCCAATTATTCCAAACTATTTTATTTTTTTACATATCTAATAATGTAATTCCGCCGCTAATTTTCACTGATCCTTTATTACCTACATGAGTAGTTTAATTCCTATTTTTTTCAAAAAATTCTGAGTATGCCCCCAATGGAGACCTTCCTTGTAAGGAATGTTTTTAGCATATTTCACACAACTGTAAGTAAGTTTTTTTTTTTAGTTAATTTTCAAAAACCATAGAGTAATTTTTTTTTAACATATTTCACAAACGTAAAAGAAGAACTCGTTCGCTAGCCCAAAATTTAATACTTGAATGAACCAATATAAATATATGTGTATACAATAATATTAATACTAATAAGTAGATACAATATGAAATATTCAACATGAAATATTATAATGAATAATAATGCATTATTTACATAATTATTTTATATGTTTCCCTAGGGGAACCTGGAAAGTGCATCAGCATTACCATGTTTGCTTCCTCTCCTATAAGTAATTTTCAGGTTGTATCTTTGGAGTGCTAAAGCCCACCGTGCTAGTTTGGCACCATGTGGCAAGCCCTGGGTAAGGTAAGAAAGAGGATTATGATCTGAAATCACTTCAACTTGCGATCCGAAGATCCAAGTATCAAATTTTTGAAGCGCAGCTAAAACGCTGTAAGCCTCTCTTTCTATAGTAGACCACCTGGTCTGGCATGGGGTAAGCTTTTTGCTGTAAAAAGCTATAGGATGCTCCTTCCCATTCTCATCTAACTGTGATAAACACGCTCCAACGGCTGTAGCGGAAGCATCGGTATAAAGCTGAAAGGGTTTTTCAAATTGTGGAGTATATAAAGATAGCATTTTAACTAAAAGTTCCTTTAGTTTTTGGAAGGCTTCTTCTTCCAACTTTCCCCAGGGGATATCTTTGGGAACTCTCTTTTTCGTCAGATTAGTCAAAGGTAATACAATACTTGCAAAATTCGGAATGTAGTCTCTATAATAACTTGCTATCCCCAAAACCATTCGCAATTCTTTCTTGTTAGTAGGTGCCGCTAATTTCTTCATAGCTTCCACCTTTTCAGGGTCCGGGGCATGTCTTCCTGACCCAACTATATGCCCTAAAAATATTGCTTCTTTCTTTCCAAAATCGCATTTTTCTAAATTAACAGTAAGACCTACTTCACGAAGAGTTTGTAAAACTGCACTAATATGTTTCAAATGGTCTGCCCATGTTTTTGAGAAAATTGCAACATCATCAATGTAGGATCGACAGTAATCTTTATGCGGAATCAGAACTTTATCCATTGACTTTTGAAAGGTGCTACCAGCATTCTTCAGGCCAAATGGCATGACTCTCCATTGGTAATGGCCAGAGTGAGTTACGAAGGCAGTATAATGTTTGCACTCTTCTTTCATGGGAATCTGCCAATATCCCTTAGTAAGATCAAGTACGGTGATTATTTATGCTTTCCCTATTTCATACAGCAGTTCATTAGCATGTTTCATGGGGTAAGCATTTGGAATAGTAAAACTGTTTAGTAGTCTGAAGTCAGCACACAACCGCACGCTGCCATCTTTTTTAGCAACGCACACTAACGGATGGGCCCATTCACTATCGCTTTGTTCAATGAGTCCAGTTTCTAGTAGCTCTCGAATTTGACGATCTACTTCATTTTGGAGGACTATAGGAATTCGATACGGTCGAAGTCTTTTCGGTGAACAATCAGGTGTAACCTTAATCACATGCCCTTCAACTTTCGCCATTCCAGGTTTAGTATTGAATATGTCATGGTATTTACAAAGTAAGTCGCTTAGATCATGCCGTTGCTTAGCATCTAATGGGCTGGTCATATCCCGGACATGTTGCTCTACTTCACTTTTATTGAGAGTTATTTTCTCGGTTGGAGCAGAATGTAATTGTCCAAAATCTTTATCCTGCTCAAAAACAAGACCTATGTGTTGGACCCGAGCCACATATGGTCGAATTTTATTGAAATGTAGTTCTTTTCTTGTACCATCATCAAATTCAACAATGGCTGAATGTGGCCTGCTCAATTGAACCACAGTCGCCGGTCCTGACCAAGTTTTCAATAGCTTATGAGATGATGTTGGCAGCAGGATCAAAACCCTGTGACCTACTTGAAAGGTTTTTTCTCGAGCTCTCAAGTTATACCTTTGGGCATAACTTTGTTGATTTAGTTCAGCATTCTCGTTTGCAATTCTATGAGCGTTTTCTATATTCTCTCTTAACTCTTCTAAATATTTTTCGACAGATCTAGAAGCCGTTGTAGGTATCACTTTCTCACCTGTCCAAATTTCTTTAAGTAATGCGGTCGGTCCCTTAGGAATTCGTCCATACACTAATTGGTATGGAGACACACCAGTCGTGCAGTGAGGAACTTCTCTATACGCAAATAAGAGATGCAGAATGTGGATATCCCATTGATTTCCATATTCCTGAACATTTTTGTTCAGCATATTTTTTAAAGTTCTGTTCCATCTCTCCACAGCACCCATGCTCTCGGATGACCCGGCGTTGAAAATCTTGGTGATACCCCTATTAAATTTATAAAAGCCTCGGTCAGTTCTGAGGTAAAATTTGGACCTTGATCTGTAGATATCATTCTAGGGAAACCAGTGCGGCTGAAAATTTGCATCAATGCATTGCACGTAGTTTTAGCGTTTATATTTCTAGTCGGTATGGCTTCTGCCCATCTGGTACATAAATCAATCGCGCAAATGATATACTTATGTCCTCTTCTGGAAGGAGGTTCTAAGGGGCCAATGCAATCTACGCTCCAAACATCAAAGGGGTATTCTGGCCTGGTAATTGGTTGGATCGGAATTCTATCTCGGTAAGTTTCAGTTCTTCTAACTTGACAAGGTTTGCAACTTTCACAAAATTTCCTGATATCATTTTTGATAGTCGGCCAAAAGAATGAGTACTTTATTCGCTCTTTCGTTTTCTTTTCACCCAGGTGTCCAGCCAGGGGGATTTCATGGGCAACTTTCAATACGAAATCTCGCTTGCTGTAGGGTAACACCACTTGCTTTATTTTTTCGCCACACACCCATTCAGAGTGTAACATCAGTCCATCCTCTAACTCAAATTCGTTTCTCCGTTCTTCTGCAAGCTTCCAAATATTAGTTAAGGATTCATCTTCCCGCTGTAGCTTTATAAACTCTGATCTACTTTCTTTACAACCCTCTTCTTCACTGGAGATAGCAGGACTTTCTATCTCAAGTGCTTCTTCTTCTTCATCACACTTTACAATTTCATTCAGGTTGTAGCTTTGTTTCTGTTCATCTTCTTGCACAGGAGGGGAAGTCACGGGTTGACATTCTTGAATTCCATCATTTAGTAAGTCAAACGCTGTAGAACATATCAGCATATCGCTTACCAATTTTTTGGATACCGCACATACGACAGGGACTTCACAATGTCGCGAGTCATTTATTTTCATTTTAAAAACTACTAACGGGGCTGTTTCAGTTGATCCAAATGCACATACTAGTTTTACAGTTCCTTCACCATCGCCTTCTTTAATAGGAACCAGGTCATGTCTTATGACTGAAATTTGAGCCCCTGTGTCTAAAATGCCGTTAAGAATCGTAGAACCACATTTCAATTCTATTTCCTTCAATTCATCACACTTCACAGAATTTTCCTTGAGAGGGAATGACATAGGCACGGTAATTCGAGCAGTCAATACCTCTTTATTCTCTATGACTTTTTCTGTAGTGACCGAATTGCTACGAACATTTTCGATTCTGCCCCGATTTCCTTGGCTATTATTCTTAGGACAAGCTCGTGCAAAATGCGTTGGATCACCACATACGAAGCATGTGACTTTAGATATTCTAGGACCCCTGTCCCTTTGATACCCTCCTTGGTATTTTGTTCTGTCAACTTGCTTGTCATTTCCGCCATATTTGGTTACACCTGCTAAATGATTATTTTTGTTGCCTTCGAACCTTTCCTTGAATTTACACTTATTTTTCTCTTCTGATTGCCATCGGGGAACATCCCTTGGCTTTTTGTGCACTGGATTATTCTTCAAACCGTCCTTCAAACTTTCGTATTCATCAACCTTTTCTGCGACCTCCAAAGGATCGATCATTTTATTCCATTATTCCAAGAAATGTTCTTTTATGTCGTTTGGTACTCTGCGTTTGAGTTGGTCCGCAACCAGTAGCTTCTTAAATTGGTCGAAATCCTTGACTTTTAATTCATTTATCCATTCGTTAAAATAACTATTCAATGCATGACAGTAACTCCTCCAAGATTCTTCTGGTCCCTTTTGATGTCGGAAAAATAGCTGTCTCAATTTTTCAGGATTCAGTTTGTAGCGTTTAAGCAACATTTCTTTTATGAAATCATAATCATTGGCTCTCTCAGGAGGCTCCCGGGCTATATTGTTAGCTATCTCGGTTGGTAAAAGTCCTAATAATTATGCCACCCATTCGGTTTTTGGTACACATGCCATTGCCGCCCGACGTTCAAAGTTTACCAAATACAATCGCATTTCATCTACCTTTTCATCGTACTTTGGGGTTATCTGCATTAGCTGTACTTTAGACCTTGTTTCATTCGAATTTTCCACTACTTCACCCAAATGTACGTTATTCCCCAATAATTCCAAGCGTTTTAACTCAATCTCATGGGCTCGCTCTTCTGTTCGGATTCGATCTTCTCTTTCTTTTTCCCAAATTCGTTCTTCATCTTCTTTTTTCTCACGCCGAAGTCTGTCTTCTATTATTCTGCTCAAAGAAACTTTGGCTTCATCTTCAATGAAATTCCCACTGTCAAGGATTAGCTTTCTAATCTCAGCCCTCGTTAGATCTGAGTTAACTTTTAACCCCAGTTCGGTGGCCAGTTCGACCAGATCCTCCTTGCGACCCTTACCCAAGAAAGATGATGCCATGGTAACCCGGAAAAAGAAACGAAATCCCAGTAATTGTAACAATCAGTAACAGTGTAATAACCCCCAAGAGTTATTCATTCCCTTCAGGAAACATATTTACAACCATGACAATATAACCTCTTGCTCAAATAATAATTTATTTCATTTATTTACTTCTACTCAAAAAAAAAAAAAACGCAGCATAAGTAACCAAAACTTAATACTTTATCAAAAAAAAATTTTAAATAAAATAGTTCAAGAAACCATATACATCAATAGTATATCACAACACAATAGTATATTCAATGATCAATCGTTCGATTTCGTTTTCAGCACTCAACATAATAAAACAATTCTACAATATCTAAGTGTACCAATATTTTCTCAAAACAATTAATTTTATTAATTAATTACTCTTAATGAACATTTAATAGTGTTCACAATACCCTCAAAAAAAAATCACAAACCATAAGAACATTCAATGTTGTCATAACACTACGCTCGTTTCATTTATTTCACCACAACAACATAAAAAAAACAACCGAAAAAAAAATAATATCTATGTATATTTTGTTTGTTTTCTTAAAATACCATCAATATAATTTTAATTTTTTTTTTCTTTAATCACTCTGTATACAGAAACGAAATTGCAAATTAAAAAAAAGAATTCTTTACTACCAAGAGTATAATTTTTTGGCAACCATTCAAAATTCATAAATAAATTTTCCTTTATTCATTTCTTATAACACTCTATATACGTTTATATTATTGAAATCATAACGTCGGTTGCACTACAAGATATTTCATATTATCTCCAAAAATATTTCATAAAAGAACTCTTTCATAACACTAGTTTCGATTTACCGAACTTAGACAATGAATGCAAAAAAAAAAATAATAAAAATATGTACATATATATATATATTATCCAATCTATAACAATAACAACCAATTTCTATTACTTCCTTCAATCAACGGTACTCCGTTGCAAAAACCAAACAATAATTATTTTATTTTACCCTTTTAACACTTCTGAAATAAGAATTCCCATTCCAGCCATTTGTTCCAAATTACTTCATCAGTAACACAAACAAACAAAAAAAAAATCATTTTCGAGGACAATATTTCGTAATTGTCAAATGGATAATATTCTAAAATACAATTTATCGGCTAAATAAAAACACATTTTTTTTTCAATTTAATGATTATGAAAGATATTTTTCATTTGCACAGAAAATAATAACACAGACCCTTATTCTCAATTTTTTTTATTTCATTTTTCATCCACTAGAAGAGAAAGAGATTTTTTTTTTAAATTTATTATATTTTTCTGTATAATACCTATATAGGATTACCTATATATATACTTTTTACCAATAAAGATATATATTTTCCTATTGGGCTAACGACACGAGAACTTCTTACCTGTAGGTTCATAATCCTACCGGCTGCGCCAATACGGATCGCCGTTCTTTTTCCCAAAAACATTCGGAAAACATCAAACTTTGTGTTGCTTGCACTGTGACGACCATCAAATGTAGAACACTCAATGTAGTATCAAATGTATCAAATGTAGAAACGAACAACATTTATTAACATCACACAATAACATACGGACACCTTAAAACAGAAGTTGAATACATTTACAAGAATATTATTATTATTGTTCCACTAGAACAATGCTTCTTCGCGACACACGAAGAGCGATTCTGGACTTCCTCCAATCACACCACGGCCCCGACTGCCCGAACGCAGTTCTCTTTTTCCGTCGAGGGCGTGCCACTTGGCAAAAGTCTATCTCTTATTTGGCGACGTCAACCATTGTTTTTTTAAAAAAAGTCAAAGTTTGAATTGTGGAACCTTACAATTATCATAGACTAGATGTTTGGTTAATTGGTAAGTAAATGGTTGAGGTTTGCATAAGAGATACGATATGAAAAAAGAGACGATATAACCTGGATAAATTCTGAAACATGTAAAATATTTTATGTGAATATTTAGCAGTTAAAAATGAAAAAAGAAAAAAGTGTTTAATATGCATTTTTTAAGAATAACTTTCTAATACTTATACAATGCTCAGCAAAAGTTTAGACAATGAACGATTACGCTTCTATATTCAAAAATATGTACCGGATTTTTGTAATTCATCTGTCATACATTACTTACGACTAATCCTTTATTCACAAACAATAAATTTTAAATTTTACCTTTTACATAATATGTAATGACAAAAAAACGAAATTAACATTGAGGCAAAAGTATAGACAATTTGTATATTTACAGAAAAATAACTACAAATTAGAATTGAGTTGCACCTACATTGTCTGCAATTAGTGAAAGAATGTAACTTTTCATCGAAGAAACTATGCTGCATCACTTGGGGGCCTATTTTGTGCCAAACATGTTCAACAGCAGCTCGAAGCTCATTAACAGAAAAGTATAGCAAAAATTTGGATAAATCTTAAGACATATGATGTTACAAATGTTTTCGATTGGGTACAGATCAGGGCTATATGCCGGTATGTTGAGATAAGTCGTATTTTCAGAGTTAAACGAAGTTCTTCTTTTGTATGCAATATGGATAGAGCATTATCTTGCTAAAATCCATACTTTGGATCAGCTAAAAGTTCCCCAAATGACTAAAAATTGGTCTCTAACGTATATATGTAGTCTTGTGTTGCTTGTCAAGCGTTGAATAACTCCAGAGATACTTGAGCATTAAAGCAAAGTGAGGATCAAATCATTAAAAAGTCGCCTCATTCTTGTCGACTTAAAAAAGTTCCAGGCTCTTTACGCAAGTCATACCAATAGTATGCCCACCCGTTTGAGCTTTTCATATTTCACTTTTTTCGTTACTGAATACCATAGCAAATCATATGGGTCCATATGACATTTGTTTGCAAGTTCATTTCATCTTCGCTAATTTGTAGCTGGATTTTAAATCTGTTTGTTTTAACATTTTCATGTAAAGTGATTTACCTCTTTCTTTAATTCATCTACGAATCATTTCCTTTATCACACTTTATCCGTTACATCCGTTATTAGTTATCCTACGAATCATATCCGGATATCATCATCAAAGTCCTGACTTACTTTTAATGTGACTAGCAATCATCATTTGAGTAAATGCCAGTTTATGGATTCTTTTGTCATCTCATTTTCTGGTGACACAAGGCTTCCAGATTTATGTTTTGTTTTGAAGGAGTCACACTTAGACTGTACTTCATAGATAGGCCACTTTGGACGGTTCAATGCTGCTGAAATTTTTGCAACAGTCTTCCCTTTCCATTTCAGCTTTCCTACTTCAATTTCCTCATTTAACTGAATATTTTTAGGTCGCGGCATCTTCACTAACTGATGCTATATCGAGGTATACTTACCTACTTCAGACAAGTGACATCATAACTTAGAAATTTGCATTTTTCCATGAACAGTTGGCAAAAAATAAAAAAAGTGTCTAAACTTTTGCAATATGCAAATTTTACTTTTTTCAGTTAATATAAATATTATATTATAACCATTATTTTTATCCTAAAATGCTTGAAATATATTTAAAAATAAGTATAGTCATTTGTAAAACTGAATAGTGCGTATTTTTTAGTTAAATGTTAAATAACACCAGTGTATAAACGTTTGCTGAACACTGTATTAAAAAAATGCATTGCAAAATATTGGTCTGTAACATTAAATACAGGTATGGAATATATGTATGATTAGTTTCGGAAAGGGATTATATATCAGGTATTATGTAACCCTTGAATATCTGAAGAGCTCTGGTAGAAATTAAAAGTCTTAGTTTTTACTTCTTATTAGTAGGTAAGATAAATTTAAAATATTTGGACTAAAAAAAAATATTTAAGAATATTTTCGATGTTAGGCTATGTCGAGGAAAGATCCAATTAATTGTGTGGTGCAAACTCGGCTTTAAGTCACTGAAAAAATACAATTGTTTTTCTATTTTCTTAGGATCACTTACACAATTGTTTAGGTCACCTTTTGAAGGGGCATTTAACTTTGAGCCCATTGAACCAAAACTGAAATTTAAATTCATCTCAATTTTATTCTGAACTTTACTTTGTTTATAAAAAAAGAGATTTTGGCAATAATTTATCTCGAAATTATTAACGAGTTGTTTGTTTAAATGGTATGTAAATATTTAAGGTTTGGTTAGCATATTCAAAACAAAATGTGAAATAATATAGACTGTATAAATTATGAAATATGTAATATATTCTAAAAGCACTATCAGCCTTTAAATTTTTTTTTATGCATTCACGACATTTTTTTTTAAATATATTCTGTTGAATTGTGAAGAATGATAACTTCAATCTATAAAATGCATTTCAAAATATTAGTCATTAACTTGAATGATAGATGTGAAATATATTTTTAAAATTATTAAAGTTAGAGGAATTATGTAAAACAAAAAAATCTGAAATTTAAAGTTAACTCAGTTTTATTCCGAACTTTGCTTTAAATTACGCAAAAAAGAAAAAATTGTTACTAGAATTAATCGAATGCAGGGTTATTTCTACTATGTTATTCGTATAATTTAGTTTAGTGTTTTTACTTTTGAAAGTATTTTTACTTTTTTGTCTTCTTTTGTTGGACATTTAAAATATAAACAAAACATTTGTTTAATACAAAGCAAACTCTGTTTAAGATGTACTTAAAACAAGGCAAAGAAATTTATATATATTTTACGTTTATCATTTATTCCATATATGTACATACAAATTTGTAACTTGCATAAAAAAATACAGAAATATGCTTATGAAATACATAACTTTTCATTTTTTCTGAATTAATTTTCATTTAAGTATTCAAATGGAAAATTAAACTTTCACAAATTTGTCTCTATTCTGTGTGAGTGAAGAATTTTCACAGGATTTCTGTTATTGGACTTGATCTTCAACATGACCATTTTGTTGTCATTTTCAAATTTGCGTTAAAACATCCATAATCTAAATATCACAAACAATTACCAAAAAATTACTGGTAAAAGTTTACAGGGGTTTGCGAAAAGAAAAATGCAACCGGGGGCAAAGGTTTAATTTCGCCCCCCCTTTGCAACTTGATACTAAACTCTCAAAATTACGATGGTAGTATAAATTTGGCACCCCCCAAATTTCTGCGCCCGAAGCGACCGCCCCCTTTTACACGACGGTGGTTGTTTAATGCATGTATTGTTTTCGTGGCTCTTTTTAATTTTTCTTAAAGAGCCCAAAGGAGCAATTCAAAACCTTTCATTTTACGCGACCCACATTTAAGTAATACATACATATTTATTCGTAACCCACCTAATATGAGGGTGGCTCTAACATTAGTATGGAAATTTTGCATTACCTCAGTAAGCTATCGGCTAGCCTATGAAAAAGAGTACGAAGTATGTATTACATATATATACATGTTTATGTAACATGAATTAATAATATAAATGAGCGTGTTGAATAAAAATTAAAACAACAAATATATTGTAAACCTACGTTTAATCATTGTCAGAACAAAATTGGAGAATCAGTGAGATTTCTGGCATTGGTGTTCTGATGTTTGCCTATGAGGGCATGTATATTAAAGTAAAAACTGGTTAATTTTTATCTTAAACCGCCTTCTACATGCAGTTTGTTTCTGTACACGATTCTCGAAGACAGCAAAATAGGAAAAGCATGCTCACACAAGTACGACGTGTTGAACTCCATAAAGAACCTCAAAACTAATTTAGATATTTCTTGATATTCTGCTCTTATGTTCATCCAAAAGGAAATAAAAAAAAAAATTGTCAAGGCTGCCATAATAATTGCGTGATTCCTGATACATCGGACACAAAGTTCATGTAATATTCTGAAAGGGGTCATAAGCTCCTAAGATAATTAAAAGAAACCGATGGACACGAATGTGTTATTCTCATCAATGCCACCTAAAAAATCGTGATGTAAATTATAGTTAACAAGTTTACAATAAGATGCAATAATAAAAATAACTAAAGAAAAATTTTCGTTTTTTTAAATTTTTATTTTTTTTAATTTATTTTTTTTAAAACTAGGGGGCCCCGCCCCCCTGCTCGCTATGCTCGCCAACCCCCCGCGTAATCGCTTCGCGATTCCAAATTATTGTCTACCCCTGCTTGCTGCGCTCGCCCATAACCCATGGTATGAATAAGCAGTTGCAGACCTTTCAAATGATGTGTCATACAATCGGTGTTGTAAAGAAATGACAAAATGCGCCCCCTCTGAGGGCAGAGGAGGGGGGGTTACACACAAGGTATCCATAATATGAATAAGCAGTTGCAGACCTCTCAAATGATGTGTCACACAATTGGTGTTGTAAGGAAATTAAAAATGTGCCCCCCCTGGGGGGCAGAGTGGGGGATGACACACAACACATCCATAAGACACAAACACAGGGTAAGCAGTTATAACAGCAGAGTATAACAGCAGGGCAGTTATAGCAGCAGTAACACAGCAGGGTAAGCAGTTGCAGACCTTTCAAATGATGTGTCACTCAACTGGTGTTGTAAAGAAATTAAAAATGTGACCGCCTCCCCCCTGGGGAGAGCAGAGTGTGGGGGTGACACACAAGACATCCATAATATGAATAAGCAGTTGCAGACCTTTCAAATTTTGTGTAACACGACTGGTGTTGTAAAGAAAATAAAAATGTGTCCCCCCTGGGGAGCAGAATGGGGGATAACACACAAGACATCCATTAAATGAATAAGCAGTTGCAAACCTCTCAAATGATGTATCAAACGACTGGTGTTGTAAAGAAATTAAAAATTTGGCGAAATATTACAGTTATCGCCAAGTTGGCGTCACTTTTGACAACTAATTTTGGTCGCCAAATTTGGCGATATATCGCCAAGTTGGCGACAAACTTGGCGATTGTTGGCGATGGTAACCTTTCCTCTCTTTATGGTAACCCATATGGCGATGCATAGACGGAGCCCTTTCCTGATTGGTCTATTCGACTCATGGAAGGAGTGGACAACCCGGATTCGTTAGTTCCGGAAATCTTCCACATCAGCATCATTCCAGGAGTCATTCCTTTTAAGGCTAGTTTTTTTTTACTATAGAAGGATAAAAATGAAGCGACAGATGAAAACCTTTATTTTAATGACAAAATGGAAAAAAATAAACTAAGTGTACATGTGACCTGCAAATAATTTTTTTTCTTTTCTGGTAAAGAAAAATAAATAATATTCTAATTATGTGCTGCGTTCTAAAGAAAAAACTTTTGCCGAATAATAATCGATGTTGTTTAGTTATAAACTTAAAGAAAATGTCACTCTACTATTTTTGCAGTTATTAAAATAAGAGTTCAAAGATCACAATGCAACCAGCGACAGTTTTCTATTTCAATTCAGTCAATTATTATTTTTTTTTATTTACTCCAAATCAAATTTTTGTCATTTATACCACTTGATTTCTGAGGTCGTCGTATAAAATATTATGTTATAATTGATACCCAAAGTTTGTGAATATACATTCGAATTACTATTAATAAGTATGTGTACATGGGTGTAAGTATTTTTATATTCAAAGGGCCCTGGAGGCCGTTCTACTTGTGCAAAGAGAAAAATATTTGGAAAACAGACACTTGAGAGGATGCGCTCAAGATTTCCAAAATAATGAAAAATAATTTAAAAATTCACCAATAGATGGCGTTTCAAGTTATCGTAAATGGATAAAACAAACTGGGATACCGAAACACTGAAGAACCAGTGGTCTTAAACCAAAAAAGTACAGTAAGGACAACAACATAATTACAATTTTGCATTTGCAATTTATTACAACAAAAAATCTCTCAAAAAGAGATTACTAAGTATACAAATCAATGCTTTAAAACCTGTTTAATATGCTCACATCATGTTCGACAATTCACCCTATTCGAAAAATTGCTCTTTTTACCAATGAACGGAGAGAGTCATCATGGATGTTCTGAATATGGCGGCGAATACTGTTCTTCAAATCCGACAAAATTGTCAAAGGTTCCCAGTAGACGTTGTCTTTCAAAAATCCCCATAGTCAAAAATCGCAAGGCGTGAGATCGGACAATCGTGGTGGCCAAGCTGTTGGGAAACATCGGCTGATCACATGTGCAACTGTTAAAATTCACCTTACCAATTGTTGGACAATGTGTGGTGGGGCTCCATCTTGCATGAATATTGTTTCCTATGGGCAGCCTCATTGCTGGAGAATAAGAATGACGTAGATCTGTAACATGTCATGATACCGTTGCGATTTAACAGAACAGGATGTAAGTCTTCGAGGGGTCACGTCTTAAAAAAAAATGAGTGCAGTTGTGAAACTGTCGCCATATGATTACTTTCGTAACGTGCAAGTGTTTGGCGTGCATCTCGTAGGAGTTTTCTAAATGCGACAATGATGGATATTACCTGTCCATTAGGATGGAGGTGAGCTTTGTCCGTCCATGGAATTTTCTATGGCCAGGAATTATCAACTGACATTCTCGCGAGAATTTTCACGATGTTTTGCGAGTGTCCGGGCCATGCCTTTCCATTTTGCTAAATTCCTTGAATCTTATATGGATAGAAATTCATAATTCTACGCATGGTATATCGGATTGTGGAATAGGGCATATAAAGAGTACTTAAAATAATCGTTACACTACAGAGTCGTGAAAAAATTCAGTACTTGGACACGATCATTGTAGCTATAGTCTCTACGACGTAGTGGATACCTTTTTCTTCCTCTTCTCGATAAAGCACCTAGCTCTTCTGTATACTCGAATTTCATTATCATGTCTCTGAAAGCACGGTCGTACTTCTCTGATAGCTGCCGCTGCATTTTCATAATTACGGTAGCATAGTTTTACTACACTGTAAAAAATTCCGTTAAATTAACGGCAAAAGCTGCTGGCAGCAATATTGCCAGCAGTTTTTGTCGTAAAAATGCAGTAAAATTAGATGTATTTTTTTTTATTACACCTAATTTTATTGCAATTTTTACGTCAAAAACTGCTCGCTACATTATAACCAGCAATTTTTGCCGTAAATTTAACGGATTTTTTTTTTTTTTTACAGTGTAGCAGTGCTTACTCCAGCGACTTCGGGAATCCGCAAGTTTCAACTGATTACAGCACAAAATCGTCTTCCTTTATTATACGTGACATATTTACACATATTGCTACAATGTTCTGGTCCTGCTGCGCCCTCTGGTAGTGATTTTTTTTTTCGGAAAATTCGAGCACATTTTCCAAAGTATCTGTTTGTTAAATATTTTACACTTCGGACTAGTAAAATGGTCTCCTAGGCCCTTTTAGTAGCGGAAGCTTAATTTTGCTAACCATACATAATAACATTTGTTAATTTTTGGAAATAACAGAGAGAATTTTATATTTGCATATGAGGACGTAAGCTTCAAAACTAGCGTTATCCAAAAAATCAAATTTTTGGAAATCTTCAAACACCTCTGATTGCATCCAATGGTTTTCATTATAAATCAAAATTTTACAATAGCAGAAATACAGGATAAATAAATTTTCTTTACAGATTATTGTATTTTGTATCTGCAAGTTTACCAATATAATATATTAATAGAGAAAGCATGTTATTTAAAAGTTTGGATGAAGCGAATTTTAAAACTCATGTCCTATATCTAAGGGAAAAATGTTGTTAAATGCATACAGATACACTTTGAAGTACATTTGAATGTTTTACCTCCATAATCTGTGTAATATGACTTTGAAAAAGCCAGGCTGAGACCTTCCAGCTTGTTTAATAACCATTCTGGAGTAACAGTTAACAAACCCACTGTAAAATAAATGTATATAAAACTAGAAAATTTATATGCTATTAAAATTTATATATTTATATGTATTCCGTTAGGAATTGAATCCTCTAGTTCATAAATTATATTTTCTTAAAAGTTATACTATAGATAAAATCTTTCCCTCAGATAAAGTAAAATAAAAATCATATAATAAAGATTTAAGACACTCTGGAAATAAACTACATTAACTTTAAATCATTTCAAAAAGATAAGCCGTAATTCAAAGTATATTTTCCAACTTTATCTATAAGCAGCATAAAGGAATAATAAATAAAAAAATGCTTACTCCATGATTTCCAATGCAGAACAAATTCATACACCATCCAGATATTTAGCGGGATAATAAACTTAAGTTTTAATTTATCTGCGTAGTTCATTCGAGTTTTATTCAACTATTTCGGGTCTGGAGTACTATTAATAGTACATGTCCTTTAATGGAGTATTATTTTGCTTTAAGTAATACTTTTGCTACTATTTAAATAAAGAAATGTTAATATGAGCCTATGTATTTAATATATGGCTTCATTCATGTTTAGGCATTTAGTGATAATAATAACGATTATTATTAGCTTAATTCTCTTGTCGCTGTTTAAACATACATATCACGCTTTAAAATTAAAAAAAAATTACTATCCTGAAAGAATCATGTGTAATAAAGCAGAAAAAGAATTGGAAAGTTGTAATATAAATTCGATGTTGTTGTAATGCAATATTTTCTAAGTATCTCCAAAAATTCTTCCTTGGCTTATTGTCATATGAATATTGATAGAATAGTACGCAAAAGAACAGCATTCGTTTTGATTCAAATAATAAAGCATTCGTTAAACACTAATTAACCTATTTAGATAGCTAACGTTAATATTATTAACATGGAAGTATTTTTTTTAACTGAAAAAAAATTCGGACCCGAAAAGATTAAATTACAGGGCACAGATGTCATACACGCACCTAATTTGCATGTGCTTTTTTCTAACGCCAATTTGGCATTGCACATCTGTGCCAAGGAGAAGATCCGTATAATAAGTTTATAACAACAGATTAAAGTCCCACTGATTAAGGTCCCGGTACGTCATTTTGACGTCACAAGAAAGGGGGATATAAATCCAGTGCTTGAGCATTTCACTTTTCACGAAATCCTGATTAACGTCCCACTGATTTACATCCCGCTATCAGAACGGGACCTAAATCCAGTCACAGAGAATTTTACTTTGGTTGAGACCCTGATTAAGGTCCCATTGATTAAGATCCCGTATACGTCATTTTGACGTCACAAGAAAGTGGGATATAAATCCAGTGCTTGTGCATTTCACTTTTCAAGAAATCCTGATTAACGTCCCACTGATATATATCCCGCTATCAGAACGGGACATAAATCCAGTCACAGAGAATTTTACTTTGGTTGAGACCCTGATTAAGGTCCCACTGATTAAGATCCCGTATACGTTATTTTGCTGAGGTGTTTTCCCGATGATGTTTTCAAGATGGCCGAACTATCAATCACTGTCATCCGTATCTATCAATTAAGTATTTCCGTTAGAAAAAGACGTAAATCGTTTTCTACTTACTTTAAGATAAAAAAAGTACAAAGCCGGCCATTTTGTTTCTCTTTGAAACAAACATAACTACTCCAAATTCAACGCCAAACTAGAAATGCATTAGTGAATGTCTTCAAGGACTCATATTACTCAGTAAGTGTGAGGTGTCAACAAAACGCTAATCTGTTTCTTCCGCGTGAATCTTCTCGTTTCCCTTTTTTCCCAGTTAAAAAGATTTATTCAGAATATTTTTGTTTAACTATTTACATGACGAATAAAAAAAGCAAAAATTGTTTTTATTATTGTTTTTTAAATAAAATATTTTTCAGATTATTATTTTTTATTTTATTTTATTTTTTTTATTTTATTTTTTTTTACCATTTATATACACATTTATCTCATATATACATCTGTAAATACTGTTACAGTTATTGATAAATTTATTACACATTGAGTTACAATTGATTGAAAATCAACTTTGAGACTATTTTATGAAAGGTAATTTGTCTTTTTAGACAAAAGAAAAAAAATGCATTGGACTTATTGATATGCGAATAAGAATTTTGCACAAATTTCATAAATTTATAAATAAGCACAACTTGTTTCATTGTATTAGAAAGCAGCAACTATGTATTTGTGAGCAGCTTTATAATTAAATTTAAGAGGTTTTTTTTAGTGAGTTACTTCACCTTGAATCTTAATTTAAGGCATTTCACAAATAATATACTATTTTCAAAGAATTGGAAACGGCGAAAAAAAAAGAAAGAAAGAAAGAAAGAAATAATTTTTTTTCTAAATAAACGATTAAGAGTGTATTTCGGTTCAAACTGATCATATTTTCCGATTTATTTTTAAATTCATTTTTGCGCTCATATGCATCGAATTTGTAAAAAGTCTTATTTAGAAAATAAATAAGGTGCCGTGATTGTCGATTCTTTGATGCATGCAAAACATGTTTAAAAAAAATCAATCAAAACGGCATTTTGAACTGATTTTTCCGAAGCGGGAGATCTGTGAACGAAAAAAGGTCATACTGAGAAGATAATTGTTTTTAAATCAAATTCTAATAAATGGAGCTAAAAAGGTTATCACATGGCACCTCATACATGTCTTCAAAAATACCTTTTGAAAAGTTTCATGTTTCTACTTTTAAAAATATGTCTGAAATTGTATTAGAAAATTTCGAGCTCTTGAAGGTGGAAAAGCGTTTTTTCGAATGCACCCAAGAGCGAGTATTACTCGCGCTCAGAGTGTTCCGTACAATAAATATATATATTATTATTTTTAAAAATAGTTTCTGAAAGAATAATAAGTGAAATAAAATGAATATTGCCCAGTTAAACTGATGGCATTGAGCTCACAGGCTACGTATACTAATAGTATATTTAAGCCTTATATTCTCAAGGGTTATTTCCGTTCGAAGAACAAATTAAGGGGGGGCAGCTCCCTCCATTTCCCCGTTTTATACTTACTCATTGAACCCCTTAAACTAATGAGGGATATGATTTATCATATAAAATTTTTGAACAAAAATTGATAATTCTGCATGAAAAAGCCATTTATATCAATTAAGAGGAGGGGCATGAGCTCCCCGTTCCCCCTCTTTATACTTATCCAATGAATACCTAATACTAATCACGAAAGTGCCTCATCAGAATGATCCTACATCTAAATTTTGAATGAAAACTGATAATTCTGCATGAAAAACCCATTTATATAAATTAAGGGGAGGGGTATTAGCCCCCGTTCCCCCTGTTATACATTTCGAATGAACTCCAAAAACTAATAAGGGAAGCAAGCGCCTTATCACAATATAGATATATCCAAAATTTTAAGTAAATCGGATATTTTTATCATGAGTTATCGCGTTACGCACATACAGAACCGACGGGCACATAAGCTCCCAGACTTTGATAGCCTGTGAGTTAAAAAACTATAAAATGTAGGGTGTGGTATAGCTGTATATACACTATATGTCCAATGATGATCGGTCAGTTGGGATTTTAAACGTTTTGTTAAATATTTAAGGAAATACTTGAGGAATTATCCTGAAACTTCACGTTTGCAAACAGAATAGTATATGTTATATATTTTAGCGGTCAACAAATTGGAATATATATATATATATATAAAGATATATATACATATATGTATATATATATACATATACATATATATATATGTATATATATATATATCTTTTGGATAACCTTGTAAAAACTAATGTAGAAAAAGCATTCAAACTGTAGAGCATGATTACAAAGTTTATTGGAAGTAAACTCTTTTCATTTTTATGAGGATAGCATCATGTACACTTGTAGAGAAATTAAAGTTTTTTATAAAACCAGTACCAAATTTCAGGGTATTATGTTCAATAATACTTTTTCATAATTTCTAAAAAGAACACATATTTGAAATAAAAATTTTGCAAATTATAAGCAATAAGCTTGGCAAAATTTGAGACTGTTTCTATAAAAAAAAAAAAAAAAAAATTTCTTTATTAATATAATGCTATCTTCACAAAAATGAACCCATTCATGTTTTTGCAGTTTGAAAACTCTTGCTATGTTAGTTTCTGCAGTGTTATCTTAAAGGTATTCGTTCTTTTTCTGTTGTTGACGGTCCCTTATAGGAGGGTTATTAAAAAAAAAATCTTCGTGGAAATATATGACCTTTACTTGTCTGTTTACATACCTGGATTTTCAGACTAAGTCCTTAAGTATTTTTTCCATTAACAAAACGTCTAAAATCGCAAGTGACTGATCACCATTGGTCATATAGTGTACAGGAAAAGTATGAATGTGTATAACATAAATGAATACAAGTTCAACAAAATTCCTGTCGTGGCGGCCTATAGGCACAGGTAGATTTCGAAGTTAAGTTGTCATTTCCCCAACAAAAAGTAAAATATGATTAGAGATAAACTCGTTCAACAACTTTATTCGGCCGCTTTTGAAGAGTTTTTAACTACATTTATCTGTAAGAACTGGTTTTATTACAATCCACTTAAGGGAAATTCGGTTCAAAATGCACATTTTTACAGCATTTCTTGAAGTATATCCTGCTTTTACGAAAAAAAAAACCCATAACGGAACATTATATAGCTCCTAAGTAAGAGAAAGTACCAATTTAAAAAGTTTGAGAGCAAAACTAATTTAAAATTGAGTTAGAAAATAAGAAGTTTGTTATGAATATATCCTTAATACTTCAATCACGATCGCTTTGGGAAATTCTTTTCACAATGCCCACATTGAAAGCATATATATTTTTAATATATTCTGTCTTTATGAAAAAATTAAACAAAACAGCACATTATATAATTCCTAAATAAGAGAAACTGTCAATTGCATATGAATTTACGAGCTAAAATGAATTCAAAATAAGTAAGAAGATTCAGAATTTGTTATTTGAATATATCCCCAATTCTTCAATCTCGATCGCTTCGAGAAGTTCTTTCAAAAGGCCAACTTTGACAGCACTTTTAAAAGTATATTCTGCCATTATCAAAAAACTGACCAATACGGCGCATTATATAGTTCTTAAGTAAGAGAACCTGCCAGATGGATGCGTTTAAGGGTGTATTTCGATTCAAATTACGTATTTCCCAATTTATTTTTGAATCTATTTTTGCTCTTAAATGCATCAAACGGGCAAAATGTCTTATTTAGAAAGTACATAGGGTGCCGTGATGGTCGATTCTTTGATAAATGTAGAAAATATTGCAAAAAAAAAAAATCAAAAACGACATTTTGAACAAATTTTTCGGAAGCGGGAGATTTGGGAACGAAATAAACTTTTCTACCAAAAATTGAACCGACTTCAAAAACTACTGCAAAGTGAAAAATAATTTTTTTAGATAATAGTAATAAGAAATTAAATTAAGAGCGTAGTATTTACCATGCGTATTATTATATTTATGTACATTAATTTGATTTTTTGGAGTCGGTGCCAGCCAAACCAAGTTGCATGTAATTTTCAGTAGCCAAATTTAACCTTATACTTTTACTATTTGCATTGGATACTTATTTTAACTTTGAAATTGGCTTGGCTGGCACCGACTCCAAAAAATCAAATTAATGTACATAAATATAATAATACGCATGGTAAATACTACGCTCTTAATTTAATTTCTTATTACTATTATCTAAAAAAATTATTTTTCACTTTGCAGTAGTTTTTGAAGTCGGTTTAGTTTTTGGTAGAAAAGTTTATTTTTCTCTTTTTAGTTATAAGTTAACGATTTTTTTAAGTCGGTTGATAAAAATTTTAATGCGGAAAAAAATATTGTAAATTATACACGTAAGTCAGGAGGGGGTTCGAACCCACGCTCTCTTTCGAGAATCAGAGCACAAATCTTGCACCTTAGACCTCCCGGTCATCTGACTGCACGGTGTATCGCATTCTGACTGCTGACTGCACTCCACTCGTCGAGCTTAGTCAACGTCCTTGTTACTTTTAATTTGCTAGAAATTCCTAATTTTATTAGTTTTTGCCTAATTACTAGAAAAGTACTGAACCAATTTCGATGAAATGGAAGTGGCATCAATTCAAGTAACCTCTTTCATTTAACACAAAAACCAAATTAATCGGTTGGATAGTTTCGGTGTGATCAGTGAACATACATATATATATATATATACATACATACATGTCGAATTGATAACCTCCTCCTTCTTTTTTGAAGTTGGTTAAAATAATTATAGTACGGAAAAAAATATTGTAAATTGTACATGGATTTAAATTATGTCAGGAGGGGGTTCGAACCCGCGACCCCTTTTGAGATGAAGTGCTTAAATCTAGCACCTTAGACCGCTCCACCTTCCTAACTGCACTCCATTTGGCGAGCTTATTCAACGCCCGTGTTACTTTTAATTTGCGAGAAATCACTAATTTTATTAATTTTTCCTTAATTACTGAAAAAGTACTGAATTAATTTCGATGAAATGGAAGTGGTGCCAATTCGAGAGTAATTTCTTTCGTTTAACACAAAAACCAAAATAATTAGTTGGATAGTTTCGCAGTAATCGGTGAACATACATAGAAGAAAAATACATACGCGTCGAATTGATAACCTCCTCCTCCATTTTTGAAGTCGGTTTAAAATTATAATACGTAAAAGACTACTGTACACAGGTATGTCAGGAGTGGGGTTCGAACCCTCGCTTTCAATCGAGAACAAGAGTTTAAATCGGGAGCCTTGGACCTCTCGGCCATCTCCTGACTGTATTCCGTTCTGCGAAATTCTTCAACGTCGATTTTACTTTTAATATGCGAGAAATCGCTAATATTATTAGTTTTTGCCTAATTACTAAAAAAGTACTTAACCAATTTCTATGAAATGGAAGTGGCACCAATTCGAGAGTAACATCTTTCATTTAACACAAATACTAGTTTAATTGATTGGATAGTTTCGGTGTAATCGGTGAACATGCATAAAAACACGTCGAATTGATGATAACCCCCTTCTCCTTTTTTTTTAAGTCGGTTAAAAAATATATAATACGAAAAAAAAAACTCTGTATATTATACACGTATGCCAGGAGCGGGGTTCGAACCCACGCTCTCTTTCGAGAACCAAAGCTTAAATCAGCCGCCTTAGACCGCTGGGCTATCCTGACTGCAATGGACTAGGCGAGCTTATTCAAGGTCATGTTATTTTCGCAAGTCTATTATTTTAGTACTCTTTCACTGATAAAGTATTCAATCGATAAAAGATCTCTGATACTTTGCGCTAACGGTTAAATACAAAATATTCTTAATAGCAAAATTAGCATTTCATTTGTAAAATATGTATGTAAAAATTATAATACGGAAAAGGTTATTGTATACATGCATGTCAGGAGTGGGGTTCAAACCCACTCTCTTTTGCTTTCGAAAACCAAAGATTAAATGTGGAGCCTTAGACCTCTCGGCCATTTCGTCGACACTGCATTCAGCGAACTTATTCAACACTTTTAATCAGCGAAAAATCACTAATTATATTAGTTTTTGTCTAATTACTAAAAAAGTACTGAACCAATTTCTATGAAACGGAAGTGGTACCAATTCGAGAGCAAGCTCTTTTATTTAACACCAAAACCAAATTAATCAGTTGGATAGTTTCGGAGTAATCGGTGAACATACATTAAAAAAAATACATACGCGTTGAATTGATAACCTCCTCTCCTTTTTGGAAGTCGGTTAAAGAAGGGCCAAACTGAGAAGGTAATTGTTTATAAATCAAACTCTAATGAATTGATCCTAAAAAAACATCACATGGCACCTTATACGTCTCTTCAAAAATCACCTCAGCAAGTTTCATGTTTCCACTTTTAAAAATGTGTCTGAAATTGTATCGGAAATTTTCGAACTGTTGAAAGTGGAAAAGCGTTTTATCGAATACACCTTCAATGGCAAAAATGATTTAAAAAATGAGTCAGAATATAAGCAATTTGGAAGTGAGTACATTCTTGATACGATTTTTTCTTCAACTTCTACTTATGTTTCATTTGTTTTTGCTATAAGAATTGATTCTATCAAAAACTTGTCAATATAAAAGTTGTAGGTATTATTAAGAAGATGTACAATAAATTTAATCGGATTTCATATCATAAGAATTGAAAAATTTATGGATTTTTTTCTTCTTCTTCTTCTCCCCCCCCCCCTTTTTGTGACAAGAGTCGCTCTTATCAAAAGCTCTTCAGTACAAAGGTTTCAGATAATATTAAGTAAAATAAATTTAATTGGACTTGATACCAAAATAACTGACGAAGTTATGAATTTTTTTCTCCTAATAATCCTATTTTTTTCGCCCTTTGAGCCTATTTTTAATTTTATCAAAAATTTGTCATGCATAATTTTTTTATCCATTTTTTTAGAAGTAATACAAATTTCAAACTGATTCGATATCTATTTTAAATAAGATGTTATGGGGATTTTTCGGTTTTCATAACCCCCCCCCCCCCCTATTTCTACCCCTGGGTTCGATTTTGCCCGTAAATAAACTTAACCGAGATTTTATGTTGCTTGATTTTATGCATCAGATTGGAAGAGATAATGAGCAGAATTGTAGAAGTTATCGTATCTATAAAAAAATTGATATAGATATATAAAGTTTTTTACTGATGGTAGTTTTGGTGTCTAAGGTTCATAATCAGTGTAGATCTGCAAAAATTTTTCAGAAATTCCAGCATAGTTTAGACCGCAATAGATAGTATTCTGTTGCGGTCCATACGAGTCCATACGAAATCTACCTAAAAATACATGAAGGCTAAATAATACAACATATTGTTATTCTGTGAAACTATTTTTATGGTTTCTTTCATCTGACGAAATCTAATTTGTCTCTTTCCGTCCGTCCTCTGTCTGTCCGTCAGAGTCCGCACACAAAAACTGCGTATGTCAGAGACTTCAAGTTTTGTGCATTTACAGCTGAATATCTCGTGTCACTCGACAAATTATAAGATTTCGAAAACATCTATTATTACTTACCCATCATACGTAGTATAGGGTAAGTCTTGCAATCGTTTTGAAAATCGAAAAATATTTTTGACGGATTTACACGTTTCAGATACTGGAGATTCCGAAAAACATATTTTTAGAAAAAAAAAAAAAAATGCCGTCCGTCTGTCTGTCTGTAAACGCTCTATCTCCCGAACAAATTGAGATAGATACTTGAAATTTTGTATGTACTTAGTATGTAAGGATGGGACGAAGCCTATTTAGTATCAAAAACCTCGATTATCCGGAACTATTTTTTTAGGACTCTCGAAAAATTCGTTCTGATGAAAAGTATATAAAAACTTTCGAATTTTTTTATTTTAAGGATCGAACGTAAAAGGCAACAAAATGACACAAATTTTGCATAAAGAACGAAGTTGATCGGATTATTAGTTGCCGAGATATTTGTAATCCTGTTTTCCACATTCTTCGATTTTTCATGACCCTGTATTTCATTCAAATTTCAATTCAGAGGTATATTTTAAATGGAAATGAGACGCTTTATCCGACGCAGTAAATTGTTAGTTAATAGAATTATTATTTTTGAAGTTATAAGGATGTTTCTTTTATGCAGTTCGGTACTACTTGAGTAGTTTGAAGTTTTATATAATTTGTCGAAATTGGTACATCAGCAATTATTTAATATAGCATTACTATGTATATTAACAATATTTAAATTTTGTTTATGAATTGCAATGAATTGTATAAATAGTTTTCACATGTTTTATTTTCATATACATGTCCTTGTTGGGTAAGTATTACGGTGGCCCCTAACGACTAGTTTTAATAAAATTAAATTTTTCAATGCCATAAATTTATTTTTGCGATTTTGATTAAAAAAAATTAATTTCAACGTTTTGCATGCAGTCATTATACCTTGGTAATAAAGCATCTTGCTAATAAACTGAAGAATAATTGTGAGTCAAAAGTTTGTATTTATTAAATAAAAAATAAGTTTTTTGTTGTTGAAAGAAATATTAAATGAAACCCTCCGTACGATCTGCGATCACACTTACCTATTTTTTTTAAATTGTATCATCATCTTTTTTTTTTCTCTTTAAGAATTTAATTCGATATTGAAAATAAAAGTATTTGATATTCAAATTTCATTTGACATTTCATTAAACTAAATTCAGCGTAATGATAAGCTTTCCTACTACAATGTAACAAAAACAAAACTATTTTTCAAAGTTTAAAATTGGCATTGTGCTAAGCGCGCTTCGAAAGGAGGTCATTAATTTATTAATGAGTTACGAAAGCTTTCACACTCTACCCCATACGATATACAAAGAAAAAAAATTTTTTTTCAAGTAACTTATTATCCCCTCTATATTTTTCCTAAATATACTTGTGAATGTTTAATAATGCGTAAATATACGAGTCAATAGTCTTTATTACTTTCTCCAATTGGAACTTTTTACATTCCACAGCTTACAAGTAAAATGGCTGTGACAGACACAGGAGTAATCTGATAATAGTTCCGTTTTACTTTTTAAATGCGAGACCCTAAAAAGCACCGAAAAATCAGCATCGATGAGTTTGTTTTTCTCTCGATTGCAAAGTAATAAATAGTAATAAATCAAATGCAAAGTAATAAATCAAATGCAGCAATTTGAATTAGAATCATGAATTAGGATTGTTTACTCACTGTTTCTTACCTGCGACCGATCCATTCCCGTGGGTTCGGATCGGGTTGACCCTTTTTTCTTTTGTGGATCGGGTTGACTGATTTCTTTTTGCTGTTGATCGGGTTGACTTTTATTGAGTCAAATGAAATTCGGTCAAATCGATCCAATTCGAATCAAATCCGATTCGGCTTCGGATTTTGAATCTTGCAAGTCGACCTCGGTTTGACGTGATTTTGATTTTTCAGAATGTTATTCGAAAATTTTTCCGATTAAAATCTATATTACAATAAAACCTCCAAAGAAATTCTCGGAAAGCGGACTGCTATGTTTACAATTACTTTTTTTCAATTACTAACGAATATTCCTAAACTTACACATTTGAATGGCACTTCACAATGTACACTCATGTAATATTGGTACGTGTGCATAAATATCACGAGACATGTATTTTTGTTAGTATCAAAGTTGAAATTTTAATTATCTATGATCACATTTCTTTTAAATACATTTTTGTTTCCCATGCAGTACATTGAATATATATTTATTCATATTTAAATAGGCATTTATTTTCATCTGAAGCATAGTTCTGCTGAAACACTTTTTTGTGAAAATTCTAGCAACCTGACTTGTTCATGGCACAGTACTGAAGGAAATAAAATAAGTCTTATTGAATTAGAGCATTTTTGATACTGTGTACTTGAAGAAATATTCTTTTAAAAAGGTTGTGTCAAATTTTTGTAATGAACGTCCGAGTCAAACAGGGTTAAAGTATTTAAAATAATTTACAGTAATGTGCCGTTTATACAAATTACTGTTTTAAAAAACAAACACACCTCAAATAAAACATATGAGTAACTTTCGTTATTTTCGGTTTCTGTAGTAAAATTACACACTTAAGAGAACGAAATTGATTTTTTACATTATTTATTTATAAACTATAAACATAGTGTATGAAATGAATAAATAAATTTCAATTGAGTGCTTTATTTTTTTATTTTTTATTTTTTTTTCAGACTAACACAGAATGCCGTAACAAAGGAAGAAAAAATATGCGGCGCATCCCGTTTAGATTTTTATTTCCGTTGAAAAAAGTATTTTAATTATTACTACTCAATATGTAAACATTTGTTTCAACTGTAACACTGATAGAATAACTAAAATCGCATTTACACCAATCACCATTCATAAAGGCAGTATACCCACTTTTTTTAGAGAAGACTTCAATATGAATTTATTATGTTCTACAAAAATTCCTTAGAATATAATCTAATATATTTCAGTAAGGAAAATAAATAGCATACTTTGAAATGTATTTTTAAGCCCTTCACAACCATAGACAGCTATTTAAACTACGTAATATAAAATTTTGTTAAGCTTCAAAGGGTCATCTTCGAAAATCGAAAATTATTTTTCTTAATGTTTTATGGTAGAAAATTCATTTCAGTAAGAATATTTTTATTATTATTTTCATTAGAAATAAAAATTTTAAATTAAAATTTCGAACTTTGATTTAGTGCTGTTTAAACAATATTTTAAAGCCCCCCCCCCTCCTTCCCTCCTCTTCATATCATACGTTAGCATTCGTCGAACACTGCTCCACCCCCACCACCTGATGAAACAGTTAACATTAAAATGTTATTTTTATCTCCTTTCGTTTTTTTTCCTATGTTTGCAATAATATACAGATATCGCAATTCAGATATGAATTCAGTCCTTTACGGTTTCAATTCATATGAAGAGATGGAGTAAATTAAATATCAATATTACAAAAGAAATAAATTTATTTCAAATAACATACAAATCAATTAAGCAATATTGCCAGAAAGTAGACTCTTTGGTGGGTGGGTAATGCTGCAGTACATAACTTTATCAACATTTTACTAATTTTGATTTCCCCCTCCCCCTCCTTTTTGTATCATACGTCAGAATTTGTCGATCACTGCCCGACCCCAACCTCTTGATGAAATAGTTGACAGTGTTAAAATATTATTTTTGTTTTCTTTCTTCCTTTTTTTCAGTGTTTGCAATAATAGACAGATATGACACTTCAAAAATTAGTTGCTTCCTATGCACATTTAATTCAAATGGAGAGATGGAGTCAATTAAATATAAATATCATAAATTAAATAAATTTATTTTAATAAAATTAAAAAATATATAGTTACTATTTGAAAGTATTAAATTATAGCTTATTGTTACATAATTTATTCAACACTATTGTTATCTTCTTGCACTTGTTTCCTGCCTGGGAATAGTAAGAGCTGAACGTTTTATCGATAAAACAGTGGACAACATTCTTTCACTTTCTTTACTGGTAAACGAAAGTATCAATTCAAACTTTAATGTATGTTTCAATAAATCCTAAATCAAAAAGGCAACATTTTGACATAAGTTTTAATTTATTTTAATCCGGAAATATATGATACTAGCAAATATTGTTCGTACTTAATTATCGCACTCCGTTCTCTTTTTTTTCCAAATGCAATAGAACAAGCCGTCAAAGTTGAGATTTTGAACCGCATTTCTGACGAAAGCAGAAAAACAGTCCAATGAAGAGAGAAAAAATCGTGATCATGTGATCAAAATCGCTTATAACTTGATAGGTAATTGAATTATCATAAAATGAAAAATTGAGGTCGATTCCAAATCTCTTCCATAGACAGTTCTTCCAATTTTATATCTTTCCGTTAAAAATTTAATTTGTAAACGTGTCAAAACATTTAGCACTTGATGAGCAGAGCATTTAAGAACAGCCTAAAATTATCATTTCAAAAATCTACGCTCGCCAACCTGCGTTTAGATTATGCACTCCATAATGTGCCTTGTTTTTAAAATATTGTCTGGTTATGCAAGATTGAATGATATATATCGCGAACGGGGATTACTTTCTGTAATCAGGTTGCCATGCTTTTCCGCTTGAATGGAGCATTTTTGTTACCATAGCCTCATCCAGCTGTCGGAATAGTTCATGGCTGTTTTTGAGAATGAGAAGTAAAATAACTTATAAATTACACATTTAAAAATCAACTTGAATAAAATGGCTAGGTTAAAAATGTCGGTGCCTCTCAAACTTTCTTAACGACACTATGGATAACATTCTTCCTTTGGGTTCGAAGTCTAAAAACTCCCGTCTGCTTAGGAATAACATTCCGAATCATGGTATTGAAAACACTGTGTTTTGAAATTTTACTCTTATATTTCATCTTTTGATAAAATTTTAAGTATTTTCGGAATCAAGCATAGCTTATGCATGAATTCTTTTCTTTATTTCATTTACCATCATGCATATTTCCATGTTATAATTAAATTGTAAATTGTTCATTTTAATTAATAACTATATGTCATTTTCTATCATGTATTTATCGAATAGTAATTTGTATTTAAAAAAATCAAGCATATTTTGCGCATGCATTTACTTCTATTTTTCGTTGCATCAAGTGATAAAATCGCTAAACAGATTTGCTTGCTGCACTATTAAAATCTAAAAGTATGATGTAATTTTCACCACTAAAAACATTTTAAGTACAAAAATTTAATTATAGTTTTTATTTACCTTACACCCCACACTCTTAATATTCACGTGTAAATATATTATTCAAGTTAAATGTGTTTGGGAATATCAGTATTTTAAAAATTTAAATACTTATGACCTAATTTTAACCATTAACAGTTTTAATGTATGATAATTTAATCACTTTAGGCATTCTTAATGTAACGAAATTTAATATTTCAGAATTTTACTTATGATGTAATTGTTCCCGCTAAATGCATTTCGTGCTCAACAATTTAATAATTTTAACATTAACTTGCTTTTTTAATATTCACATGTAAATACAATTTGTAAACAAAACTTCCCATATTTTCAGCTATATTTAACGATTGATCATTCTCTTTTTTTAAGTTTTAATTCTGTTTTTATCAGTCATATGTAAATATATTTTTGAGAGAGAGTGAAAGAGGAAATATAATTAATACTTTGCACTGTTTTACAAATTCGCATCAATGTAAAAAATTACCTTTATTAAAAAAGAAAAAAAAATGTCTTGAAATAATGAAAATTAGAATAAAAAATTGAAACAAAAGCCTTCAAAAACCAATCAAAAAAGAGAGAAAAAAAATTGTTTGCACCCGACTTGCCTGAAAAATATACCCCAAAGAAAAATTCTTAAATTCGCATTAAAATAGTTTTATACCTAATTTTTTTTTTTTTTTTGGAACGGCCTTGGCTTACGTTAAGATTAAAAATCATATTAAACAATTCTCCGATTTAAAAGTTGTCTACTTAGCGTAAAAATTTGTCTATAACACTACCAATGTAGAATTTTTTTTTCAATATTTACTTAATTTGTAGACAATTCTACTACTACTACTAATAATAATAATAATAGCAATAACGTAAATAATAATACTAATACCAATTACATTACTATTATATCATTGCAAGTAGAAAAGAAATTTACATGTTTAAAAGACAGAAATTGACTGAATTTATAAAAAAATAAGAAAAATAATTACAATAATTAATCAATTTTATATTGGCTAACCTTAAATCTTAAAACAAATATTATTTTTAACTCAAGTATAATTTAAATTTCTCCAATTATTGAGAAATTAAACTTTATTAAATACATAATCAGTAATATGGAATTAAGATAATGAAATCAATGAAGTTATTAATTATTAATATAGTTATTATTATTGTTATTATCATTCACGTGTTAAATATGCGTGATAAAGACATTTCTTAATTATTTAAATAAAAATTGTTATAAATTCCTTTTAAATTGTCACAAAACTATACAAATTTCTAACTTGTATTTCAGACAAAGCATATAAAATACAAGCATTAACATTTAAATACAATATATGTAGTGCATAAAGAAAATAGTCATATTTGAAATATAAACGAAACACTTTCTTTCTTGCTGAAAAAATAAAATGTCATGGAATTTTCCAGGAACTGTTAAGAAAGAGAGTCTTTCAGAAGTGTCATTTTGAGATAAATGGTTACCGGGAACATCTGTGACTGAGTGTGTAATTATCGGCCACCTGAGGGGTGAAACTTTTACTGAAAAAGAATCATAATGTCGGATTTCTCAAGCTCAGTATTTGCGTTGAAGTTTTACCTACTTTTTTGCGGTCATACCTATCATCGAACAGCAGGAGATTTCATCGTTCGGCTTGAGTCCCCAACTACTCTGACGTCAGCAAAATGACGTATACGGGATCTTAATCAGTGGGATCTTAATCAGGGTCTCAACCAAAGTAAAATTCTCTGTGACTGGATTTAGGTCCCGTTCTGATAGCGGGATGTATATCAGTGGGACGTTAATCAGGATTTCGTGAAAAGTGAAATGCACAAGCACTGGATTTATATCCCACTTTCTTGTGACGTCAAAATGACGTACCGGGACCTTAATCAGGCACCTCAAAGAATGTATTTGTTAAAAATACAAGTTTATTACAGTTGTTAGAAAAATAAAATGGGAAAAGTTGAAGATTTCAGTAAAATGTGCTGATTAAATGATACAACTGCATGCATTCATATTACTATTTACGATTTATTGTGAAAATTATATTTACTGTTTTGTTACTTATTAAGCTCATTATTTATAATTGTTTATTTATTGTTTACTTTTTATTAAATTCATGTTTATTTACTGTTATTTTTCATTTTAATTCTTTAAATTATTTTTATTACATATTATATCAATAATTATTTATATCAAACTATCATTTATTTAATTTTATTATTTTCTTTCTTAAAATATTAGAATCGCTTTTATTTTTTCACGCTATTTTATTTTTATATTGCAATAAAAAAAATCGCGCATGTTATTGCATGTAATTTGTAACTTATATTCAAAAACAAAAATTTCGCCAAATTGGCGGGAGAAAAAAGCACGTGCAAATGTGGAGTGTATATGACATCTGTGCCAATTACAGAATGTAAATAACCGCATCTGCAGCATATATAGAGTGCGTCTCAAAAGTATATAGATATGTATTTAAAAAAACAAAACAATAATATCAAAAAATATAAAATCAAAACATAAGTTTAATGCAATACAGAAATATCATGTCATAAAATGTTTGTAAAAAAATAAAATTAAAAATATGCTGCCTCAAAAATATATGGTCAATCAAAAGTATAAGTTTATCATCATCGTGTCAAAAAAAAAAAAAAAAAAAAAAAAAAAAAAAAAAAAATGCATATTTTGCATTCTATACATGTTGCGTAATCACTTCGAAATATAAAATCACTGCTTGTTTTTCAATTCTCGAATAATTTTCAAATTATTCCTCGCAATCAACCGTTCAATTTTCTGCAGCTTGTGTACCTGCAATTTGGAATATAACTTTATAGCATCAAAGTTTCTAATAGTGCAAAATAAATGAAGCTTAGAAGATCTGTAATTTATAATTTTTTTAAAAAAAAAAAGGTTACAATGTGTGCAAAATAGCATTCAGATCGACCAATAAAAAAATTTCAACGACTAGGCAGACATGAGCAGTTTCATCTCCTAAAAAGTCTATTTCTGAAATTGTGATGACTTTAGTGTTTCTTAGATCAAAAGTTCACCGTCGCATATAGCCATGCAAATTTCATAAATATCAAAGAAAGTGTCGGACACCTATGCAGAAATTGCAACGTGGAAAAGTACTCTTCTTTTGAATAAAAATACATGTATTGGATGGATGAATATAACTACAGTTTTTGCTCAGTGGCGAAAAAAAAATCTATTTAAGTCGTTCTGATGGCAACGTATACTAGAGAGATTATCTACCTTAGAGCCTCGTTAACAAGGAAGACGTTCTTTCATTGAATTCAATAAAAAATCAATTGAGAGTTACCGTATGCCCATGATCATCAGTTTTAGATTATTCAGGAATTAAAGCAACAGATAGAACAGAGTTGGTATCTCTTAAAAATCCCACTTCTTCCATGCCACTTATGATTTTAAACGTAAATTAAAGGATTGGATCCAGAATTTAAATTTTAATGAAAAAAAAACTCAAAAATTTCATACATTTTTAGGACATACTATTTGGATTTAATTTTATATATAAAAAAAATCTACAAAAGTTACATTGTATTTGTTTGTTGTGATAAACTTGCGTTATTGTGTGTGCTTATATTTTGTTTATTATTGCTTCATTTATTCAATTGTAATGTTAAAAAATCGCACTTATACTTTTGAGGCACACTGTATAAAAAAAAAATTCACAGATGTTTTATTTACAAAAAATATAATATAATTTTGAATTTGTTTATATTAATATGCCAGTGTGTATAAACAGCATATGAAATTTACTTTGAGATGTAATCATATTACCATTTTCTTTAAAAAAAAAGAGAGAAATGAAATTGCTGATCTCTTTTCTTTAAATCCTTTTAAAAAAACATGTTGACATATAAGGTAAATGCACCAGTAGTGGGCCACTTAAGGACATTTGTCTAATTATTATTGATATGTTATTGAATTCCAAAAAACATATATATTTTTAGCCTAGTCCTTAACTTCATGTATCAGAATAAACATTCAAATTTTTAAAATATATTCTTTAGAAAAAATGAAAACTAAAAAATGTTACCTTCCTCTATGCTCCAATAGTGGGCATAGTAAAATTCTGATGCTCCAGTAGTAGGCCCCCCAGAAGTGGGCCACTCCATTCTTGAGTTTAATGTGTACTGTACAGAGGTTATATTTTTTTTTACATTTCTACACTTAAATATACACAATAATGAAATCATATTTAGAACTTTTGATGATTACGTAAAATAATTTCAGCTTATCTTTAGTTTTTTCGAACAGTCTGTAATATTTTATAAGTTAAAAATTAATATCTGCCCTTTTTGTTATTTTGTAGTAGTGATAAATAATAAGATATACTTAATAAAAAGGGTAATTAAATGCTGAAATGATTGCAAGACTATATTAAATTTATAAAAAAAGAAAAAATAATAATGTGAGTGGGATTTAAATTTAACTGCATTTATTTTTCTTTTACAGCAATTTTTTTTATAAAAAGAATACAAAAATATAATATCTGCTAATTGAATTTATGCTAAAGACATCATTTTCCGGAATGACAAAGTCTTATTTTCCCCAGTTGATCTCAATCCTTGAAAAAATATTATTATATCTTTAATTTCTTGAACTAATTACAAATACACATATTTTTCTGTATTTCTTTTCCTTCCGATTATTGATACACGTATAAATTGTCCCTCTTTCACTTCAGATTCTTCTGAGATAACGTAGTGGCCCACTACTGGAACAACTTGAAATTTAATGACTCAGAAGTGGACCCCCCCCCCCCAAACTTAATAATATGTTAGTTTTATATATTTTAAGCATAAGGAATAAAGTATTCATTTATACAGTGTATTAGGAATGTGACATTTTAATATAAAATACATTATTCTTTTAAAGAAAAAAATATTGAATGAAAACTTGCCTCCTAAGGAAAGCAGTAAGAATGAGTCACAAATTCGTATTTTAAGACTGGAAGAAAAACACCCTTCCAACTCAAAGACTATCAGAATACTGAAGTTGTCCCTTTGTCTGATAACAGATAAGGGTTCCAGCCAATCAGCAGTTAGTTTGTTATCTGACAGGGGTGACTAGAAAACTTGTTTTTCAACTTTGAAAACTGGTGGCCCACTATTGGTACGTGGCCCACTATTGGTACACTTACCCTAGCAATTTTAATTTCTAGTGTGGCTGGCATTTGGAAACAAGATTAAAGATTAAATTAAGGACTCTTTCGAAAACACGTTTATTTTATCCGTTTTAGTCAATGCAGTTCTCCAAACTTTTTCTTTCATTGTTGCAACGCAAATATATTTAAAGCCTAAAGGTACATACAAATAATATACAAACATACAAACAATAAATACAATAAACCCAATTGGAATGAAAATTTAGCCAGAGCCAGAAATCGAACCCGGAGCCACCGCACTCCACGCTATTGCTCTAACCACTGGACTACTAAGTGCCATGTATGAATCTGCAGTTTCTCACTAATAAACCAAGTACATGAATGCTCATTCTAAAGATGGAAAGTGAAACTGAATCAGTCGCGCGCAGCACTCCTGCTATACTCGTCCGCACGTGGTGTGATGCGTGTCGGATGTTCGTATAAAACATATTGTGCCCTGTGGCGGTGGAAAGTAGAACCAAATTACTTTGTAGCACATGCACGGTTAGGATAGTTAGTTTACAATTAGCGTTAAATTAGAATTTGGTTACGGATAGGTTATATTTGGATTACAGTTGAATTCCGATTATGTTGCAATTGCGTTACGGTTAGTTTTAGGTTATATATAAATCCCCGTTAGGTTACAGTTAGGTTTAGGTTAAGTTACAGTTAAGTTATGTTTGATTACAGATACGCTACTATAAAGTGGCGGCTACGTTACATGTATGTTATATATAAGTTACGGTTAGGTTATGATTAACTTGCAGTTGGGCTGCAGACAGGTTATTGTTACGTTACAAATAGGTTACGGTTTGGATTTTATTCACAAGATGAACATTACACATGTTTTGATTAAAAATACATACTTAATTCTGTACAATCGCTCTAATATTATATAAAACAATATATCAGCTTCTTAGCTAATCATCGATCATCGATTTCATTCACGATATTTTTAGATTTAAGAGTGATATAATTAGTTTGAAGAACGTATTTCAACGCATTTCGTGCTAGAGATAAAATTATACAAATTTCAGGCTTCTTTAATATTATTATCACGGTCCCAGGCAACGCCGGGTGGGTCAGCTAATCTAAAATATTTCTAAATTTATTTCTTAAATCACTTAAATTTATTCTGTTAAGCTACACAAAAATATGGTAATTGAAAGGGATTGTTTAAAATTCATGAAAAGAAGATGCAAAAAATTGCTATAAAAGGAAACAGAAAAAATTGAAAAGATGGTAAGAATTTATGTTCTATTTAAATATTACCCAACAACAGAAAATATTAGAAAGAATGAAAGGTAGTCACCTTAGAATTATTAAATGTTCACGCTTCTGCAAAAGGAAAAAAAACATTGATCAACACATTTTAGGAAATTATGCAAACAAATTTAACCACCATGAAAACAAACTATGTGGTTACTAAAGTTGAAAGGTCGAGTTTCTCAAAATGTGGATGTTACGGAATTTTTCCCTCTTCCTTGAATTCCGTCTAAGCATTTTTTTATACGAAACATTTTTTTAAAAAATAATTTTTAATAATAGTTAACCATATAACATAAAATTATTGCGCCTTTTTTAAAAACTGATTTATTTTCCTTAAAGCATATTTCACTACAAAAAAAGGTGGATCAAGTGTACCATATATCGAGAGCCTTGACCCAATATTTTCTCATGATTAAAATATTAATTTTTTCAAGTTTATTATACATTAAACACATGACGTTATTTTATTGTGATAACTGGTTTTATAACGATTAAAATGATATATGAAATTTTATTCTAGTTTAATATTTAAACTAGTTCGATGTGTCAATCCCAAAACTTTCTTCTATCTCATATCTAAATTTTAATATTTGTTTAGTTACACATGTTAATACGTTAATATTATCTATGATTTTCATCTTAAATTTCAGCTCCAGTCAATTAATCGGAGTAAAAATGAGCCGATGAACAGTAGAACGATGGGCAGATTTTTTTTTCAAATTCAGGAAAGCCTCATTACCCCCCTCAAATATATATATATATATATATATATATATATATATATATATATATATATACACAAAAAATTTAGTCCAATTCTATGCATAACTTCAAACACTTTTTAATGGTGAAATAATAAAAATGACTCAGACTTCGCGATTATAGCACCTTTTTTGGCGGATTTTTTTCAAATTCAGGGAGGGTCTGCTGACCATAAGCAAACACTTATACAAAACATTTCATTTAATTCTATGCATAACTTCATACACTTTTCTGTGGTAATATATTGAAAATGGTATAAAAATCACTACTGAAGCATCTCTTTCCAGCGGATTTTCTTTTAATTCAGGGAGGACCAACTAGCCATAACCAAACACTTAAACAAAAAAATTCGTTCAAATTGATGCATAACTTCATACATTTTAAGTCAATACAATATTAAATATGCACAAAAATTGCTATTGCAGTGCCCCCTTCCGACGGATTTTTTTTCCAAATCCAAGTAGGACTAACTAGCTATAGCCATACACTTACACAAACAATTTGGTACAATTCGATGCATAACTTCATATACTTTCAGGCGATACAATATTGAAAATGGCACAAAATATGTAATTGCAGTGCGCCCTTCCAGCGGAATATTTCAAAATTGAAAGAGAACCTGCTTGCTACAACCAAAAACATTAAAAAAAAATTTGGTTTAAATCTATGCATATCTTCATATACTTTTTGATGGTAGAATGACGACATACGGACACACATAGAGACTTAGAGACATGCACAACGGGCTCTGACCTCTAAAACATGTACTTCCGCCTGCAGTCTTCCCTATTCAGAAATAATAATAATAATGATAATGAATTATGCGAGTCTTGAATAAATTCAACAAGATATTTGTAATATTTGAAACAATTACCTGATGAAGAAAAACATATCAACGCTTACAAATCCGTTCATTCCGATTTGTGAGAAAAAACTTTTCAAGATCATCTCAACAGTTGAAGAAAGGTGATCTAAAATGGAACCCAATATTTGTTTAAAAATGCCGTATTCAAGAACATTATATAACAATAATAACACTAAAATTGTGATAAATGTATAAAAATATATAACATGAATTTTATCTGATTTATTTACATAAAAAATTATGATTTTTAATAGATTTATTATAATGAATAGTACACTAAATACTCCACATATATCTCCATGCCAACTTTAACAGGTGGCAGAATTGCAACAAACAAATTTTGTATAAGATGTTAAGTTTCAAATGCGTATTTTCTTTCAAAAACAGAGGCTGCCTGGTTCAGAATACGAATTTAGAATTTTGTTCATAAGTTTACACTGTTAAAAATAAAGGTGACGAACCGGTTGCATTTGACGCCCAGGGGAGAAAAGGTTAAATCACTTGGCACCAGCGGGCTTGAAAATGTGTTTGGAGTGTTATTGGGTGTTTCACTCTAATTAGGGTGCCGCGCAATGCGTACCGTTGGAAGATTTTCACCCCTTAGTCATTTGCGACTGTTCTGTAACGCGTATCCTTGCACTTCAACTCGCTGTCACCGGTGGATCAACACAGCATTTTTTCCTACGATGACTATCACCCCTATACGCTATCCAAATTTTGTTTAGAACTTCGGACGGCTAACTTTTGGCGAGCTTTTTTGTATAAAGCAACCTTTGAATTTAAGGACATATGAACATTTAAGGGAGACTTTGAATGTGAGCTTGTAATCAGACGTTCTGCGTTTGAATCCATAGAGGTCGAAAGTTGGCTAGTATATTTTTTAATTTTTTATCATTAGGCACTCTGGATTAAGGGTGCCATCTTTTCACCCTAATTAAAGGTGCTATTTTGGCTCCTTTAGGGGTGTCACCAGTAAGACAAACCTTTCACCCTTAAAAAGTGCAATGTGTCACCATTAGCTTTAACAGCACTGAAAATATTTTAAAGATATTATCAACAGACATTTTTATCATGTAAATAAAGATATTAAAATAAATATTTGTCACAATGTTCTGCATGTTAATTGGTAAGTTTCGAAGCAAAATGTAGATTGTAATAATTAATTAAGTAATATTAATTTATGAGTTATAATTAATCTCTAAAATCAATAGTGTAATATTATTTTTAGAGCTATTTGTTTTGAAAAATATGTTAATAAATTAATAAGATATTTTAAATCTTTTGCTTCATAATGCAGCAAAGTAGTTGACAAATGTATAATTGAAAAAAAAGTGAATTTTATTGAATAGAATTTTTTTATGGAAGTTTTGTCATAAATGCAATTATATTACAATTTATATTAAATATTGTCTAAATTTGAAAAGTTAATTAAGATTCCATTAAATATCTAATTGAATTTATAGTTTTATTTCCGGTTTTACCTAAAAACACACGTGTTTTAAAAAAATTAGATTAAAAAAAAGTGCTTTGATGGTAGGCACGTACTGAAAATTTACTTTCTTCAAAATTGCTGCACATTTCACGCAAATATAGATAGTACAACCTAAAGCTAATTTTCAAAGACTTCATATGACAACGGTGGTAAATTGTTTTGGCTTTAAAACGTTTTTCTGGTAATGAAGTGTTTTTAAATCATCAATCAATCAATGTTACGGGCACGAAATATACTCAACGCACCTAAGTCCGTCATATTAACAGGAACGATACATAAATGATTAAACTAAGAAAATATAATTTAACCACAAATAAAAATATAAATTAACCTCTTCGCTTCCACTAATATTTAGTAGCGTGTCCGAATAGTTTTTAATGTACAGTCGGCTCTCTTTAATTCGAACTCATCAGGGTCATGAGAAATCTTCGAATTATGAAATGTATGAGAGCAAAACCTGTTTAAAGGGGAATTTAAAAAAAAATAATATTAAAGTATTTTTTTAAATATATTTCGCCTCTTACCATTAGAGTATGACTTAATATTAAATTAAAAGATATAAATACGCAAACCAATTAAGAGATTAGGAATAAACCCAAATAAAATCGGTAGAGGGGTTATTGATGGACAGGCGTGGCACTAAAAAAGAGGATATCGACTGCATGGGACTATATGTACAGTTGTTTAGAACAATTCTGACAAAAATGAAAAAAAGAAAGTTATTCAAGGATCTGAAGTCCGGGAGAAAGTAAGGAAAAATGAATAATCGGAATCTCATCGTTTGAATTAAATGAAGACAAGAGAAAACGAATAAATGAAAATATTTAACGTTATTCTGTCCTTAAAAATTTCGGAACTTCATGTTGAGCTCGAATTAAGCGAAGATTCGATTTATCCGATTTCGAATTAACGAGAGTCGACTGTTTCTTAAACTTTGAAAATTTTCGAAAATTTTTAATACATTTTATGATTTTGGATACATTTTTGAACAATATGCAAAAATACTGTATTACAAAATTCCAATTAGTTTACTATTTATGACAGTTTTATTAAGATTACGTATTCTAGTGAATTTTTATAATAAAACTTTGAGTGGCATATAATTAAAACAATGAATTTTGATATGGCGCGGCGCGTACTGTTATTAAAAGACTATGCATGGCAATTAAAATGAAATTTTTACATTATATTCATTTCTGTATTATCTGTATTATGATATTCATTTCTGTTAAAACCAGAAAAAGTAAGATTTTATTTTATTTTATATTTTGTATTTGGAAAGTTTTCCTAATAACGTAATTTAAATTTTTTTTAATTATTAATTTAATTATTTAATTTAATCAACATTGGTTAGAAATATATCGGTTTTAGTATAAAGATAACACTATTATGTACTTATTTTTACACTATCTTTATATGTATATTTTTAGATCTTAGCATGCGCGCAAGATGTGCTATTTTTTTCTCACTATCGTACTTATTTTTAAACTTATCATTTCAATATTTATTTACGAATTTACAAATACACATAGATATTTAAATATAAATATTAAAATGATCTTTATAAAAAATAAAGTTTGACTTTGATTTTTGACTTATTGCACAAGTTTTGAAGCTTGAAACATTGTGATATTTTTTTGCTTTTTCGATGTGTTCAAATCTATCCTACCTCCTTAACATCCTAATAAATATTCATAAAAAATGACTTTTAGGCATAATTTATTGAGGTACTAACTTTAGCGTGAACTGTAACACAACATTTTTTAAAGAAATATTCTTCTTGTTTTTCTTTGAACAGTAAAACAAAATTTTTTAAAGAAATATTCTTCCTGTAACCCTCCAAGCATCTTGCAAAAGGGTAAACTTGTAATGTTGTTTTCTCAACATTTTGTTTTAAGTGTTAAGAAAATATGATTCTTTCAACGTTATAAAAAAAAACTTTATTATAAGCATGAATGCAATCATCCAAAGTATGAATCATTCTTCGATGCATTGAAAATTCATTAAATCTATAGAATTATAGTATTTTAACTATTGCTTATATTGCAGTGAAAACTGGAGCTTAGTATACGGAATATTACGTTCCACACACTTAAAGGGTTGAATGTACATTGCTTTCTTTTAAATCAATGAAAAATAAGGAACCTAAAATTAAACCAAATGCCAACGTTATTTCTTTTATGAAAAGGATTATGGGAAACTTTCAATTAGTATGAGAAACAATTATAGGCAAATAATATCTCAAGCTCTGGTTCACATATAAAATTAGAAAATTTGATGTGTCAGATGTATATAAAAATTTCTTAATTAAGGACTGCCGTCACTTTAAGTTAAGCAGATATAAAAGAAAAATAAACTATCCCTTTTATTGGCAATATTTTTGCCAGAAAACTAATCCTACGTAATGAAAGAGTTTAAATATTGTCAGATAATATTATTTTCAGAGGAAAAAACATAAACATCAAGGATATCATTTATATAGCATTGAAAGATTGCAATGAAAAGATAAAGAAGTTCGCGGGCTCACCGAAAATCCCCCTCATCAAATACGGTAAGATCTTCACCACTTGAATTAAATTTAGAATATCTGATGAATTATAATTGCTTTTTGAGTATTCTTAAATGAATTTACTTGCACGTTCAGCAAAGTGACTGGTTATGTACTGGTAGGATCGATTAGGTATCAAAGAGTTCATTGTTGTTAACCGATACGCAATCAATGTCGTTCCACATAAGTAACCGAAGTGATTGGACACGTAAATTCGGAAGTAATTTAATACATTTTTAATATTTTTTTTATCATCTTTTCAAGTAATTTACACAAAGTGTAATTTAAATTTCAAATTTAAAGTTACATCTGTTAAAGCCCATCAATATTCATCGAATACCCTGATGTATCGCTTAGCTAATTCCATGGACACTCATTTTAATGCTTTAAATTATTACCTTTTTTAACTGAGAAAGGAATAATGTTTAACCATCTTAATATTTCTGTCTTAAGTTAACTTGTGTATACTGTTCAATTTACACTGAAAGATGTAATTAAAAAATGTGAATTAATCAGTCACTTACACAAAGATTATCCTAGAAAGGACTAAGGTGTAAACATCTTTACATTTCTCTCTTAAGTTAACTTCTGTATATTATTCAATTTACATCGGAAGATGTAACTAAAAAATGTGAATTAATCAGTCACTTACACAAAGATGATCTTAGAAAGGTCTAATGACTAACCATCTTAACATTTCTGTCTTAAACTAACTTATGTATACTGAACAACTTACATTGGAAAATTTAATAAAAAAATATTGTCTGTATAATTGTCTGAATTAATCTGTAACTTACACAAAGATAATCCTTCTTGTGGTCCAATAATAAATATCACCTTCTTTTAGACAGTATTTGACAGTGCAATTAAGGTATTCGCCTAAGGCTGGAAAATAAAGGAAAATAGAGTAGTATATTTGTTACAAACAATGAATTTTATAAAGAAAAAACTAAGACGAATTTGTTTATTTTGATGAAATTGTGTAAAACATTTAAATTAGTTATCAAAACGTCGCATTCATTCATTTTTTTCATATAAATAGTAAGGTATCCTGGGATAATAACGCAACATTAAGATTCTACCAGTTTTCACGGCTTTAATTTAGAAATTTTTTCAAACAAATGTAGAATTTGATGCAGCAATTTTTTGACTGTTTATACAAGAAATAATATTTTAGTAGATATGTATTAATAAAATGTAATGGCATGAATTTTTAACCAAAGCTATTTGGCGTTATTACCTGCCTAACTGGGTATTGGCACTATAGAAACAAAACTATAAATAAAGAATACTGCCCAGTTAAACTGAAGGCATTGAGCTCACAGGCTACAAATACTAATTGCACATTAAAGCTTTATATTTTCAAGGGTTAATTCCGTTCGAAAAAAAAATTAAGAAGGGGAAACAGCTCTCCCCTTTTCTCTTTTTTTATACTTAATCATTGAACCTCCTATACTATCAAAGACATGCTTTATCATATAAAAAATCTATATCCAAAATTCAGAGCAAATTAGATAATTCTTAATAAAAACCCATTTAGCATTTATATAATTTAAAAAGAGTTATGCCCCTCTTTTATACTTAACCATTAAACTTCCAAAACTATTCAGAGATTTGAACGAAACCTGAAAATTCTGCTTGAAAAACCCATTTATATAAATTAAGGGGGGGGGACATTAGAACCCCTGTTCCCCTTATTTATACTTATTCAATGAACACCTAATAACAGTCACGGAATCGCCTCATCAGAATGATCCTAATCTAAATTTTGAACGAAAATTAATTCTGCATGAAAATCCCATTTATATCAACTAACGTGGGGGGGCATTAGAGCCCCTGTTTCCCCTATTTATACTTATTCAATGAACACCTAATAACAGTCACGGAATCGCCTCATCAGAATGATCCTAATCTAAATTTTGAAAACCTAATTCTGCATGAAAATCCCATTTATATCAACTAACGGGGGGGGGGGCATTAGAGCCCCTGTTCCCCCTATTTATACTTATTCAATGAACACCTAATAACAGTCACGGAATCGCCTCATCAGAATGATCCTAATCTAAATTTTGAACGAAAACTTAATTCTGCATGAAAATCCCATTTATATCAACTAACGGGGGGGGGGGCATTAGAACCCCTGTTCCCCCTATTTATACTTATTCAATGAACACCTAATAACAGTCACGGAATCGCCTCATCAGAATGATCCTAATCTAAATTTTGAACGAAAACTTAATTCTGCATTAAAATCCCATTTATATCAACTAACGGGGGGGGGTGCATTAGAACCCCTGTTCCCCCTATTTATACTTAAATAACAGTCACTGAATCGCCTCATCAGAATGATCCTAATCTAAATTTTGAACGAAAACTTAATTCTGCATGAAAATCCCATTTATATCAACTAACGGGGGGGGGGATTAGAACCCCTGTTCCCCCTATTTATTCTTATTCAATGAACACCTAATAACAGTCACGGAATCGCCTCATCAGAATGATCCTAATCTAAATTTTGAAAACTTAATTCTGCATGAAAATCCCATTTATATCAACTAACGGGGGGCATGAGCCCCCCGTTCCCCCTCTTATACATATCGAATGAACTCCAAAAACTAATCAGGGAAGCGCCTTATCAGGATATACCTATATACAAAATTTCAAGTGGATCCGATATTTTTATCATGAGTTATCGCGTTACGCACATACGCACATACGCACATACATACAGAACGGACGGGCACATAAGCTCTCAGGCTATGATAGCCTGTGAGCTAAAAAAGGCAGAATAACGGTATCCCAATTGTCTAATTATAAAGACACAAACTATATAGCCCTAGAAATTGAAGACTATGGAAAAAATAGCGGCAATTTTGGGACATAAGAATTTGTTTTTATCCTTTTTGCTTTTCAACAATGACAGTAATGCTCTCCCGTGCATAAAATAAAAAATAAAAACAATACTGCCCAGTTAAACTGGTGGCATTGAGCTCACAGGCTACGCATATACGCATACTAATTGTACATTACAGCCTTCTATTTTCAAAGGTTAATTCCGTTCGAAAAAGAAATTAAGAAAAGGAAACAGCTCTCCCTTTTCCCCTTTTTTATATTTAATCATTGAACTTCCTAAACTATCAAGGACATGCTTTATCATATAAAAAATCTATATCCAAAATTCAGAGCAAACCGGATAATTCTTAATAAAAACCCATTTAGTATTTGTATAATTTAAGAGGAGTTATCCCCTTCTTTTATACTTAACCATTAAACTTCCAAAACTATTCAGAGATTTGAACGAAATCTGACAATTCTTCTTGAAAACTCATTTATATAAATTAAGGGGAGGGGCATTAGAACCCCCGTTCGCCCTGTTTATACTTATTCAATGAACATTTAATAACAGTCACGGAATCACCTCATCAGAATGATCCTATATCTAAATTTTGAACGAAAACTTGATTCTGCATGAAAAACCCACTTATTTCTATTAAGGAGAGGGGCATGAGCCCCCCCTTCCCCCTCTTGTACATATCGAATGAACTCCAAAAACTAATCAGGGAAGCGCCTTGTCAGGATATACCTATATACAAAATTTCAAGTGGACTGGCTATTTTTATCATGAGTTATCGCATTACGTGCGAACATACATACAGAACGGGCGGGCACATAAGCTCTCAGGCTATGATAGCCTGTGAGCTAATAAACCCTCTTCGGATGTAATTTCAGCACTAAAAATATCCGGCGGGTTTAATTACGCTACTGGATGATGTTTTTATTGTAGTATACATAGTGTGAAAACAATCTTCACTAAAACCCCCGGCGCCAGCAGCCGATCATTTTTAGAACATTTATTTTTTCTTTCTTTTTGCAAACTGAACTCTGATTGGCTTATTTACGATCTTTTTTGTTAAAGTTTTTTTTTTTTTGTACTTTTTAGATTTTATGTAGTCGTACTGAGGATTGTAATTAAGAAACATGTAATATTGTGCGCACTTGTAAATAATCAACCTTTTTTGTGTGTTTGCGTTCTGTATCTTTATTTGCTGTGGATTTCTTGTTTGTGAAGATGGAAAAGAATTGTGATTCCGCCGACCGTACATCCCTCAAGAACCTGCAAGGTAGGAAAATTTTATAATATTATTGCTAAGAATTTTATTTTTTCTGCCTAAATGTTGAATTTGAAATCGACATGGCATCCCTGCCGCGGGGATGTACGGTGGTGATATATTTTGAAATAATTAAGAATAATTTGAATTTCCAAATTAACTAATTAAGTTATTAATTTTTGATTGGCCGAGAGTAAGAGAAAAAAAAATGACTGAGGCAGAAAATTTAAAAAACACTTAAAAAAAGAAGAACAATTTTTCGATCTGCTGTTACCAAAATTCTAAATAAAATCGAAACTTCCATAAAATCAGACGGTGTGTCTATTGAAGAACTGCAAGAACATGTTGAAACATTGACCGACAAATTTAAGTCACTTAAAACAACAGATAATTCAATTGAATTTTTAGTCAATCCCGATGATTTTGAGAAAGAATTAGAAGCCGCTGAAAAGTATAGCGAAAATGTAATATTATGGAAGTCACGCGCGAATAAGAAAATTAGAGAATTAAATGCCGGATTTTTAAATTTAAAATCAAAGCAAGAAAGTAACAACGAACAATTTTCAGAGAGTGCATTTAATGAAAAAGTGGAATTCTGAAAAAGTTAATTTACCAAAATTGCATATACCAATATTTGATGGAAATATAAATGAATGGCTTTCCTTTTGGAGCAGTTTTGAATCGGCCATTCATGATAATAAGTCGTTAAATAAAGTTGATAAATTTAATTACTTAAGATCGCAATTAAGATAGACCGCTTTAAACACAATTGAAGGTTTTCCTGTTTCCGAAAAAAATTACGATGCGGCTATAGAATTGCTGAAAAGTAGGTTTGCTAATAAACAATTATTAATACACAATCATATTAGTAATCGTTTAGCTATCAAGCCGTTGAGAACTTCGAATGATATATATGCTTTCCGACAATATTTTGATAAATTGTCAGTGGAACTGAGAAGTTTGCAAAGCTTAGTTGATATAAACAACATTTCAAGTGTATTATGTACAACCATTTAAAAAACAATTCCGAAAGATTTCTTAATAGAACTTAACAATTCCGATAATGAAAAAGGATTTTATGAAATTGAAGAATTAATGAATTTTCAATCCTCTTGTTTAAAAGCAAGAGAAAAGGCTAATCTAGTAATAAACCCAATTAACGAAAATAGGAAAATTTTTATTCCTCCTGAAAAGAAAAACTTTCATTCGTTTGGAAATAACAATAAACAAAAAAATTATCCCACAGCTAACGATTTAGTGTCAACAAACAAAAAAGAGGATATAAACGTAATAAACTGCGTTTTTTGTGAATCATTTCATCACTCATCGGTTCATTGGGATAGAACTAATGAATTATCTATTGATGAAATTAAGAACATTCTAATGAAAAAAGGAGCATGTTTTTAGTGCCTAGAAATGAAAAAACATTTATCGCGTTTTTGCAAAAAAAAAAAAAAAATATATATATATATATAAAATGTCGAAACTGTAACGGGAACCATAATACATTATTTTGTTATAGAAACGTAAAGAAGGAAAAATCTAAACAACAGACCAAAGTGTCGGATACTGCCCTTTTTGCGAATGAAAACTTGCCGAAAGAAGTTTATTAACAAACTTTATGTGTTTATGTAAGAAATAATGGTTGTGAATATATGGTACGCGCATTGTTAGATACGGCCTCTTCTAAATCGTATATTTCAAAATTCGTAGCCAATAAGATGGAATTAAAAAGTTTAAGAAAGGTCAGAATTACTCACGGGTTGTTTGGAGGTACCGAAACAACGGTAGATCATAACTGTTATTCTGTTAATTTAAGGGGTTTAAGGGGAGATAAAAAGATTAAAATTGAGGTAATGGAACAAGAAAAAATTTGTGCTAATGTACCCAAAATTAGAGACATTCATTGTATTGCGGAATGAAAAGGAAAAAAAATATTTTTGAGCAATATCTGCCCTGAAGGTAAAAATTGTTTATATGAAAGAAATTTAAATGAAATACATGTACTTTTGGGAGCAGATGTTGTGGGAGAACTGTTTGCAGGAAAAATAGAAAATTTATCTTGTGGTTTGGTTGCGATGCAAACAAAACTAGGTTGGACTACTATGGGCAAAATTGGCGGAAATGAAAGGGATAGTTCTCTTTTGGTCCTTTCATTATATGTAAACGATGCCAAAATTACAGATTTGTGGAATTTAGATTCTTTAGGCATAGTAGATCTGGCGGAAAAACAAATTAAGGAAGAAGTTCAGAAATGGGTTTTGGAACATTTTAAAGGAACCGTAGGACGCGAAACTGATGGTAGGTACAAAGTTTGTCTTCCCTGGTTAAGTGAGCATCCTCCCATTCCAAGTAATAAAGATTTAGTGATAAAACGCCTGCAAAATAATATTAAGAATCTCCAAAATTGCGGTTTGTTGAAAGATTACGAAGCAGTTTTAAATGAGTGGGAAACGGAAGGGATTATTGAAAGAGTGAATTGAGAGGAAAAACTTAACACCAAAGTCCATTATCTCCCTCATAGAGCTGTAATAAAACCTAATTCTACGACCAAAATTAGGCCAGTATTTGATGGATCAGCACATGTTAAGGGTACTGTTTACATAAATGATTGTATAGAGAAGAGACCTAATTTAATTGAACTAATTCCTTCTGTTCTAAATCGATTTAGAGTGGGAAAGATAAGTATTGTAGCAGATATTCGTAAAGCTTTTTTACAGATATCACTAAATGAAAAGGATAGAGATTATTTACGTTTTTTCTGGTGGAGAGATGGGAATTCAGAAAACCTTGAAATTTATAGACATTGTCGGGTTGTCTTTGTGATTAGTTGTGGTCCCTTCCTTTTGGCCGCTACTCTAACACGTCACTTAGATGAAGCACCTGAGAACATTAAAGTCATTGCTATAAAACTTAAAGAATCTTTCTATGTAGATAACTGTGTAGCTAGTGTAGCTAGTGTAGAATCGTTAGAAGAGTTAGAATATTTTCGCAATGAAGCACGGAAACTCTTAGCTTCAGCACAATTTGATCTTCGTGGTTGGCGTCATATTCGGTGCGAAGATATTGGATTAGGCTTTAATGAAAAGGGTAATTTGAGTGATGCGGCTGAGGATAAAAATCCCTTACTTGGTTTAATGTGGGACACCAAGAGTGATACATTGTCGTGTGATTTTCGGAATTTTAAATTGGAAAATGAGTGCATCACCAAAAGAACAATTTTGTCCTTAACTCATAAAATATTCGATCCCTCGGTTTCACTTGCCCCGTGACCTTAATTCCAAAATTACTTTTACAGAAATGCTGAAAAATAAAGGCGTCATGGGATTCCAAGCTGCCCGATGAGATAGTTAAGGAATTTAGAAAATGGACTAAGGAAATTAATGATTTGGGAAATCTTGAGATCCCGCGAAGTTTGTCTAACTCATCTCTAAAAAAGGGAACCTTACCTTTACATATTTTCTGCGACGCTAGTAAATTTTCTTACGCTACATGCATTTATCTAAGAAATGAAGTAGAAAGTCGTGTAACTTGTCAACTTATTCAGGCTCGTTCTAGAGTAGCTCCTCTAAAGGACATTTCCATTCCACGCCTTGAGTTATTGGCCTGTTGTTTTGGAGCTAGATTGTCTAGTAGCATTAAAAACGATTTGAAATTAGAAAATGTTCATACTTTCTATTGGTCAGATTCAATGGACGTGTTATACTGGATAAAACGGGAATGTCCTTGGGCTACATTTGTAGAAAATAGAGTTAGGGAAATTCGAAAGCTTACCCCCAATATTTCAAGGAATTTCGTACCTGGACATATGAATCCAGCAGATTTACTGTCACGCGATTGTTGTGCAAAATCCCTTATTAAATCTCAGTGGTGGTTAGGGCCAACTTGGCTTTCAGAATCAAAGGAAAAATGGCCTAATACTAATATTTTTCCTAATATGGATATAGTGAATTCTGAAAAAAGAAAAACTATTGTGACCGCTCCTAATGTAGAGAGTGATGAGGCACAATTTTATAATCGCTATTCCTCTTACAATAAAATTTTGAGAGTTACTAGTTGGATTTTGTAATTTTACCAAAATTCGAAAAGGGGTAGTACCGACAGAATATTCGGTCAATTAACCTACAACGAATTAAAAGCGACAGAAACAGTATTATTAAAACTAGTTCAAAAGGAAACCTTTGTGAATGAACATAATCAAAGACTGAAATGCCTGAATATTTTTACAGATTCGGAAGGAATCATACGCGTAAAAACAAAAATATTTCAACGAGAAGATGAATTTAATTTTAGATTACCTATATTACTCCCTTCAAATCATTACGTCCTAGAGCAGATTATATTTTCGAAACATTTAGAATTCGGTCATTGTGGCGTACCATTGCTGATGACTGCGTTAAGAGAAAATTACTGGGTGCTGAAGAGTCGGAAAACAATCAAAAAGGTAATCGGCAAATGTATCATTTATAAAAGACACTCAGCAAAACCACATGATGTAGCAGAAAGTGTCACCTCTTGATCGTGTCAGAGAAGCCGCGATTTTCGAAATAATAGGAATCGATCTGTGTGGTCCTCTTTATTTGAAGAATCAATCTAAAGTCTGGATTTTGATAGTCACGTGTGCAGTTTTTAGAGCTGTGCATTTCGAGCTATTAATAGCTGTTTCAACCGAAAGTTTTATCTTAGGACTGAAACGCTTTATTTCTAGACGAGGTCATCCTGCAATAATATATTCAAATAACGGCACAAACTTTACTGGCTGCCACAATTTATTGAAAACCATTGACTATGGAAAACTAAAAGAGGTTACAGCGTTTTCACGTATAGATTGGAAATTTATTCCACCTTCTGCACCTTGGTGGGGTGGATTTTGGGAAAGGCTTGTAGGAATACTGAAACGAATGTTGAGAAAGGTATTGGGCAAGTCATCTTTAAATTTTGAAGAACTACATACCCTTATCTGCGATTGTGAAAGTATTATAAATGCCCGCCCCTTAACATATGTTACAGATAATAATGAAGATCTTCAAGTTATAACTCCTTCAATGTTCTTACAGGAAAATACTAAAATAGGTATGCCCGAATTAGAATTTCTAGACCACAAAGAAATGAATAAACGATATCATTATGGAGTGAAAATTAGAAATGATTTAAAATCAAGATTTAGAAGTGAATACCTCGGCACATTAAAATGTTCGGTTTCTAGTGGGAAAAAGTCAAGATCTTTGTGTAGGAGATGTTGTCCTGATATGGACGGAAAATTCTAACCAAATAAACTGGCCTCTTGGTAGAGTTACAGAACTTATACCCAGTCAAGATGGCGTTGTGCGCGTAGTAAAGTTGAAGACTGCAACTGTAATGCTAATTCGTCCAATTAAGAAACTTTGCTCTTTGGAGGTGAATGGAATCACCAATAATCAAAGTGATGCAGTACTGCAAAAGCGTTTGACTACTCGCCGTGGTCGAATTGTACGTCCGCCCGAAAGACTCCAACTGCAGTGATTGAGTTCTGTCCCCTAATGAACTCAAGGTGGGGAGTGTGAAAACAATCTTCACTAAAACCCCCGGCACCAACAGCCGATCATTTTTAGAACATTTATTTTTTCTTTCTTTTTGCAAACTGAACTCTGATTGGCTTATTTACGATCTTTTTTGTTAATGTTTTTTTTTTTGTACTTTTCAGATTTTTATGCAGTCGTACTGAGGATTGTAATTATGAAACATGTAATATTTTGCGCGCTTGTAAATAATCAACCTTTTTTGTGTGTTTACGTTCTGTGTCTTTATTTGCTGTGGATTTCTTGTTTGTGAAGATGGAAAAGAATTGTGATTCCGCCCACCGTACATCCCTCAAGAACCCGCAAGGTAGGAAAATTTTATATTATTATTTCTAAGAACATTATTTTTTCTGCCTAAATGTTGAATTTGAAATCAACACATAGCGCTAGTATAGCGCAATATATTTTAAACTGCAAACTGCTTCGCAAACACATCCAAAATCTTCCACAACATTTTGAAAGTACACGAAATACTCTACAAATTTATGTAGTAAACAAATTATATCCTAATAAATATATGGCCTTCAGATTACAGATGTTACATCGCGAAATTTAGATTGGGTGTTAACTTTTACATGCTTTTTCTAGAGATAAGGTCTAAAAATGGAGCAAATTAACTTTTAGCGGTTTTTTGTGATTCAGATGACGGTTTTGTGCAGAAACTATATGTGTTATCTCTCTAATTATTAAGTCTTTGTCAAGTAATTTTCAAGCACATGGAAAGATAGGCTTCACCATAAAAAGTATATAAAAAGCATTTATTTAAGTGGAAATGTGTGTTATATAATCAGTATAAACTATTACTTACTATAATCAGCCATTTCTGATACATCGGTTTTAGAGCAACGAGAAGGAAGACAGAGTCCAACATTAATATTATACACGTAAAAAGCTTGTGCCTTTGATACAAAGTATTTCATAAGATCCTGTAAGAGTATTAGAATATTTCTTTTTATTATTTATTTTATAACAAATAAACTAGTGTGGAGGTAGGAGTACGTATTATCTTTCAATTTCAAGACAATACGTACTCTTTCCTTTACAATTCAAAATTGTGTACCCTATGTTAACATAGCTAACGAAATTTTGAATTATCTTTGTAAAAGATTCACGCATTAAAGGAAAAATACCATCTACATTACCAGCTATCAAAAGTTTATGAAAAGCATTAAGAAATTTTCAAACAAAACTACAGAAACATCACATTTTTAAAAACACGGTTATAAATAATATTTTTTTAATTCAGTATTTTTATTTTATTTTTTAGAGCAATGTCTATATACATGGTAATCTCAAAATCCACCTTCAACATTTCAACAGCCGAATGGCAGAAGCTATAGTCATAAAGGTGGTGTCGTGGTACAGTAAATTGGCTATGCGCTATTAGATGAGGCTGCTTACAGTGCCAGCTCGTATAAAACGTTAGACTTATCGTTGCTATCACGAAAATAGTTCGAGATATGGGAAAAAATTGAATTACAATGGTGTAGACATTTTCGATTTTGTACGAAAAGACACAATATAAACATATTGGCTAAAAACGCGCATTTGTTTTTTAGCGATTTCCTATACTGTGATTTGACGAAACGATCTTAAAAAAAAGAGCAACTGGTTACCAAATGATGCCTTTATTTTTGATGTTAAAACTTTTCTTCGTCAAATAAGATGCATATATGAATCCTTGACGAAAATTATTGTTGAATACTTGTCCTGGAAATTCCGGCATGTGCAGACTTCTATTTCTAAGTAACCGAAGATTCCAACAAACGTTCCTACAAGTTTGAAAATCCGTCAAATCTGTTTATTTTTTAATTTAAAAAATATTTATTATTAATATTATTAGCTGCTCATCATTTTCGAAAATGTTTTTAAGCAGCTTTTCCATACAATTGTCAGTTTTTTCAAAACGGAATATCGTTTTTTCGGATTCTGTCAATTCTCGAATAAATATTTTGATATTATAAAAGCATATATAATAGACAAACATACAATATTAATAGCACTATTATTAATATGAAATGTAACATAATTTTGTTAAAATTGCATTTTGAAATTTAGTTATGGAGCTGAAATTGTTTACATGAGAATTTATTTAATATGTATGAATACATATATAAACAATTTTTTATGTACAGAGAACTGATTAATGCATTGTAAATGTTACTAAGAAACGTTTCTGAAAATTACAAGTAGCTAATAAACATTTATTATTGTAAATTCTCTTAATTTCGAAAACAGTTTGTTTTTTGTGGTTTGTAAAGATAAAGAGATACTTTTCGGAATCTTGGTTCATTTGGAAGAGGTCATTATACATTCGCGTTAACATTTATTCTAAAATTTCTGGTCATTTATTTTCCGAATTCCTCCCTGTAATTTTTTGTTTATGGACTTTTGATACATTTTTATATTCAAAATATTTGATCAAAAATTAATATTTTAACTTCCTTTCTCATTGATCTCTTCTTTAAGGGTGTCTGTTTTTATTAGTTTTCATCATATCTCTGGAAGCTACACTTAATTTTGTATGAAGTGTTAAAATCGTATTCCCACTTTCGTAAGTTTTAAAACATAAAATATTAAATTAAGCAAAATATTTAGAAATATTTTAAGAATGGTTTTAAAAAAATCCTTTAGGAATAGAATGCTATAAAAAGAAGTTACAAGTACTAATTTCTTTTCGTGGTATTTTGAATATAAAAATGAATCAAACATCCATAAACTTAAAATTACCGAAGGCAATTCAGAAAATGAGAAACCAGCAAATTTTACAATGTACAGATACTTAAATTTTTCTGAAATAATAATAGTTGTGTAAGCAAAAAGCTTTAGTACTACTTAGTTATCCGGCCGACCAATTTCGCGAAATTATAGAAATCTTCAAGCTATTAGCCAAGTTATAAAAATTGAGCTAATTTTTATTTTACAGAACGAAATAACAAATAAATAAATAAAACATTAATAAAAATACAAACAAAAGATAGAATTTAAAATCACTTAATGACGTAATACACACGTGTTTCGTGTTTAATGTCATTGAAATATGGCATATACGGTAACCTATTATTGACATTTAATCTTAGAGTTTGGCGATAATTTATTTGGTTGACGGGATAACCAAGTAGTACCAAAATTTTTGATTTCTTCATGTTTCATATTTTCTAGATGTATCCATTGCAGAAAATTAAACTAAATTAGCTTTTTTAGGGCCTATCAGGATAGAATTTTCAAGAGATTATGTTTATGATTTTATGTACAGGAGGGGCAAAGACTATCCCAATACAGTATAATTAAATATAATGTATATTGGATACAATAGATTCTCGATTAATCAGGATACTTTGGAAATACTTTCGCCTGGATAAGCAAATTAGCTGGATAATGTAATTTTTGCAAATTTTGGATAACATATAGACATTGTCAAAATATTTTACAATAAAACATTAATAATTCATTTAATACAAAATAAAAAAAAATAAACATAATATCGTTTAGATTTTGTACAACATAAATAAAAAAAAAAATTAGATGTGAAGTTAAATTTCATTGTTTTGTGAAGAATGAAATTATCAAATTCTGTTTACGTTTTTCATTTGCTCTGTAACAAAATTAAATTCGACAATTTTTCAGCATCGTTTTTTTAGCAGGTATGTTTTTACCGACTTACTCCAACTAATTAAATAACACTTTATTGTATACTAATGAGTCATTGTGATTTAACATTTGATGAGTTATACATTTTTCTTCGTATCTTCGAAATATATTCTTCGAAATTTCTCGTTTTTTCTGATCCACACAGGGCCGTGAGAAACGAGGAGAGGGAGGGGGGCAAGATGCAATCTGTCCGATACTGAGAAGGCTGTAAATTAAAACTACCATCCACGTTTTTTTTTTTTTTTTTTTTTTTTTTGTAAAATATGTATCTATACAAATAACCATATTTGTATTTCTTTTTTGGGAAAAAAAACATACATTCTCGAAATAGCATGTTTGTTCTTTCTTGGAATCCAAAAGGAGATAAAAACAGTTATATTGCATTGTTAAATGCATTTTTCCACATGTGTTTTCCAGATCCCTTTTGCCAAAATATAAGTGCAAAGTTCTTTTATATTATTTAGTTGTAAAAATGAAATCTTTTAAAGTTCCAAAATAAATGCCAAACATGTATTCAATAGAATTTAATTGTGTTTTAAAATTTTCAATTTTGTGACACCTGTTGCAAAGAGAAACAGTCGGGAAGGGGAGGGGCGCCAAACTGAAACTTCGCCCTGAGTAGAATGAATTTTCTCTTTTCATGGCGCTGGAATTTCAAGTAACAAGCCACATAATATCGTCGGTACCATATCAAACTATCCAGTGTGATAATAGTGGATTACTTTTTTTAAATTAAGATTTCTTGATTGTTGCCAATTTTTTGAAATATTAAATTTCGCCTTTTTAATCTTATTTAATGATATTTTATTTAGGAAGAAAACAAGAAGAATTTTACCATTTTCAAAAAGTGACGCCAATCAAGAAATCTGGATTTTAAAAAGCTAACCTACTATTTTCAAATTCGATAGTTTCACATGGTACCGACGATATCTTCTTAACATAAAATTCCAATTTCAAATCTTCCTTAATCTATTGTTGCACTGCTTCTTTGTTCACATAATCAGAACAGATTAAATTTTACAAATAGTTTTAAATTTTCTTTCTGCATATCAATATTATATACTGTATCTTCTGTATCAATTTCATTTTCTTTATCCGATAAAATCCCCCCTCCCCCCATGATTTCTTAATTGTAGCTCTTTTTATTAATTTCGATGCAGCATGAACAAATTTTATTATGTTGATGCTGCAAATTGAATCCTAAACTTTGAGATTTTACCGTCCCGGTTAATCTGGAACCCGGATAATTTAATCCCTGTTAATCGAGAGTGTATTGTGCATTAATAGGAAAAAACGTCTGACATAGGAAGGAATATTTTTTAATAATATCGAATTAAAATTCACCATTGCAAGACTGTTTTTAAAGGTGTGCCAGTTTTAAAAAGTTTAAACGCCAATATTACAGAAAATACACGGAACAAACAAACAAGAAACAATAACAAAAACAGTGGTCATTGTATTTTTCTTAAGCGGACACAGTAATTTAAAAAAAAAATCTCTTCAATTTTTAATGATACTGTGAATACTTAATACTAAACAAACAATAGAACAATACTAAATGCTAAAAAATTCTTGCAAAATAGCCTATTTTACTAAAATTTAATAAAAAAATATATAAATTTTTAAAAATCTTTACTATTTTTGTAAATATAAAAAGTTTTTTTTTTTTTTTTTTTTTTTTTTTTTTTTTTTTTTTTTGTATTACATAAAACTGTATATAGGTTTTTATATGTATGGGATTTTACACTAAATCTGATTTTTTTTTATCTTTCGTGTATATTGGAAATTGAAGTAAATTCAACAAACCCTCAATCTTAATATTTAAAAATAAATAACTATAAACCTGAATGGTAAATCAATGCACAAAAATATTAAATTCACCATGGAGAACAAATTTAAAAAAATCAAACCGTTATCTAAATTAGCAAAAAAGTCTTAGGATTTATCAAACAAGCAAGTTATAAAAATATGAAGAGAAAGAAAAATGAGTTTAAATTTAAATTTCCATAGATAATTGCGCTGGATCTGTTAACAAAATGTACAATATCTTGGGATAAAATTGCCGTATAGGTAAAAATTATGAGTCGAAATATTTACATTTAAAAAAGTTATACGTTAATAAAAAAAGGTTATTTTGACTAGTTTAAAGGTATTGTTTCTCCTTAAACAGTTAGTTAAATCTTAAAAAATAAAAAATTTTGTTCGAGACCTATGTTTTAGAACTTAATATTTACATTTAGACTAAGCTTTTTTTTATGTACTCTATTTTATTACCATGTTTAACACATAGTACACTTAAATGTAAAATAATGTATTACATATTTAACACATTAAACTTACTGCGATAAAGTGAATCAACAATAAAGTTTGTAAGTAAAAGTGATATTTCAGACAAAACATTAAAAGATATTCTATATAATGAAAGTAAATATTTTAATGTAATAACTATTGAATTTGAATGATTTAATGCGTTATTAATACAATTGAAATTAAATTTTAAATATGTATATATGTATATATATATATATATATATATATATATATATATATATATATATATATATATATATATATATATATATATATTAATAAAACATTGTATATGTACCGAAGAATTCCTTGTTGCATTAATTAAACCTTCAAGTCTACCGTGTGAATTTGGAATTTTCTTGACTTTTGGCAGATGTGGTTTGCATGCTGCTAGGCAGTATTGCCCACGGAAATCAAGTTTCCCTTTTTTAGTAACCTCTGTTTCAATGCATTCTTCATACTCGCCGAACATTTGAATATTTCCGGCTTTTATTCCACACTGCAATTTTCCCATTGCATCTAAAACTAATAAATTACATGAAATGCATGAGATAAGTCATTTAAAGGGTTTTAAAATAATTAATTTTTACGCACATTGAGACACAATATGGATGAAAATGAATTGGAAATGTACATTTTACCTCAGTTGTATAGCTTAGGTAATTTTTTTGACAGATAAAAAAAAATACGTTATAATAATAATAAAGAAACAAGTTATATGTGTACAAAAACATACTTTGGGCTAAAATGTTTCTGTATTCTGTTTATAGTTGTTTTGAGGAAAAATTTAGTTTCAAATTTTGTACATAAAAAAGTAAAAATTAATTTAAGTATTTGCCAACAAATACAAAATCCCAAGAATAATTTAGCAAATACATAGGAATTTGTATATACATTTTACCTATATTGCACAGCTTATATAAACCTTATGTACAGAACGTATGGTTAGGTATATCTATACATACCAGAAAATCATAACAGTTCAAAGTATTACGAAGCTTAAATAATTTCAAATACTGCTATTCTATGTAACTTTTTTATAAATCTTGTCTTAATTTGTTTAAGATGATTTTAACTCGGTACTCACAATGAAGGTAGTGCATATTTAAACTTCATTTGGCATTTCATGAAAATAAATTCACCTTAGTAATAATCTTCTCTTTTTTTTACAAAGTACGGAAAACAAGACCCTTCTTCAAAATTTAAAATTACCATTAGGTTAAGCGAGCTCCGAAAGGAGGTCGCATACTGCAACACTGAGCTAGCCCGTGATGCATTTTTCCAGATAGGTTTTTAATTAAATTTTAAGACACTGAAGCATATCGAGAGATCCTCTTAATGCAAACTAATCGGGATTGGCATAATATTTATGCGAATAATTCTAGTAAAATTAGTTTCTTTTTAATTATTGACCGTTTAATAAGCAGATTTCGTAAAAAATACTACCTACTACATTCTCACCTATGTTGTAATTTCTCAAGGTTTTTTCGCAGATCTACTTCGATCTTGACCCCAAGAAACCCCCCTCCAAACCTCCAGTCAAAACTTTATCTATCTATCTATTAATATCACTTTTCTATTGACACGATAGCTTTCATTAATTCTGAACAGATCTCTTCCAAATTGATACATAAGAACAATGGGCAAACATTCTTGGTCAAGTTTGTTAATGGACAAATTTGGATAGAGAGGTCGGAAATAAGGTAGGGTTTTGTAGAAAAAAAATGTTATAATTTCTTAACTATACTACATTTCGAATCAGTTTAAAATTAGTATTACTTCTAAAGAAAGGGACAAAAATGTATGCATGTCAATTATTTGATAAAATTTAAAAAGGGCTCAAGAGTTAAAATAAAATGGGGTTTTAAGAAGAAAAAAAATGTAACTTCGTTAATCCTCAAGGCATCAGATTCAATTAAGCTTATTATAAATTTTCTTGATATTTTCTACAACTTTTATATTGACAAGTTTTTCATAAGAGCAAATTTTGAAGAAAAAAACCCCTATAACTTCTTCAATTCACAAGATATTAAAACCGCATGAATTTATAATATATCATCTTAATTTTATCAATAACTTCAAATAGACAAGTTTTAGATAGGATCAATTCTTACCAAAAAACATACTAAAAATGTATGGTAAAAGAAAAAAATTATCATATTAAGATTGTTAAGAAATCCAAATTGTGTATTCCGAATCATTTTTAAGTCTTTTTTGGTCTCAAATGCAACTTTTGTTCTCAAAACAATTTAGAATGTTCTCTAATTTAGAATTTTTATTATGTACTGTATAGATCGATAAAAAGGCATATTTCCAATAAAGGAAGAAAATATTTAAAAAAGGTCTCAAAGTAGGCATTTTAAACAGAATTTCCAGAAGTTATATGTACTGAAATGGGAACATATGGTCTTACTGAGGAAATAAATGTTCAAAACTGCTTGTTTTCAGATTAATTTTTTAATTAATTTTTTTTTATCTCAAATGCATGCAGGTTGCAAGTTCTCTCATTCAGACTTTATATAATGTGCCATATTGCTCGATTTTTGTGAATCATAGAATATATTTTTAAAAACGCAATCAAAGTTGATTTCGGACCCAATTTTCTGAATTGATCGTGCTGGAAACGAAAAATATGAACATACTGAGAAAATAGTTAATCCATACTGATTATTTTCCGAATCATTTTTCAATTACATTTTTTTTTTATTTTAAACGTATCCAATTGGCAAGTTTTCTAATTCAGAAGCTATATAAGACGTTCGTATATGTTGATTTTTGATAAATACAGACTATATATATATATATATATATATGGAGATTCTTCTTATAAAAGTTCTTTCGAACACATAAGTAAATAAACTCGGAGGTAAATTAAATTCTGACACCGTTTTTAAACTTTTAAATGACTTATATTAAACGTTAATATTTACAAAAAAGATATTTACATATTAATATTTACAATTCGAACATTCAAAAGGAAACTTTAATTAAAACATCTTAATCGCGTCATCTTAATCAACATTCTTCTAAAGTCAACACCAACTCTCCCCACCTTCCATCCAACGATCTCTTCCGTTCATTTCTTTTTTCTTCGGCTTTTCGTCTGAATGGAGTTTTTTCAGAAAATCGTCTGCTTTCTAAAGACCTTTTCTATCAGAGTTGCGATATGAAGAACCTTACAAGACATGATACTTGGCTGTTGGAGAAAGAATCGCTCCCACAACGGCCGTCCTGACTAGGCTTTCGTCCTCGAATGCTCGTCCCTTTGGAGGCAGCAGCAGTTGGATCATCTGGAAAGATAAAGAAAAAAAAAACACAGCAGCATCCAAAGTCTTAATTGAAAAAAAGAAGTCATTATTCAAATTGTTTATCAAAGCTTAAATTATTTCTTGAAAAAATTCATATATTTTTTTTTTCGCGTCTTTTCGTCTTCTCTTTCTTACGTCCTTTCATCTTCTTTTATCTTACGTCATTTCGTCTTCTTCTTTCATACGTCTTTTCATCTTCTATTACCTTACGTCTTTTCGTCTTTTCTTTCTTACGTCTTCCGTCTTCTTTTATCTTACGTCTTTTCGTCTTCTTTCATACGTCTTTTCATCTTCTTTTACCTTACGTCTTTTCGTCTTTTCGAGAATAAAGTTAAAATTCTATTAGTTGTCAGTCCAGAGGTTTGTCATAGTTCGTATAGTGTCACAATCGGTGAAATTCTTTTTTTTTTTTCAAGCTTCGTCCGTCCACGGCTTCATGTACTCTGCACATGTACTGGTGACCATGGGTCCTTCGTTGAATCCAAGTTTCTTTACATCGTAGGTGTCATTATTTTTTACTTTTATGACTTTGTACGGACCTAAATATTTTGGTTTTAACTTCAAACCTGGACCTTGTTGTGTGCGTTTTATAGCAACCACACCATTAATCTTAAATTTGTTAGCTTTTTTTCGTCTGAGGTTGTAAGTTTTACGGTTCTCTTCTTGGACTTTTAAAATCTGTTTTTTAGCATTTTTTCTCATATCTTCGCGATTATTTGTAAAATCAGATTGTATTTCAGCATTCAGAAGACTAGTAATTTCAATGTTATTTTTTAGTTTCATTTTAGTACCAAACATCAATTCAAAAGGAGTTGTGCTTATACTTCTCTGAAAAGTCGAATTTATAACCTGTTGGACGTTGCTTACATGTGTATACCATTTTTTAGGATTATCGACAGACAATTTAGACAGAACAGATATTATGACAGAATTTAGACGCTCATCTTGGCCGTTAGACCTGGGTAATCCAGTGGTAATCGGGATATGTTTAATATTTTCATTGATGCAATAATCTTCAAAAGCTTTAGAGGTAAATGCAGGACCTTTATCTGATATAATTCGAACTGGATTTCCAAAGATAGATTTTTGGATTTCTAATTTAGAAATTACTTCGGCAGCATCGGTAGATTTTGTGGGATACAACCAAACAAATTTTGTGAATGCGTCAATGACCGAAAGGATATGTTTGTAATTTTTATTAGTGCTTTCTAATGGACCTAAGTGATCAACATGGTACGTATGTAATGGAGTTTCTTCTTTTTCTATTGGGTGAAGTAAGCTTTCTTGTTTACCACATTTTCTATTAACTAAAATACAGGGAACACAATTTGCTATACATTTCTCAATTTTTTGTTTAACTTTAGGGATGTAAAAATCATTTTCTAAACTTTTCTCTGTTCTTGCAACTGCGTAATGACCTTTTTCGTGAGCGGCCTTGATTATATTCATTTGCATGTCTTCCGGTACAGCTAATAAATCATTACCATTAACACATTTATAAAGAATATCATTTTTAACTAGATAATCATCATAAGATTTCACCTTTAGGATTTCTTTTATTGTTTTAATATGGTCATCGGTTTCTTGAGCTTGGATAATTTTTAAAGTTAAGCAATCTTGGATTACCATACAAATAGGATACCTACTTAATGCATCAACATGTCTCATACTGCTACCCTGTTTATGTTCAATAACATAATCAAAATCGGATAACATTATTGCCCATCTAGCTATTTTTGTACTCATTTCTTTTTTATCCATAGTCATTTTAAATGCATTACAATCGGTTACAATTTTAAATGGGATACCTAGCACATATACTCTAAACTTTTTCAGGGCTTCAATTACAGCTAAAACTTCTAATTCGTAACTAGTGTACTTCCGTTCAGCTTCGGTGGTTTTTTTACTTTCGAAATAAACTGGATGAAATTGATTATCTACTGGAGATTGTTGCATTAAAACAGCTCCATAGCCATCAATACTGGCATCACAATGGATTTCGGTCGCACTTTTGGGATTGTAAATTAAAAGTACTGGTTCTGACGACAAAATACGTTTGAGTTCATTAAAAGCTCTTTGTTCTTCTATATCGAATTTAAATTTTGAATCTTTTCTTAGCAGGTCACTTAACGGTTTAGCTATAACCGAATAATTTCTTATAAATTTTCGAAAGTATCCTGTCAATCCTAAATAACTTTGAACATCTTTGGTACACTTTGGTTCGGGAAAATTTATTACTGCTTTAGTCTTCAGTGGAGAGGGATACAATTTACCATTTATGATTCTATACCCCAAGAAATCAATTTCACGCTTCAAAAAATTGCATTTTTTAAGATTTAATTCTAATCCATATTCCGATGCAGTTTCGAGTACAAGTTTTAATTTTTCTAGACCTTCAGCTTCGTTTTTAGCAGGTATTATTAAATCATCCATATAAATGACAACAATATGATCTTTTAATAGGTTTCGAAATACATTATAAATATACTTTTGAAAAACACTAGGGCTATTGGTCAACCCGAATGGACATTTCAAAAATTCGTATTGTCCTTCATGAGTAACAAACGAGGTGTATTTCCGCGAGTCTTCTTCAACATCTACATGAAAGAAACAGTTTTTCAAATCTATGGTGGTAAATACTTCGGCAGAATGTAATTGGTCTATTACATCATCAATAACTGGCAAGGGGAAATGCTCACGTACTGTCTTTTTGTTAAGACATCTGTAATCAACACAAAGTCTCATTGTGTTATCTTTTTTCTTGACTAACACAACCGGCGAAGAAAAATTAGAAGAACTTTCTCGAATTATTCCCTGAGCTAGCCACTCCTCAATTTGGTTTTCGACTATTTTTTTCTCGCATGGCGGTAATCTTCGAGGAGAAGAACAAACTGGTATTTCGTCAGTTAAATTAATTTTCATTTTAACATCTACTGTTTTAGTTTTAATTGGTACATAATTTTCAATTAAAGAGTATAACTTTGAACGTAATTTTTTGTCAGCAATGTGAGTCAATTTAAATCAATTTTAGGCTCATCCAAAACATTTACAATATTAACTAAAAAGTCATTAGACTGAACTTCAGCTTTAAACAGTTTCACTTTATTCTCAGAAATAGTTAATGTACCTTGATGAATAACATCAGTGCCAATAATTAAATCGAAATTAATGCAACTGTCCTTAACGACAAAAATAGTAACTTTAAATTTTGAACCATCTACTTCGATTTCTGAATTGAAACAACCTTCTGGTTTAATTGAGGCTTTTCCTAGACCGGTCAAAGAGATACTCGTAGGTTTTAATTCTACAAAGTTCTTCAAATTATCATAAATACTTTTCTTTAACAAAGTCTTTTGGCTACCAGTATCTATTAAAGAGATTAAACGCAAAGAATAAAGCTTTATCTCTTTCAGAATTAAATCTTGGGATGTAATAATGTTTACTTGTGACTGAGCATTTTTAACACTTGTATCTTTAGATTTATTACATTGAAATGATTTATGACCATAAGCGTTACAAGCAAAACAAAGCGGCCCTTTATCTTTATTTACACAGTTAATACTCTTATGATTATTCCCGCCACAATTAAAACAACGCATATTTGGCTTTACAGGCTTAAATTTGTTCTTAACTTCAACTTCGGATTTAATTTTAGGCTTAGCTCCTTCATATTTATGAAATTTTGCATTTTCATACTCCGATCTTATTTTTTCATAAATCTTTAATTTTTGTTTAAATTCAGCAATATTGGGACAACCATACAAAAAAGATTTTTTTGAAATGGGGTCATTAATTCCATTTATTACATACTGAATAAGGGCAGAATCTTCAATATTGCCTTTTGAGCATAATTGTTTCATATTTAAAAAATATTCATCTAACGATTCATGTGGTCTAATTTTTCTTTTGGACAGCAATTCGTGTAATTCAGCTGAATTGCACGTTTGACCAAATTCAGATATGAGTAGGGCTTTTAATTTAGACCACGAATTAATATTTGTTTCACTTTCAAGAAATAATTTTGCTTTGCCTGTCATACGGCGTTTAGCCAAAATCAATTTGTGCAAATCACTAACGTTAAATAATGAAACAATATCTTCAAAATCGGCAATCCATTTATTAATATTTTGTACTTGAGTACCTTCAAACATTGTAATTATACTTTCAATATCATTAATAGAAATGCTTGGTTTAATAACATAATTAGGAATTAGAATTTTCTGATTTTCATTACTTTCACAATTAGAACTACCAGAATCATTTCTCATATTATTCTCAAAAACAGTTGAAATATTTCTAGTTTTATCTTGTAAATCATCATTAAATTCATCAACACTTTCGTCATCACTAAGAGTACCTACATCGGCTATCATATTAATTTTTAAAATATTAAAATCACATAAACTAGAAATTATTCTGGCAGCAATTTCATCAAAAGTTCCCGAATTATTTATACACAAAACATTGCAAATGGTAATTAAGTCGTTAACAGAAAAATTATCTTTAATTTCTTTGAATTTAGTTTGATATTCATCGGAATCTATTTCAAACGTAAACCCAGTAAAATTCCGAATTCTACGTCGATTATTTCTGTCACCGATTTCTCCAAAAATTAATTTGTGCAATATCTTAATACTAGCTGATTTTTCAGTTTTCAAAGAAAACTCTAATTCCTTTAAATCAACTAATTTTTCCATTATTGAAAAGAAAAATGAAATAATAAACTCACTTCATAATCAGATGCTCAGCTTCACACATTTAAACAGCATTGTTGTCGCAGTATCCAACAGCTTCATATCATTAAACATATATTCAAAAAAGATTTCCTCATAATAATTTCCAGCAAGGATTCCATCACAATTCTAAATAATAACGGCTTCCAGATTATTTAAAGTATATATATATTTCTTCTCTGTGGGCGTTCGTTTGTCTCGGTTCTGACACCAAAATTTATGGAGATTCTTCTTATAAAAGTTCTTTCGAACACATAAGTAAATAAACTCGGAGGTAAATTAAATTCTGACACCGTTTTTAAACTTTTAAATGACTTATATTAAACGTTAATATTTACAAAAAAGATATTTACATATTAATATTTACAATTCGAACATTCAAAAGGAAACTTTAATTAAAACATCTTAATCGCGTCATCTTAATCAACATTCTTCTAAAGTCAACACCAACTCTCCCCACCTTCCATCCAACGATCTCTTCCGTTCATTTATTTTTTCTTCGGCTTTTCGTCTGAATGGAGTTTTTTCAGAAAATCGTCTGCTTTCTAAAGACCTTTTCTATCAGAGTTGCGATATGAAGAACCTTACAAGACATGATACTTGGCTGTTGGAGAAAGAATCGCTCCCACATATATATGTTACGGGCCAAACTAGTTTTTCCTAGGCGAAACCGGTCTATCCTAACGCCGATCTGATAAACTAGTTTTCCTAGGCCAAACCGGTTTATCCTAACGCCCATCGGATAAACTAGTTTTTCCTAGGCCAAACTAGTCTATCCTAAGGCCGATAGGACAAACTAGATTTTCCTAGGTCAAACTAGTTTGGCCTAACTTTTATAGGATAAAGTAGTTTAGACTGCTATTTATTGGTCTGGACTAGTTTATCCTAGGCTAATCTAGTTTATCCTAGGCCAATTCAATTTGGCGTGATTTTATTGAATTTAATGACCGCCTCAACGCCAACATTCTTGTTTGTCCTAGGCTGATCTAGTTGTCCTAGGCGGTATGCCTAGGCTGTCTAATGTCCTAGACAGATCTAGGTATCCTAGGCCAATGTAGTTTTACTTGTTTTTAACTCACGGACGTGAAAGCCAGAGAAATAATGGGCTCAGAGGTTCTGTATATGCATGTACGCATGTATGTATATGTACGTATATGCGTACGTATGTACGTAACACGATAACTCTTGATAGAGATATCCGATTTGTTTCAAATTTTGGATGTAGGTTCATTCTGATAAGGTACTTTTCTGATTAATTTTGGGTATTCGTTGGATAAGAATAAATAGAGCCAAAGGGAGGCCCACACCGTTAATTTACAGAAATGAATTTATCATGCAGAATTATCAGTTTTCATTTAAAATTTTAAATATAGGATCATTGTGACAAGGCGCCTCCGTGATTAGTTGTGGATGTTTATTGTTTAAATCTAAAAGAAAGGGCAATGTAGGTAACACGATATAACTTAGATAAATGGTTTTTGACGCAGAATTGACGAATTTGCTTCAAATTTTGGATATAGATTCTTTCTGATAAGGCGATTCCCTTGATAGTTTTGGGGGTTTAATGCTTAAGTATGAATAGAAAAATGAAGGATTACTCTCTTACCTAGGAAAAACTAGTTTATCCTATGGACATTTAGATAAACAAGTTTGGCGTAGGAAAAACTAATTTGTCCAATTGGCGTTAGGATAAAATAATTTGGCCTAGGCTAATCTAATTTGGCTTGAAATCGGGTTTGGCCGATAAAAAACATGGCTTTCACAAGAATAAGTATAAATGTGTGTAAAGAGTCATTGCTTATAACATCAATACACAAATTTAACATGTCCACCGTAGAGATATGATGCATTGGACATTGTGTTTGCATATTTTTTTTTCTGCAGACTCGTGCTAACTGAGATCAGACTTGCATTTATTATTATTATTATTATTATATTGCGTATTCGAGACAGATCGGAGCTGAACATAATTTGGAATCGAACAGCGTTTTCCGTTTTTGAGAAATTAATTACATGTCGATATATAAGCTATTCTTGTCGGGGCGTCAAGTTTTTCTTTTCCGTAAAGTCGTAAGCAGAATTTCGATCCAAAACGTAGCTTAAATAGTCTCAAATTTAATAAGCGTATTTTCTCAAAGGTACATCGCTTTTATGAAAAAATGGTTAACGCCATTTGATTACAAATTTTCTGAGTGAGAATGCCTTTTAATCTTATGCATTTCCGAAAATGAATTAGTTCTTAAATGTGTTAGGAAGTAGCTCTTTTGGATTTGAGAAAAGCCTTAAGGAATGGCAGAGAAACATATTCACAAATCTACTTTTTACTGAACAGATTCAGCAGTTATGATATTTATAACTCTCCTTTTTTCATTTTATTCTAAACTACATTAATTATTTAATGAATCCTTATTTGAATACTGAAAGGTTTAAGAAACTAAATAATCAATAATACCTTGTGTATTTATCATTCTGTGAACACATCGTAATTTAAAAATACATTGTAAATTTATGCAGTAAATATGTATGCAGTATTTTTTAAGGGAATCCTAATTGTATGTTATGTAAAATCTGAATTTTTTGCAGAAATTGAGTAAGGCCAGATTAAGCCGGACTGAGTCTCTTTTCACTGAATTTTGTACAGGCAGGGCTCGGATTGAACTTTTAATTTTTACACTGGGTCACGTCAAAATAACTTTCCTTCGGGAAGGGTGGGACCCGGGCATCGAAATTCCGACCCGTGCAAACCTCTGACAGTATTGTACAACCCTCGAATAAAATGCATTATATAAGGGTGATGACAAAACCACTTTGCACAAGGTTAGCTATGGAGTAGTAGTCGGGATCAATATTAAAAAGAATATTGCCCAATTAAACTGATAGCTTTGCATTCACAGGCTGTTTACACTAATTGTGTATTACAGCCTTATTTTTTAAAGAATAATACGCTCGAAAAATAAAGTAAGTTGGATTACTTTTTCCCATTTCCCCCAATTATACTTAACCATTGAACCCCCAAAACTAATCACAGATATGCTTTATAAAATTAAAGAATAGTCCAAAATTTGAAACAAATCAGATAATTCTGCCCAAAAAAAAACATTAATCTGATTTAAGGAGGGTAATCCCCCATTACTCCCTTTATACTTAATCACTAAACCCTCAAAACAATTTAGGGATTCGCCTTATAAAGGAAAAAACTATATTCAAAATTTACGGCATATCGGATAAATCTGCAAAAACACCCATTTATCTAATTTAAGGGAAACGATAAAACGTCCATTATTCCATTATACTTAACCAAAACAAAAGACCCAAATTAATTAAAGAAGAGCCTGATCAAAGGAATTTATGTCCAAAATTTTAAGCAAATTGGATAATTCTGCATTATAATATATTTATCTAATTTAAGCAAGGAAATAAATTGTAAGTTCCCCCCTTATATTTAACCAAGGACAACCAAAATTAATCAGTGGGGTGCTTCATCCGAATGAACAAATCCATTTGCAGCAAATCGGTTAATTCTGCATGAAAAACCCATTTGCCAAAATTAGGCGGGATCACCCCGTTCTTCCCGTTGCTCTTATTCAATTAACTCCCTAAACTAATTAGGGAAGCGCTTTATCATAATGAATTTACCTCTAAAATTTGAAGCAAATTAGCAAATTCTGCGTGAAAAAAGCATTTACATAAATTATGGGGCGTTACCCCTAATCCCCTCCATTTATACTTAAACAATGAACACCAAAACTAATCATGGAGGCACCTCAAGAGAATGCTCCTATATCTAAAATTTGAATAAAATATGCTAATAATGCATGGAAACCAGTTTATTTAAATTAAAAGAAGGGGCGAATCAGCCTCTCGGTCTCTCCCCCTCCTTATTTTTCTCCCATGACCACCCCAAATTAACCAGAAAATCTCCTCATATGAATAAACCTATATTGAAAGTTTGATGCAAATCGAGTATTTCTATCCAGAATTATTGCTCTACGTACTTACGTACATACATGGGTACATAACCTACGGGCACATTAGTTCTCAGGCTTTGGTAGCCAGATAAGATAAAAACACGTCAAATTACATTATTTCAATCAAGAGCTATCGCGTTACGCACATACGTGCGTACATACATACATACAGAACCTGTGAGCCCATTATTCCTCTGGCGTTTTGCCCGTAAGCTTAAAATAGGTAAAACTACATTGTCCTAGAATAAACTAGATCAGCCTAGGACAAACAAGAATGTTGGCGTTGAGGCAGACATTGAATTAAATAAAATCACGCTAAATTGAATTGTCCTAGGATAAACTAGTTCAGGCCAATAAACATCATTATAAACTAGTTTATCCTATAAGAGTTAGGCCAAACTAGTTTGGCCTAGGAAAATCTAGTTTGTCCTATCAGCCTTAGCATAGACTAGTTTGGCCTAGGAAAAACTAGTTTATCCGATGGGTGTTAGGATAAACAGGTTTGGCCTAGGAAAAACGAGTTTATCCGATGTGCGTTAGGATAGACCGGTTTGGCCTGTAACATATATATATATATATATATATATATTCTGTATTTATCAAAAAATCAACATATACGAACATATTATACAGCTTCTGAATAAGAAAACTTGCCAATTGGATACGTTTAAGATAAAAAAAGAATTAATTTAAAAATGAATCGGAAAATAATCAGTATGGATTAATTATTTTCTGAGTATGTTCATATTTTTCGTTACCAGCACGATCAGTTCAGAAAATTGGGTCCAAAATCAACTTTGATTGCATTTTAAAAAATACTAGTTGATCGAACCCGGGCTTCCCGGGTTACACAACAAAGATAAAAACCATTTTTTTAAATTGAAAACTTTAATAAATTTTCTACATGTAATATGCGTTTTAAATTGCTAACTAACTCCAAAAAAGCATTTTAACCCTTAAACCCCTTGAAGGGGATGGGATAAAATTTATCCCTTTAATTTTAATTTTAAAACGCCTTATTGACGCTAGTTATTTGAAATAGCAATTTTATTTTTCTCAAATACGTGAAAAAATGCTTTTAAATATTTTGAAACAAATTTGTTTTTAAATTCTGGAGTCAATAAATCATTTCAGCATTTTAAGAATTGAAGTGAATCTCAATAATATATTAAATCTATCTTTAAATTAAAATATTACACAGCAGAAAAACATGATTATGCTAACGTGGTTAGGTTAATGGATTAAATGAAAAATATTAATACTGGAATCAAATGAAGCTATGAAGTTTTTCAAAAGTCACATTTCCGTATTAGACGCATGCAAGAAGTTATTTGCCAAAGATTCCGTAACGGCAGCAAATTTTTTTTCTGGTCATTTCAGTGCTTCGAGCACGTAATTTAATTATATGTCCGTTAAATTTGTATTTATTTTATTTTATTATTTATAAAGGAAATTTTAATTTTGCTATAGTATATTAGCCGGAAACAAATGCTGAACTCTTTATATTTTTCTAAGGACAAATAGATTAATCTATCGTAATCGAGTTTCACTCGGTAGAGATATATTTAAAAATAACTCGCACCTGATTTTTTTTTAAACCACAGCCAGTCAGTAAATTGAAATATAATTTTCAAACAAATTTAAAGCATTTCAAAGTATTTTTTTTCTTATTTGGCAATGTAAAATTTTAAGTTGTTTGATTACATGTTGAACTTGTAATTTTTAGTAATTTAATCTGCGTTTTAAACTATTCTTTTATTTTATTACTCATGCAATTTTAATTTTATAATGGTAAATTATCAGGAACAATATTTATAGATTTATGAGTAAATTGTGCATCATTATTTCTTAATGGAAATACGTAAAATTAAAAAAAAATGTTTGAAAAATATAAGCTCGTAATTAATAAGTCAAATAAGATACAGTCTTCAATCAAATTGCATTTGAAAGTAAATTTCTTGTCCTATATGACGAAATAAAAATTAAAAATGTGCGTAGTTTAGAAGATTAAAAAATTGCAGTAACAATAATTGCAAAAATTCATTTTATCTTGAAATATTGTCATTTGCAAAATAACATCAGTGCTACACATGGACAAATTTGTTCGTTACAATATAGATTTTGCTCATATGAAAAATCGGTACCACTTGATTATCCCGTCGACCATTGTCGCCAAATTAAAAAAATTGCCAAACTAATAGCCAAGTTATATATGTTGACATAATTTTTATTTTAAATAATGGAAAAACAAATAAATTAGTAAAGAATGAATAAAAATACAAAAAAAAAGTAGTATTAAAAACCACTTATGTGTATCGTGTTTAATATTGTTGTAAAATGAAATGAAGTGAAACTAATAGAACGCGCTGTGCGTAAATTAAGAAAATGAAAATATCGTCTGATTTTATTGTTATTATTCGAAGAACTTTGACAAGTGTATGAGAACGACTGAGTTCTCTGGATGCAATGATGGATGTGTCTTTTACATGGAATTAAACGACATTTTTATAATATATGGACTTTTAGATTAATTTGAACTTAGAATAAGTTTATCTTAACAGATGAGATGATTTTAATTAAAGAGCTCCAAGCATCGCGTAGATGCAACCCGCAAATGAAGACATGCATGGTTAGTAAGTAGTAATTTTTAAACTAACCCTAGTTTCGAATTCTAACATTCTGGAACCCTCGGTTTGGGACAGGAATTTTTGAATTTTACTTAATTTTAAATGAAAAAATGAATCTGAGTAGTTTGAAAACTCAGAGAAAAGGACTGAGAGCTGCTTTTACGCTCACGTTTAAGAAAATTGAAACTGAATTAGCTAAAGAAACATGTGACATTAAAGAACTTTCTATTTTGAAAACTCAACTGTTTGATAAATTTCAACGGATGGACACTTGTCAAAGTCAAATTTCGGAAATATTGTTACAAGATAAGGACGAAAAATTGTTTACCGAATATTTTGAAGGTGCAGAAGAATATCGAGAGAAATATATAGAAATATGTGCACGTATTGATGAAAAGATAGAGTTTTCTTCATCTCCTGGTGAAGATGTAAAACGCAAATTTAAATTACGAGATCGAGCTGAAAAAATTTAACGGCGAACCAAAGGAATTTTTATCGTTTTGCAGCCAGTTCAAGAAAATACACGAAGACGATTCTATTGCCGCTGAAGACAAGATGCAGTATCTCTTCCAATGTATGGAACCAAAATCAAAAGCGGAGCGTTTAATATCAAGCTATCCAGCTACCGCGGAAAATTATCCGAAGGCTATCGATCAATTAAAACAGAGGTTTGGACGAGATGATCTTCTTGTGCAAATTTACGTCAGGGAATTATTAACCCTCGTAATGAAAAATGTCACTGCGCCTAAAATGAAAGTTGACTTAGCCTCTTTATACGATGAGTTAGAAAGCAAACTTCGTGCCTTAGAAAGTTTAGGAAGAACTCAAGAGAAGTATGGAGACTTTCTCATGCCCTTGGTTGAGAGCTGCTTGCCTGAAGAAGTTCTCTTGACCTGGGAAAGAAGCCGAAATCATGATACATATTCCAGTGATAATTCCAGAAATTTTAAAAAACTGATGGACTTTCTACGCCAAGAAGTTCAAGGAGATGAAATAGTATCTTTAGCAAGAAAAGGATTTGATTCTGTTGTTAGAAAAAAAAACATTTCATCCGAAATTATTAGCAAACCTGATCCAGTCACCGCATCTGCATTGGTGAGTATAGAAAATAAAGGTAAGAAAAAGAATTGCATATTCTGTGATAGGTTTCATCCCTCTAATAAATGTTTTGGGGCTAAAAAAATGTCTTTAACTGAAAAACAAAAAATTTTGTTAAAAAAGGGGATTTGTTTCACTTGTTTGCAAAAAGCTGGTCATCTGAGTAAAAATTGCAATATTAAAAATAAATTAAAATGTAATTATTGCCATAAACCTCATTTTGAAATAATGTGTCCAGAACAAAATCTATATAATAAAGGCCAAACGTATCTGTGCGTAACGCATACGTCATGTTTTGAATGGCAACACTCTCAGATGAAATTTCGGTTTTGCAATTTTCGCTATTGTAAATTTTAAAACTTCTAGACATTGCACGTTTTCAATCTTTATACCATCGTTTAGAGAAAAAAATGCACTTTTAAATGCCGTTTGTTAGAAAACTGTATCTCAATTTGTTTTTGAGATATTAATTTTTTTGTAGTTTTTGGTTCAATTTCTCTAATGGTGGCAACTTGAGTATTGCATTTATGTGGGAAAGAGAGGAAAAATAGCCATAGAGCAAAAATGAAAAAAAAATAGAGATGCATTTAGTGGCTGGAGATGACGCCAAAAATGTAACCCTAAAATTCGCTGCATTGCATCAAACACAACCGCGTGCTTTCACAAAAAAGAAAAACTTTTAGCGATGCAATTTTAATTCATAATACAATGAAATGCTATTTTATAATGCTAAAATCAGATCTTTTTCATTTAAAGAAAAAATGATGTTAAAAAATTCTGTCTCTGTTTCACGCGATTGTTTTGTTTGGGCCGAATGAGAGACTTAAATTGGAAGAATAACGCCCATCAAACATTTTAATCGCATACTGCACTTCCATATATCTCTTTTCTCCATGGGAAATAACAGATCACTGTATATTTTAGTTGTCATTTTTTCATAGCAACTGAAAAAAAAATAGTAATTAAAAACCTGTTATGTCAATATATCGTCGGCTATAAAACCCTGTGAATGTTGTTGGTTTTATATCGTTTTTATCTATGAATTTAGTGACTTTTAGTTCGTTGTCAACTTACTTTACAAAAGATACATCAATTAACCTTTACAAAAATGCATTTTAAAGAATATCTGGGTATCATATTTTCTTAGTTGATTTTAAAAACTGAGAATGCAGTTTTATTCTTTGGCGAAACATTTGGCTAATAACTTCTATCTTGCGTCTAATACGGAAGTACCGATAATTTTTAAAATTGTATATGATTACATAAATAATATGTTTCATACAAAATTGGTGTTTGGAATTAATTGGCAGTTTAAAAAGCCTATTACGCAGAAAAAATTTATTAGACTTTCCAATTTTTAAATTTTTAAAAAAGTTTTTCATCTTCACTTTGTGATCCGGGAACCCCGGGTTCGGTGTACTTGTATAAATAATAATCAAGATGATACTTTAAAATCTGAAAATTCTCTTTCTAATTGTAGTAGAAATAAAGTTGTGTATATGCAAACGCTTGGCGTGCGCATTCGATCGCAAGGTCGCCAAAAAGTCGTACGCGCACTGCTAGATTCAGCTAGCCAAAGTAGTTACGTAAGCGAGAAAATAACGAAATCACTAAAAATGCATCCTATAAGAAAAGAAATAATTATTCACGCGCTGTTCGGGGGGGATGAAACGAAACCTAAAAAACATGATGTGTTTTCTGTAGAAATCAGTGAATTACATGGAAATAATGCTTTTTGTTTTGAAGCATTTTCCGAAAAAAAGATTTGCGGATTTGTACCTAAAATTAAAGATTACAGAATTTTAAATGAATTAAAAAGAAATAAAATAAATCTATCTGATGATTTTTGTAAGGAATCTGAAATTGATCTTTTGGTGGGGGCTGATATGACAGGAAAATTATTGACAGGAAATTTAATTCAATTAAATTGCGATTTGACTGCCATAGAAACCAAGCTCGGTTGGACAGTAATGGGGAAACAAACGTGTGGCAAGAAACATAACGTTTTGACAACATTGTCTATGCACGTTAGAAATATTCCTTTGAATGAATTATGGGAACTTGAAACCATAGGAATTTCTGACCCCATTCAGAGTTTTGAAAAACGGGAAAACTTTGATTTAAACGATTTTAAAGAAAAAATGAAAATTCTTCCCGATGGCAGATATGAAGTAGGGCTTCCATGGAAGTGTAATTTTAAGAACTTGCCCGACAATAAAGTTTTAGCTTGGAAGAGATATGAAAAAATGATTTATAAATTTAAATGTGGGGGATTTTTCGATGAATATCAGAAAGTATTTAAGAATTGGGAAAAAATGAATATTATTGAACGTGTTCCAGAAAATGAATTAAGTAATAAATGTCATTATTTACCGCATAGGCCCGTTATCAGGTTAGATAAGGAAATCACAAAAATACGCCCTGTATTTGATGCATCTGCTTCTGAGAAAGGGAAACCCTCGTTAAATAAATGTTTGTATAAAGGCTTTAATCTTATAGAATTAATACCTGATATTCTTGATCGTTTTAGAATTTATCATATCGGTATAACTGCAGATATAGAAAAGGCTTATTTAATGTTATCTGTTATGCCTAAAGATAGAGATTTTCTTAGATTCTATTTCCCATGTAATGAAGGACAATTGATTTATAGACATTGTAGAGTTGTATTTGGTGTCTCTTCTAGCTCTTATTTACTAAGTGCATCTATAATGCATCTTTTAGAAAATAGTCCTCGTGAATATAAGGAAACTGCTGAAAAATTAAAATGCTCATTTTATGTAGATAATTGTGTATCAGGTGTTTTTAACATTAATGAAGCTGAAATGTTTATTGAAAATGCAAAGTTATTAATGTCTAAAGGGTGTTTCAATTTGCGTTGTTTTGAAAGCAATGTAGCTTGCAAGAATGTTGATAAACATTCTGGGGATACTTCAGTTTTGGGGATTATTTGGAATTTAGATAATGATTCTTTGAAATGTTGTTTAGATTTAGAAACATTAACGTGTGAAAGGAAAATTACTAAGAGATTAATTTTGAGCATTGTGCAAAAGATTTTTTATCCTATCGGCTTATTCTCTCCTGCTACATTGCTTCCAAAATTATTGCTACAAGACTCATTGAAACAGAAAATCCCATGGGATCGAGAATTACCTTGTAACATTGTGAGTGCTTTTCTAAAATGGTTGAAGAATATTGATGTTTTAAAAGAAGTAGCTATACCTCGATACTTAGAAATTAATGCTTCATCTGAACTTCATGTTTTTGTTGATGCGAGTAAAGGGGCATATGCAGCATGTGTCTTCGCTAGATCAATAATTGATTCCGAAGTCAAGGTTACGCTTGTTAGAGCGAAGTCTAGGGTTGCTCCTCTCAAAACTCTGAGCATGCCGCTTTTAGAGTTAATGGCTTGTTGTATAGGTACTCGACTTGCGAGTTCTATCGTCAAGGCAATAAATATGCCAGGTCTAAAAATCACATTCTGGTCAGATTCTACTGCCGCAATTTGGTGGATAAAGGAACATGGAAATTGGTCGGTTTTCGTGAGCAACAGAGTCGAAGAAATTCGGCAGATGTCCAATATAGAGTCATGGAAGCACGTTCCAGGAAATTTGAATATAGCTGATATACTTTCACGTGGATGTTCTCCACAGAAAATGCTTAGTTCACGATGGTGGGAAGGTCCCAAGTGGTTAAAAGAAAATCCTGAATGTTGGCCAATTGGCGCGATTGACTGTCAGCCAAAAGATGTTGATTCAGAAAGAAAAAGGGTCGAAATTACGAATATTGATCTAGCTAAAGACGCACCCCTTTGGCTCTTAGATAATATATCTAATTATGATAAGATGATAAGCATATTTGCTTGGATTCTGAGATTTGTAAATAATTGCCGAAATGTTTCTAATAAGTGTAAAGATTCTAATCTTACTCAAAATGAAATTGAAAATTCTGAAAAATATCTAATCCGTTTAGTTCAGAGCTGTTATTTGTATAATAAAAGGTCATTAAATGATATTGTAACATTCACGGATGATAATGGAATTTTAAGAGTAAACACTAAAATAACTGAACGAAATGACCGAGAATCATTTTTGTATCCAATATTGTTGCCAGGTAAATGTGAATTTACTAAATTGTTGATTAAATCAGTACACCAAAAGAATTGTCATGCAGGGATAAGAACAATGCAATCTTTAATAAGAGAAAGATTTTGGATAATTAGAGCTAGAAGAACTATTAAAAATGTATTGTACGACTGTATTGCATGTAAACGTTTTAAGGTAAAGTCTTTGTCAAGCGAACCAACACCTTTGCCACCAGATCACGTAACAGATTGTGCTGTCTTTGAAATTATTGGAGTAGACTTAGCCGGGCCTTTATTTCTAAAAAATGGCGAGAAAGTTTGGATAGCATTGTTTACCTGTGCCGTTTATCGCGCAGTTCACCTTGAACTAGTCAATTCTCTATCTTCTGAATCTTTCCTGCTAGAACTTAGACGTTTTATAGCTAGACGCGGTAGGCCCAGCACTATTTATTGTGATAACGGAACAAACTTTAGGGGGGCTTCCAATGAACTTTCAAAATTAAATTGGGATAAAATTTTAAAAGAAACCATGACGCATAAAATTGTTTGGAAATTTATACCTCCCACCGCAGCTTGGTGGGGAAGCTGGTGGGAAAGGTTAGTTCGCATTGTAAAAGAATTGTTAGTACGTACTTTAGGTAGATCTGTATTGCTTATGAAGAATTGAATACACTTATATGTGATTGTGAATCTGTGATTAACTGCAGACCTCTAACCTATATCTCAGAGGACCCACTGGAGCTAGTACCTCTCACACCCGCTATGTTTCTTACTGAAAACCGAAGTTTCAGCAATTCGGATATTATCGAATTAGATTCTCAAAGTTTAAGGAGAAGTTTGAATTACAGAGCTAAACTTCTTACCGATTTTAGGCAACGTTTCAGAAAGGAATACCTCAGCGAATTAGTTCAAAAACACACTGAAAAACATACACGTGAACCGCGAGTGGGAGAAGTAGTCTTAGTTGGAGATGATAACAAAAAACGTTTATTTTGGCCTTTAGCAAAGGTGATTCATTTAATTCCAGGACGGGATGGTAAAGTTCGTGCTGTTAAGTTAAAAACTCAGCACGGCACGGTTTTACGTCCGGTGCAGCGCATCTTTCCTTTGGAAATATATTCGAATGAAGTGATTGAAATTGCATCCAAACCGTCGGGTGAAGAGAAAACTAGTTCCAGTGAGCATGATGATCATGAAAATGTGTCTTCTCCTGATAGTGTCATACTTAAGAAATATACCTCTTCTGGAAGATGTGTAAAAGCTCCAAAGAGGTTGGATCTTTTTAATAATAATTGTTATGTATTTGAAACTCTCCCCAAGTTTCAAAGGGGGGAGGATGTTGTAAAATGAAATGAAGTGAAACTAATAGAACGCGCTGTGCGTAAATTAAGAAAATGAAAATATCGTCTGATTTTATTGTTATTATTCGAAGAACTTTGACAAGTGTATGAGAACGATTGAGTTCTTTGGATGTAATGATGGTTGTGTCTTTTACATGGAATTAAACGACATTTTTATAATATATGGACTTTTAGATTAATTTGAACTTAGAATAAGTTTATCTTAACAGATGAGATGATTTTAATTCAAGAGCTCCAAGCATCGCGTAGATGCAACCCGCAAATGAAGACATGCATGGTTAGTAGGTAGTAATTTTTAAACTAACCCTATTTTCGAATTCTACAAATATCATTGACTATGACATTCACAATCATCCATTATTGGCATTTAATCTTATAATTTGGCGATAGTTTTTTGGTCGGCGAGTTAACCAAGTAGTACCGAAAAATCTTACGCGCATACTACAATGTTAAAAGTAAAGAAATGACTACAAGTACATTTTTTTCGAAAAAGTTTGCTTCAAAGTTAACTCTATGACAAATTAAAAATTTGTTTTATAAATTAAAATACACAATACAAATTAAAAGAATAAACATGAAAATACACAAACATTGCACTCCGTCACTTCAACGTGCAAAGAAGATGCCGTATTTTCCGTGAAATACGCAAACCTTGATTTTTACAAATCATGCCGAACCAAATTTCAATTACATTTTAAACATTGGATACTGGCGAATTGTGAAATCTCATTTTGTCTTTTACATTGTTCTTTTTCTATTTCAGATCAATTTTCTATGTGAAAATGTACTTTTTTTTCTTTTCTGGAAATATATTTGGAAAATAAGAAAGGTTCTAAAAATAAAGTAAAAAATAAAAAACATAAAAAATATAATTATTCCAAAAAGAAAGAAAAAATAAATAATGTTGGTAAAATGACAGGTAATAAAAAAAAACTAAAAAAATTAGTCTGCTTTTGCAAGTTTAACTGAAATTTATAAAAATTACACTATGCGAATAATGTTATTTTAATGTAATTATAATTGAATGTCTTAAAAAAATTGGGCGAAAATTTGGGGAACCGGACATTACTTTAAACCTGGAATTATTGCCAAGATCGTCTTTGTTTGCTTGCTATCTCGGCGAAAAAAATTCAACCCGGAAGGGGGGGGGGAAAGAATCACATTGAACAGGTACTAAATCCTTTGATATCAGCCGTGCATTTTTTCTCTAAATAAAAATTATCTGCTTAAATTTACGCATTCTAAAGTAGCATTTTATTTTATTATAAAAAAAAAAAATAGTACTAAAAGTTTCCGCAGACTTGTCATTAAAAGTTTTGTTCTTTTTTTCGAAAAAACGCGGTTGTAATTGGGCTTAGTGTAGCAGATTTCCCAGGGTTACATTTTTTGCACTACTTCCAGCCACCACACATAAGTCCTCTCTATTTCTCCATTTTACTTTATGGCTATTTTTCCTTTACTTTGCACCATGGCCAACAATATCTATAAGGCTTATTTATTTGAGATTAATGTATGAAGTCTCCCGCCAGAGGACTTGGCCCAAGTTACTCTGACCAATCGTGCAAATTCTAAACCAAAACAATGACCATGTGCTCAGAACAGAAATCAGCTCATACAATGCTGAAATAATTTGGGTATGGTTTGTGCCACGTGATCCAATGAAGTGATTCAGGGTTTGAAGCTGAATCCAGCTTCACTTTTTCGTCGATTTTTAGCGAAATGCGCAGGCCGTTATATCTAGTTGGTAATGCATTGTACAGGAATGGAGTACTCCAGTTGCCAACTCCAGTAAAATTAAATTAAAAACTACAAAAATATTAATATATTAAAAACAAATTAAGATACGGTTTTCAAACAAATTGCATTTAGAAGCACATATTTTTCCCAACACAACGGTGTAAAGATTGAAAATGTGCGATGTCTAGGAGTTAAAAAATTTGCAGTAATGAAAATTGCAAAAGTGAAATTTCATCAGAAAGTGTTGCTATTCGAAAAATGACGTATGCGTTACGCACAGATACGTTTGGCCTTTATAATATAGACAAGGTAGAACCCGTCAAATTTTGACGAAAGAAAATGTTTCAGGAAGAACTGTTTCATTAACTTATAATAAACTTACAAAATTAGTTATAGTAAAAAAATGTATTTTATATTGGTACGTCTAACTCTTAAACAAACGATCTTTATCGTCAAATTAACAAAATACTATTTCTATAAAACGCAGTTGTAGAAATTGTTAAAATTAAACTTTAATCGTATATGTAAGCAGTAAAAAATAATAAAGATATGTTATTATGATAAAGTTATCAATTAAGGTTCTTATGCTAGTATTCCAAAATGATAAAAAGCAAAATATATTCAACTTTGACTCAATTATAGATTTTTTTTTCCCCGTGAAATCTAAACCCGGCATCTTTTCACCATATCAAAATTTACAAATGTACATTTCACATCTGTATTCACGTTTAAAAAAAATTGGCATTTTAATTTGATAATTTTGATTGAAAACTTGAAGTCTCAATGCTATTAGCTGAAATTGATATTAAACTGTTGATATTCTTTTACGTGTAAATAAAATTTTGTAAATGAAGTCAAAATTCACCGGGTTTTATAACAGAAGGTATTTAAATTTCTATTTTTTCCCTTTTAATGAGAAAATGGCTACATAAAGATACAGTAATAATTTTTCCCTTTTTTCTTTTGCTTGAAATAGAAATTGAGTACTCTTGTTGCCACGATTAGAATAGACGTATTAAAAACTACAAAAAAATTAATATTTCAAAAACAAATTGAGATACAGCTTTCAAACAAATTTCAATTATAAGTACATTTTTTATCCTACACGACAGTGTAAAAATTGAAAATGCGCGACATTAAGAAGTTAAAGAACTTTTAGTAGCAAAAATTGCAATACCGAAATTCATTTAAAATTTGAAAGTGTTGCCATGCGCAAAATGACGTATGCGTTCGCACACATACGTTTGGCCTTTATAATATAGACTAGCAGGCTAACAAGCAAGGTCTCCATACGGGCATAATCAGAAAAATCTGAAAAAATTACAGAATGTTCTTCTCATATAGTTATATATGTTTATAAAAAAATTTCGGCGGAACCTCCTTATAACGTCCGTAAAAAAATAATAAAAATTTCGTTTATTTGGCGATTTATCTCCGGTTGGCGAAAAAACGAAATTTTGAAAAATACGCTTTTACGCTTCGAATACTTTTTAAAGAAAAAAACTTTTCTATGTTCAATTTATTTAAATAAGTTTAGTTTATATAATTTTAGTTTTGCATTTTTACTTTACTTTAAGTGTAATTTTGTCATATACGTTTATATGTTCTTATAACAAAATGAAATTAATATATTTTATCATTTAAAACACAATTTAAATTGATTAAAATTGTTCCAAATTGAAAAATACACTGTTAAAAATCTGCTGCATTTTGTTGCAACGCACTCCCTTGCTTGTATAGAAAACGGTTACTTGGCCGTGAAATGGAGCTTTCTCATTGGTTGGGATAGAGATATTATATACAAGCTGTGGAGTGCGTTGCAACAAAATGCAGCAGATTTTTAACAGTGTATGACACGGTCAATTCACCATGCTATGGAGCATTCTCATTGGTCAGAAGAGAGATTTTCTATAAAAGTAGTGGAGTGACGTTGCAGTAAATGCTGTAGATTTTTAAGAGTGAAGTCAATTAAAATCAATTTTCAGATTCGTTAAAATCGTCTGCTTTTGTCGAGGAAATGCACTGCTCGCCAAATCCCGCGTCGCTTTCAGCTTTTGACGCCAATTATTCCAAACTATTTTATTTTTTTACATATCTAATAATATAATTCCGCCGCTAATTTTAACTGATCCTTTATTACCTACATGAGTAATTTAATTCGTATTTTTTTCAAAAAATTCTGAGTATGCCCCCAATGGAGACCTTCCTTGTAAGCCCGCTGCGCTGGTCTATTTTTCAAAACAAAACATGAATCAAACAAAATATTGAATATGATTGTGTTTTTTAAAGCAACTTCACCTCGAATGCTCTTTCACATTTCTGAAAATCATACAAAACGCCATTGTATTTCAAGATCTAAAATTAACGATTATAAATGCACCAAAAATGCATTAAAAGTTAGCAAACAGCTGTTTCGAATCTACTGTCGAGATTCTTCATTAGTGCAAAACTCAGCGAGCTAGAAAAAACAAAACTGAGCCAAAAATAAAAACAACAACAATGGAATCAATACCCGTTGAAGCCAAAATCTATTAAAATAGTAATAAAATATTATGTTGTTATATCAGCTTATGCATACGATAAAATTCGGGCTTTTAAGAAAAAATATTTCAGTTGACCATTTATTGTAGAGTTTGATAAATAAATGGGGCAATTATGAAAAGAGCAATTTAAATATTGTCTATTCACCATACTTCTAAAATAGCGAGCATTATGATCGCAGAGATTGACCATTGAATTTAAATAATTTTCAAGTGATTCATTTTCATTTGATAGTTTTTGAACTCTAAACCTCTCAACTTGAGGATATGGGTATCTGTGGAAACCTTAATACATCCTCTATCAATATTACATTATATTTCGCAACGTACATCTGCTCTTGACAAATCTATTACAGTGTTCCGTTTTTGGAATGCAGCAGAATAAATAAAGTTAAATAAAGTTTTCCTTGGAAAAATAAGGTGAATGTTTTTTGAATGTGTGAAATTCATTTTTTGATACAGATGTGATATACGCATCACGTTGGCGTGATTGAAACAAAATGAACATTTTATGCCTCTTATGGTAATCCAGTTCTGTTTTTAATTTATTAATGAACTATTTATTTACTTTCATTTGCATTTTAAAATGATACAAAATGTTATGCTCTATACATAGAAAGGTAAAATAGAAATTAGAAATGTATCTGTCATTTGAAAACGAAGTTTCCGTTAAAGTGGCGCCAGAAATCTATCACCCCAACGTGGTGCACATATGACATTTGTGCCTTTTTCTTACAACATGGGTGTGTGCATTTGCACCTAAATATAGTTATTTAGCTCTATTTTTGTAATATTAACTGGAGTTTGTACAATGTACGGTACTACTTGATTATTCTGTCGAGAAAAAAATTAATAGCAGATTATAGGAATAAATGTCAATAATCGATGATCATAAGTATGATAGCAATTGATATTACACGTGATACACGTATTTTTTTACGTCATAAGTGCTTTTTAATTCGACTTTTAATTTGTATTTTTTATTTATGTTTATTGTTCTTTCCTTATTTAAAATGAATTTATGGAAATTTGAATAGTTTGGCGAAACTGGCCGACGTGTTAATCAAGTAGCATTCAATTTACATTTGAAAATATCATATTTCACAAAAAACTCCGGCACAAACCCGGATTTGCAAGATTTCCTTCCAATACCAATGCGGCAAAATCCTCGTTTTAGAATAGCGGAGAAATGTGCATTTTTCAAAATTATTTTCATTATTTTAATACGAAAATAATAATAAATAAAAAAAGTTACTATAGCACAAAACAATTTATAGAATTTCTAAAAAGAAATTGAAAGTAAATAAACAATTTATCAATACAGAAACAACTATTGCTGGGTTACCATATCATGCAAAATAACACCGTTTTGGCGATAGTCAGATACCTCAGTGTGTATATAATATCTGTGGCAAACATGTTTGGAAAAAACAATAATCGTTATTTATACAGCATGTTTAAATACTGTAGTATAGTGAAAAAATATATATATACATGACATATACGCACCACATTGGCGCGTTTTTTTTTTTTTTTTTTTTCTTCTAAAGCCGATTCGGAGAAAATTTTGTTTTCAAATACCAGTTACATAGATAGTTTACAATTATTTTCTGTTATTTTAAATAGAAAATAACAATACATTTTGAAAAGTTTAGTTAATAATTATAATTTATTTATATCTTTTATATCTTTTAAAAAATAAAATAAAATAAAAATTTATTAATAAATAAACAACAGCCAGGTTACCAAGTGAGGCATAAAATCGCCATTTTATTGCAGTCGCGCAAATGTGGCGCATATATCACAAATGTGCCTAGATTAAAACAGTTTATATAATTGGAAAAAAAAGAAAAAAATTGTAAATAGACAATTTATTAATAAATAGACAATAACATCCGGGTTGCCATATCAAGCGAAATAATGACACTTTGGCGTCAGTTAATTACCCAGATGTATATATGGTATTGGCGTAAGAGATAAATCGCACCAATGTAGTGCGTATGAGATATCCGTGCCAAAAAAAAAAAAATTTAAAAGTTGCAGTTAAATTTTTTACAATATCTATGTATATGGAAAGACATTTACCCTAAAATTTAAATATTATTCATTTTTATGGTATTAACTGCTATATATGTATTTAAGTTAAATGTAAATTTTTTTCCTAAAAAATGCTCTCACTCATTAAAAGAGAGAGAGAGAGAGAATAGTTCTTGCAAACATCGCTCCGTCTTCTGCTTTTTTTGGTTTAGAATAGCATTGATTGGCGACAAAAGTAGATTGAAACACCCAATTGGAGAAACAACATACAAATAACAATTAGAGCCTTTTTTTAAAAAAATTAATTTTGTGAGTTTCTTCTGTAAAACACATAACGGGAAAATTAGATTTAAAAATATTTTTAGAAAAAGAAATTAAAAAAAAATACTTATGTTTTACCTAATGAAATTTTTGAGATGTTGTTTTCTTTTATTCTGGCTCGAAAGAAATAAATAGCCAAATATTGTGTCACTTCAAAACTTTCTTTCACATTGAATTACTTCTTAAATATTATAAATATTCTTTTTTTTTCGTTAAAGATAAATTTTTTCCTTTCATAATATTATTTTGCATTAAACGGATTTTTTTCTTTTTATCATTGTTCATTTTAAATCAATGAATTAACAGGTTTTTTTTTTCGAAATGTTTATATTATTTTTTATTAGAAAAAGCATTTCCTTTCTTTTTTGAAATATAATTATCGCCAAAAAATTAGTTGTTGCAACCCTTCCGTCAAAAATAACCGAAAAATACGAAATTTAGTACGAAAAATCAGAGTTATCCCTGTATATTTGTATCATAAACCTCCGCAAAAATATTTCCTATCGAGTGATATAATCTGCAAAAAGATCCATCGGGTAGTTTTTGAAAACCCTCGTTTGGAAGTTTCAGAACTTCTGCTTTATAATATATATATATATATATATATATATATATATATATATATATATGATATTCTATGATTCACAAAAATCGAGCAATACGGCACATTATCCTCCTCAGTCCTGAGACCAACTTTGAGTCGTAATTTTTTTAAATTTCTTGTTAAATAGGTTTGAAATACTCTGAAAAACAAAGAAAAAATGCTGAAAAAAAATTATTATTCTTTTTAATTAGAAAATTAGTGTCGCCTACAGGCGACATCCGGTCATAGTCAAGTACGATATGTTAAATACGAAGTATAAATTTATGTATACATTTATATTTATTTTACGATCAAATAGCATTTTAATATTATAGTACACATTTACAATAATACACAACATATTTTTAAGATTAAAAAATTAATTCATCGTAGAGAAACAACATTTATTATAGTTTGAAAATTAAATTGTAATTATCTAATTTTTTAGAAATAACTGAAATTTAAATTTAAAAAAATACAATTATTGCAGATACTTTCGTAAATATCAGTAAGAATTTTTAAATTATTTTTTAAAATATTATTTTTCGTGAAATAATTTGAAACATTGTCTGTCTTCTTGCAGACAAAAAAAAACTTTACATGCAGTGCATCGAATCCTTGCAGAATTGGATTTTCAACCAGGCATCCTACATCGGTTTTTTGTGGATGGTTTGGGTATCTCAGGAAGATGTGAAACCTTCCTTTTTTGCAAAGGAGTGGATGGCAAGGACATTTTTTGGTTATATCTGTTTTTCTGTGGTGTTGATGGCTCACTAGGAGTATACTCTGAGCCACTGCATTCCTCTGTGTCATACAAAAGATATTCTTGTAGATGAACTCTGAATGCAAGATAGTCTAATATTTCTTTCTTTGCTCTATTGAATAACGTTTGGTGAACTCTATATTCTATCCAATTGGCAGCTATGGCAAAATCAAAAAAATGCATGGTGATTCTTATGGTCCATTTTTTGTCCTTGCATGTATCCTATAATAGCTTAGACTCGGTCAAAGAAATCAACACTTCCCATAAATTCATTGTACTTTTTTTACAATGGATAGACGATTCACTGACATATATTCTTTATCATTTTTCGACCATCGCTTACATATATCTTCAGGATGCTTACCGTCAGCTGATGAGGCAAATATAACTGGTTTGCCATTCAACTGGTTTGCCACTATCAAACCCTTTTAGGATACAAATTTGTCCATCATTACGAATTTTTTGGTCAACTGAACCCCGTCCAAGCTTTTTCATCTCAGATTCGGATTTAAAATTTACATTTGGGGATATGTTACTCTTTCGTAGAGTACCTGTTCCCTGACATTCAGCTTTATAATGGAGGATGTATGATAAAGGAATTGATGTAAAATATCTCTCCATATACAAGGTGCAGACTGGAGGTAAGTTCTCTGTAAGTTTAAGCACTACTTTTTTACCAGTATCTAAATATTTTCCATCATACTCAGATATATCTGTATTTATTTTATCTCCCGAACCTTGATATATAAAAAAGTCTAATGGAAGACCATCTGGAGCTGTGGCTATAAAGACCTTCAATCCAAAGGGATTTGATTTTCTTTTGATGAAGGTCTTCCTGGCGCATGACCATAAAAAGGAATAATTTGTTCATCTATAGCTACGGCTGAGGATTTTTTATTCGACAAACATCCTGATAAAACAGTTTGTAGAATAGGTCTGACTTTCCAAAAATTTTTCTTCAGCCTTTTCTTCATCGTTTACTGTGAGATCGTCTCTAAGTTTTAAATTGTTTCGTATTAAAAAGTATCTATCACGCGACATGTTATCTGCTATGACTGGAACGCGGGTTTCTTTTGACCAGTACATTCGTATTCTAGGATATTTTAGGTAGGACATTATAATTGTAACAGTAATAAATTTTTTCATCTTAGATTCTATAAGGAAAAGGCTTTTTCCACTGTCTACTAAATACTTTCGATTTGTAAATTCAATCATATATTAATTAACTCAATATTTATTAGCTCATAATTTATATATATAATATTTATTAGCTCATTCGGTATATACTTATGAAAATAGTTCACGGGGGATAAATCTACACTGTTTTTGTTACTTTCTACATAGGGTGGAGCAGGGGGCAGAGGAATAAATTAATCATTTACACTTTTCCAATAAGATCTTCTGGAACCTTCTGAGACTTTAGCCGCAGAGGAAGCTGTATGAATTATTGAAGGGGAGATCGAAGAGACTGGTATAAGTTTCCTTGGACTGATTGTTTTCCCCCGAGTGCTTATTGAAGCTGTCTCAATTGATTTGTGAAGTTTTGGAAATTCCGTGGACCCGTTTGCAGCTCCTTCTTCAGATGAGGATTCAGATTGTTCATTTACAGGACAAAATAGAGGATCTTTTGCATTATCTTCGTCATTCGAGATATCCAGATCTGATGTCTCATCGTTCCAAATTTCTTCAAACCATCTCTTAAAATTAGGATTATCTGAAAAAAGTATATATTTGTGTATTTATTTATTTATACAATTTGAAATCTGTTACTAAAATGCATACAATTAAACATGAATAATTTTATGATTTAATTTTTATCTTTTGTATTTTTTTTTAATTTGCACACTGTAATGCTTGTGCATATATTTACACAGATACTCACAAACGCACACATAAACATATATACATATTATTAAACATTGTTATAAATACATCTGTAATAAACTGTATAAAATTTTTACAACAAAAAAATTAATTTAACAGTTTTTAGAGTTTTTTTAGATAATTGCTTTTTATGTTTCACCTTAAAATTATAATCAATTTTTAAATTCCACATTATCAAGGTTTCTAAAAATTCATAGACCCCAAATAAAATTCAGTTTATCTCAAAATAAGAAATAAAATTCCATGTTTAATTTGAAACTGTTCTCACACTATAAAATAAAGAAAATAATTAGCTGTATACTTGAAGTCATAATATATCGTAAGATGGAGTTACTTTGTGACACCCCATCTAGTTTGCGCATTTCATGCTAGAGTTTCGGAAAAAAAATCTTTAGACTATGAAGCACTCTGTAATGGGAGGTTTCAATGCTGTTTGCTTTCCTACCACACAGTACAGAGCGGGATGTTCAAAATACAAAAACTAGACCATGTGCCACAATTTTACTCCACATGTCACAAAGTAACCGCATATTACAATAAATAAATCTTTATAAAAATACTGAATTTAAGTTCAGAAAAAAAGTTCTAGCAACAACTTCAGAAAATGCAGTTTTGTTCGACTATGACCGGATGTCTCCTACAGGAGACACTAAAATGACCTTGCTTTTTTTAACGCTTAGAATACCTAAACCTCAACACAAATGATATAACTAAAAAGAACGATCTTTATATTATAAAATCCTAGGTTGAATAAATTTTAACAAAATTATTAATAACAGATAAAATAACTTACCTGTACGCATGTGAGTAATTTTTCTTCTTTTTGGCGAAGCCATTTTTGCATGCCGCTAAATGAACGAAAAAATTTATTTTGGTAACAAAAAGTCATTCGGCAATATGCTGCAATCTATTTAAAACAATGGGAACCAATTTTTGTAAGTCTGAGATAGAAATCTTGAATGAGGTAAAAGTTTTTGTAAGTACTGTTTAGTGTCTCCTCCAGGCGACATCAGGACTGAAGAGGTTAAATAAATTCTGAATGAGAGAACTTGCAACCTGCATGCGTTTGAGATAAAAAAAATTAATTAAAAAATTAATCGGAAAACAAGAAGTTTTGAACATTTATTTCCTCAGTAAGACCATATGTTCCCATTTCAGTACATATAACTTCTGGAAATTCTGTTCAAAATGCCTACTTTGAGACCTTTTTTTAAAATATTTTCTGCCTTTATTGAAAATATGCCTTTTTATCGATCTATACAGTACATAATATAATTTCTAAATTAGAGAACATTCTAATTGGTTTCGAGAACAAAAGTTGCGTTTGAGATCAAAAAAGAATTTAAAAATGATTCGGAATACACAATTTGGTTGGTTGGTTGATTGGGGTTTAATGGCGCAAAGTCCCTACACAATTTGGATTCCATAACAATCTTAATATGATAATTTTTTTCTTCAACTATGCATTTTTAGTATGTTTTTCGGTAAGAATTGATAGACTAGTTTGGCATAGGAAAAACTAGTTTATCCGACGGTTGTTAGGATAAACCGGTTTGGCCTAGGAAAAACTAGTTTATCCAACGGGCGTTAGGATAGACCGGTTTGGCCTAGGAAAAACTAGTTTATCCGATGGGCGTTAGGATAGACCTGTTTGGCCTAAAATCGGGTTTGGCCTGTAACATATATATATGTATATACATATAACATATATATATATAAACTATCGAATTGGGCATTTTGAGTCGATTCTTTAGGGGGGGAGGAGGAGGATAGAATGTTTAATATAAAAATCTACCTCGGCCTTTAGACCGATCCGTGTCACATTTTTACTTTTATGCTGCAAACGACTATTGTGTGATACAAATATTTCCGACTATGGTACACAGAGTACGCCACACTCGTCATTATTTTCAAATCATCCGGGTCTTTAAGAAATATAGACTCTTCTAATTAACGATAATATTTTTCTTTTCAAAAATCATTATTAATATTGCTTTTATCCTTCCGTTAATAGGTATCTCCAGCCTCCTCAACAACTTTGATGAATGCAGCAAATCGAAATTTGTGTAAACGAAAAAATGCATTTTCCCCAAAAACTTTGTGATCTTGGGATAATCACCGTAAATTTCCTGAGAAGTATAATTAGCGTCTATTACCCCTAATTTTTTCATAATTTTTAGTTGAAATTTCAGTTCCCTAGAAACATTTTCGTAGCTTTACAGATTTCGTTTTTCAGTGTATTGTACACATTACTAAACAAGCGAACTAAAATATATTATCTAACATACATCGTCAAACAGTCAAGCATTTTGGAATAATTTTAGAAGAACTGTCTTTATATTAACAAACAATGCTAGATATCAATGTTGTTGCATCTACGAAATAATCTGCTTAATTATTTGTTCAAATCGCTGTTCCGTGTTTGTTTACAAGGGAAAAAAATCTCATTATATGTCAGGGTGGTCAGTAGTCAGGGAAAAAAATAGTCAAAAAAGTTGCTATATACATACATTTTGTTAAAAAGAAATTTAATCCCTTTATATTACTGAAAGTATTTTTATAAGAAACAAGTTGGAAATTGCACGTGAACGTAGCAAATGAGGTACGTTCGTACGATAACGAAGTTTTAAAAATATTCAGATCTTGCTGATATAGTAGAGCGTACTTCGGATACAGTATAGTAGTCGAGTGTTTGTGTTTCTGTAAATATGCAGGAAGTAATTTTTATTACACCTCAGAAACCGATATCTTATTCATAAAATGTGAAATAGTTGAATATAATTAAAACACGCCCCAAACAATGTTTCCCCATATAGCATTATGCAGGGGAATACTTTTGTGTGGCCCTGTAATTTAATAATAAAAATTCTTTGCATCACAGATTGTACAGAATGCATATTTTAGTATATATTTCATAGATTCATGCCAATTCTATTATGTTCGAGTGAGTGTAACATCATAAAAATGCATTTGAATCTTTTTTCCCATTGACCGTAATGTAATGGAATACCTTTGATTGTCCCTGTAAATGATCTATGCATCCGACTTTCATAACATTTGAAATGACTCGATAAAATTACGTAATAATTATATGTTTTAACTTTCAAACGATTAAAATACATTTGAATTTTTTTTCCCATTGACCGTAATGTAACGGAATTCTTTTGATTGTCCCTGTGATTGATGTATCCATCCGATTTTCAAAACATTTGAAATTACTCGACAAAATTACGGAATAATTATATGTTTTAAATTTCAAACGATTAAAATGCATTTGAATTTTTTTCCCCATTGACTGTAATGTAACGGAATCCTTTTGATTGTCCCTGTAATTGATCTATCCATTCGATTTTCATAAAATTTGAAATGACTCGACAAAATTATGTTATAATTATGTATTTTAAATTTCAAACGATTCGGTTGGGTAGTTTTTGCGTTGTTATATGCGGACGGACAGACAGACGGACAGACAGACAGATAGACAGACGGACGGACTGAGCGACAACAATAGTTGCTACGTATTTACATAATTACGAACGCACCTAAAAATTGGTAGGTACCTCTCTCTTTTTTTTTTTTACTGAGTTTTAACCTAACCACTCGCTATCCTTATTTTAATAACAGTTAGTTGCTATAATTCACTTTGGAACGCAATAAAAATACATTTTGTAGATTGATATAATTTTCTAGTACAGTGTACATATAAAATTTTAGTAAGCATAACAGATTTCGGTAAATTTAGATTACTAAGGTTACAGATTTTTTTACAGTGAATATTTGGCTATCAGAAATTCCACTATTTAGTTATCGCACTTTGTGAATAGAAATTTTTGACTAATTTTAATGTGAATTAATTACAAAATTCTGCATTATAACTTTAGGATTAAAGTTCAGAAAAAAATATTAACACAAAGAAAATTAGTTCGAAGTGGTGCATGAGTGGAAAATCATGAAAAACTTTATAAGGAAAATGTTCAGAGAATCAAACGCGGCTTGAGGAATTTTTATTTTTATTTTTTTAATGCTCACCAATTTCTGTTCATTTTATCTATCAAAACAGATGAATGATAAAAAAAATATATATAATATTTAAAATAATTCTTTTTTTTCCTCCTTCAACGAGAAAATCTTCTTGTCACAATAATGAAGGTCGTTTTATTAAAAGATAAATGAAATTATTAGAAAATGATAACTATATGCTGTAGATTTAAACAAAGATTTCCAATTTTCTACAAATGATGCACGTCTTAAAGTATATTAATTTCCTGTTTTGTAACAATCTTCCATTATGAGTCTCTGAAAATCATATCATGCAATAGAAATGACATCGTTATCAGAAAAATTCGATGTTTGTCAAAAAGAGGAAAAACTGCTAAATTGATTTCTCTTAGAATAACAATACATGTTGATTACATCAACTTATGAAAGTCATTCAAAGGGTCAGTGTAAGGGGATCCAGGACACATTTTAAAACAGTCTTAATTTATTGAGTTTTTTTTTTTAACTATTTGGAAAATAGTTGTTGTCCTCGGTAGAGAATTGGGAAATCTGAAGTATATCTGAATCTTTTTATTGGTTGAATTCCGCAACTTATTTAATTTTATTCGCTTTCTGATAGGCCCATGTTTAATGTTCCAAAAGTGAACACTTCTTTAGCCACGATTACAAAAAAATTAAATAAAAATTTAAAAAATAATAATAATTTGAAAACAAATTGTGATAATGATTTCAAACAAATTTCATTTTATAGTGCATCTTCTTCTTTGCGCAACGGTGTAAAAATTTAAAATTTGCGATGTTTAAAATTTTAAACTTTGCAGTTCCGAAAATTGTAAAACTGAAATTTCATTTATAATTTATTTCTGATTGGTCCAGGAATATTGATATTTAATTTTTGTTGCATGTAATATGAGGCTTTCAGAAGTCAGTCTGATTAATTCCATCAAATAAAAATGCACATTTTAAAAAGTAAAATTGTAAAGCTATAAACTACTGTTTATTATCATTGTTCTAAGGAGTATTAATGTTTAATGCATGGCGTACGTAATATATGACTCATTATGATCATCAGAAAAATTATGCTTATTATTATCATTAATTTACAGAATTTATTTTAAATCTTTAAAATTTTGGATCTTTGAAAGTGTCATTTTACAAAAAGTCGTTGTAATTTGCTAAATTACCGTTTCTTTTTTTTGGTTAACATTATCATGTGTAAACAAAATCACATGACAGAATTTCTCATAATTATTACTTACCCATCATACGTAGTATAGGGTAAGTCTTGCAATCGTTTTGAAAATCGAAAAATTTTTTTTTGACGGATTTACACGTTTCAGATACTGGAGATTCCGAAAAACATATTTTTAGAAAAAAAAAATTTTGCCGTCCGTCCGTCTGTGTGTCTGTGTGTCTGTCTGTCTGTCTGTCTGTCTGTCTGTAACCGCTCTATCTTCCGAACAAATTGAGATAGAGACTTGAAATTTTGTATGTACTTAGTATGTAAAAATGGGACGAAGCCTATTTAATATCAGTAACCTCGATTATCCGGAACTATTTTTTCCGGACTCTCGAAAAATTCGTTCCGATGAAAGGTATATAAAAATTTTCGATTTTTTTTATTTTAAGGACTGGACGTAAAAGGCAATAAAATAACACAAATTTTGCATAAAAAACGAGGTCGATCGGATTATTAGTTGCCGAGATATATGCAATCATGTTTTTCAAATTCTTCGATTTTTCATGACCCTGTATTTCATTCAAATTTCAATTCACAGGTATATTTTTATTGGAAATGAGACGCTTAATCCAACACAATAATTTTTTAGTTAATATGATTATTATTTTTTGAGTTATAAGGATGTTTCTTTTACGCAATCCGATACTACTCGAGTATTTTGGCGTTTTATATAATTAGTCAAAATTGGCTCATCAGCAATTCATTAATGGAGCATTATTGTAAGTTAAGATTATTTATTTATGCGTTTAAATTTTATTTTGGAGTTTCCATAGACACGCGTTTTATTTTCATATTTTATATTATGATGGGTAAATATTACGGTGGCCCCCCAACGACTAGTTTTTCAATTTAAAATTTATTTTAAAAATAGGGTAATTTAAAATCGTTATAACTCAAAATATTATTCGTAGAATTTCAATTCTTTGCATTTAACTAAACAGAAATATCTAAATTTTAATTTTGATTCAGCATTTTAAAAAATATTTTTAAAAAAGGCTATTTAAAGTAATATATTGAAAAAAAAGATGTAACTCATATTAAAAAATCATATTTTCAAAAATACACAGTTCTTTTTATTTTGCTGAATCAAAATTCAAGTAAAATAATGAAAAAATCCATGTTCCAAGTTTTAATAATTTATATTTAATGGGTTATTGAGCTATATAATTTAAATGCAAGAAAGTGTGAATAAATCCATCATGAAAAAAATGCATTTTCAAAACAAGTCACTTCATGATAACCATTGCTTGAAGGCTATATTTTGAAGATAATCCAAAACGAGAAAATTAATATATCCTCTTCTAATTAAGTTAGAAACATGATATAAATGTCATTTTAAACACAAAAGACAGAGAAAGTTTTAGTGAAATAAAAGTTTTGTTAGAAAATTTCAAGATTTTTGTCTCCCGGAGCCACTTAACATACACAGTGTTCACGATGATACACTATATGGCCAAAGGAGACCAGGCACTTGCAATTTTTGACTTTTTGTTAAATATCTAAAAGTAGTCAGATCTGGCAATCCCAAAACATTCTTCTGTCTTATGCATATTAATATTTGCTCAAAAATGCAGCATAGCAGCTCTACTGGTTAGGTTATTTAAACCAAAATATATTGTCAGCAACAACTTATGTCCACTTATAACTAAATCTGAAGTTTGATGAAAATCCGTGCATTAGTTTTTTAGATAGAGCTATTGCAAAATCTTATATAAAATCTGAATAACAGCGCCACCTGTTGGGTGATGTACACCAAAAACTAATCAGGATTAATTTTGTATGGGATACTAACTGAAACTGAAGTTTGATGAAAATCCATGCATTAGTTCTTGAGATAGAGCTATTGCGATAATTACGAATAATGCACTATAGTAGTGTCACCTGTTGAGCAATTTGAAGCAAAAGGCTATCAATGCCATATCAAGTACTAACAAAGTCGAAAGTTTTACTAAAATCCATGCCCTGGTTCATGAGATATGGCTATAGTAAAAATTGTGAACAATGCAGCATAACAGCGCAACCTATTGAGCGATATACACAAAAAGCTAATCAGATTTAGTTTATATCAAGGTCTAACATAATCTGAAGTTTTGTAAAATTTTGTGCATCAGCTAATGAGATAGAGCGCCCACAGAAGTTACGATTGGTGAATATCTTGAAAAAATTGTGTTCTGATTGTAAAGAATGTTTCATTTTACATTTTTCTTCTTTTAGATTGCAGAGAACTCGTCTTTTGGCTTACAATCCTTTATTTTAATGATTTTTGGAATTAAATTTTTGAAAGCGATGGAGCAGTAGGCGAGATCAGTATTAAAAGAATATTGCCCAGTTAAACTGATTGCTTCGCATTCACAGGCTTTTTACACTAATTGTGAATTACAGCCTTATTTTTTTAAAGAATAACACCCTCGAAAAATAAAGTAAAAAATGATTACTTTTCCCATTTTTTTCAATTATATTTAACCATTGAACCCCCAAAACTAATCACAGATGCGGTTTATAAAATTGTCCAAAAATTAATCGTTATCCAAAATTTGAAGCAAATGAAGTAATTCTGCTGAAAAAAACCATTCATCTGATTTAAGGATAGTAATCCCCATTCCTCCTTTTATACTTAATCATTAAACACTCAAAACTATTCAGGGATTCATATTATAAAAAAAAACTATATTCAAAATCTAAGGCAAATGGGATAAATCTGCATAAAAACTCATTTATCTAATTTAATTAAGGCGATAAATCGCCCACCACCCCATTATACTTAACAAATAAATAAATAAATAAATAAATAAATAAATAAGCGCCCGATCAAAATGAATTCATGTCCAAAATTTTAAGCAAATTGGATAATTCTGTAATATAACCAATTTATGTAATTTAAGGAAGGAAATAAATTGTACGTTTCCTATTTATATTTAATCAAAGAACCGTCAAAATTAATCAGTGGAGCGCTTCATCAGAATGAACAAATTCAAGATTTGCAGCAAATCGGTTAATTCTGCATGAAAAACCCATTTTCCAAAATTAGGCAAGAGCCCCCCGTTCTTCCCTTTGTTCTTAACCAATTAACCCCAAAAATTAATTAGGGAAGCGTCTTACCAGAAAAAATCTATTTCTAAAATTTGAAGCAAATCAGTAAACTCTACGTATAAAAATAGTTACGTAAATTATGGGGCGTTAACCCTACTCCCCCTCCCTTTAGACTTAAACAATGAACACCCACAACTAATTATGGTGGCGCCTAATCATGGTGGCGCCTATATCTAAAATTTGAATAAAATATGATAATGGTGCAGGGAAATCCATGTATTTGAATTAAGGGAAGGAACGAATCAGCTTCTCGTTCTTCCTCCCCCTTATTCTTTTCCAATTACCTCCCAAAATTAATCAGAAAAGCTCCTCATAAGAATAAACCTATATTGAAAGTTTGATTCAAATCGAGTATTTCTATCAAGAATTATTGCGTTACGTACTTACGTACATATACGGATACAAAACCCAAGGACACATTAGTATTCAGGCTTTGGTAGCCTGATGAGATAAAAACACGGGAAATTACATTATTTCTATCAAGAGCTTTCGCGTTACGTACATACGTAGGGACACACATGCGTAAATACATGCGTGCATACAGAGCCTGCGAGTCCATTATTTATCAGGCTTTGACGCCAGTGAGCTAATAACACTTAAAATTACATCGTCGTAGGATAAACTAGATCAGCCTAGGACAATCTAGAATGTTGGCGCTGAGGCGGTCATTGAATTCAATAAAATCACGCCAAATTGAATTGGCCTAGGACAAACTAGATTGGCCAAGGATAAACTAGTTCAGACCAATAAACAACAGGCTAAACTAATTTATCCTACAAGAACTAGGCCATACTAGTTTGGCCTAGAAAATACTAGTTTATCCGATGGGCGTTAGGATAAGCCGGTTTGGCCTAGGAAAGACTGGTATATCCGATGGGCGTAAGGATAGACCTGTTTGGCCTAGGAAAAATTTTAATTTATCCGATGGGCGTTAGGATAAACTAGTTTGGACTAGGCCAATCTAGTTTGGTCTAAAATCGGGTTTGGCCTGTATCATATATATATGAATGAAATTTTAATTTTGATATTTAAAAAAACCTTTGAAAATGCAAAATTTCTTTCGCTGACAGTAACATTCGAAATTTTTTCCGAGCAGTTTTATATTTTCCTCAACGCTGAAAACTGGAATTTTAAATTAAAAGTAGATAAATCGTGATAAAATAAACACTGCGAAATGATTTACTTCATTAAAAATATTGTAATTGCACAGAAAACTTAAATCAACGGTTTCAATCCTCTTTCGGGACCATCACCAGGATTTCAACTAAAAATGATCACAATGCTTCTCGACTTGCTATATTGCCAGTAATTCAAACTATCAACAACAATGAAAGCAGTTAATTGAAGGGTGCTGCTTTATTGGTTTTCAATTATTTTATATTGTAATAACACACATTATATTATAATAATGTGTGTTTTAATTTTACATCTATAAACACATGTTTAAGGCCAAGTACAATAGAATTTTTATATTAACGTTGATCATAAATTATATATCCTCTTTCATTAGATAGTCAATAATATATTTAAAATTCTGAATCTATACAGAATAAATGTTTCGAAGTTACTGAATTGTCCAATTAGTCCAAACTCATAACGACTTCATAATGAACCAATATTTATTTTTTATTTGAACTAAAATTATTCATTTCTGTTTCTCTTATGACAAAAAGTAAAAAAAGAAAAAAAAGCAGCTTAATGCAGTGTATAATATTACAACAACGATGTAGAATGCGGCATCGGGTTGAGTTACCCGATGTTACTCTATGCGGCCTGCATTTCAGGTCGCGATCACATATGTTTCGATTTCGGTTTAACCCTCTTAGCGTCTTGCTAAAGGGTAAAATTATAATGTTGTTTTCTCTGCACTTTGTTTTAACCTTCCCACTGCCGCGACTGAATATATCCGTTCACTAGGCTGCATGTTTCACTGCAGTTGAAGCGTTAATTAAATTAGTAATAAATCGAATAAAGAATACTGCCCAGTTAAACTGATGGCATTGAGCTCACAGGCTACAAATACTAATTGTACATTAAAGCCTTATATTTTCAAGGGTTAATTCCGTTCGAAAAAAAATTAAGAAGGGGAAACAGCTCTCCCCTTTCCTCATTTTTTATACTTAATCATTGAATCTCCTATACTATCAAAGACATGCTTTATCATATAAAAAATATTTATCCAAAATTCAGAGCAAATGAGATAATTCTTAATAAAAACCCATTTAGCATTTATATAATTTAAAAGGAGTTATTCCCCTCTTTTATACTTCACCATTAAACTTCCAAAACTATTCAGAGATTTGAACGAAATCTGAAAATTCTGCTTGAAAAACCCATTTATATAAATTAAGGGGGGGGGGACATTAGAACCCCTGTTCCCCTTATTTATACTTATTCAATGAACACCTAATAACAGTCACGGAATCGCCTCATCAGAATGATCCTAATCTAAATTTTGAACGAAAATTAATTCTGCATGAAAATCCCATTTATATCAACTAACGGGGGGGGGGGGCATTAGAGCCCCTGTTCCCCCTATTTATACTTATTCAATGAACACCTAATAACAGTCACGGAATCGCCTCATCAGAATGATCCTAATCTAAATTTTGAACGAAAACTTAATTCTGCATGAAAATCCCATTTATATCAACTAACGGGGGGGGGGCTTAGAGCCCCTGTTCCCCCTATTTATACTTATTCAATGAACACCTAATAACAGTCACGGAATCGCCTCATCAGAATGATCCTAATCTAAATTTTGAACGAAAATTTAATTCTGCATGAAAATCCCATTTATATCAGCTAAGGGAAGGGCCATGAGCCCCCCGTTCCCCCTCTTATACATATCGAATCAACTCCAAAAACTAACCAGGGAAGCGCCTTGTCAGGATATACCTACATACAAAATTTCAAGTGGATCGGATATTTTTATGATGAGTTATCGCGTTACGCACGAACGTACGAACGTACGAACGTACATACAGAACGGACTGGCACATAAGCTCTCAGGCTATGATAGCCTGTGAGCTAAAAATGTAATCCACTTTTAAGAAATTAAATTATGATTGATACTTTTAAGGCTTATAAGCATATACATTACAAAAAAATTATACCATGATAGAAAATCCCTCTTTTATTAACATTTAAAGTAAATTGCAAAGAAAAAAACATTACAATTTTACCCTTTTGCACGGTGGTCAGGTGATTAAAGGCTACGAAAATGCGGTTCTTTCAACATTATCATAGAAGGCGGCAGCCTTCAAGTGACGCAGCTTTAAACCTTCCATCGTCAAAACCTACCATCGTCATAAGGGTAGATGCGGAACTTCATATATACAGCTAACTCAACATCAAAGGAAATCGGAAAAGCCGCCTTCTAATAACTCAGCCAATATTGGTCAGAATGGTCCAATTTTTAGCTCACAGGCTATCATAGCCTGAGAGCTTATGTGCCCGTCCGTTCTGTATGTATGTTCGTATGTACGTAAAGCGATAACTCATGATTAAAATATCCGATCCACTTGAAATTTTGTATGTAGGTATATCCTGACAAGGCGCTTCACTGATTAGTTTTTGGAGTTCATTCGATATGTATAAGAGGGGGAACGGGGGGCTCATGCCCCCCGTTAGTTGATATAGATGGGATTTTCATGCAGAATTAAGTTTTCAAAATTTAGATTAGGATCATTCTGATGAGGCGATTCCGTGACTGTTATTAGGTGTTCATTGATTAAGTATAAATAGGGGGAACAGGGGTTCTAATGCCCCCTCCCGTTAGTTGATATAAATGGGACTTTCATGCAGAATTAAGTTTTCAAAATTTAGATTAGGATCATTCTGATGAGGCGATTCCGTGACTGTTATTAGGTGTTCATTGAATAAGTATAAATAGGGGGAACAGGGGTTCTAATGCCCCCCCCCCCGTTAGTTGATATAAATGGGATTTTCATGCAGAATGAAGTTTTCGTTCAAAATTTAGATTAGGATCATTCTGATGAGGCGATTCAGTGACTGTTATTAGTTGTTCATTGAATAAGTATAAATAGGGGGAACAGGGGTTCTAATGCCCCCCCCCCCGTTAGTTGATATAAATGGGATTTTCATGCAGAATTAAGTTTTCGTTCAAAATTTAGATTAGGATCATTCTGATGAGGCGATTCCGTGACTGTTATTAGGTGTTCATTGAATAAGTATAAATAGGGGGAACAGGGGTTCTAATGCCCCCCCCCCCGTTAGTTGATATAAATGGGATTTTCATGCAGAATTAAGTTTTCGTTCAAAATTTAGATTAGGATCATTCTGATGAGGCGATTCCGTGACTGTTATTAGGTGTTCATTGAATAAGTATAAATAGGGGGAACAGGGGCTCTAATGCCCCCCCCCCGTTAGTTGATATAAATGGGATTTTCATGCAGAATTAAGTTTTCGTTCAAAATTTAGATTAGGATCATTCTGATGAGGCGATTCCGTGACTGTTATTAGGTGTTCATTGAATAAGTATAAATAGGGGGAACAGGGGCTCTAATGCCCCCCCCCCGTTAGTTGATATAAATGGGATTTTCATGCAGAATTAATTTTCGTTCAAAATTTAGATTAGGATCATTCTGATGAGGCGATTCCGTGACTGTTATTAGGTGTTCATTGAATAAGTATAAATAAGGGGAACAGGGGTTCTAATGTCCCCCCCCCCTTAATTTATATAAATGGGTTTTTCAAGCAGAATTTTCAGATTTCGTTCAAATCTCTGAATAGTTTTGGAAGTTTAATGGTTAAGTATAAAAGAGGGGGATAACTCTTTTTAAATTATATAAATGCTAAATGGGTTTTTATTAAGAATTATCCAATTTGCTCTGAATTTTGGATATAGATTTTTTATATGATAAAGCATGTCTTTGATAGTATAGGAGGTTCAATGATTAAGTATAAAAAAAGAGAAAAGGGGAGAGCTGTTTCCCCTTCTTAATTTTTTTTTCGAACGGAATTAACCCTTGAAAATATAAAGCTTTAATGTGCAATTAGTATTTGTAGCCTGTGAGCTCAATGCCTTCAGTTTAACTGGGCAGTATTCTTTTTTTTATTTTAATATAGTCTTATATTCCCAGTCTAATCCTATCCTATATTTTTTACATTTCTACGTGCCGTATATTTTTAGATCTCGATAACCATTTTTAAACTGAAAACGATGGTGTTTGTTCCTGATAATGAGATCTAGAAAACGGGCTGGGAGATTTTATTAAAACTTATATATAATATGAATCTCTTTAAGATAGAGGGAATAAGACTTGCCTTGTTTCTAGGAAAACTCTTGTTTGTTATATATTGGTCTTGGAAAATTGGACTATATTAGCTCGCGGATTACATGTTATTCTATGGGTTAGCAGACGAAGACACTGCAAAAAGGCAAATGTAGTAATGGTCACAGTTAAAACACCCGCATCGAAGCAATAAATGTTTTTTAAACTACAAAACATCTTATCATGTGCTTTAAAACGTTCAATAAATATATACTAAATCAAATTTCTATTTATTTTGCCTTTATTTTTCGTAAGAAGAAAATATTACGTTTCTTACATTGGATATTTTTGCATTTTGTGGAAAAAATATTTTGAATCCTTTTTTAAAATAGGAAAATATTTTTTAATTATACATATTCAATATACTTTCGACTTATGATTTTTTTTTTCAAGTTTTCAAACAAAAATTATTTTAAATTATTTGTTGTTGGAAAGTCATGTATTCATACGCCTAGGGGCGCCACTTGTCTAGTTTTGTTTTGAATCCGAACCCGAACGCGGCAAGTTACACGGAGCATTTTTCATTCAGGTAGTAATATTCTTACATAATGTCCATTAAATTGATATAGAAAATGCACGAATTAAAAAATATAAACCAGACAAGATAGAATCATTAAGTGTAATTTTCAGGTTTTAATAATCCACATGTTGTTTCTTGTTACGCCAATTGAATCTCGCAATGTCAATATACAACGAATAAGCTCTGCAATAAAGTTAACCGGAGAATCTTGCAATGGATTATTAATTAATACAGAATGTGTAACTTTGCAATAAAGTTATTTGCTTGTATTTTTGAAGACTTATGGATTACAGTGTGGAGGCAGGATATATTCAAAATTTTACGAGAATGCCAGTTAAAAATCTGGACTGCATTTTGTTTTGTTTTGTTTTTTGTCAGTAATTTTGGGTGAAATGCAGTTTACTCTCCTTCGCCAAGGAACTTTTTATGTGTATTGTTTGATAAACAATTTTACCTCTATATATTTTTTGTTTATTTTTTTAATTTTTTTGCTGCTTGAGCAAATAGGTTTGCAATAATCATAATTAATAAACGGAAACTTACTGGCTTGCTTAAAGTATTGTTTTTAAATACAGGGTACAAAATACATGAATTTTCTTTATTATTTTATTAAAATTTGTCATTTCATGAAAATAAAATTATTGCATATCTTTTATCTTTGAGTTTAAGTGTTAAAACACTTTTCAATGTTTGCATTTTAACATATTTTGCAGATAATACACTTTGTGAATTTCACAGAGTTGACTGTATTATACTCTATTATAAGCATTCATTATGATTTCTAGTACATTATTACATTCAAATTACTCTTTTTAAAAATGTAAACAAAAGATGAGCACATTATATTTGCGCAATGTCTGGTCCAAAGTTACACACACTTGGTGGACTTTACAATTTCTATATATTGCTTGTTTTAAACTTAAGTGAAATGTTGGCTAAAACATTTTCAGTTTCATAGATTATTTCAATTTGAAATATTTTCGTAATCGCTACTACTGTTATTCCGTCGACCAGTTTTGCCAAATTATACATAATCACATTTTTTTTTTATTTTAAATAATGAAAAAACAAATAATTAGTAAAATATTAATAAAAAGTCGAAATAAAAATCAATGACATTTTAAATATACAAATTGTATTTAATGTCATTGAATGTGACATTCACAATCATCCATTATTGGAATTTAATCTTATAGTTTGGCGATAATTTTTTGGTCGACGGGATAACCTAGTAGTACCTAGTAATCTATAAAGCTAACAAGTAACATTTATACAACATTTCATTAACTCGATTCCTCTTAAGTAAATTTGAATAAGCGACGGCAAAAATCCGTTGCAAGATTCTCTGGTTAACTTTATTGCAGACTTTATTCATTGTATATTAAGACATTGCAAGATTGAATTGGCATAACAAGAAACATCCATGTGGATTATTAAAACCATGAAAATTACGTAATGATTCTATCATGTCTGTTTGATGGTTTTCAATTTGTGCATTTTCTTTATCAATTCTATTCTAAATAAATTCTACCTGAATGAAAAATGCTAATAATGCGTTCTGATTCAAAACAAAACTAGACAAGTGGCGCCTTCTTAATATGGAATATAATATAGAATGTATGAAAACTTATGAATTAGAGGGGGGAGGCAGGGTATATTCAAAATTTTATGAGAATGCCAGGTAAAAATCCTGTATTGTACTTTTTTTTGGTTTGTTGTCAAAAACTTTTTTCTCATGTCTATGAATAAATTGCTCCTTGCACCAACATAAGATTTTGTTGTCAGTGGCACAGCCAAGGGGGTATTTTTGTGAACTACATCCATGAATCGCTAAAAAAAAAAGCAAATTGCATAAAAAATGGGAATTACGTCCACAAATTGCTTAATGTGAATTACGTCCATGAATCATGTAAAAAAGCGAGAATTATATTCATAAATTGTATGAAAAATGCAAATTACGTCTATGAATCGTGTAGTAAAACATAAATTATGTTCATAAATCGCTCAAAAAACACGAATTTTGGCAGCAAAAAGCTGAAACGGAAATTACCTATATAAAACGCATAAAAATAGCGACTTGCATTCATGAATTGCATAAAAAATGTGAATTACGTTCATGAATCACTCAAAAAACGCAAATTACATCCATGAATTGCATAAAAACGTGAATTACGTTCATAAATCACTCCAAAAATGCGAATCACTTCCATGAATTGTGCAAAAAACACGAATAACGTTCAGAAATTGCAAAAAATGCGAATTACGTCCAAGAATTGGTAAGAAAAAGTGAATTACATTCATAAATCCTATAAAAACACAAATAATGTCAATAAATCGATCAAAAAACGCAAATTTCGTCGATAAAAAGCTCAAAAGATGCATATTATGCCTATGAATCACATAAGTATAGCAAATTACGTCCATAAATCATGTAAAATGTAAAATACATTCATTAATCGCATAAAAATTGCGAATTATGTCCATGAATCGCTCTAAAAAAGCAAATTGCATGAAAAACATGAATTGGGTCCACAAATCGCTCAAAACGTGAATTACGTCCATGAATTGTTTAAAAAAGTGAGAATTACGTTCAGAAATTGTATGAAAACACAAATTATGTCCATGAATCGTGTAGTAAAATGGGAATTATGTTCATAAATTGTTCAAAAAACACAAATTTTGGCAGCAGAAAGCTGAAACGTAAATTAAGTTCATAAATCACTCAAAAAATGCGAATCACTTCCATGAATCGTGCAAAAAAATACTAATAACATTTATAAATTACAAAAAATGCGAATTAGGTCCAGCAATTGGTAAAAAAAGCGAATTACATTCATAAATCCTATAAAAACACAAATAACGTCAATAAATCGATCAAAGAACGCAAATTTCGTCGATAGAAAGCTCAAAAAATGCAAATTATGTCTACGAATTGCATTAAATATAGCAAATTACATCCATAAATCATGTAAAATGTAAATTACATTCATTAATCGCATAAAAATTGCGAATTATGTCCATGAATAGCTCAAAAAAAGCGAATTGCATAAAAAAACATGAATTGGGTCCACAAATCGCTCAAAACGTGAATTACGTCCATGAATTGTTTAAAAAAGTAAGAATTACGTTCAGAAATTATATGAAAAAGACAAATTATGTCTATGAATCGTGTAGTAAAATGGGAATTATGTTCATAAATTGCTCAAAAAACACGAATTTTGGCAGCAGAAAGCTGAAACGCAAATTACGTCTATAAATCGCATAAAAATAGCAAATAGTGTTTTGCATTCATGAATTGCATAAAAAACGCGAATTACATTCATGAATCGCTCAAAAAACACATTACGTCCATGAAAACATGAATTACATTCATAAATCACTCAAAAAATGCGAATCACTTCCATGAATCGTGCAAAAAAACACTAAGGACGTTCATAAATTACAAAAAATGCGAATTACGTCCAAGAATTGGTGAAAAAAAGCAAATTACATTCATAAATCCTATAAAAACACAAATAACGTCAATAAATCGATCAAAAAAAGCTAATTTCGTCGATAGAAAGCTCAAAAGATGCAAATTATGTCTATGAATCGCATAAGTATAACAAATTATGTCCATAAATCATGTAAAATGTAAATTACATTCATTAAATGCATAAAAATCGCAAATTATGTCCATGAATCGCTCAAAAAAAGCAAATTGCATAAAAAACATGAATTGGGTCCACAAATCGCTCGAAACGTGAATTACGTCCATGAATTGTTTAAAAAAGTGAGAATTACGTTCAGAAATTGTATGAAAAACACAAATTATGTCTATGAATCGTGTAGTAAAATGGGAATTATGTTCATAAATCGCTCAAAAGACACGAATTTTGGCAGCAGAAAGCTAAAATGCAAATTACGTCTATAAATCGCATAAAAATAGGGAATAGCATTTTGCATTCATGATTTGCATAAAAAACACGAATTACATTTATGAATCGCTCAAAAAATGCAAATTATGTCCATGAATTGCATAAAAATATGAATTATGTTCATAAATCACTCAAAAAATGCGAATCACTTCCATGAATCATGCAAAAAAACACGAATAACATTCATAAATTGCAAAAAATGCGAATTACGTCCAAGAGTTGTGTAAAAAAAGCAAATTACATTCATAAATCCTATAAAAACACAAATAACGTCAATAAATTGATCAAAAAACACAAATTTCGTCGACAGAAAGCTGAAAAAACGTAAATTATGTCTATGAATTGCATAAAAATAACAAATTATGTCCATAAATCATGTAAAATGTAAATTACATTCATTAATCGCATAAAAATTGCGAATTATGTTTATAAATTGCTCAAAAATGCAAATTACATTCATAAATCGCATAAAAAACACGAATGATGACCATGAATTGCGCAAAAAATGCGAATTACACCCAACATTAAATTAATTTGCAAAAAGTTTTTGGTTTTATACAAGTCTGCCAACAAGAACCTACAAGTTATCCTAAAACCCATTCTAAACCAACAAAAATTTAATGGAAAGATAAATTTGTCCAAGAAAGACAAAATAATTTCCATTGACATACATTGACCAGAATCGAAAAATTCCTATTGAAATCTATCCTATACACTCCAAAACCAGAAAGAAAAAAATCCCTCCAAGAGTAACTCAATCTATCTGCTGCAAAAAAAAATACATTGAAATGCAACTGAACAAGAACCTGAAAATTACATTTGAAATCAAACCGAAACCAGATTCAACCCCCCCCCCCCAAAAAAAAAAAAAAAAAAAAAAATCCAACCATATCTTGATTTGGGAAAGAAAACTTAATTTCCATAGATACGCGTGGTCAGAAGTCTGGAAATTCCAATTAGTCTATGGGTTAGCAAACCTTAATTCGATCTGAAAAAAAAAAAAAAAAATTCTGACAATACACACTGACAAGCAGAGTTGTATAATATAGACGCACGCCATGTGCAGAAAATTTTATGAAGAAACAATTTTTATTTATTTATTTCGACAAAGAATTGCGTAAAAAAAAAAGTGTATCTCAACAAAGAATCATGTAAAAAAACCCCAACATTTCGACAAAATACCACGCGAAAAACGTGAATTTCGTCCAAAGACCGCAATAAAAACATTAATTCAATCCATGAATCGCATAAAAAATACGAATTCCATGCATGAATCGCATAAAAAATGTGAATTACATGCATGACTAGCATAAAAAATGTGAACTACATCCATGAATCGCTAAAAAAAAAGCAAATTGCATAAAAAATAGGAATTACGTCCACAAATTGTTTAAAATGTGAATTACGTCCATGAATCATGTAAAAAAGCGAGAATTATATTCATAAATTGTATGAAAAACGCAAATTACGTCTATGAATCGTATAGTAAAACATGAATTATGTTCATAAATCGCTCAAAAAACACGAATTTTGGCGGCAGAAATCTGAAACGGAAATTACCTCTATAAAACGCATAAAAATACCGAATTGGATTCATGAATTGCATAAAAAATGTGAATTACGTTCATGAATCGCTCAAAAAAAGCAAATTACATCCATGAATTGCGTAAAAACGTGAATTACGTTTATAAATCACTCAAAAAATGCGAATCACTTCCATGAATTGTGCAAAAAAACATGAATAACGTTCATAAATTGCAAAAAATGCGAATTACGTCCAAGAATTGGTAAAAAAAGCGAATTACATTCATAAATCCTATAAAAACACAAATAACGTCAATAAATTGATCAAAAAACACAAATTTCGTCGACAGAAAGCTGAAAAAACATAAATTATGTCTATGAATTGCATAAAAATAACAAATTATGTCCATAAATCATGTAAAATGTAAATTACATTCATTAATCACATAAAAATTGCGAATTATGTCCATAAATTGCTCAAAAATGCAAATTAAATTCATAAATCGCATAAAAAACATGAATGATGACCATGAATTGCGCAAAAAATACGAATTACACCCAACATTAAATTAATTTGCAGAAAGTTTTTGGTTTTATACAAGTCTGCCAACAAGAACCTACAAGTTATCCTGAAACCCATTCTAAACCAACAAAAATTTAATGGAAAGATAAATTTGTCCAAGAAAGACAAAATAATTTCCATTGACATACATTGACCAGAATCGAAAAAATTCCTATTGAAATCTATCCTATACAATCCAAAACCAGAAAGAAAAAAATCCCTCCAAGAGTAACTCAATCTATCTGCTGCAAAATAAAATACATTGAAATGCAACTGAACAAGAACCTGAAAATTACATTTGAAGTCAAACCGAAAGCAGATTCAACCCCCCCCCCCCCAAAAAAAAAAAAAAATTATCCAACCATATCTCGATTTGGGAAAGAAAACTTAATTTCCATAGATATGCGTGATCAGAAATCTGGAAATTCCAATTAGTCTATCTTAAACCTAATCTGAACCTGAAAAAGGAAATTCCATACAACCGGAGCCCAGTATCTATACAGGACAAAATATTTTCCATTAAAGCGCAACCTGACCAGAACTTGAAAATTCCATTTGAATTGAACCTGATTGAAACCTGAAAAAAATTTCCATCGAACCTTAACCTAATCCGGAAAAGAGAAAATTATTTCTGCCGATACACACTGACAAGAGTCTGAAAGTTAACATGAAACCTAATCCAAACCCGAAAAGGAAAAAACAATGGAAACACAAGTCTGTCCAAGAAAGACCAAATAATTTCTGTCCACATACACTGACAAGAATTTCAATTGAAATCTATCCTAAACCCAGTTCAAGCACTACCCCCCCCCCCAAAAAAAAAAAAAATCCAATTGTAACCCAATTTATCTGCGACAAACTAATATACTTGAAATGCAACTCAACAAGAACCTGAAAATTCCATTTGAAGTCAATCCGAAACCAGATTCAATCCCCCCCCCCCCCAAAAAAAAAAAATATTTAATCAAATCGAGATTTTAGAAAAAAAGAACAATTTATGTCGATATGTATTGACCAGATCATGGAAATTCCAATAGAAGTCTATCTCAAACCCGATCAGAATAACCTGAAACCCAATCTAATCCCCCCCCCCCCAAAAAAAAAAGTAAAATAAAAAAATTAGGAAATAAAAATCTGTTCAAGAAAGACAAAGTAATTTTTGTCCCCATCCACTGACCAGAATTGAAAACTAGTACTTCAAATGCAACTCGGCAAGAACCTGAAAATTCCAATTCAAGTCAAACTGAATCGAGATTCAAACCCGAAAAAAAAAAAAAAAAACAATTATCTAACCAAATCAAGATTTTTAGAAAAAAAAATTATGTAAATACGTACAGACTAGAGCATGGAAATTTTAATAAAATCTTAAACCCGATACAAACTCCTCCCCCTCCCTTACATAACTAACAAGAAGCCTTGATGACCCCACAAAACATAACTAACAAGAACGAAGAGTCATGCATACTGCATCGATTATGATGCATTTTCTGACTCATTCTGAATATTGTAAACTTATTGTCATTCATGTACAATAATTTTACCATTCTGTGCAAAAAAACAAAGCATAATTAACGAGAGTAAAAAATTTTCCTTTAACATGTTTATGTACAGTAGACTCCCTCAAATCCGCACAGCTTGGGACCAGAGGTTGTGCGGATTTTAGAATTTTGTGGATTTCTGGTCATTGCTTTGTTTACGTTTTTTAAACAGTAATTTGAGTGCAATTAATAGTGCATTCAGGACTATAATGAATACTTACAATATAATAAAATGTTAAAATAAGTAATAAATTAAAATAATAAAAATTTAGATAATTTTCAAAATGATTAAAATAATAAAAGCAAAGATCAAGTTAATGATCAATAGTGTATGATTAAATATTCATTATAAAAATTAAATATATTTTTCCAAAATTATTCAACAAAACTTGCCTCATAAAAGTACATTACTAATTCACATCAAAATCATAAAATAAGGATTTTTTTTAAAGTTTAGCCAGGCTTAGTAACCAAAAAATCTTGATTAATGCATAAATATATTTGGTAAGAAAATTGTGATTACCAGTGATATCAGCAATATCTTGATTTTTTTTTTTTAATTTTTCTTCCTTCATGGAAAAAAAAAAAAAAAAAAAAAAAAAAAAAAAAAAAAAACATGAATAGAGTATTATTGAGAAAATTAAAAATTAAAAAATATATGGAATTGATACAAAATTTAAAAAATCACATTTTGTCCAAATATCCAATCTGAAAGTTTCATTGTTTACATCCATAAAGTATGTGCGGATTTTAGAGAGTTGCGGATTTCTGGTTTGCGGATTTGAGGGAGTCTACTGTACTTTCCATTTTATTCTGAATGCTTTAAACCTATCAGTTTCATCTTTGTACAGTAATCTTCCCATCCAAATCTCTCTCCCCCCCCTGTTAGTTTATATATGTTTTGTGCAAACAGCAAAACATAAATAAACTAACAAGAATGAAAAGTTACACATACAGTATAGATTATGAAACATTTTCAAACACATTTTCATTATTGTAAGCCTATCATTTTAATCCATTTGCAGTAATTTTACCACTCTATATAAAGAACAAATCACAATTAACAAGAAAGAAAAACCTGTGTGCACCATAGATTATTAAACACTTTCCAGCATATTCTGAATATTGTAACGGATATAGTCTTAATCAATCTGCAATATTACCAACCTATACAAAGGTTGAAACATAATTAACAAGAATCATGCACGCAGCATAGATTATGAAATACTTTCCAGCACATTCTGAATATTGTATTCCTGATCATTTTAATCCATCTGCAGTATATGTATCATCATGTGTAAAGAATAAACATAGTTAACTAGAATGAGAAATGATACATACAGCATAGATTATGAAATCCTTTCTTAGAAATACAGTGCTGAATGTACATTACTTTCTTATCTTATACTATCCTATACTACTTTACTACAGAGTTGTTTTTAACGAAATCAAGTAGCACAGCATATATTAATAATAAAATATGAAATATCTTTTTTTAAGTGGGTGGGGGAGGGGTAATTAAAGGTGCTCAGAAATCATGAAAATGAATTCTTTGCATTAGTCTTTAATTTTTTGTTTTTATCTTTTTATTATTAACCTAAAAAAAGCACTGATATCAGTACAAAAAACCTTGAACGGGTTAAAAGCTTGTGACGCAGCACTTTATCTTATATATCTAAGAATTTTAAATTTGGGACTTAAAACTAATGATATCAAAATTTATGTGACGCTATGCTATTAATTAATATATACATATATTAAAATTTATTCATTAAGATTTTATCAATTACATCTTTCATAAATTCAAAATATGAATCTTAAAAGATATGATATCAAAATTTAAGTGACGCCTTGACGAGGCTTTAAACAATGTTTTAAAATTCCATTTATTTATTTATTGTCTAAATACATTTTCACATCTAAACAATACTTTTCATTTTCCAATACACTGTTAAATACATCACTTTCACTGAATATATATAATGCACTGAAATGTATTTATTTGAATAAATAGATTTATCTTTTGGGCTACGCTATCCAAAATCAAAAATAATATTTGATTACATATTTTTTGCGTCATTGTATCTATTTGCATCTATTTAACTTACTTTGGATACAATGACGCAAAAAATATTTATTCAAATGTTATTTTTGATTTTGGATAGCGTAGCCCAAAAGATAAATCTATTTATTCAAATAAATACATTTCAGTGCATTATATATATTCAGTGAAAGTGATGTATTTAACAGTGTATTGGAAAATGAAAAGTATTGTTTAGATATGAAAATGTATTTAGACAATAAATAAATAAATGGAATTTTAAAACATTGTTTAAAGCCTCGTCAAGGCGTCACTTAAATTTTGATATCATATCTTTTAGGATTCATATTTTGAATTTATGAAAGATGTAATTGATAAAATCTTAATGAATAAATTTTAATATATGTATATATTAATTAATAGCATAGCGTCACATAAACTTTGATATCATTAGTTTTAAGTCCCAAATTTAAAATTCTTAGATATATAAGATAAAGTGCTGCGTCACAAGCTTTTAACCCGTTCAGGGTTTTTTGTACTGATTGTATATACATATATATACATAGCTTAATTACAAATATGGATGTAGTTCTTGAGGGTATTAATCATTCTCCAATGTACTGAAAATTCATTAAATCTATAGAATTTTATTATTTTAAATGTTGATTATATTGCAGTGAAAATGAATGTAATATTGCATACCAAACACTTAGAGAGTTAAATATTGATTCATTAGGTTAGGTCTCAGTTTTACCCGATTAAAAAAATTCAAAATATGTTTTAGTGAAACAAATATATATTTGAATATTAATGATAATGTATCTATACAGTAAAAAATGACAGATGTTTCTTAATCTACGAAAAGGTATAATAACCAGAAGCACACATATACACGTAACATCCTATTTCGAGTCACCCACAATTCCAAAATATGTTCTTTTATCTCTAACAAACACAGAAAAATACTTATTTTTGAAATTTAAAGAAGAATTTATAAGGTAAAGAAGCGCTTTTTTGGATCCAAAAAGTGTTCTTTTATCTTTAGAAATCACAGAAAAATATTTGTTTTTGAAATTTAAAGAAGAATTCATAAGCTAAGGGAATGCTTTTGGAAATCTTCTGTGATTTGGAAAAGGTTATTGTATATTTTCATTTTTGATTATAGTTCATTTATATATATTAAGAAACATCTGTCATTTTTTTACAGTGCAGGCAGCTTTAAAAATTTCTAGTCATTTAGACATTGTCAACATTTGGATAATACCACACTGTTGGTACAGTTTGAAAAAAAAGTATTTCGTTATACACAGTTTAAAAAAAAACTGTTACATTAGTAATATAAATTTACCGAAATCTGCTATGGTTACTAAAATTTTATAGGTACACTGTACAAAAAAATGATGTCAATCTACAAAACATGTAAGCAAAAGTAGAGACGGCTGTAATTTTGCCAATTTTACTAAAATTTTACCTGTAATCCTCGTTATCGTTACTTAAAAGTTCTGCAAATCCGATTTTACAAAAATATTCTTTACCAACCTTAAAAATCTTTTGAATCATATTACAAATCTGTATCTGTTACAGAAATTTTTATTGTTTTCATTGCATAAAAAGTTCTTGGAATATAATTCTACAGTACTAGAAATTTCTTTGTAATTTTCCAATTTTTTTACAGTTTATAACGTGAGGATCAAACATATTAGATCCAGAAACATTATTTAATAAGATGTAACACATTGCTGCGTTTTACTAATTTCAACTTTTCGTTTACTAAAAATACTTTCCGGTTTTTATTTGAGCTGTGCATTATACTTTGGAATATACGGTAATTAAAAAAAATAAAGAAAATTTAAAAACTTCTTAAATTTAATTAAAATATTTTTCATTAAAAATATTTAAGAGACTCAATCCACTTTTCTTTCTTTGTGTGCTTATTTTTATAAACGATGATAAAATTAATGTTAGAAGTAGCAGAATATTTTTTTAAATAATAGTATGAAAATAGTATATATTTCTTTTAAAACTTCGGTTCATGTTTCAGTACTTTGGAATCGAGTTGAAGTATGTTTCTTTCGGGTCACATTTGGGGGGATGAATTTTTATTCTTTGGGTTCGAGTCGAATATCAATTCAACTGTAATCAGACTTTTACAGTTCTTGTCTATTCATGCAACATGAGTCGTGCAAGACGCTATGACGATACATGTCATTCTTAAAATTTGTTGACATTTAACTTTCTCATAGCCATAAATTTATACAGGGTATCGAGCAAATAAGACCCGATTTCAAAATTAAATTTCTCAAAAATAAAAATCGATAATATTATATGGTAATCGTTTTGTATATTAAGTAAGATGTAAAAATTTTATACACAAGTTTCAACGGTGAGTATTTTAAAACGATTGTGTTCTGATTCCAAAGAATACTTGATTTAACATTTTTCTTGATTTATACTGCTTACAGAGAACGCGTGTTCTGTTGTACAGTGCCATATTTTAATGATTTATCGAACTAAATATTTGGAATTTTCAAATTTCAAAAAAATTAACGCCAAAAATCGTTAAAATATGGCACTGTAATCCAAAAATGTTGTTCACTGCAATCAATCTAATAAATAAGAAAAATGTCAAATCAAATATTCTTTGGAATCAGAACGCAATCTTTTCAAAATATTCACCATTCGAAACTTCTGTATAAGATTTTTACAACTTACTTAATAAATAGGCCATTTACCGCATAATTCTATCGATCTTTGTTTTTGAGAAATTTTATTTTGAAATCGGGGTTTTATTTGCTGGACGCCCTGTATATACATTCACAAAGCTTTAGGTTTCATCACTAAAGAAGAACTATATGATATTTATATAATTCCACAAATATAATGCAGTTAAAACTAGTCGTTGGGGGCCACCGTAATAGTTACCCATCATATATATGCCTATATATTATATGAAAATAATACATTTGAAAACTATTTATAAAATGGATTGCAATTCCAAAACAAAATTTAAACGTGTATGCTGATGAATCTCTTTCGATAAATTATACAACACGCCTAACTACTCAAGTAGTACTGAATTGCGAAAAAGAAACATCCTTATAACTCCAAAAATAATAATCTTATTAACTAACAGTTTATTGCGTCGTATTAAGCGTGTCCTTTCCAATTAAAATATATCTTTGAATTGAAATTTGAATGAAATACAGGGTCATGAAAAATCGAAGAATGTGGAAAACAGGATTACAGATATCTCGGCTCTTAATAATTCGATCAACTTCGTTCTTTATGCAAAATTTGTGTTATTTTATTGCCTTTTACGATCACTCCTTAAAAGAAAAAAATTCGAAAATTTTTATGTACCTTTCATCAGAACGAATTTTTAGAGAGTCCGAAAAAAATAGTTCCGGATAATCGAAGTTACTGATATTAAATAGGCTTCGTCCCATTCTTACATACTAAGTACATACAAAATTTCAAGTCTCTATCTCAATTCGTTCGGGAGATAGAGCGTTTACAGACAGACAGACTGACAGACAGACAGACGGACGGACGGCAAATTTTTTTTTCTAAAAATATGTTTTTCGAAATCTCCAGTGTCGAAAACGTGTAAATGCGTCAAAAATTTTTTTTTCGATTTTCAAAACGATTGCAAGACTTACCCTATACTACGTATGATGGGTAAATAAAATGAGTATGAATAAATACTCTCAAGGATAATATTCATATATATAATTGACATTTTTATATCATTGAAAAAAAAAAAAATTAGCATTTTTTAAATCACATAAAAAAACAACATTGCAATGTTATCTGTCTACTAAGACGCATGTTTTACCACAAACGAAAAATTATTTTCATTTATATAATTCCACAGATATAATGCAGTTTCAAAAGTTGTAATAATTAATGCTTGCAATTTTTCCTATTAATATCAAAATTGCGAGTATTAATTATTACACTTATTTAATCATATGTAATATATGTAATTAAATTTTTTACATCTTATTTTCAAAAATAATATTTTTTAGTATTTTCTAAAAATCACATAGAAAACAACATTATAATTTTATACGTTTAATGGGAACACTGTATTTCATAGCAAAAAAGAATTATTTGAATTAATAATTCCACAGCTGTAATGCAATTTCAAAAAACTGTAGTAAGTAATATTCTCAATATTTATATTTATATATGTGATAGAATTTTACACACTGTTTAAAAAAATAACATTTTATCAGCATTAAAAAAAATTATATAGAAAATAACATTGCAATTTTATCAGTGGCCTAATACATAGGTTTTACCTCAAAATATGAATTATTTCAATTGATATAATACCACAGATATTATTCAGCTTAAGAACTGTAGCAGTTAATGCTCTCAAAAAATTATACCCATATATCATACTAAATTTTTTGTATCATTTTAGAAAAATAATCGTTTTTTAACTTTTTAAAAAAATCACAGAAATATATATATATATATATATATATATATATATATATATATATATATATATGTGACGATTTCAGGAGAACTCGAATTATTTCCACTGGTTAAACAGAAACACGCAGTCATGGCAAGCGAGGGAAAAAAACAAAAATAATAAATAAATGTAGAAGATCCAATAATTAGTCATGGGCTGCTGTAAATTCATTTATTAAATTCGTGATAATGAGGAAGGAAAAGCTCCTTTTTGCAAAAATTCCATCATTATTTCAGCGAGCTGTCCTCATCGAAGAAGCAACCCAAGAAATCTTCAGAAGAATCTTCTTTTCATCTCGAGACTTCCCCCTTTTAAACTAAAAAGAAAGTTCTGGAACATTCTGTAATCTCTAACCATCATTATTTTATGTAAACAGAATTCTTGTCCAGCTACGAGATTATTTTAAACAGACGATAAATTTATTAAAAAAAAAATTATTTAACCAATTTATAATTGACTCAGAATTTTAAATATCTTAGGCAGACGATTTTTATACATGATTAATTTTAAGAGAAAAAGAAAAGAAATGAATTTATTAATATGCAAATTATCGTTGACGGCGGAGAAATAAATAAATAGATAAAATAAAATAATGATATTTTTTAAAAGTATGGGTTTGGAATAAATTTAATAAGACTTTCTTAAAAAGGGTTGATAAAAACATAGAAGAAATCAGTTTTATTTGGAATATTAAGAAATAAAGTTTTAATTAAGAATATTTTTAATTTAGAGCCATCTTTTTAAATTTACGCATACTGGATTAATGTTTTTTAAGGCAAATTAAGAATTTATATCGTCTGCATACAGATTAACAGATTAGATTTAGAAACAAGATTTTAATTTAATAATTTGAAGTAAGTACGGTATCCTATAAGGTCTTGAAGGGTATGAATTTTGAATATAATTATTTTGACAAACTCTAGGTCTTTGAAACTGAGATTGCCTTTGGGGAATCCAATTCCTAGGTGTATTATTGGGCCTAACTGGCTGAATCCAGGGCCTAGTTGGTTGAAAAGGTTGAAAATTTTGTCTAGCTGATGGTTGATTTATTACTTGGTTTGAAACTAGTGGGGTGGAAACTTCCACGAATTGTTTGACAACCCGGTACCATTCTGTGGTACTACTAGGAGGATTTATAATAATACTGTTTTTGAATTCTGGTTTTAAACCATCAGTTAAACCTTGTAATAGTATATTTTCACTAAGATGTAATTTCCTACCAATTTCCACTTTCTTACGAAAATAAGTTTCTAAATTGTCTAAATTATCTAATTTCAGGTTTGAAAAATCAGAAAAACTCGGGATGTCTAATTGAATGAATCATTCTATCAAAATTTTCTTAATTTGTTCATAATCCGTACAATTTAAACAGTCATTGATATAAATTTTTTGCGCTTCCCCTTTCAGATATTGCGCAATAGAATTAAATTTCCATTCTAGATTTTTCTTTTCCTTTTCACATGTTGTATCAAAATAAGTTAACCACGACAAAATGTTCATTCCAGAACTCGGGTCAAACGGTACGAACTTAGGATCTTCCATAATTTTTTGATTCTTACTCATTAGAATAAATGAAGCACTTCTATTTTCTTTATTAAATCCCGATCGTAAAATCATTCGCAATAAATTTCAAAGTTAATAATTTCTATCAATTACATATTTTTTCAAAATTACTATATCAGATCCATAACATACAATAAATAATAGAATAATAAATAAATTAGTAATTTAATAAATTAACTTCAAATTACTCTCATCAATAAAACAATAAATAAATAAATAAATAAATAAATAATAAATACTTTCCATCAATCATAAATAGAATAGAAATAATAATCAAAACATTTAATAAAATAAACTTACAGTTCCCGAAAAATCTTCAATAAAATCCATTCTTTATTAAATTCCTCATCAAATACCTTTCGCATACTCACCACTTTGAAGTTATTAATTTTCAAAAATTTGTCATTATGACCATAAAATAAATAGGCAGGTGGAAATTTGGTGATAGAATGGGGCGTATTGTTGTATTCTTCGATGACTTGGTTTAATAATCTAGTCCAAGGAATTTTAGAAGAAGTGGAATTAACTTTACATTTAAGCCTGGTAACTATAGTCTGATTAACTCGCTCTACTTTTCCATTGGTCTGAGGATGATGTGCAGATGTAAAACGCTGTTGAACATGATGTCATCAGTTACACATAAACAGCAAAAAGGTGGAATATCAGGCCTCAGGAATTCACGAGATATTTAGAAGAAATCTTTCAAACCACTCGGACAGAAAGCTGTTTAACATTAAAATCTCCTCTGTTACATTCACTCGAGGAATCAAAAGGTAATGGCAATTCTTGCTTAATAACACTTTCAATCATGGCGGGAAAAATTTTCGGCGATTCATATTTTTGTCATCACTTCGTTTCAGTAGATTCATTAGATTCATTTACATAGCATTTTACTTCTTCAGTAGATTCATTTCAAAATCCGAAACAGGCACTAGCACAGGCATTACCTATCCTGTCGACTTTTCGATTAGTTGTGACGATTTCAGGAGAACTCGAATTATATCCACTGGTTAAACAGAAACACGCAGTCATGGCAAGCGAGGGAAAAAACAAAAATAATAAATAAATGTAGAAGATCCAATAATTAGTCATGGTCTGCTGTAAATTCATTTATTAAATTCGTGATAATGAGGAAGGAAAAGCTCCTTTTTGCAAAAATTCCATCATTATTTCAGCGAGCTGTCCTCATCGAAGAAGCAACCCAAGAAATCTTCAGAAGAATCTTCTTTTCATCTCGAGACTTCCCCCTTTTAAACTAAAAAGAAAGTTCTGGAACATTCTGTAATCTCTAACCATCATTATTTTATGTAAACAGAATTCTTGTCCAGCTACGAGATTATTTTAAACAGACGATAAATTTATTTAAAAAAAAATTATTTAACCAATTTATAATTGACTCAGAATTTTAAATATCTTAGGCAGACGATTTTTATACATGATTAATTTTAAGAGAAAAAGAAAAGAAATGAATTTATTAATATGCAAATTATCGTTGACGGCGGAAAAATAAATAAATAGATAAAATAAAATAATGATATTTTTTAAAAGTATGGGTTTGGAATAAATTTAATAAGACTTTCTTAAAAAGGGTTGATAAAAACATAGAAGAAATCAGTTTTATTTGGAATATTAAGAAATAAAGTTTTAATTAAGAATATTTTTAATTTAGAGCCATCTTTTTAAATTTACGCATACTGGATTAATGTTTTTTAAGGCAAATTAAGAATTTATATCGTCTGCATACAGATTAACAGATTAGATTTAGAAACAAGATTTTAATTTAATAATTTGAAGTAAGTACGGAACACTATTATAAGAAAATTAAGATAGTATAACGGTTAGTTTTGGCGAAAAAAATTTAAATTTGTAATATATATATATATATATATATATATATATATATATATATATATATATATATATATATATATATATATATATATATATATATATATGTATGTATGTATATATATATATATATATGTATGTATATATATATATATATATATATATATATATGATGTAATTCCAATATATTATTTAGCTTCAAAAACTGTAACAATTAATACTTTCAGAAATTATATTCATATATCATACTAATTTTTATACCATTTTAGAAAAAACCTTTTTTAAAAAATCACAGGAAAAACAACATTACAATTTTAACCGTTGACTAATTCGTAGGTTTCATTGCAAAATAATGAATTGATATAATTCCACAGATATTATTCAGCATTAAAAATGGCAGAAATTAATACTTTCAAGAATTTTATTCATATATCATAACTATATTTTTATCATTTTAGAAAAATAATTTTTTTAGCTTTTTAAAAAATCACAGAAAAAAAAATTATTATTTTATTAGTTGTCTAATGCGTTGGTTTCAACACAAATAAAAATTATTTGTTATAATTCAACAGATATTATTCAGCTTTAAAAACAGTAGCAATTAAGACGGTCGAGAATTATATTCATATATCATACTAAATTTTTTACATCATTCTAGAAAAAGCATAGTTTTTTAGCTTTTTAAAAAATCAAAATAAGTATATATATATATATATATATTACAAAAAATTACAATTTTGTTTCTTTTCTCGACGATCAAAGGCTTTACCTTATTTGGCACCAGATTACTAACAGAAAAATAATTAAATATACTTATCTAAAACTAAATATACCTTAATCTAAAAAATATTTTAGCTTAAAAGAAAAAAAAAATCACAGAAAAATACAACATTAGAATGTTGTCCCTTCCCTCAACGATCAAGGAGCTAGCATTCTTTTGCACTAGATTACTAACAAAAAATAATTAAAATACTTACAATTAAATGACCAGTCCGTAAGTTTTCGAAATCCATTTACCAGATCAAACAGATTTTTCGTACAGCTAGCCGATATGTTTACATGTTCTCTAGCCTCCATTAAGTATGGAAGCAGCTTTTTCACACTTTTCTCGGCTAAGCCTTTTAATTGCATATCCATCTTTACGTATTTTCTATAAATGTTTTCATTGTACTCAGTGTAATCATCTTTAAAAACGTCTTCAGAATTACTCGCTGAAGTATTGTAAATTATCACAATCAGCACGAAAAATGGCAATTTTGTCATATTTAGATCAACTTCATGTACACGATTAAAAGTGAAAGTGGGATTTATGAAAATAGTAAACGATCCACAGTAAATCTGAAGAATAACAAATTGTGATCTGTTGTATTCTGAAGAATGATAATTTGTATTAAAGAGTAACAAATTTTAAGGACGATGAACAAATTGTATTTTGGCTTAATGCAATAAGGAAATATCAAATAAGTCTTTATATCAAGTAAAGGCTCAGCAAAATGTTTTTTCCTGAATGTTTTTGAATAATGTAAAAATATTTTAACAATAAAATGATGGGGTTTTTAAAGTATTATTATTATTATTATTTTAATTAAAAAGGGAATTGTTTCAACTATTTAAGAAAAGGACGTATGATTTTTTTTTTTATCTTGACGCAGTTATCTACTGCATCGAATACTAATTTAAAAATACTTATGATGAAAAGGAAAAAAAATTGTTTTAAATATTAGTAAACATATTATCAAAATTATATCAGTCTCCCCGATCATCATTTCCCATTATGGAAAATAAAATGATGTTATGATTGCTTAAATATGGTTTGTTATCCTCAGTTTTTTATGAAAAACATACCTGTCTCCTTTCGCATATTATAGGAAAGTAAGGATATAAAATATTTGAAAAGCATAAATAAAGATATTATGTATATCTTATTCTTTTATAGTTCTTATCATAATTGAAGGCCAGTTAGATAATCGATAATCGGAAAGATGGCCTTTCAACTGCTGATTTTATCTATGCTATATTGCTAAAATTAATTCATTATTTTCCGAAGAGTTTCTTTCGTGCAATTGCATTACAAAAAGGGCCTTTTTCTGTTCCACTTGTTAATAGCGATTAAAAATAATATATATTGCTTATAAAACTCTATATACTAAGTACCCTAATTTCCTGCGTATAATCCGCGGATCAAACAATCATTTTTCGACCCAGAAATTTTATTAAATAAAAAATAACTTTTCAGATCGCCGTAAATATTTGCCTTCATTTACGAAATAAAATTTCTGGGTCGAAAAAGAATTGTTTGATCCGCGGATTATAGGCAGGAAATTAGGGTATATTAAAATGCTCGCTGATATAATATGTAATATAAATGTAACTGTAACGTCTTCTTTACAAATTTTCATCAAATTTACAATAGATACATATTTAGTGTTTTGGTATTTTTACTGAGACAAATCAATATACTTTGAAAGTAAGGGATTATCTGCTTCTTATGATTGTGATTATGATCTTACAATTATTATGTATTACAATTATGATAAATCAAAATGGAGTAAAGGATGGTTGTCCATGAAAAATTTTATATGAATTATAAATATGATTATGGCCTATATGAACATATTTATATAAAATATGAACATATTTATGATATATGAACATATTTATATAAAAAATACAGTTCATTTTCTGAATAATATTAAGGCTTTCTTTTCTGAGAATGCTATTGCAAAAGATGTTCCCATACAATTACAGGGAATTTTTTTACATATCTAAAATCTGAAGAAGGATTAGTTATAAAAAGCAAAAAAGCATAAACCCATGTTTTGATGGCCATTTTATCTCTGTAAAAATAAATAATGTAAGCAGTATCTCATACTTTTTTGGATATGAAATTAGAGGTTTTTCTATAATTATCAACTCGGTATCCTAATGATGAGAAAGTCAGTCGTCTGATCTGCTGGTTGCGAATTTAACTTCCGGCTGGACAAGGATCATTCACCTTTTCATTCCTTTTAGAGTCGATAAAATGAGTACCAGGCTTCCTTTGAAACCAAACACCAAGAGTCTACGTTGAACCAGTCATTGACTATGTAATGCCTCCGGTTACAGACCCAGTAAACAGTGTTGGATAGTGTACTAGAACATATGACTATAGTTTCAGTATTTTTCCATGTTGATTAATATGTTTTCAAATAAATAAATAAACAAATAAAGCTTTGCAAATATGCTTGGAAATTAATAAAAATATTTTTATCAGATTATTTTCAGAAAAATATAACTTAAGATCGATCTTTACTTGTGACATTAAAGTTTTGTATTATCTGTGCGTTTATTGTTGACATCATCATCATCATACATATATATTTTTTTTTTAACCCTATTACCATTTAAGAAAAAGTAAGTCATGGGAAAAAAATAAACACGCTTACTAACTCCACAACTAATTATAACAGGACACAGTTACTGGAACCAAACGATTGGGAAAAAGGTCTTAAAAAATTACATAAAGTTTGTTTTGGACGACATATAAAAATCAAAACCACATCATTTTTTTAATAGCAACACACAATTTTGACAATATACTTTAAATCGTCTGTTCAAACTATGCTTAGAAACGAAATTCCAAGTCATTTGAATAATAAGGTTTTGAATTATAAACATTCAAATTATAGAGTTTTTTTATGTTAAATTTCATTTTCCTATTCTTATTGATATCTCCTAATATTATAATCCTAGTTTCATAATACTTTGTGTGGTTATAATACTAAAATTCTCAAATGTAAGTACATTAAATTTCTATTTAAGAAAATCTATAATAAGATTTATCAATTATGAAATTAATGGTTGAAAAAATATTAATTGCAATTTTCAATTTTCATGATAACTTTATATTCTGCTTATATTCCGCTTTATGTGAATTCTCAATTTTAAAATTTTATTCCTCGTAGTTTTCGAAATGTAATAAAAATTATATCAAACTGATGGTTTAAATGACCTTATCTATTATGCACCATAAAACGTAATTTCAAATATATATTTATATGGACTCGCAATATTTAAATTCTTTTAAGCGAGTGGAATTATTACTAAGTTCGTTACTAATTTCCTGGGTTTCACCTATGGATGGCGCTAACGACATATGTAGACGACATACATGTCAGAAGTTATGTTTTTTTAATAGCTTGGACATCTGTTAACAATAAACTGTCGTAATAAAAATATATGCCAGAACAGAAAAATATTTTTCTAACAACTAAGACGTCGAGTTTTGCGTCAAAAAGACAGTGTTTGCGGGAAGTTTTGTTTTTCTGATTTAATCTTAAAAAATTGCAGCTGAATGACGTCGTTTGTTCAGGAGGCCTATGGCAAACATGCACCATCGAAAACTACACTTGAATATTTGTTTAAATGTTTTAGAAATGGCAATTTTTGCAGGAAACAAAAAAAAAAAAAAAAAAAAAATGAGGATACCGATCTGGAAGCGTTATTGCACGAAGATGTTAAAAAAAAGAAGAAAATTAACTTGGGAAAGCATTAAACATGACTTGCAAAAGAATTTCCAAATGCTTACATGTCATAGAAAAATTCAAAAAGCGGGAAAATGGGATCCGCATGAGTTGACTGAAAGTCAGATGAAAAGTGGAAGAACCATTATCGAAATTTTGCTTTTTCGGCACCGAGGAAAGTTTCCTGCACCGAATTGTTATTGATGATGAGAAGTAGATACATTTTGAGAATCCCAAATGAAAAAAATCGTGTCTATCACCTGGTGAAGTATCAATATAGAACGGCATAGTCAAATCGCTTTGGAAAGAAGACAATGCCCTGAGTTTAATGGGATCAGAACGAATCGTGTACTATGAGCTGCTGAAACTAGGCGAAACTGACAATAGACATTGCTACCGGCAAAACCTGATTAATTTGAACCGTGCATTGTTCGAACAACGACCATAATGGGACAAAAGACACAAACGAGTCATATTGCAGAACGACAACGTTCCGTGCTATCAAATTAAATCGTGCAGAACACCACCAAAACTCTGAAATAGGATCTTCTATCGCACACGCTATATTTGTCCGATCTGGCCTCTTCCGATTACAACTTGTTCTGTTCGATGGCACATGACTTAGCTGGGATACACTTGGTTACTTTTGAAAAAGTGCAAAATTGATTGGTTAAATTATTTCGATGCAAAGATGCGCCATTTTATTGTCGTAGTATTCATGTTTTGACAGTGAGATGGTAAAAATTTGTAGCTAACGAGGTACGATACTTTCAATAAACCATTTTTTATAGTTCTCTTAAAAGTTTGCATTTTTCATTGATCAAAAAACCCCAGAAACTTAATTGCGTACCTAGTATATAATAATAATAAAAAAAACAAATTGGTTCTATAGCATTTCAACAATCGAGTACAAAACTTCAGTTTGGATACAGTCCCTAAAGCATTCTCATTTTAAATAATTAATTAATCTGAAACTAATGCAACGTTTTTCATGTAAATTTGTATTTAGCATAATTGAAGGATGTAAAATTAGTTACGGTTTCAAAATTAGGTGTTTCTATTAATGGAAAAAAAGAAAAAGTCTTTTTTTATAAATGTAGATGTCTCATTAAACATAGATGCCAATATCTTTTCATTATTCTGGAGCCTTATCCGCCCCACCAGTGGCTGAGATGTTATGCTCTCGAAGCTGATAGACGGGAAGTGCTGGGTTCAATCCCAATCGCGCCCAACGGCCTAACCGTTCGGAGTTTTCATGGTTTTCATCGAATCTTGGGAAACTTTGCGTAAATGCGTGTTAAGTTCTCTCAGAAAGACTCCTACGAAATGCACATTCCCTAGGGCTTATATCCCTCGAATAAATAATAGGCCTTTACAAAATAATATAATCCAAACCGGAGCCAGAAACAAGATAAACATGTTTTTAATCGGAAATTTCACTATTAAAAAATTTCAAATGGAAATCAAAAATATATACACATTTTCATACATATATTTTCCAATTTGTGAATTCAATTGTTATATCAAACCTGGGAATAATTAAGAAATTTTGGCATTTATGGGTAAGCAAATTTCTTATACATTATTTAAAAATAGACTTTATTTCCAATCGTTTGGTAACACTGACTTTCTTTTACAACAAATTGTTGCAGAGTGATTAGAGGTGTTTGCATTTTTTTGTTACACCTTATGTTTATTTAGTAAGGGGTCGTTAGATAATAAACTGTAAAAAAACTGCGCATTTTCTGCATTTATTAATATATGCAAAAATAATTAAATAATAGCAAAATTAATATTAACGTTTTGTACGTTAAATTAATATTAGTAACGTTTAATTAATAATAATTTTTAATTAAACATTTTGTAATAATTTCCATTAAATTTCTGATTAGGATAGATCTTTAACAGAAAATATTATAATTACACTACATATTTAACATATTATGTATAATGTAATAATATGAATATATAGTATGCGTATAATATGTCTATTATATAGTAAAACATATAAAATATATTACAAGAAAATACACATTAGAGAGTTCGAAAATCTGAACTCGATATCATTAAAACATGTGGCAATTGAAAGACTATATTATAAAACTGTAGTGTAATAAAAATCTTTTAAAAATATTAATGTTTGCCTGTGCTTATAGAAAACATCAGAAAAGAAATATTTTTAAATGCTTTTTGCATATTAGCTATTATTACCTAAAGAACAATTTCTTTTATTTCCATGTTTTAGATTAGAAATGTAATTTTGTAGATTGAAAAATATCTAATACTTCACATGCACACATAAATCATAAATAATGAATTGAACTACTATGAATTCCTTCCGTGAAATAATTGTACATTCTATTTTATTGCAATGAACATTTAAAAATATTTGACACGACTCCCAAAGTACTACATGTGAAAGCAGGAAAAATCTTTTTTAAAAGTTCAGATTTCGCCAGTATTTTGAAGGATTCTGTAAGAGATATATATGAGGATTTATTTTAAATTTTCATTCAGAATTTTATTTTATCAAGCCCATGGTGTGCAAATTACTTCCGAAGATTTATCAGATTTTTTAAGAATACTTTATGTAATTTGAAGAATAATGAAAACTGTTTCTCACACTGATAATTTGAAATTTTCTTTTAAAGATTTTATGCACTGTTAAAAATTTGCAGCATTCTGTCCAGTCATTTAACCGTTTTTTGAAAAACCATTTACGTAACCGAAACTTAACGCTATTTTGGCCATATTATTGGTTATTTTGTGGTCAGAATATAGGTTAAATAACGGTCAAGTAACCGTTTAAAAAAAATAAGTTGGTGAAAATGGTCAAATGTTTGGACAGAATGTTGCAAATTTTTAACAGTGTGGAGTTTTACTTTAGATGATTATGTTACCTAACTTAGATTCAAATAATTTTGTTGCAGACAGGGTGGCATAAAAGTGAGAGTAGACAACATGGAGCAATTCATTTTTGATCCCAATCCATCTCCCAATACTCTCTGGTGCACATCCAGGTTGTTTTTAGAATACATAATTGAAATCATGGGTTCCGCAGAACGAAATCCAGGAAAGAACCTGATTTTGAAAATTGTGACTGCGATTAGAATGTTGTTCTCAGTTTTTTTAAATCAGTTTTAATGCGAACATAAAATAAATTAAATTAAGAAATTTTTGTTCGACATATTAACATAAAATACAATTCAAATATTTAACAAATAATAAAAAAGAAATATATTTAGAAAAACAATTTCTACCGTTTTTTAAATAAACAGTATTAGAAAAATATTTTTTTGTATCATGAATTATTTTCCCTGGAAAAAAAATATAACTCAATATTGTTTTATATTCAGGAAAGTGTCAAAATAGACCTTCACTCGAAAGGTTATTCGTAATAATTAATATTAAACTTAATTTATAACCACTATCAAATGTATTTGTCACACAGAACAGTGAATATGCTTAATATACTTAAATTTGCAATAGTTTTTTATTTTATTATTACTTTTTTATCACACATAAATCTCACAAGGAAAATCTCCTTAAAGCGTATATTCAGAATTAAAAAAAAAAAAAAAATTATGATGAAACTACTAATTACTTTTGAATATAATAAAGGGTCAATCCAATTCATTGGCGGAATTCCAGTAGAAAGTCAGTATATGCATATATATATATATATATATATATATATATATATATATATATATTTATATATATGTTTAATACTTTAAACTTTTTGATGCGGAAAGATGAACACTCCATTCGGTTTATAGGAGGAAATATTTTACCTCACCAAAGAGAAGTGATTTTAATACATTTGGAAATCGCTAGTTAAATGAGTGTTCAAATGAGTAGTACTTAAACTAGTTGAATATAAAGTAAGGTACCCTGGGGTAATAACGCCAGGCGGGGTAATAACGCCAAGTGCTTATATTTTGCATAATTATGAAATAATCAGGTAAATGACACCCATGTGCTCTGCGCAGAAGGGTTTTGAGTCATATAAATCGCAAGAAACAGCTTCAAGTTAATTTGTTTCATTTTTAGGTCTTATTGTTTTTACAAACAACTAAAATTAATGCTTGATCTAAAATTTGCGAGATACGTTTTGTGATGTGAAGACTATGTTTTTATCCGGAAATACTTTGTTAATTACATAAATTTGTAGTGCATTTCATGTACTTTTAAAATGTTGTTGAAGATTTTGGATATCTTCTCGAGATAATTCGTAATTTAAAATGTACTGCGCAATAACTATACCGGGGTAATAACGCCCATCCTTGACATTAATACCCCGGTTGATTTCCACAGTGGCCGAGCTACATCCTAAATACTGATTCAAATAAACACAGTTAAAACTGCGCAATGTTTCTCATATTTCTATTTAAACGGTCCTTTTTAAGCAAAAAGAAGCTCACGGTCTGATATTCTTTTGCCTCATCCCCCCCTCCCACACCGCACCTTTATTTTTCTTACACTTTCACAAAAAATTGAACATTTTCAATAACTTAGAATGCAATTTTTCAATTTCTAAGTTTGTAGAGTTTGTACTTTTAGAATTGGGCTATCTACATGCAATTATTCAATCTTATTTCATAGTTTTGTTTGCATGGCGTTATTACCCATATAGGTGGGTAATAACGCCAAATAGCATGGGTCAAGAAAAAACGCCATTACATTTTATGAATACACATCTGTTAAATTATTTTATTTTATATAGATAGTCAATGAGTTGCTGTATCAGATCCTATATTTATTTGAAAAATACAATCTAAAACTAAGCCGTGAAAATTGGTAGAACCTTAACGTGGCGTTATTACCCCAGGGTACCTTATATCAAAAGTTTTTCCTCAAAGAGAATATTTGCGTGTAAATGCGTACAATTTCTTCAGTTTAATTTTATTGCCATTCAATGATAAATCACCAAGATAGCGAATTTTTTTGTCATTTACTCCGGACACTCTCAATGTTCCGCTGGAAACTTTTTTAAACATTATATCATCATGTGAAAAACATGAGTTCAGCGTTGAGTTGTTGACATGAGTTGTTGAGTAAGCGCATATGGAAACCTTCCTTATCGGATGAAGATTAGTATTGAATACAATAAATGATGCATAGATAATTTAAATAATATATTTTAATTTTATATGAGTTGAAAAAATAATTTATGATTGAAGTCAGTTTAACAATAAGTCATGAAATGTTTTATTAATTATTCATAATTTTTTTTATTTCTTTCCATGGTTTCACTCAATGTTTTGTTCCTTAAGATTTATATCAGGTACAAACTTGTTACTTTCTTATGTAATTTGGTTTCCATTTTTGTTCGATAGCGTACGAATATCCAACTGCTTTTAGAAAGAAATTATGAAAAAATAAATAAAAATAAGAAAATAATTGTAATTTAAGAAATTACACCAACCATTTGAAAAAGGTTTCACTCGAAACATTCATCTATCATTTTAAGCTAAATACCAGTTGTTTTATTGTGTATTATCCGTGTCACTGCTATAAATGACTTTATACATGCTGCAATTTGAAGGTACGGTTCGTTTAAGTTACATCATTCAATTGTCGCCAAGCATAAAAGTTGGCGACGAAAGAAACATTTCAAACTATGTAACATTGTTGGTGCGAAAGTAATCATTATTAAAATACAGCTTTGGCATATACTGTTATACTTGTAAGACTTTGGCATATACTGTTGGATTTTACAGAGCAGAATTTTGGTGAAGGAGGTTTTAAACCAAAGTCGATCGCAGCACATGCATCCGTGAATGGGTCCATCAGACATTGAATCAAAAAAGTTTTTTTCCAGTTTTTCCCAAGCCGATTGCTTTTTAGTTTTCTTTTTAGGTGTGAAAAACCAAGAGTAATAGCTATTATATTTTCCGGCTTGTTAGAATCACTATTGGCACTCAAATTTTCCTGGTTAGAACCGACCGATTTTAAAACGCCATGGCTAGTGGATTGGTCGCCCTCGAGACATGATGTTTTACAATTAATCGGTTCGGCATTAAATTGCTTCCTTTTTCGTGATCGCCTTTCAACACGTAATTGGTTTTCAGCGGCTCGATAATTTTTTAATTTTCTCGTTTTCTGCGTTGAAAGACGTTTTTGCGCCAAACCAAATACAGTACTACTTAGTTATCCCGTCGACCAATTTCGCCAAGTGATACGAATCGCCAAACAAATAAGCAACTTATACATGTTGACTAAATTTTTATTTTAAATAACAAAAGAACAAATAAATTAGTAAAAAATTAATAAAAAGACGAAATAAAAATCACTTTATGATTGTTTAAGTACGTGTATTGTGTTTAATGTCATTGAATGCGACATTCACGGTCATTCATTTCTTTGGCTTTGGCTTTTTCCGTATCTGTTAATTTCCGTCTACTCATTTTTAAATTTGTTAGTTTTCTCCTTTATTACAATGATTTTAAACATTTTAATTTCCTATTCAAATAAAAAAAATTCTAAAACTAAAGAATTTAATTTAAATTAAAATTAAAATTCTTCTAAAAGTAAAGAATTTAATTTAAATTCAAATGAAAATTCTTCTAAAAGTAAAGAATTTAATTTAAATTCAAAATTGACCGCGCCATTTTGTCAATCCTCCACCGAAAACAACAACCATTTTTCAATGGTTAAAAATATCTGGTGTTTGTTATTTAGTAAAGCAGTATATAATACCAGAAAACGCTGTCAGTTTTTGAACAAAACGTCTGACAGTAAATAAAAAATTACCATGAGAAAACAATTACTCATAATACAAGATGTAATTAATTGATAGGCAATTGTAGAAAAATCTGTTCAATTAAAAATTCGACAATCATGCCTGTTATTATCTTGATATTTATACTTAAACTGAATCTCTGAAGAATGTTTCACGTTCTTCAGAGGGGAAAACGTTTATTGAAAACCGTCATAAAGTGAAGCAAGTGAAACTCTTTTAGTTGAATTTTTGTCTAATATGCATATCAAACAACTATATAGAAAACTTGTAACCCTTCCTATTGGCAAATTTAGGTTTCCTTTAAAATTTATGTCCTGTTTCAATTTTCAGTCAAAGATCAATAGTTACAGCTTTTCTATTATTTTCATGAAATTTACTTTTTTTTCCCTTAATGGAAGAAAATTTTTTGGTTACAGATAGTAGAATTCTTGTAAACATAGAAATATCCCCGAAATTGCTCCAAATAATGAGAAAAAACAAATTACAATGCTTTAAAGTCTATTTTAAAGTAATGTTGAAATTGCTTTAAGGAGACGAATACTGAAATTTCTCCTAGTTGTAATTAAGATTATTTCCATCTAATAAGTTTGTTAAACGCCTATGTAGAAATACCAACCTAAAAATAATCTTAAGATTAACTGAAGAAATATCCACTTTCTTCAGAAATTTTACAGAAGTTTGAAGAAATTCTGCAGATTTAGCTTTATTTTAAAAATATCTGAAGAACGTTAACAGTAAGATATTCTTAAATGTAACAGTAAGATATTCTTAAAAATATCTGAAAAATGGGCCAATTACCTAAAGGTTTTCTTCAGAATTTTCGGCCACTTAACTGCAGTTTTTTTTTATGGGGTAGCAAAACTTTCTGTTGCTAAATTAAAGTTTCTTCTGAAAATGATGTTTTGATTCTTTTCCATTAATACACGATTCTTTTCTATTGATACTTTTACATACTAAATAGAAGGTAAATTCTTGGATATAGGAAATAGAATTCCTGTAGATATAGAAAGATCTTCGAAATAGTTACAAATCTTTAGAAAAAATAAAATGAAATATTTAGTTTCTATTTTTAAATTATCTTAAAATAGCTTTAAGAAGAAGAATACTGAATCTCTCATACTGGTGGTAGGGGTATTTCTATCTAATATGCCTGTTAAACGGCTATGAAAAAATAGCAACACTTTCTGTAGCTAAATTAAGGGATCCCAGGCGCCTTACTTTTTTACTTAATGGTGAAATTTAGGAACATGTCACATTTAATTCCTTTTCTCAGTCTTTATAAAAGATAAATGCATAAAAATTTTAATATATACAACTTACTATCACTTCTTTTTAAAATATACTTTTTTTTACTCTGAATTGTAGTTTTACTTAATTTTTTTAATGTTTATGTTTGATTAAAAAAAATAAAACGTTTTTTGACTTACATTCACTGTGCGCAAAATTGAAGCACAACTATTAATTAAAGAGCCTCCAATAGTAATAATGATGTCCAAAACTAATGTATCTTGAACTTATATTTCATTTGAAAGCAGTTTATTAATTCATCTTTTTTTTTTTTAACTATAACATTTCGAAAAAATTAATTTTTTAATGATTTTTTGTTGAATTATTGGGAAAATTGTCAATTTCAAAAAATTAAAGCTATTTTAATAATAATTTGAAGCATAAGTTATTCTTTAACTTACAATTAAGATATTCACCAAGTTTCATGCAAGTTGCTTTATTAGTTTTTCAGAAATGCTGCGCGCATTCGATGCAAGTCAAAGAACAATTTTAAATTTGTTTTCAAAATTAAACATTAAAAGATAAGATAATATTTCATTGCAGAATATTAAAAAATGTATATTTTAAATAGAAGAGACATTAAGTTGTCTATATTAAAAAAAAATGTGCATTTATGTTTCATAGGAACTGAGAAAAAAATAAATGTGCGAATTGTTAAATTCCACCAACAGGTAAAAAGTAAGACTCTTGAGACTCCTTAAAGTTTCTCCTGAAAATAATGTCCAGATTTTTTTCCCATTAATTTTTGATTATTTTACATTAATGGAAAAAAATCCCTTTGATATAGAAAATAGAAATCCTGTAAACATAGAAAGATTTTCGAAATAGTTCGAAATCTTAAAAAAAAATAAATTAGAATGCTTTTGTATCTATTTTAAATAATGTTAAATGCATTACAGATATTTCCATCTAATATGCATGTTGAACGGCTATGTAGTAATAGGAACACTTTCTGCAGCTAAATTAAAGTTTCTTTTAAAATTGATGTCCTGATTCAATTTTTTATCAAAGGTGAATAGTTACAGATTTTTCATTATTTTCATGAAATCCGTTTTCTTTTACATTCATGGAAGGCAATTCTTTGGGCACATCGGGTAATGATTTACATTTGTCTTGATTTCTGCCAAAGAGTAATTTCTCCATAGAAATTAGAGGGCTTTCGGCAAGTAACACTAAAGCAAAGCTCAGGAGTATGGATATAGATAGATCTGCGAAATAGTTCCAAATCTAGAAAAACAAATGAATTGCAATGTTTTAGTATTTATTTTAGAATAATATTTAAACAAATATGCATGAATTTTGAGAATATTCGTATATAACAGACATATAAATATAAAAAAATTTTGCTTAAATACTGTAGTATAATAAATTTTTAAACAAAATAAAAATTTTTATTTCCTACAATAAAATATTATTCGCTAAAACGTATTTGAAGATAGCCATCAATGCAAAAATGAAAATGTATATTTGTTCCAGGTATGGAACAAATAAACAAATTCATATACATGCATCAGAAGCTGATGCCATAATGCTGAGCCATATCTGATTGGTACGCCATAAAGGAATATTAGGTGTGTAAAAATCATTAAAGATCAATAATTTTTATCTTTTCATTCTTTCTGAAAAGGTAATTTATAAATATTAGACAAAATGCATGTTTACCTATATAAAATATTTCAGTTTTTTTCCCAAATTCATATTTGCTAAAATAAACGTTCTCCATTAAAAAAAAATCGATCACAGTTAGATCTTGGCCAAATATTAAAAGTATGTTGTATCAAAATTCACTACTCTTAAGAAGATGTTCTAAATTATATAAACCCTAGCAAATTTATTTATACTTAAAATATGATAAACAGAGAAACGACTATGTATGAAAATAAGATTTTCAAGCATATAACGTGACATATTTTCACAACAAATTATAATAAATATGCATTGTAAATGTTTCGCTGTGATCATTTATTTGATTGCGTTAATAAATAAAACTAAAGAGGCATACATTTTAGGGTATAGTTTGTTTAAGAAATAGTCTTTAGAAACAAATTGTATACGATTTTACTATTGTCAAGACTGACACCGAATTTTGATATCATATTTGGAATGTCAATTAATCGTGAATTCAAACTTAGTAACAATTGTACCTTAGATACAAGTAGTCAAACAGTTTAGCATATATTTAAGTTTAAATTTTGAAACTCAAAATGATAAAGTATTTTTTAATTGACTCAAGACTTGAGTTTTAAAACTATTTATATAGTTTTAAAAGTATAACTCAAAAACCACTTCATGGAATAATTTTTGCAAATTCTGGAAATTGACATCCGTTAAAATTCAAATCATACATTCATACATTCATCCTTGAAAATTAATTTTAAAATTATATAATTTTGAATATTTACGCTATAGTTTTTTTTTAGGTTAGATATTATGCTTTTATTAGAATCATCTAACATCATCACGAGAGAAATGAAAACATTGACCACTCCTAATTCTGACACAAAGAGATAGATACATAAAAATACAAATACCAATCGATTAGAAATAATGTTTTTCTTCGGAATATGAATGGTTTTTTTTCATTATATTTTTTTTTCTTTTTTGTATAAGGAGTCAGTTTATATAAAAAGAGAATCAAAAATCTATGAAACAAGTATAGACTATCAAAATTTCCAATGCTGACAAAATAACTATTAAGAAATTTAATATTTTTCATAAATTTAATGATATATATATATATATATATATATATATATAATCAGTGTCAAGAAAATGTTGGGTAAAATGGGTTTGATTTTAATTGTTATTCATTGTTTGCGTGTTAAAGTGTGTTTTCTTATGTATAATCTAAAATATATTTCATTTTACAGATATTATAGAAAGCATCGAAGATTTTGTTCGGCATCTTACCCCAAGATATGGATAAGGTGACCAACAGGAACCCGGTCCCCACACTGACGTGAAGTAGCGAGAACTGGTGGCCATTTATGCTTTGCAGAAAGGACAGGCACCAGTACTCTCTAAAACCATCACATTTATTTCTCTGGTCTTTAAAATAAGACTTATATAGGGGAATAGAGAAGTTTAAGTGTTAAATTTTTATAAATTTTCTGTTTTTCTCTTTCATACAAATTTCATTACGTGTAATATTTTAAAAAATAAATGTCGATACATACGAAATTATAAACTTACTATTCTTATATTCGAAAAATCTTCTGGAAAGCTGACATGACTGTAATAATGGCCTTGTATGAATGGGGATATTAAATAGAGCATGTAAGTGATCCTTGATAGTGGAATCCATAATTTTAGAGATAAAATATAGTTGATTAATCCTGAAAGCAAAATTATTTCAATTATATAAAGAAAATCTTCTGATACGCTAAAAAAATAGATAGTTATTATTTGAATATCTTTTCATTAATATAAATCACAAATAGACATATCAATAATTTTTTAATGTAAAATTTATTTATGATACATAGAAAGCCAATAAAGATTTTAAAATCATGTTTAGTAAATACGAAATCTAACAAATAATTAGAAACATATTTATTGGTTTACAAAATCAAATAAATATATTATGGTTGGTTTTATTTTACTAAGTTGAGCAAAAGGTTCTGGTAAATTTGTAAAAGTTGCGTTGTCATGCGGAAATTAACAACAAAAGCACCAAGAACTGTTCAAAGTAGAGGCTATCAAAGTCCCCGAATTTGTGCCATCGTTCTACCAGATTACGAATTTGTTCGAAGTACCTTGGTGTCTGTGTGGAATCGAAAAACACTTTGCATAATTCTTCAATTTCATCAAAGGATTCAAATTGCCGGCGGCCCTTGAAAAATGTTATATTGATCAAAAGAGGCCGTAATCAGAGTGCCCCATGTCTGCACCGAAATTCCGATCTCCTATAAATATACTACTAGTACTACTACATAATACAAATTCTGGTAACTATTAGATTAGAAATTTCTCAGAAATCTTTTCTCAACCTAATAATCGTTTCGCTTTTAGCGTTTTTGATCAAGTACTTACTATTTAGAATTTTTTGTCTAATTTAATTTGAAAGAATTTCACAAATTTCGTCTTCATATTTACTAATTTCGCAATCAAAAGAACAAATATTTAGAAGTCAAACAAATAGGCGATAGTATCTATAAATGCCTCTATGAAGATGGGTGAAAACGTGAACTGTGGTCCACCTAATCCTTTTCAGAATCATATTATTTTGATTTAATGTAATATCATCAGTAGTTAATTATATTTGTCATTTTGTAAAAAAAATAATTATAATTATAATTATAATTATAATTATAATTTTGTTAGAGAATCATTTTAAAACATGCGTCAATGATCATGGACAAATTTTTTTCAAGAAGTGTTTATAGTCGTATGAGGGCACTTTATGATATTGATTGCTTTAGTTTAGTTTTTATTTTGCAAAGTTCATTTAGAGTATTTTTTGTTTCCATTAGTTTTACATAAAATAAAATGTAAATAAAATTTCAACATGTATAAAATGTTGAACACCTGTTTGAAAATCCTTTTATTTAAATAATGAAATAATAATAATTTATCTGCATAAAATCGTACGTCCAAGTTCTTCTTATGAAAGCTTTTTTTAGGTCCATTTAAGGAAAATAAACACTCGCAATCTCTTCAGAATAAGGGTTGAGTGAAACAAATAAAAATCTACAAAAGGACTTTGGGCAATTGCATTTGAGTAAAAAAAATAAACGTTTCGATTAAAACACACAGTTATGTATTTACAATTGTACTCCATCTTTTACTTTATTTGTGATTTTAAGAATTAATAAATATTAGCAGTTTGCTGAGCAAAAGTGAAAAAATTTGGAAAGTCACTTCTCATTCCGGAGAAAAAAATAACAGCAACAGCAGCAAAATGGTTGGGGTTTTATACTCGAGTTATACGGTAATGACAACTATGTAATACTTGAAGATAATATAACAACAAAAGTGCATATATTGGAAGTAACTTTTTCTGAAAAGAGAACGCTGATGTTGCAATGACTAAACAATGAGAGAAAAATTCTAAACAATATATCTATATGATGCGACCATCAATAGTGGTGACATATAATGCACTAACAGAAGGTGTTGATAAAGTGGATTTTCTAATTGGTTTGTACAGAATTTTTAGTTTTTCCAGAAAAGGGACAAATAAAATGTAAAAGAGATGCTAACTGAAGCAATATTCCCAATACAAAGTTTAGGGATTTTTTATATTTCAGGTCGACCATAGCAAAATGCACGTTTCTGTAAAGAACGCATTTGTTTCAAAGAATTCTTTTAAATCACTACATATTAAACGGAACCATTCTAAAACAAAATTTTGAGACTACACAATAAATTTGTTTTTCTCCAACAATCTGTTTTCTTTACAATCTAAGACATGCCTATTGAACTATGAAATTGAAAATTAGAAACTCCCAATGTTAAATACGTTTTTATACGTTGCCAAATAGGTTTTAATGTGCGTCATTTCTTTAGCATAACTCACAAACTATTTGTCAGAATAAATTATAGTTTTTGATTTTAGGAGTTCTAGAAATCTATTTCATCTATGAAATTCATATATTTGTCAAAAATACTTAAAAATGAAACATTATATTTTTCAATACTTTATGCAGTGCCGTTACAACCGACTGCAACGACCTCATTCAAGGCGATGTTCTTCTCAGATGGATACAAAAAAGTACTTCTAAAACTGCCTCTACAAGTTCCAGATATAAATGTTATATATCCAATGTATACTTTTTTTAACCTAGCTCCTGAATTATAAAAATAGGCTGTTTCTGACAATGTTTTTTAAATTTCAAATCTGATTAAACGACCTAAATGTATTAATCGACTTTCAATAGTTTTTGTATTATTTTTCTAATAAAACATTGTAAATTCTATGTGTTAATAGAAGTACATCTGATACTTATTTATTTTCGGCATTTAATTAAAAAATATATCAATTTTGGTCTTTAGTATTTTTTTTTCTTAAAAGTAAAAATGCATTGCGCAGCTTAAAAATATTAATTGATTTTAAATATTTTTGCGTTATTCATCTAATACAAGAAGGTGACATTTACGGCCTATTAGAACTAGTTCTTAATGTTTTTACTTTTTTTAACTCGAATTTCAAAACTGTAAATTTTTATCAATTTTTTCAGATATTAAATGGTTTGAGAAATGTCATGTGCGTTGTTTTTCTACTTACAAAAATTGGCACAGCATATCCCTAAACAGATTTTGCGCTAATAAACCCTATACAACCATCTAATTAGAAAAAAACAACTTTATTATACACCTGATAAAGTGAGGCCCTAATTACGTAGTTTTGAAAATATAGTTGCCAATTTCCTAAATCTGCGGAGGAAACAGAACGCATATGTTAGTAACTGTTTATGTTTAAATATAAAATTTACATTCAAATATTTATAATTTTTTATATCCAATGTAGTATGAATCACTAAAATATTCGGGAAAGGAAATTAAAGAATTTTTTTAATGATAGAATCAAATTTCAAATTTTGCCAGAAATAAAAGAAATGGATGTTTGAAAACGATATATATTACATACTTGCATGACCAGTCGCACAGCATAAAACAAGCCAAGAGAATCCCAAAACCAATATTGTTCTTGACCATGCCCCATACAGTGAACTTTCTAGTGACGTGTACGGAATACCAGAATTCCATCTTAGTGTCATGAAGATCATAGAAGTGAAGAAAATACTCGAGACAAGCCATCCAATGAGCTGTGTTACCTATTTTAAATTAAGTAGAATCATAAAGGATTTTTATCATATTAATAAAAGTTATATAACTAATAGTTACCTAAGATTAATAAGGTTCTATCTGTGTTTTTCAAAAAAAAAAGTTTTATTGATATAGAAAGGTTCTGTTTGTATCTATGAAGGCAATTTTTCATAAAAATAGTGTTATATATAATTTGCATATTGTATAACGATTATATTATGACATTATTTTAATTCAGAAATGCCTTCATAAATACAAATAGATTACTATATCGATAAGTTAATTTTTTCAAATGAACCGATAGAACCTTATTATTCTCAAGTGACGTAATGATAAACATATATTATTAATAAGTGTTAAATAGCACAATGATTATTCTTTTAGAGCTACATTTTGAGATTTGAAGATTATTAACAAAGTTCATAGCATCTTTTTTTTTTAACATACCTGTTTTGAATTGCTTTTTTTTTGTTATCTATTCCTTGATATATAATCTAAGAACATACATAAATATTACACATATCATAATAATAGTACATGATATTCTAAGCATATGCATAAAAATAGTATGGGGCAAATTATTATCAAATTTAAAAAAAAGGTAGTAATGGCCACATACGGGAAGTTTTATGCAATGTGGCTTAATTTTAGAGCAGCTTAAAGCTTTTTAAAAGTAAATTTGGGTCTTAAGTGTTACAGATCTTAAATTTTAGTCTTTGAAAAAAATCCTTTTCAAAATCTTTGTTGTAATTTGTTAAATTACATTTTTATTTATTTATTTATTTATTTTTAATAGAAGTTTAGCGTGATGGGTCATGATGAATAAATAATATTTCCTACTACGTATGATGGGTAAGTAAAAATAAGTGGTAAGTGTGATTGCAGATCGCACAGAGGGTTTCGTTTAAAATTTCTTTCAAAACAATTTATCTTTTAATTAAAAAATCTAAATTGTTAATTCATATTTATTATCTTCTCAAATTGATTATAAATATTGAAAATGTTTGAATATAGTGAAAATTAGAAACGTTATAAAAATCAAAGGAATTAAATTACAACCGTAAACTTGATGCCTGATATAGTCTTAAAATTGAAGATAGGTTTAACTAGGTAATATTTGTTTCATTCCAGTGGCTATTCTACTTCGAATTCGTATGCGTTTATTCAAATATTGCAGGATTTAAAGAAAAGAAATGTTGTGTTGTCATTTACTTTTAATATTAGGATTAAGTATTAATACACAATTTTTTTTTCAACTAAAACATTTTTTGGTAGATTTCGTAAGAAATACTACCTATTACCATCGCTCCTATGTTGGAATTTTTGAAAAAATTACGCAGATTTCTAACAATTATGACCCCAAAACTACCAATAGTAAAAAAGTGTATCTATCTATACATATCGCTTTTTTATGGACATGATAACTTCTTTAATTCTGCTCAGATGTCTTCCAAACTGATACATAAAATCAATGACCATAAAATCTCGGTCAAGTTCTTTAATGGGAAAAATCAGACAAGGAGGTAGAAATAGGAAAAAGTTTAATGAAAACTGAAAAAAAAACATAAATTCTTAGCTAAAATCAATATTGAATCAGATTAAAGTTTACATTACTTCTAAAAAATGGGCATAAAGTTTATGCATGAGAGATTTTTGATAAAATTAAAAATGGGCTCAAGGGGCGAAAAAATAGAGTTTTTTGGAGTTAAAAATTCATAAATTTGTCAATTCCCAAAATATCAAATCCATTTTTATATATAAATTCAATTAATATTATCCATTGTAAATTGTATTTACAAGTTTTTGGTAGGAACAACTCTTATTGAGAAAAATAAAAAAATATATATAAACGATAACGTAAGGGGCTTGGAAGAAAAAAAAACTATAACTTCGTTACTCCTTAAATCCGATGAAATTTATTATGAATCTTCTGAATAATATCTACAACTTTTATATTGAAAAGTTTTGATAGAAATAATTCTTATAGCAAAAATAAATTAAACAATAATGGGAGTTCAAGAAAAACAAATCTCAAATCCAAACTGCTTATATTTTGATTCCTTTTTAAATTCATTTTGCTCTCAAACACATCCAATTTGCAGGTTCTCTTATTTAGGAACGAAATAATGTGGCGTATTAATCAGGTTTTTTTTTTTTTTTTTTTTTTATTAAGTCAGAATATTTATACAAAAAAGCTGTCAAAGTTGGCATTTAACAGAAAAATGAAACTAAATGTAATGGCTCTTACAGAAAAATGAAACTAAAAATTCTTCAAGAGTGGCCAAATAAAGTTGTTAAACTGGGTTTATCTCTCTCTCTCTTTTTTTTTTTTTTTTTTTTTTGAAATGAGCACTGAACTTCGAAATCTATCCAGCCTATAGACCAAGCTGACAGGGATTTTTTTCTTCTCTAATTTAAAATATTCTTGACACAAAAATAAACTGAATGCACGAATTAAAGTTTCTAATTTTAAATTTTCACTTTTATCTCTTATACCAAATTACTTAGATGTTTCTAAGCTTTGTTTCATGTTCAAACAAGTGACAGAAATATTAATTTTTTTCTTCAACATTTTTTACTGCTTATTTTTTTTTTATCTTTAAGAAATAAAAAGGCAAAAATGAAAGTGTGTATATATAAAATATATACTTTTAGCTATATTTTCTAATAATTGTAAAACTGTAAATCTGTCCTTCATGTACAAATAAACAATATAGACATTTATTTTTTCCCTCAATTTTTTTCATTAAGGAATAAAAATAAAGTTACTAACTTGCACAAATCTGTTACGCGTTGTTTATTTTAATCATAAATTATTTTTTATTCAGTCTTTCCATTGCTAAAGCTAATAACCCAAATTGAAATTTCAAGCATGTACACATACTCTCGATTTTGTATCAACCTTTAATGTAAGTTTTTAAACTCAAATAAACAATTCTGACATCTATTATTTTGCATTTACTTATAAAATAATATAATCTACTTATATTATGGTTTTGAGTAACATCTGTGATATGTCAGTCACAGGTGAATAACTCATTTTGTATGGAATGATCCATTTACTCTTCTCACATGAAAAATAATTTCAAAGACACAGAAAGTAAAAAAAAAAAAATAGCTAAAATAAAATGAAATTTGCCAAAATCTATGCTGTTAAAAATGATTCTGGCGATTTCAAGGAAAACCACTAATTATAAGAATCTGGAACTTTTTTTTTTTTTTTTTTTTTTTTTTTTTTTTTTTTTTTTTTTAATGATTTTATTTCGGAACGATACATTGAATGATTGTTTTTCATTTAACTGTATTACAGTAGCTTAATGAGTAATTTCATCGTCTTTTGATTTTTACTTATATTTTGATGAATAAAATTTGAATTATTCCTTTGATGTAAATCTTTGGTTTATTTCCTGTAAACGGAATAGCGGATAAATATAACTTGTTTTCAACAATAAGAATTTATGTCGTAATTTATTATTATTTAGTACTAACTCTAGTAAACTTTTTAAGTAACATATATTGTTATGAGCTTACCTTTGGAATTTTTAAATCTTTCTTTGTTGCGATTATGTAGCCGAGAATTACGCCGATGAAATACGATCCAACATGGACAGCTGGAAGAGTGTAGATTTGGAAAGCTTTTATCGCATCCCTAGAATGATAGCCAACACATTGTTTTATAGGAAAGATCAAACACTTAAAAAAAATCTGTGAAAAAAATAACTATATAAATTAATTAAAATAAAAATTTAAACAAAATTAAAAAAATGTGAAATATGCAAACTATAAACTAAATTACAAAATAAAAAATCCCTGTCGGATTGGCCTACAGGACCATGCAGATTTCAAAGTTAAGTTCTCATTTCACCCACAAAAAGTAAAATATAATTAGAGATAAACTAAGTTAAACAACTATACTTGGCCGCTTTTGAAGCCTTCTTAATTTCATTTTTCTATAAAAGCTGCTTTTATCAGAATCATCTTAAGGGACATTCGGTTCAATAATGCCCAATTTGACAGCTTTTTTAAAAATATATTCTGCTTTTATCAAAAAACTGACCAATACAGCACATTATACAGTTCCAAATAAGAGAACTTGCCGACTGGATACATTTGAGAGCAAAAGTGAATTTAAAAGTGGATATAAGCAGTCAGATTATAAGCAGCATATCATATTATAAGCAGTTTGGATTTGAGTACAGACTTAATACAATTTTTTCCTATTTTTGATTAATTTATTTCTGTTATAAGAATTGGATCTTTCAAAAACTTGTCTGTATAAAAGATATACAAAGTATTCAGAAGATGTATAATAAATTTAATTGGATTTAATAACTTAAGAATTGACAAAGTAACGGATTTCTTTCTTCTTCCATCCTCCTCATTTTTTTCGTTTTTATATTTATATTTATTTTTATTTTTACTTTTTCGATAAGAGATGTTTCTATCAAAAACTTTTTACTCCAAAAGTTTTAGAAAATATTAAGTAAATTTTTAATAAATTTAACTGGATTTGATATTATAAGAAGTGACGAAGTTCTAGATTTCTTTCTTCTTCCATTCACCCCCCCCCCCTACCTCCATTTTTTCGTTTTCATTGTTTTTTTTTTTTTTTTTTTTTTTTTTTGGTAAAAATTGCTCCTATTAAAAACTTGTCATTGCAAGTGTTTTAGATAATATTACGTAAATTTATAATAAATTTAATTGAATTTAATATCTTAATAATTGGCGATGTTATGATTTTTTTCTCACAAAACCCTATTTTTTCGCCCCTTGAGCCTAATATTACTTTTATCAAAAACGTCTCATGCTAAAACTTTTGACCCATTTTTTTAGAAGTAATATAAACTTTACACCAATTCGATATCTATTTTAACTAAAAAGTTATAAGGTTTTTTCTATTTTCACAAAAACCTTCCCTATTTCCACTTCCTTGCTTCGATTTTACCAATTATTGAATTTGACTTAGATTTTGCACTTCTTGATTTTATGTATCAGTTTGGAAGAGATTTGAACAGAATAATAAAAGTTATCGTGTCCATAAAAAGTGATATATGTATATATATATATATATATATATATATATAGAGAGAGAGAGAGAGAGATAAATATAAATAGACAGATAAAAAATTCAAAAAATTCCTGCCTGCTTGGCCCGCAGATAGATAGATAGACAGATAGATTGATTGATTGATGAAAATTTTTGCTGATGATAGTTTTGGGGTCTAGAAATAATGATCGGTGTAGATCTGCAAAAATTTTATCGAAATTCTAACTTAGGGGAAACCGCAAAAGGCATTTTTTTATCCGAAATCTACCTAAAAATTGGTATACAGAGGAATCTATTAAAAATTAGCCTTTACATTGCAAAATAATAGGTATAGTTTCTAAAATTTCTGTATTAAACTAGTTGGACGCACAAATCCGAAATCTTCCTTCTATGTTATACATCTTAATATTTCAAAAAGAAGTTACTGATGTCAATAGTTAAATATTAGTTCGTTGTTGTAATTGCAAAAGTACATTAGTACCCTGCTTGTCTTTCACCAGAAGTTTTTGCCTAAGTAAATTAATCGGAGTAAAAACGAGCTAATCTCGATCATGATATTTATTAAAATCCATAGTTTTTGGTAATTCTGTTGAACATGGGTTCTTTGTGAATAGCCGACTTACCAGGACGCCAGTTACCGTCACCTTATGATCTGCCAATAGCCAATTAAATAAATAAATAAAAAAAAAAAAAAAAAAAACAGAATTGTACAAAAATTACAGTTTTTTCTTCTGGCGTGACATTTCTCCATTCAAAAAAATTCCTGCCTGCTTAGCCAGCAGACGCAGGTAGATTTCAAAACTAGGCGCTACTACATGGGATGAAAAGTTGTGGGACTCGTCACTAGATGGCAGCATCAACCAAATATCCATATTATGTTTTGTTAGAACAAATCTTCGAATGTCTTACGTCAAAGTTTCATGATACGTCGGCCTTTTTTTACAAGTCTTGGTCATGTAATTGCTGGTAAGTGCTGTTTCGCCAAAAACAACGCACCGTTTCACACATCAATGAAAACAATGGAAAAATTGAATGTATTAAATTATGATTTGCTTTCTCATCACACGTATTCTCTAGATCTGGCTCCCAGTGACTATTATTTGTTTCTTAACTTGAGAAGACTTCAGAGGAAGGGATTTTCATCAAATGAGGATGTCATTGCGAAACTGATGCATATTCTGAAGGCCTTGACAAATCTTACTACATAAAAGTTATTGAAATGTTAAAGGATCGCTGGAAAAAAATGTAACACTCTGGAAGGAAATTATGTTGAAGATTAAATCAATTTTTGACAAAGAAAAGTTTTTTCCTTGTTATCCCCACGACTTTAAACCTCATGTAGTATTTTCATTAACAAAAAGTAAATTATGATTAGAGATAACGCAGTTTAAGATTATTTTGGGGGTGCCAATTTTGGAGTGTTTTTAGTTTTATTTTTCTGTAACAACTGGTTTTATCAGAAAAGGAATATTTAAAAAATACATTTTTATTAATTTTACAATTCTGAGTTTAGTAAAAAATTTACAGATCGCTGTAGAAATTTAATAGTTTGAAAACTTTACTTTGGATCCAATCTTGTACCGTCGAGAGTTGCGGGACCTATACTGTCATCCAGCAGCCACCAAGACATAGAACAAAGATTTACAAACAGAATTATGCTAATATGAAGAATAATAGCTTTTTTTGGTTTTCTGAAAATAAAAATCCAAATATTATTTTAAAGTATCTCGGTAATGGATTCTATATTAGAATTAATTTTTAAAAATACTATTTTTTTTTATCATTAGTAAGAAAATGATTTTTTCTTGATAATACAAAGGATTGATAAAAATTATAATTAAATACCTATACAAATTCATTTTTAATTGCTGATTCATACACATATTTTTATTTATGATTCACTTTTATCATTATGGAAACCTGACATGATATGTATGATTTTCTAAGAATTATGTAAATTTCTGCATTTAATATTATAAACTATAAATTATAGAGGAAAAGGTCCAAATACCGGCTAATATTGTTATTTCAATCTAGATCGTAAAATTTTTATAATTTGTAACGATAAAAGACACATCAGTGTACCTTAACATGTTTTAAACCGGTCTGGAGAAAACCAAAATCAGTTTTAAAAGCTTTATCAGTTTCTAAAAAGCAAAATATTGAAAGCTTTCAAATTTCGAGTTTTGAAAATAGGGTCTGAATATTGGTTACCTATTTTTTCAAAAAAAAAAAAAAAAAAAAAAAAAAAAAATAGTGCGAATTTCAATTATTAAGCGATAAAAACATTGTTTTTATGAATTCTGTTGATAAATAATATTTCTTATGTGCAAGAAAAATATGCAATTTTCCACTAATAATGATTTTTCTTAAATTTATGAAAAAAAAAAATAATAGATATCTCTGACAGTCTACTTTCTAATATGTTTCTAGTTTTTTTTTCTTTTTTTTCTTTTTTTCAGTGTGTAAAACAACAAAAAAAAATGTTGCGGGAAATGTAACATACATTTATAGACAAAAATCATAAACATAACAACCTCTCTCTGCGTCTGTACAGTCACTATCGTCCCGCATTTGAAACACTGAACACAGTGTTGTCACATCTTGTCCATCGAGAATGCACCCTCGCAGAAGAAACAAACTGCATTATCTAATTCTTTTAGATATCTTCTTTTTTAGGTGCGTTCGTAATTATGTAAATACGTAGCACCTATTGTTGTCGCTCAGTCCGTCCGTCTGTCTGTCCGTCTGTCTGTATGTCTGTCCGCCTGTCTGTCCGCCTATCTGTCCGCATAAAACAACGCAAAAACTACCCAACCGAATCGTTTGAAATTTAAAAGACATAATTATAACATAATTTTGTCGAGTCATTTCAAATTTTATGAAAATCGGATGGATAGATCAGTTACAGGGACAATCAAAAGGATTCCGTTACATTACGGTCAATGGCGAAAAAAGTTTCAAATGCATTTTAATCGTTTGAAATTTAAAACATATAATTATTACGTAATTTTGTCGATTCATTTCAAATGTTATGAAAGTCGGGTGCATAGATCATTTACAGGGACAATCAAAAATATTCCATTACATTACGGTCAATGGGAAAAAAGTTTCGAATGCATTTTAATGATGTTGCACTCATTCGAACATAATAGAATTGGCATGTATCTATGAAATATATACTAAAATATGCATTCCGTACAATCTGTGATGCAAATAATTTTTATTATTAAATTACAGGGCCACACAAAAGTATTCCACTACACAATGCTATACGGGGAAACATTGTTTGGGGCGTTTTTTAATTATATTCAACTATTTCACATTTTATAATAAGATATACGTTGCTGAGATGTAATAAAAATTACTTCCTGCATATTTACAGGAACACAAAAAATATTTAGACTACTATACTGTATCCGAAGTACTATTTACTATAACATCAAGATCTGAATACTTTTAAAACTTCGTTATCGTACGAACGCGCCTCATTTGCTACGTTCACGTGCAATTTCCAACTTGTTTACTTAAAAATATTTTTTTCTGTTCTCTTTTTTTACTTTTGATTTTTTCAATACTTTTCCTTTAAAAAATTAGTAATTTTTTAAAATAATTAAAAAAGTAATAATTAACAATCTTTTTCCCTTTTTATTTATTTAAAAAAAAATCATAGTTTTGTCCTTTTCCCTTGTTTTTCTTCTGTTTTCTATTATCAATTTTCTTCTTTCTCTTCACGATTCCTGCAGTCGATTTTGGAGTGTTCAACAACACTTCCTTTGGAAGTGATCCAATAATTTATGACACTCTTAAATATATGCAACCATATTTTTTTAATATAATTTCATACTGGGTTAAAACACTTTCATGAGAATTCGCTAACTTCGAACTTGTGGAGTAGGTATTAGAAACTCTAGTGTTGACGAGGGATGGCCTAGATATATTATACAGTGATCGCATATTGGGAATATCGGAATGTGGCCGGTTTACGGACCTTTTCATCTAACATATACACATTTCGTTATATGCGTCAACTATGTGAATTTAATATCGTGAATTTATTTATCATAATTTAATTATTTTGTTAACAATCATACAGATTTTTTAAACAGTTAACTGAAAATAAAATATTAGTTTCAAATTATAATTTTTTTACTTACCTTAAAAATATTGGAACTGTGAATAAAGAGACTATGAACAACTGCATATCTGCACTTAAAAACCAACTCTGTGCCATGCACTATTGAAAAAATGATAATACTTATTAAATAAAATATTATTAAAAGTGCAAATTTAAGCAATTCAATTATGAAATGAATTAAGCTTTTCCTTTAAAAATTTCTTCGATAGAGCTATTTCAAAGAATCCAGTGTATTAATAGTTTTTTATTAACTTGATTTATACATAGAGTAAGCAACGCATATAAACCTGCAAGTTCAAAATATATGTAAAAATTATCTTAATTACTTTTACGCGATTTGAGAATTTGCATTATTTATACAGTGAGTTCTTTCATGCAATATTATCTGTAATGTTTATTCAACGTTTATACAGTGGATGTTTTCATAAAATCTGTAAGTAATATTTGTATAATGTTATTTACGCAAGTTATCATTCATTATAATGTAACATATATTATTCAAGCAATATTTACAGAACTCGTATTTAAGCACAATATTGTGTACACTGTTTATACTAAGCGTGGTCTTTATACAATATATATATAATATTTACATAGTGTGCTTTTTATTCAAGTGTACGACTTCGTATCGAATATGACCCGAATTGGTGAATTGAAATTAATATGTTTGATTTTCAATAAATAATCACGTAAATCATGTAAATTGCGTTTTTTATGTCCACATTTAGATTTGTAGATCTTCAATATGCTTATCTACAATTGAACGGATAAAATGTTGGGGTTACTTCAAGTCATTTAATTTGAATTACTAAACTCAACGTATCTTCGAAATGGAATTTGCATCATAAAAAGGGTTGCTAGAGGTGGCACATGAGCAGCGTAATTAAAATTATTACTGAAATTGCAAATTAAAAAACTCGTGCAACATAGAAGGCATCTTGACCCTAATTAAAACTACTGAGCTTTTAGTGAGAATGTTCTGGTGGTAATATTTGAAACACTCTCTCGAAAAAACCTTTAAGCTGCAAAGCGTTATTTTTATGAATAGCCATTCAAAGAGTTTGATTCTTATTTTAGTATCATCCTGTTCATGAGAGGTAAAAAACTCAGAATTTTCAAAGATTTCAAAATGGATTAAATACCGCTACTCAAAGGCCAACTCTGAAGAGCGCAATTCTTCCTGCAAGGCTGTTCAGAAAGCCGCAGATTAGATCACGAAGTACCTCACCTGAAAAATGTAAATACGATTTATATTAAGTTTAACACATCGATCCTAGTGGGTCCCAGTCGGTCACAAGTGGATTTAACATATTGGATGATCATGGCGGTGTCGAGCTTAGCCATTACAACCCAAATGAATGATAATAAGAATAATAATAAAACTAAATTAAAATTAGATATATTTGTCTTATTTAGAACTTAAATAGTTAAAAATGAAATAAAATGAAACTAAAAGGGTTCTAATGAATCATATTTGAATATTGAATATTTGAGATCAAAATAATCCATCTTCATGTGATTCAAAAACAAAGCTTTTGATAGTTGATAGAATTCAGATTGTATTAAGATTATATTTAAATTATATTACTATTCCTATATCTAGAGAGATCAAACATAACTTATGCAAAAATTAATGTCGGTATAAAAATCCATAAAGTTTTTTCGTTTCTACTTTTACCATAGCTCCCATCATCTTCCGCTTTTTTGGCCTTGAAAATTTTAATAGAAAATTTTTCCATTTCAAATCGCCGTAATTTGCCGATTAAATAAAATTTCTATTATATTATTCCGCGACAAAAAATCGGAAGAGTTGGCAGCTATGCTTTTAGTTACAAATCTGTGTTTAAAAAATGATGAAAGTGTGTTTTTAGCTCTGAACTTTTATTCTTAAAAGTATTTAATTTTATCGTAATATGTTCATGTAAAAATATTTTAGATCGCGCACATGGTTGCACGAAATGAATCGCACATATTCCCAGATATGGACTGCATTTTCGAATAGAGAAAAAAAATGAACTTATATATGTGAGGGACTTTTTTTCTAAACTGTATAGCAAGTTACTGTTCCGGCTAATTAGCGAGCATCGTATTTAGCCAGCTTGGACGTTCTTTAAAGTATAGACTCTTTTATAAACTGAAATGAAATAATCTTAAAACTGTTGTTAGTTTTCGTTTTTTCAAAAACTAAAACAAAATCACTTCACCTTTTTTCATTCACGTATAAAAACATTTCATATTTATTTACTTAGAAGGTGTCACAAATAAAAATTAAATAATTTAATAATTTAATTTTTATTTGTGACACCTTCTAAGTAAATAAATATGAAATGTTTTTATACGTGAAATAATCTTGTTGTTGATATTAGATTCTTAGATGTAATAGAATGTCGAATATTTCTCAAACTTTTATTTTATGTTTTCTTTTATTAAATGTTTTGTTTCGTTTAAAGATTTGTGATTGATCTAGATTTAAATTACACTGAACCACAATATTAGAACTGTTGATTGAGAATAATTAATAGAATAGAATAATTTCGTAACATTGTTGCATCGGACCGGCAAGAATTCGGGATTTCAAGCTATTGCGCAATTAGAAAAATGCTTTCGTTTTGATGACAGATTGGTGAGTTGACTTTTTGTTGTATTTTATTTTATACAATGAATGAAAATAAGGAAAGAAAGATGCGTGACACGCATCGAAATCTTTTAAATAAGTTAATAGAAGATATTGATGATTATTTTTCGAAATCAGAACATTCTGTGACATATTTTGAGGAATTACTTGATAAATTAAATACCAAATTTAATGTTATTAAACAACTAGATAATAACATTTTAAGTTTATTAAATGCTAAAAATGTTGAAAATGAAATTTTAAATATTGATGAATACGATCAGAAAGTGATATCGTATAGATGTAAATTAAACTTCAAGATTAAAAGTTTGAGTACAAATGCAAATGTTGTTAATGCTAATAATATTGATTCAGTACGGGCATGTCCTGTTTCTACCGAATTCAAGAAAATAAAGCTGCCTAAACTACAAATAAGTCGATTTTTTGGTGAACCAGATAAATTCCTGGAATTTTGGAATGAATTTGAAACAGCTATAGACAAAAATCCAAGTCTTACCGATGTTGAGAAATTCAGCTATTTGAAAAGTTTGGTAGCAGGATCGGCTGCAAACACAATCAGTGGATTTAGTTTGACTGAAAATAATTATGCGGCGGCTGTATCGCTCTTGAAAGAAAGGTTTGGTAGACATGATATGCTCGTACACGCTCATCTAAATAATTTATTAAATATGAAATGTTTGAAAAGTTCTTCTGACACTTATGGTTTAAGATGTTTGTATGATAAATGTCTAGTACAAATTCGAAATTTAGAGTCGTTGGGTGTAAAATCTGATACATACAGTGGGTTGCTTTGCCCAATATTATTGAAGTTAATACCTCCAGATTTAACATTAGAATTTAATAGACATCTAAAGAATGGTGAAATGTGGAATATAGATAATCTTATGAGTTTTCTTAAAAATGAAATTGAGAGTAGAGAAAGGGTATTAACTATCCATGATTTAGATTCTAAAAAAACATTTTCTAATGATAACAAGAATGAATACAAACCCAAATTTTCAGATAAACAATCAAAATTTAAGTCGAAATATCAATATACTACGAAAGGTTATAAACAAAATAATGTTTCAGCTGAATTAATGGCTTCTGTAAACAAGAATTCATGTATATTTTGTAATAGTGTTGAGCATAATAGCGAATTCTGTGAATCATTAACCTTGGCTGAGAAAAAAGAATTACTAAAAAAGCAAGGAAGATGCTTTTTGTGTTTAAAATGTAAACATAGAATCAAGGACTGTGGAGAAACCAAAATGTGTGATATTTGCGGTAAAAAACATAGTAGGGCTATTTGTTTCCAATTAGAAAATCATTCAAATGTAAATGTTGATAAAAGTGTCGTATCCATTTCTCATTGTGATAACACTTCCACTAGTAAGGTACCAGACGAAAACACCCATTGCAATATATTTTTACAAACTTGTTCAGCAATAATAAAAGATTTGAAAACTGATAAAAATGAACCAGTTCGTATTTTATTAGATAACGGCAGTATGAGAACATTTATAATTCGCGATATTTCACAAAAGCTAAAATTGCCAGTTATTAGAAAGGAAACCTTATCAGTTTATGCTTTTGGAGCCGAAAAGGCGACTGAGAAAACATATAATGTTGTAAAAGTAAAACTAGAAAATAGGGATCAACCCTCTTTGAACATTGAAATCGAAGCCCTTGAAACAGATCAGATTTCAGCTGCTTGCTTACCCACTCCTGATAAATACGTTCGAAAATCATATAATAAATTGAAAGGTCTACAACTAGCTGACAGTCATGAATATAGTAATCAACAAATTGCAGTTTTAATAGGTACCGATAATTATTATAATGTTGTAACTGGTAGAATTAAACGACTAAAGGATAATCTCGTAGCTACTGAAACTCTTTTTGGCTGGTGTTTGCAGGGTTATATGGGGTCAGCCAATGAATTATTTAGCATGAAAATTATAGTTGAAGAAAAGGATTTATCTGAACAAATTAGAGAATTTTGGCAACTGGAAAGCTTAGGAATTGAATCCGAAACTCAAACTATTTCTAATGTAGATAATGACGTCATATCTGACTTCGAGTCTAGTATTGTTTTTAAAGATAATCGGTACAAGGTAAAATTTCCATGGAAGAAAAATTTAAAAATGTCCCTTAATAACAATCGCGAAGTGGCGCATCGACGATTTTTGAAGTTGAGAACAAACTTTAGAAACGATCCTTCGTTATTCTCAGAATATAAATCTGTTCTGGACAGTTATTTAGCAGAGAATATCATCGAACCTGTTGAAAACTCATCTGATGTAAATACATTTTACTTGCCCCATAGAGCAGTGATTCGAGAAGATAAGTCCACAGCTAAACTTAGAATTGTGTTTGATGCAAGCGCCCATTCTAAAGGTGAATTATCACTAAATGACTGTTCATATACTGGTTTAAATCTTATCCCCGATCTGTTCAGTCTTTTAATCAAATTTAGAAACTTTCCAATAGCGGTTACCGCAGACATTCAGAAAGCTTTTTTGCAGATCGAAATTGATGAAACAGACAGGGACTTCACAAGATTTTTTTGGGATGATGAGCCATGGGTTGAAGATCCAGGTAAGGAATTTAAAATATTTAGACTCAAGAGAGTACTTTTCGGAGTGAAGTCAAGCCCCTTCCTTCTTGCAGCTACTATCAAGCATCACCTACGAAAGTATGTAAAAGCATTTCCTGAATCTTTTGATATTTTAAATTCATCCTTATATGTTGATGACTTTATCAGCAGTCAACCAAATGTTGAATCAGCTTTTAAAATTAGTAAGGAAGCTTATAAAATCTTCCAAGAAGCTTCAATGATATTTAGAAAATGGAAAACTAATTCGTATGAATTACGTCAAAAATGGGAACAATATAGTTTGCATACTGATGACGCATCTGATAATTTTAATCTTAGTAATCAGCACTTGGTAAATTCAAAAGTTTTAGGGGTTTCTTGGGACCCAGATAATGATACATTGTCATTTAAAATTCATAATATGGAAAATTTCCTCTCGAAGAGACTTAATACTAAACGCTATTTATTGCAAACTGTTGGTCGTATTTTCGACCCAATTGGCTTTCTTAGCCCCTATACCATTAGAATCAAATGCTTAATTCAAGAAGTTTGGTGTTTAGGCCTCGATTGGGATGAGAATTTACCAAAGCATTTGGACAATTTATGGAATGCATGGTTTGAAGAAATAAAGGAACTGAATAGTATTAGCATCACCAGATATTATTTGTCTGATATAGCTCCTGATGAAGTTGATTGTTTTGAATTACATAGTTTTTCAGATGCCTCAAAAAAGGCATATGGTATAGTAGTATATCTTAGAGCAGTTTTAAAGAACAACAGCATAGTTACCAGTTTTATAGCAGCAAAAAGTAGAGTTGCCCCTTTAAAAACTGTTTCTATACTTCGTCTTGAACTTTTAGGAGCCCTTTTGTCTACTAGACTTTGTCATAAAATTGCTAAAGAATTAGTTTTTCCCGTAAGTTGCTACTTTTGGACTGACTCAACTATTACATTGTATTGGATTAAGGGAGAGTCAGAAAGATTCAAAATGTTTGTTAGAAACAGAGTAAAAGAAATCAGAAATCTTAGTGATCCATCAAATTGGTTTCACTGTCCTGGACAAGATAATCCTGCCGATTTTGTTACTAGAGGCTTGAAAGTTCCAGAGTTGAAAAATAGCCATCTTTGGTGGGAAGGTCCCCAATGGTTAAAGCAAGACAGATCTCTTTGGCCAAAATTGGCTAGTTCATTTGATACATTAGACATTGCTGAAACTAAAGATGAGTTAGAACTAAAGAAAAATGCTACTGTAAAATCAACACTTGTTGATAAAAATCAAGCAAACATTGATTTAATTAATCGATACTCGTCTTTTATGAAATTAATAAGAGTTACTGCATATTGTTTAAGATTTTTGAATAACTGTAAATTAGAAACAGGAAGTAGAAAATATGATTATTTAGATACTTCTGAGTTACAAAATGCAACCAAGAGACTGATAAAGATTGTGCAAAATTCTGCATTTCAAACTGAAATCCAGTGTTTAAAGGGAAAACGTCCTCTCCCAAACAACAGTAAACTCTTAAGTTTAAACGTATTTCTAGATGCTGATGAGCTGTTGAGGGTCGGCGGAAGATTGAAATTTTCGAATTTAGCGGAATCACAGAAACATCAGTTAATTTTACCAAAGTCTCATTATTTCACTGAACTCTTGATTCAACATTTTCATAGAAAATTCCTGCACTCGGGTACTCAGACAACCCTATCATTATTACGACAGTTTTATTGGATACCATCTGGTGAAAGCCAAGTAAAGAAAATTATAAGTAGGTGCATAACATGTATTCGGTCCAAGCATCAAACTATTCAACAAATTATGGGTAATTTACCTCATGATAGAATTGTACCATCTAGACCATTTGAGAAGACAGGTGTAGATCTAGCTGGTCCTATTATAACAAAACCTAACTTGAAGCGATCAAAGATTAAAATAAAATCATACATTGCTATATTCATATGTTTTTCTACTAAAGCAGTACACCTGGAAATTGTTTCAGAATTGACCACAGAAGCATTTTTAGCCTGTTTAAGAAGATTTGTTTCTCGACGATCGAAACCCTCTGTTATATGGAGTGATAATGCCACCAATTTTAAGGGTACTTATGCTCTTTTAAAATCCTTCAACCAAATTTGTGCTTCGGAAGAAATTCAGAGATTTAGTGCAGATGAGGGAATAAAATGGAACTTCATACCACCTGCATCTCCACATTTCGGTGGACTGTGGGAATCGAATATTAAAGCTATGAAAAGAATACTCTTGAAAATAACTAAATCCTCTGTCTTAAATTTTGAAGAGTTGACAACACTTGTAACCCAAATTGAAGCCGTCATGAACTCAAGACCATTAACTTCATTATCTACAGATATTAACGATTTAGAGCCATTGACACCTGGTCACTTCCTTACTGGAGGTCCTCTTCTAAATATTCCTGATAATAATGAGGTTTTAGATTCTTTGCCTTTTTCTTCTAGATGGACCTTAGTTCAACGAATAAAAGAGCAGTTCTGGAGACGCTGGAACCGAGAATACTTAAATGAGTTGCAAGTTCGAAGTAAATGGAAAAAGACCTCGCAAAATCTTCAAGATGGTCTACTCGTGTTACTGAAAGATAGAAACGAAGAGTTCAACAACTGGAGGTTAGCAAGAGTTTTGAAGACCTACAAAGGAGACGATGGACATGTCCGCGTCGTTGATCTCAAGACCTCCACAGGTATACTACGTAGGAACATCACAGGAGTTGTTCCATTGCCTATTTATGATGATGTTGGACAGTCGTCCAACGCCGGGCGGGATGTTCCGGCTAATTAGCGAGCATCGTATTTAGCCAGCTTGGACGTTCTTTAAAGTATAGACTCTTTTATAAACTGAAATGAAATAATCTTGTTGTTGATATTAGATTCTTAGATGTAATAGAATGTCGAATATTTCTCAAACTTTTATTTTATGTTTTCTTTTATTAAATGTTTTGTTTCGTTTAAAGATTTGTGATTGATCTAGATTTAAATTACACTGAACCACAATATTAGAACTGTTGATTGAGAATAATTAATAGAATAGAATAATTTCGTAACAGTTACTTTTTTTTTTTTTTTTTTTTTTTAATAATTTTCAAGCATGATTTAAAAAAAAAAACTTTGTCCTTCTCGTGCAAATAATTGCGGAATTTTTCTTAGCTATGTATTTTTACTTTCTTCTGTCTTTACAAAAAAAAAAGTATTAGATTCGGGAAAATTTCCGAATTCCAGTTTTTGACGAATTTGCAAGTTTTAGGGGTCATTGATTCAAAAAAACATGTTTTTTTGCAAAATATCTCTCTGTGTGCTTGTCTGTCTTCATATGCATAAATTTTGTGGGCACTCTATCGCAAGACCTAATGCACGGAATTTTACCAAATTATAGATTCAGTTAGGTTTTTTTTTTATGAACTGGATCTGATTAGGTTTTCGTTTATATCGCCCCACAGGTGACTTTGCAGTGCTCCATTTTTCTCAATCTCCATAATAATTATATCTCAAGAACTAATGAATGGATTTTTATTAAATTTCAAATTCCGTTAGTATTTGATATAATATTGGTTTTAATATGTTTTGGTATAAATTGCTAAACAGCTGGTTCTGCTACAAGGCATTATTTATGATTATCGCCATAAATCCATCTCAGGAGTTAATGCACGAATTTTCATCAAACTTCAAGTTCAAATAATTCCTGATATAACTAGCGTTGCAAAGGTTAGAAAAAACCCGGTTTAAACCCGGGAATAAACCGGGTTTTTAGGAATAAACCTGGAAAAAACCCGGGATTTTTCGGAATAATTCGTTTTTTTGGGAATAAACCTGGGAATAAACCTGGTCTACTGGAAATAAACCCGGGAATAAACCGACTTTTTGCAACTCTAGATATAACTTACTATTCTTTAGTTTTTATTACCATTCAACAGTGACACTTCTATCGAGTTTTTTTTTACAATTTATACGATTATTCTATTTCAAATACTAATACACGGATTTTCATCGAATTTCACATTCAGTCAGAACTTGAAATAAGTTGTTGCAGGTTATATTTTGGCAAATTACTTAACCGGTAATGCTACTATGTTAAATTTTTCTGGAGTATTCATATGTATGAGAAAGAATAAAATTTTGGGATTGCTATATCCGACTAGTTTAATTGTTTAATTAGATATTGTCTCATTGTATAAAATCATTAACAATCATTAACCAGTTCTCTGTTAGTGTTGGAAAAGGATTGAGACTGTATGTCTTATACATGCTTTTTTGTTCTTCTTTATTCCTTTTTTCATTTTAAATTATATACAGGGTGTCCAGGAAATAAGACCCTGATTTAAAAATTAAATTTCTCAAAAACAAAGATAGGTAGAATTAAGCGGTAAACGATTTGTTTATTACGTAAGTTGTAAAAATTTTATACAGAAGTTTCGAACGGTGCATATTTTGAAAAGATTGTGTTATGATTGCAAAGAATGCTTTATATAACATTTTCTTATGTTAGACTGCTTGGAGAGAACGGATTTTACGGCTTACAGTACCATGTTTTGACGATTTTTTGAACTCAATTTTTGGAATTTCGAAATATCAAAAATATAATTCCGAAATTCGTTTAAATATGGTAAGAAACAAGTACTCTATAAGCAATCTAAAACAAGTGAAATGCCAAATGAAGCATTCTTTGCAATCAGAATACAATCTTTTCAAAATATTCACCGTTCGAAACTTCTGTATACAATTTTTAAAGCTTGCCTAATAATCAAACTGTTTACCACATAATTCTATCAATCTTATTTTTTGAAAAATTTAATTTCGAAATCGGGGTTTCATTTGCTGAGCACCCTATAAACAAACGTTACTCATGAATTGAGAAATTCCTAATAAAAATATATGCAAGCAAAGGCTGCTTTTCTAAGGCCGACAATTTTCACGTTCTTTTACCTAAGTTCAGTTTTTTTTCTTTTTCAACAGACTATTGAGCTTATTTTCTAAGTCAAACATTATTCTAAACCCTTTACTTACCGCTTTGAAAGGATCGAAAAAATTATTGATGAAAAGGAGATTTCGCCACCAATACCTGTCACAGTTTTCTGTGTGTTGCTTCATTAGTTTGTATGAGTACGGTTGTGGTTTATTTATTAGGTACACAACAAGAAAAGCGACGATGTAAGCTGGATAAATTCTGAAAGAAATAAAAATTTCGTAAGTAGGGTTATTCCGTGCGGAATTGTGCACTTTATATATTTCATTAAAATTAATCGATAAATACACACGCATGTTTTACCTCCACAATCTGTGAAAAATTACTTTACCAATACCAGGTTGAGATCTTCCTTCTTTATTAATAAGCATTCTTGAATAGCAGTTCACGAAACCACTATAGAAAATAAATTATCTCACATTGGTAAATTTTCATGTACAAATAAATACATAATACTAGATAATTGAAATTTACGATAATAACTTTTACTACATTAGAGCGCATTCTAGTTTTTGGTTTACCTTACTTGAATCAGAATTTTTTGTATTTAAAATTAAATACAATGAGTGACAAATTGCGTATGTAAGCTCAGATAATTTACTTTTATTCATTTCATGATTACGTTTTTACTTATTTTTTTCTTAGTAGGAAAAATATTTGATGATAAATAGAAATAACTAAAGGAAAAGTTAAAACACATATTCCTTGAATCACTCGAAAATGTTTTAATTTCTAAAAATTAACCATGCAATAATGGTCTAAATAAACCCATTTTGTCATTATATATAAACACTCAGATACAACACTGAACATTTTCTCTCTGCGTTTCAGAAAAAAAAAAAAAAAAAAAAAAAAAAAAAAAAAAAAAAAAAAAAACAGCAAATGCGGCTGATTCTGAAACCTTTTTGTTAATTTAGTCAGTTTCGTATGAACATTATATAAATAAATTGAATGAAAAATACCTTTTAAAACATTCATTTGTGTCTTTTTTTAATCTCATGTCTTCATGCTTAATGAAAGCACTAAACAGCAAAAAAGGGGAATTCAAAAAGGGATAGTCAAGAAATAATGACAGAATTTCTGTTATGTTTTATTATTGTTATTGCTGTTGCTGTTGCTGTTTTCATTTTATTCTTCTTTTACTTATTATATTTATTTTCAATAACAAAAAAAGAAATGGAGATTCTCAAGCATTTTCCCTAGTCCATAGTCAAAATATTTCGATCAATCATTAGTTCGTGTTTTACACGTTTAGTAATAATAAATTTGTCACACAGTTTTCAAAAAGTTGCTAGTATTGTATAAATTCTAGGACACAAAACAGTCGTATATGATGTACTTCAATATACTCTAAACATTAACACCAAAACCATAAATGTTTTTCTTTTTTCCCTTTTTTTTCTTATCGAATATCGAAATTATCAGTATTTTTTGGCGTATAAATTACAATCTACAATAATTTTGCTGAACAGGTTCGTTTTTATTTTTTATTTTATTTTTTATTTTTTGGTTTGTTTAAAGTAAATTATCATAAATTTATTGGTTTTGCACATAATCTGTTTAAAAATTATCGACGAAAATCTAATTTACTCTTACTTATTTAATCTTACATTTTGAGATTTGTGTATAGTTACCTCATAAAGAAAAACATCTCAACATTTACAAATCCATTCAGCGTAATTTGCGAAAAAAAATTCGACAGCATTTTTTCATAGTTTGTTCCGTGATCTGAAAAAAAAAATTACAAATAAATAACTAGTAAAAAAAAGAAATGCTAAAAAGTCATGATTAATTAAGTAGTTTAATAAAAATATTTTTTTGTATTTATACTTTATAAAAAAATAAATTTCTAGGCACAATCGGGTAGAGTTTATCTTTATTTATGTTTTTTTCCTAATGTGTATATAATTAGCATACAAATTGTACTATAGATAGTTTAATAAATAACGTTTGGGGAGAGTGGTATACAGTGGTTTACTTTTGCAGTTTTTATTTTTTATTCCTTAATGGTAAATCCAGTCTTTCTTAAAATATTCTTGAACATTTCTTAATCATTTCTATATGTCTCAGTTTTTTTTTTCAGAACATAGCTTCAAGTACATATTAAAAAATATATTTGTATTAGTGCTCTCGATTATACGTTTATACGAGTGTAAGTATAATACGTATTATACGAAATACGGATTTGTTATACGTATAATGCGGAATCAGCAGTTATACGTAAAGCACAAAAGAGCATATACGGTGCATCGTATATACGGATCTTATGCAAGCGGTTAAACGTGTAAACGTTTAAACGTTTCTCGTTTAAGGTCTGAAATTTGATGTTTTAATGTTTTTCTGCGGATTAACGACATTGAGAAATTCCGATAGAGTATCTTCATCGCGTTTCTTTCTTCAAAGAACTACGATGTGTTTTTTTAACTACTACTTGTTTTGCAGGTACTTAAAAAAAATCTGAATACGTTCCTCAGTTTAGATTTTGGGTTTTTTTCCCCAAAAAACTAAGTTATTTATTATGAAATGTCTTACATTAGTTGTGGTAGAATCAAATTATTCTTTGGAAATCTGTGGCGCAGTATTTAGTTTTTTATATTTACTTGTATCTTTACAAGAAGAAAGTATTGGATTCGGGAAAACTTTCGACGGGTTTACATGTTTTAAGGGTAAGAGAGTCCGAAAAACATGTTTTTGCAGAATATCTGCCAGTGAGTTTGTGAGTCTTTGACTTTGTCTGTCTGTATGTGACATAAAATTTGTGGGCGCTCTATATCAAGAACTAATAAACAGAATTAAGAAACATATATGGGGCAGAATGGGGCACATATGAATATGGGGCATATGAGAACATTGCTATTTTTCACAAGTTCTTGTATGTTTTATTATTTCAAAAAATTACCAGATAGTAGCACCTATAGACATATGAAAAAAAATATTGAAGCTCTTCGACATTTTGTTTGTCCCTAGGAGCCAAAATACTGCTTACTGTACTCAAAAGTAAAATCTCCAACTTGCTAAGAGAATAATTTTATTTATTTATTCATTTTTTAAAAATTTTAATGTTTTAACATATAATACGGATACTAATAAATATTTATGATAATTTTTTTCTAAAATTGAGAAATGTTAATGATTTGTCATTTTAACTCTTGTAGGAGTGTGGGGCACTTATGAAGAGTCTAAATGGGGCAGATCTGAGCACGTCATTAAATTCTCCAATAATCATTCATTGATTCTTTTCCTTTTAGTTAACTTCTTGAAAACAATGCCAGCTCTATTATCTATAATTTTATTGAAATAGAAGACATTTCTGTCTTATGAACTTGATTTCGTATAGAAACTTCTACAAACATATCTGTCAGCAAATACATAAAAAGCAACAAGCTCGTTTTACGTTCAATTGTTATTTAAATAAATTTAATATTTTCTAAATGTATAAAATGTTTTATAAATATTACATATTATTTTATTTAACGATTTTCAATACTATTTTTTATGCATCGTTGATGCAAAAAATATTACGTTTAACAACTTTGCAAATTTTTCGATTTCATTTGCTGCAAACTTGTAGTATTAGTTTACTTCCATTTCTAAAACAGTTATGTTTTTTTTCTTTGAAATATATATATGCTTTGAAAATAGAATAAATTTTTTTAAAATAAAAATTTTAAATTACTGTGAAATCTTCAGTATTGATTCCCCCCCCCTTTCTTTTAAAAGCAAAAGAAATTAAATTTGGAGGAAGCTTATATACGAAAATTTTTTTATCCTTAATTTATAGGCAAATAAGGCAAATATAGGAATGAGAATCTTTCGCTTTTCGGTAGATTTCCGAGAAACATTATCCAAATGCTCTCTCCCTAAAATCTCTCTCAAACAAAATGCCCTAAGCAAAATTTAAATTCTATTATTTTCTCAAATTTACTTCTTTAAGTTTTTATTTTATTGCAACAATATTTTATCATCCCTTACCCCCCCCCCCCAAAAAAAAAAAAAAATCTACGTATTTTTATTTTATAATTTTTTGCTTAAACATATCACTCAGAAACTAAATAAATATACATTTTTTTTTTCTTTATGGTGAATTTAACTGATAGTACAACTAATGATTATGGTAACATATGAAAAAGATAATTAAAAACGTGTCAAATAATAATTTTTCGTTGTGTTCACATGTTTCCCTTGTGTGTTTACAACCTCCCCTTCGTTGGGGCACATATGGACATCTTTTTTGAATTCATAACACTATTAAGAAAAGTAAGAAGAGCTATAAAGGTAATAAAAAAAATTACCATGCGTAAAAAAAAATTCTGTTTGCTATATTGAGAAGTTTTGCTTATAGAAATTAACCCAGTTATGAGAAAAAGCTATGTTTATGTGAACTGTTCAGTTCACATGTACCCTAGTCTCCCCTATATATTCAGGTAGTGCCTGATAGACATTGGTGCTGATTAGTTTTGTGTGTAAATCGTTCAACAGGTGGTGCTACTATGCTGTCTTTTTTACGATTTCTGCAATCTTGGTCGGAATCCAGGTAGACATTTCACTGTTAGTGAAACGAGATTGGCAATCAGAAATCTGATTTTTTGTGAGCTTTTTGCAAACTGTTTTATAAAATATACGCTTTTTATTGCTCGATCTCGTATATATAAGGCATACGATGCGGATTCCTGTCGTAACAACATCGATTTCCAAATTATTCTCCATTCAGTGACATACGACTGATGAAGTTTACTATTTAAATTAATGTCTGACCGAGATAAGAAAAACCCTGAGTAGGTTCCCCGCTTTCGAAGGTTCTAAAACTTGTAGGGATGGAACTTCATCCATAGGACAAAAAAGACTGCTTAATTCATGGAATGATCGGTTGAATGGGAGAAAAGGAAATGCCGGACTTCCCTAAAATAAAGTCGACTGACCAGTTACCATAGCAACGGAACGGATCTGAGATCGGTTCTAGAATCTTTCTTAGAGGAGCCAGACAGTAGATACGATACGTGGAATATACGAATACATTAAAGATGCGTATTCTTAAATATACGTTTAACTGATACGCGTTATACGCATCCGGATATCTTTAAACGTATATTTTAAAATATCCGTATAGCAGAAAAACGTATTATACGGATATACGTATAGCGTTTGAGCGTATATCTGCTATACGTATCCCATCGCGAGCACTAATTTGTATACATTCATAAAGCAGACCAATGTCCCCCAGAAGCGAGGCACAGTGGCCCAATACTAAGTATTATTCTAAATACAACAAAATTAGATTTTTATTAATTTAAATTATCTTTATTTAACCTTTACCTCCAAAATAACATAATGATGCAAATTTCAAAGTAACATTTTCGAGCAAAAGATACACAAAATTAAGCAGAAAAATTATTTCAAAACAATTTTAAAATTATAATTTTTTTAAGAACAACAGATTAAAATACAAAAAACAGATACAAATAAAATGAAACTGTTAAATAAAATAAAGTCATCATCAGGAAAATTTAAAAAAGAAACTCCAAAATATTTATAAACCTGAAATTCCCTCAAATTTGTGTAACCAAAAATATTGATATAAATAACAGATTAACTGCCATAAAATTTTGATTCCAAATTTGTTTTATGTTATATCCAAAATGAGTTATAAAATTTCAGAACCGCAGAAATAGTTTTAATAGTAACAGACTTCAGTCACTAGGATATTTGTATTGTTTTTAAAAGCAATAAATACAAACCAATATATTTCTTATGTTAAGTAAATTGACATTTTTCTTTTTTACTTCATTTTACGGTTTAATAATTAAGGGGAACTGGGGCACATTGATACACCCCCTGTACAGCACACAGGGTCATTACAGGAAGTTTCACAACAGCTCCAAAAGGTGATACTAGTGAAATTAACTACATACAGAAAGTTTTGGAATGATTCAATAGCTTGATGAAATGGGATGGGTGATTAATTGTTTTTGTAGGTCAAAAGTAAATTTGAGTTGTACAATTGAAATGGTATTATACAACTGTTCCAGTATTTTCAACCGAAAAGAATACCCTCCCTGGCAAATAAAGCTACTCTTTATCAGTTCCTCATTCTTTATTGTTAGATAAATTATGAAGTGTTGGATTTGCGACTGATTTTATTCAATATGGCTGTGTGGGGCACATTGATACAACCTAAATTCTTTTCTAGTTCATTTTTTCATTACCTTTTATTTATTTTTTTTTACCATACACTCCTTAATTCAACCATTTTTCGTCAAAGATTTCTACTATTAGTTTTTATTGAAGTGAAATAGCTCTAATTTCTTTATATTAGAACATTTTATAGTATTTTTGCAAACAGAAGACGTACAAACTTACGCAATATCTAGTTCTAGTAGTTTTAACAAAAGAAATGGACGGGAGACTGGCAAATCTCAAATTTATATCCATTCTCCAGAGAAAAATATGTACTATCGACATCAGAAATGTTAAGTAAGAGAAACAAGCTGCAGAACAGTAAGGGATAATTATATTATAAACATAATTTTTAATATATTTATCCTTTATTTTCTGTTTGTAAACCGATTTATAAACAGAAAACCTGGTAATTCTTTCACCTTTCCTAAGAAAGAAGATAATTCTGGGGTTAAAGTTCCAGATATGACAAAGTTACCACAGCCAACAAACAGACAAGGAACAACCAGAGCATCAGGTCATTATAAGGTACCCTGGGGTAATAACGCCACGTTAAGGTTCTACCAATTTTCACGGCTAAGTTTTAGATTGTATTTTTCAAACAAATATAGGATCTGATACAGCAACTCATTGACTATCTATATAAAATAAAATAATTTAACAGATATGTATTCATAAAATGTAATGGCGTTTTTTCTTGACCCATGCTATTTGGCGTTATTACCCACCTATATGGGTAATAACGCCATGCAAACAAAACTGTGAAATAAGATGGAATAATTGCATGTAGATAGCCCAATTCTAAAAATACAAACTCTACAAAATTAGAAATTGATAAATTGCATTCTAAGTTATTGAAAATGTTCAATTTTTGTGAAAGTGTAAGAAATATAAAGGTGTGGTGTGGGAGGGGGGGATGAGGCAAATGAATATCAGAACGTGAGATTCTTTTTGCTTAAAAAGGACCGTTTGAATAGAAATATGAGAAACATTGCACAGTTTTAACTGTGTTTATTTGAATCAGTATTTAGGATGTAGCTCGGCCACTGTAGGGAATCAACCGGGGTATTAATGTCAAGGATTGGCGTTATTACCCCGGTATAGTTATTGCGCAGTACATTTTAAATTACAAATTATCTCGAGAAGATATCCAAAATCTTCAACAACATTTTAAAAGTACATGAAATGCACTACAAATTTATGTAATTAACAAAGTATTTCCGGATAAAAAGATAGTCTTCACATATACAAAACGTATCTCGCAAATTTTAGATCAAGCGTTAATTTTAGTTGTTTGTAAAAACAATAAGACCTAAAAATGAAACAAATTAACTTGAAGCTGTTTTTTGCGATTTATATAACTCAAAACCCTTCTGCGCAAAGCACATGGGTGTCATTTACCTGATTATTTCATAATTATGCAAAATATAAGCACTTGGCGTTATTACCCCGCCTGGCGTTATTACCCCAGGGTACCTTACATTTCATTTTGATTGCTTTAATATCGCTTACAAATAAATTGTGTGCGATTTTAATGTCTATAAATATATATAAAATGGTTTGCTAACTATTTTTTCTATTAAAATATGCATTGGTGTTATTTTGTCTCTATTTTTCCTAGACGTGTCAAAGTGTATCAATCTGCCAAGGGAAAGGGCACATTGATACAAATTACTTTTTTTGATTTTTTTCAAAATTGCATGCAAAATTTATATATAAAACAACGATTGTACATTTTTATAACACACTAAACAGGTTTTGCTGACATCACATAGAAAAATAACTTGAAATTTCAGCTTTTTAGACACCAAAAACTTTTTTTGAAAAAAGCTGTATCAATGTCCCCCAGTTCCCCCTACTTTAAAATAGTATTTCTTTGTAAAAAATAAGCAATTATTTTGAAAACTCTACATAGTAAAAGAGTGGATTATTGACCACTGTAGCAAAGCAGCGGATTGTCCACTGTGCCCCATACTTAAGTTCGATACAATCTCAGAAAAGTTTTACTTAATATTTTCTGTTAAGCGTATTAACTTTAACATTAAATAAAAACAAATATCTTACTTTTTCAAACAAAGTTTATTATTTTTTTAATTCATCTATAACTATTAATAATAAAGAAAAGTATTATTATGAATTTTTCTTTTTACTTTTAGAAGCTAAAAACATCTAGTCAGGTTTAAATAATCATTCTGATCTAATAAAGTGTTTGAAGGCTATGAGTAATCAATTCAATACTGTAATCAACTAGTCTGAAAGAAAATAAAAATTTAAAAATAAATAAAATATAAGGAGTGGTTCTCTGTGTACTTAGATCCACTGTACTTCACTGTCCCTTATAACTAAGTTAATTATTGTAACAGAATCTAGAAGTATTTTAGCGCTTTAGGTTTTAAGGGGCTTTTTGAGGTTCTTGGGGAATTTTTGTTCAAGTTTTTTCTTCAATCTCTCGACTTATATTTTAATATATAAAGAGACAATATTAACTCGGCTTTTTTATAACTAGTTCTCAGATAACTTATATCAGAACGCGTTAAATAAATTTCCGTTTAATTGCGAATCATTGTAAGCATAGTATTTCAAAAATGCGTACAAGTGCATATAATAAAATACAGAATAAAATACTAAAAGATACCTTGCAAATATCATCAATTTGTAATTTTCTATTCTAATAACTAAACGTACAATTTTCAAAGAATTATAAGGTTTACACTGGTGTCCAAAAGTTAAGCATAATTGGTAATTAAGTAATTATTTTTAGGTAATGAAAGAAATATGAATCGGAATGTGCTGAAACTCCAGGTGTGTAAACAAAATAGTACGCGTCACATATTTTCGCGAAGAGTTTTCCCCGAAATCGAACAGGGGACCGTCAACAAATTGAAAAAGAACGAAGATCTTTTGGATAACCCTGTCAAAACTAATGTAGCAAAAGCGTTCAAACTGCACATTATGATTAATTGGCTTATTGTAATGTACTGTGTTAATTTTTACAAGGATAGCATGTATATTCGTAGAGAAATTAAGGTTTTTTATAAAAACAGTCCTAAGTTTTTTGCTTATAATTTGCAGAGTTCGTAATATAAAATAATGTTCTTTTTTGAAAAAATGACAAACATCATTGTACACAATACCCTGTCATCAGAATTAAAAAATAGTAAAAATTGTATGACAAATGAGCAGGTTTACTAAATAATTTTTTACTGCGCATGCGTGAACGCTATTAAAATTTCATTTGCATATTATGTTAGTTAAATGTATAAAGCAACTTTTGTGAAAGTCTCAAAAACATAGCTTAAAAATTCTGAAAATTATCTTTGATAGAATGAGATCAAAATCCTTTATTCCCTAAATGAAGCAAAAAGATGAGGGGCTGTATCCATATTCCATTGTTTAGTGCCTACACAATATTGCACGTACAACTATATTTAGGTAAAACCCCTGATTTTTTTGCTTCCTTTAGGAATAACGGATTTTGAGTTGATTCTATAGGCGACCATTTTCAGAATTTTCAAGCTAGGTTTTTGAAACTTTTACAGAAGTTGCTCTATACATTTAGCTAACACAATATGCAAATGACATTTTGATATCGTTGACGCATGCGCAATGAAAAATTATTTACTAAACATACTCATTTTTCATACAATTTTTATTATTTTTAAATTCTGATGACAGGGTATTGTGTACAATGATGTTTGCCATATTTTCAGAAAAGAGCATTATTTTATAATAAGAACTCTGCAAATTATAAGCAAAAAACTTGGAAAAATTTATTACTGTTTTTATAAAAACCTTAATTTTTCTACGAGTGTACATGCTATCCTTATAAAAATAAACACAGTACATTACAATAAGCCAATTAATCATAATGTGCAGTTTGAACACATTTGCTTTATAAGTTTTGACAGGGTTATCCAAAAGATCTTCGTTCTTTTTCAATTTGTTGACGGTCCCCTGTTTGATTTCGGGGAAAACTCTTCCTAAAAATATATGACGCGTACTATTTTGTTTACACACCTTGAGTTTCACCACATTTCGATTTATATTTCTTTCATTACTTACTTAATTACCAATTATGCTTAACTTTTGGACACCAGTGTAAAATATATTATAGAAGAATATGACCAGCAACTTAATACAAAATCAAGTGCCAAAAATAATAAATACACGTAAATTTTATTATTTCGTAAATACTTCACAAGTAAAAAAAATGCTAAAAAAGCATGAACGGTTGAGATAATTTTTAACATAAACTAATTTCATAGCTTTATGAAAAAACGCCCTTTCATGATAAAGTTATAATATATTTTAATTTGTTTGCTTATGAAGTCATTGCTAGTAAATTTCGGAATAAGACAAATTTTGAAAATATACTCGTGACAGAAATCTTAACTAGTATATTAAATGTTTATTTTGTTATATGATACAAAAAATGAAATATTCAATCTCTAGTTGGCTCCAGAACTTATAGATGGTTTAATTCGATTACAATAAATAAATTCAGTCATAATATGTAATTTACTGAAAGGTCAGTTAATTAGAGTACTTTTTTGGCGCTGCAATAATTTGCATCTGATAGAAAATACCTGAACTCTAATCGCTCAGCTTTCAAAAATATCATTTTTTGATACTGATTTTAAATTAAAACATCATTTTATCATAATATCAATTTTAAATATCAATAAATTTAGTTGACAAAATTAAGTATAAAAGAAAACGCATGTTCTCAAAAGTTTCCGGCCACTTATCTTTCTTTAGTTTTTTTTTCTATCCATAAAGTGTTTTTTGGTTGTGTTTATGAATGAATAACGTGTATAGCATAGTTTCAATTAAAATTTAAAAAGTTCAACAATTATTGTTCATAAATGAGTTATTAGTTTGTCGCTAGAAGGCCAATCTTTTCGCGATATTGCGGATTAGTTATCGATCGGTAAAAATGACTGTAAACGATATTTAAAAATTATATGCCCATGGCTTTCAGGACTTTCAGAGATCCGGGAAACCCCGGAAAATTACTATCCCTGTGGACAGAATTATCAGGAGAAAAAACGTTGATAATCCGCATGAAAATTCCGTTGCAATATACTGCGATTTACCGAATGAAAATATTGCTGAAATAAGTTAGTCTACCGTGTTATGATGCTGACGTGATACAGACTTATGGCAGAGTCGGTGTTAAAAAAATTTCAGAGGTAAAAAAAAATATCGACGTACCCTACTGGCATTTTCCAAGGAACACAAAATCTGGTCATGTGAAAACTGGACAAAAGTTCTATTTTTCCATTAATCGAATTTGAAACTTTTTTTGGTAGGGATGGCAGACACTGCATATGATGATCTAAAAGCAAAAGGACCTATTCGAACTATGTTAATCCTAAAATGAAGCATGGCGGTAAACACGTTATGCCGTGGGGAGTATTTTCTTCAAAAAGTGAAGGTCCATTATTTGAAATCCACAGGCAGGTGAATGGTACAATGTATATGGATATCTTGCACGACCAATTTCTACCTTACTAGAGAAAAAAATTTGGTCGCAACTATTTTTCTTAACATGATGACGACATAAATAATGTATGCAAGACTCGATAAGCAATGTTTTTCACACAAAAAATTTCGTTTTTGAAATGGTGAGCCCAAACGCCCAACATGAATCCAATAGAAAATGTTTGGAAAGAAGTTGGCAAAAATCTGCGGAACAATAAATATTCCAACTCAGCCGAAATTTCGCCAAAATTGCAAGAAATGTTGATAAAACGTATCATAGACGATCTTTAACCGTTGATTGTATGAATTTCACGTTGCTGCGCCGCAGTAATGATTTCTAAAGCTAATAAAATAGCAGTACTATAAAATAATAATTATAAATATTTTTGATCACTGTAATTTTCTATTACAATGCCACTTTTTTACAAACTTGTGAAGGTGGCCGGAAACTTTTGAGAACATGCTTTTTCCTTTATACTTAATTTTGTCAATTAAATTTATTGATATTTACACGTTCTTCTATAGGTAAGTTCCTAACTAATATGTCAATAAAATGTATAAGTATCGCTTTGAGATTCCTCTTCATATGGGTATATTTACAAATTAACTGAAAAATTTTTGTTGGCCGGAAACTTTTGACCGCCACTGTATACAATGATACAAAAAAAAATGAAAATGTGTTTGAAAAATTTTCACTCTACAAATTTTATTTTTAAGATAAATGAAATGAAATAATTTATATTTATTAAAAGATAGAAATTAATACACAAACTAGAGATGGAAAAATCATAGAATGGAAAAATGCAATCGACATTTTGTTTAATAATGCACACTTTTTTTTTTTTTTTTTTTTTTTTTTGCAAGAGGTTTGCGATTGTCTTTGTCAGGTGCATCAAAGCGCTTAAGGTTATTCCTAATTTTTCTGTTCAACAAGTGCAAAATATTTCGACACATATACAAGATCATTTTTTAATGGAAAGACGTGAAATTGGAAAGCCTGACTATGGAGACGATTTTGAATTGAACTGTGTTTTCAATTTTTCGTCCGATTAGGTTGTTTCTGAACAACAACACCTACAAGTGTTATACTTTTCCGATCAAAAGTAATCAAAATTATGTCATAAAATTGCTCTTTTCGATTTCAAAGCACCTTTATACATTATATCTAGAAATTAGTATCTGATAGAAGTGCAACCTACTTCCCCTCACGGAAGGGACTCCAATATATACGACACAATAATGATAATATATTTTATTTATAATAAAATAACCAATTCTTACTTTATACATATTTAGAATAGACTGGAAAATATTTCCAATTATGTTATATAATTTAATAATATAATTATTTCATTATTATATGCAACAGGAACCATTATAAACATTCTATAGCAAATTTTCTAAACGTGATAAATCTTATCTAAATGCTCAGTCTGAAGTTTCTCAGCACAATTATGCAGAAATTGTAATGAAGAATAGCTATTTTAGAAACTTTTTGTATAATGACATAGAATAAAACTAAGATGGGCATTGATAGTTCGATGTAATACTATACAATTTTAAGTACCGGGCGCTTCCCACGTATAATCAAACTTTTAACTGAATAAATCTACAATGGCTGAGGTCAATTTCGTAAAAATTGTGATGACGTGCCCAGGGACTCAAAGGAAGCTTTTTTGTAGGCTTTGGTTACTATCGAAGAACATTTTGTTTTTGCCAAAATGTATACCCAAACGAAAAGTATGCTTTTTTAGGCTAAAATGTCTGATCTTTGCCACCAGAGACATACCGAAACAATCTGAAAGTGATCCGGTATCTTTAAAAGTAGTCCAAAGTCATCTAAAAGTACTTTAAGCGCATTAAATGTAACATTCCATGCTCCTACCACGAACATTGGTTAAAAGGGAGATTATTTTAGCTTCTCCACATTGAAGAGTGGACGTACAGGACTTGCTTAGAAGTCATTTTGACAAGCGTCTCATTGCAAAAAACCTTCTGGAACAGCTTTGGTTATGGATTTTGTAGTTTCCATACAGCCATAACTTATCAAAGAAAAATTTCTTTTTATGAGGCTGTGTTAAAGATTAAATCTATAGAGATAGACCAAAAACAATAAAAAAAAGTTGAAAACATCGGTAAAATGTGCCATAAAGTCTATTTCAAAAGGTCAACTCAAGCGACTTATTGCGAATTTTGTGCTAAGACATCATTTTGATGTCTTCTATAATGGTAAACATGTTAGGAACCTAACCTTTTAATTTCTTTTACCCTCATATTTAAATCGGGAAATAATGTAATAAAAATCTTTTTCATTCAAAAATTATTTAATTTTTTCTTGCTTTATTCTGTGAAGCACACTCTAAACTCAAATGTTCCTTTCAACATGCGTTAAAGCCTTGAATTTAAAATTGGTAGACGTGGAAATTCCAAATGGAAAGAATTATGCTGATAGATGTTAATGGAAAAACTAATTTGAATCTTTAACAATTTCTCTTGTTTAAAAGAAATTATAAATTCGCTTTTATAATTATCGCACTTACAAAATTTGTAAATAATTCAAAAATAATAATAATCAAGCAATAATACATTACTTGCAGTTAGAGCCATTGCATGAATAAAAAATTCATGCCCTAATATAATCCAGAAAATGGTGAGCACACGAATACCGTGTAAGCATGTGATGGATTTTTCAGACACATCCGTATTCATCAACTTCGGAAAATTCCTTGTCAATGAGAAACACTGGAGGATTTTTGAGTTGAAACCTTATAAATATAAACAATAATTTCATATTATTAGTCTTTTGTATTTTACAGTCAGTATATCAATTAAATATTAAAAGTCTCATAAAATTCCTTTTAAATAATAGAGAAATAAAAGATTTTAAATATTTCTTAGAAATCTAGCAATATAATATGCTGGGTATCCAAAATTAAACCACTCTATCTTAAAAGTTATTTATAGATTAAACTATTGTTCAGAATGGTGAGAAATCGTGTGGAGGATATAATAAAGGTATGAGGATTTGTTTAAGGGATCTCAGGAGTTTTACCTTTTTATACATGGCAGTGAAATTTAGCAACAAACATAAATGCATTGCATTTTTTATATAGACACTTTATTATCTCTTTTATTTTAAATTATTTTTTAAATTTTCACTATTGAAACTTTATTTTATTTTTTACTAGCTGACCTGCCCGGCGTTGCCCGGGTCCGTATTAACAATATTAAACGAACTTGAAATCTGTATGATTTTATCCTTAACTCGAAACATGCAGAAATGCATTGTCTGAAATACGTGGCCACTGATTGTGTGAAAAATCGGTTTAAAAAACAGCTAATGTTAAGCTCTAAAAATACTCAAAATGAGCGATGAGAAACGCGGGAGGGAATATGTATCCAACGACTGCGTGATTTTCGTGTTAAAGTGTTGATATTTATCAAAAATCACTGTTAAGTCCCGTAACTAATTATTTTTTTTCACATAAAAATCCCAAGTGAAATATTTTGAATTTCAAACTAATTATATCACTCTTAAATCCGACTATACCATGAATGAAATCGATACTCACTGGTAGCTAAAATGTTGATAAGTAGTATTTATAATTTCAGAGCCATTTAACAAAAGTAAGTGTTATTTTTAATCAAATCATGCGTAATATTCACTCTATGGATAAATTCCTAACCGTAAACTTTTGTACCGTAACCATAACCTGCCTGTAACCTAACTTTGACTTAACAGTACCTTACCGTAAATTAAATATAACATAAATCTAACCTAGCCTTCACTTTATTGTAACATATCCTTATTCTAACCATGACATAAATGCAATCTAACTTTAACCTAACTTTAACTTAACCTTGACCTAACTGTAACCTAACGGGAAATTAAATATAATCAAAGACTTACCGTAATGTAATTGCAACCTGAATGTTACCAAACCATATATTGGTTTCATGTCCATGGAAATTATTTTGTCTTGTTCGGATCTGGTTATGATTCATTAGAACATTTTTGTCGGATTCAGATTTCGTTCGGTTCAGATTTTAGGTATTTTTTGATATTGAATTTTAATGTTCGGGTCGTATTCATGTCCATGGAAATTATTTTGCCTTGCTCGGATACAGTTATGGTTCTTTGGAATATTTTTGTCGGAAACAGATTTGTTTCAATTCAAATTTCGGCTTTTTCTTCAAATGGAATTTTTGGGTTCGGGTTTTCTTGCGTGTTCACGGAAATTATGCTGCCTTGTTCGAATAAGAACATGCTTCACTGGAATATTTTTTTCAAGTTCACATTTGGTTCAGTTCAGATTTCGTGATTTTTTCAAAGAAATTTTTTAGGTTCAGATTCGGTTCATGTGAATGAAATTTTTTTGTCTTATTCAGATCCGGTTACGATTCTTTGGAATATTTTTTTATCAGGTTCTGATTTGGTTCGATTCAAATTTCAGGTATTTTTTCAAATAGAATTTTTAGGTTCGGATCTCGTTCATGTCTACGGAAATTATCTTGTCATACTCGAATCCAGTTATGATTCTTTCGAATATTTTGGTCGAATTTAGATGTGGTTTGGGTCGAATTTCAGTTTTTTTCAAATCGAATTTTTTAGGTTCGAGTTGGGTTTATGTCCATAGAAATTATTTTGTCTTGCTTGGATTGGGTTATAGTTCTTTGGAATATTTTCGTCAGGTCCAGATTTGGTTCAATTCAGATTTCAGGTTTTTTCTTGAAATATAACTGTTGAGTTCGGGTCTTCTTGCATGTTCACGGAAATAATTCTGTCTTGTTCGAATAAGGACATGCTTCACTGGAATATTTTTGCCAAGTTCAGATTTCGTTCAGTTCGCGATTTTTTCAAAGAAATTTTTGGGGTTCGGATTGTGTTCATGTAAATGGAAATATTTTGACCTGTTTGGATCCGGTTGCATTTCTTTGAAATAGTTTTGTTAGATTCAGATTTGGTTCGATTCAAATTTTAGGTATTTTTTTGAATGGGAGTTTTAGGTTCGTATCGGTTTCATGTCCACGGAAATTATTTTGTCTTACTCGAATCCGGTTATGGTTCTTTCGAATACTTTGGTCAGATTTAGATGTGGTTTGGGTCAAAGTTCAGGATTTTTCAAACGGAGTTTTTTAGGTTTGAGTCGGGTTTATGACCATGGAAATTATTTTGTCTTGCTGGGATCGGGTTATAGTTCTCTGGAATATTTTTATCGGTTTCAGATTTCGGGTTTTTTTAAAGAAAATAGTAGGTTCGGGTCAGTTTTCATGCCCACGAAAACATACATTTTCATGCCCACGGTTGCGTTTCTTTGAAATAGTTTTGTTAGATTCAGATTTGGTTCGATTCAAATTTTAGGTATTTTTTTGAATGGGAGTTTTAGGTTCGTATCGGGTTCATGTCCACGGAAATTATTTTGTCTTACTCGAATCCGGTTATGGTTCTTTCGAATACTTTGGTCAGATTTAGATGTGGTTTGGGTCAAAGTTCAGGATTTTTCAAACGGAGTTTTTTAGGTTTGAGTCGGGTTTATGACCATGGAAAGTATTTTGTCTTGCTGGGATCGAGTTATAGTTCTCTGGAATATTTTTATCGGTTTCAGATTTCGGGTTTTTTTAAAGAAAATAGTAGGTTCGGGTCAGTTTTCATGCCCACGAAAATTATTTTTCCTTGTTTGAATCGGGTTATTCTTCACTTGAACATTTTTGCGGGATTCAGATTTGGTTCGGGTCAGTTATCAAATCCATAGTTTTGTCCAAACAGAATTTTTAGGTCAGGGTCGAGTTTATACTCACGGAAATTTTGTGTATCACGGATCGGAGTGTTGTCTGTTTTTTTTTTCTGGTTGGGATCGGGTTATTTTAAATTAGTCTAATCATTAAGGTTATAATCAGTTTTGCTTCTATTCTTTTTATGGCTATTTCTGATAGATAATTTACTTTGCTATTTGATAATTTATTATGGTGAATGAATCGTTTGCGGATACAAACAATTGTACGCCAAACAGCTATTTTATTTTTGGTTTAAAAACAAATTAAATCCATATTACAATTTTAAATTGAATAGAACACATTTAAATTTAATCAATGATTAAAAAAATAAACTCATAGAAAAGTGTTGTGTAATGTTTTTTACTGCAACACAGCTAATAACTCATATATTCTAATGTTCGAAATGCCAAAAATATGCGTACAACCATATAGTAAAAAGAAATTAATAGAGTGGCAGTATAATGTCTTGGGGTGACGCAAAAAATGTAACTCTAAAATCCGCTACATTAAGTCCAAATAAGCACAAAAGAAACCATGTGCTTTGAAACTCCGATCAATTCAAACTGGTTTAAACCAATATTTCTTTGTTATTGTTTTTACCTTTTAAACTGTTATTGAATAGATGACTAAAATTTCGTTTAGAAAATAACGTTTTGTGCCATTATTGCCTGTTAATACACGATCAGAATGCATGAAAGATACAATTAGATAAATCATAGGCAAGAATTATTTGATTATTTTATCATATGACTTTGAAATATCAATATAGAAGCAACATTTAAGACTTTGCTTGAAAAATCAACATTCTTTCGTTAATGTCTTAAAATCGTCTGCACTCTGAAATCTAGATTTTAGATTAATATTATTATTTAAGTGTTCATGCATGATTTTAAAAGAATCTTTTCATCACTATATTTTATATATTGACATGGAATTATTAATATGTTGTTAAATCATAAACATTTTTCATCTACGTTATAAAGTATTAAAAATTTCTGAAAAAAAAAAGAGAAAACTTTTAGAAATACAATTTTTTACTTCAAATCATATGTTTTCAATATTTTATTTAATTTTGTTTTGACATTTAATTATTTTTAATTTTCCAATTTCAATTATTTTAAAAGCAAACATTTATTTTAATAAATAATATAATAGAAAAAAACATTTAAAAAATTACTATTTCTTCGTAAAATGTGCTTCAGCTGTAATTCATTTCTTCCAATCCGTCTTATTAATACAAAATTCCTTCCTCGTGCTTTATTTTGAGACATTAAAATTTCAGCGATAAATGGTTTCATATTGCAAACCTTTTTTTTTTTTCGGTTTACTTCGTCACCACCTATCTTTTTCCTCCATGGTGTACAGCAGCTGTGATAAAAAAAAAAAAAAAAAAAAAAAAAAAAAAAAAAAAAAATCCTCATTTAAATTGACAGTTTGCCAGTCTATGAATTTTAAAGGTCAGTCCCAGTTTTTAAAATTATTTCTGCGAAAATTTTATGAAACCAACCATCCATCTATACTAATAAAAGAACAAAACGCTCTGTCTGTGTGTGTGTCTGTGTGTGTGTTTGTGTGTGTGTCTGCGATGGCTAGCAAAATCTACAGCACGTACAAAGCTCAAAATTTTTTTGAGAGTAGCCCAATATCTCTCCTGATGCACCTGAGCTTCAGAATTTCAAAATTCCAATTATTAACTGAGTAATTAATTAAAAACAAGAGGTCACTCTCATAAAAAATCATCTTTTTCCAAATTTTTTTCTCTTTCATTTGTTTACGGTTGGTTGGTTGTGTAAAAATTTTCGCAGAAGTAATAAGAAAGCTGAGACAGAATTAAAGAAACCCATGGAGGAATAAGATAAGTGGAGGTGAAGTAAGCTCAAAAAAGGTTTGCGATATGAAACCATTTATCGCTCAAATTTAATGTGGCAAACAAAAGGACGTGGAAGAGATTTTGTATTATAAGACGAATTGAAAGAAATGAATTACAGTTGAAGCATATTTCAAGAGGAAATAGCAAATTTTTAAAATGGTCTTCGTTCTATTATTATTTTCTAGATTAAATATTCGCTTTTAAAATGAAGGAAATTGGAAAATTAGCAATAATTAAATATCAAATTAAAATTAAATAAGATATTGAAAACATTTGATACGAATTAAAAATTGTATAACTAAAAGTTTCCTTCATTAATGTAATTTTCAATACTTTATAACGTAGATGAAAAATGTTTATGACTTAATAATTGCATGTAAATAAATATTTAAAATATAATGATGAAAACATTCTTTTAAAATCATGTATGAAAACTTAAGTAATAAATATTAATCTAAAATATAAATTTCTGACTGCAGACGATTTTAATGTACTAACAAAATAATGTTATATTTTCAAGCAAAACGTTGAAATAATTTTCTATATTGATATTTAAAACACATATGATAAAATAATTAATAAATTTTTACCGGTGAAGCGATAAATTAGTTCTTTTTTTAAAAACGAGAGAAAAAAAATACAGGTTTAAACCTGTTTCAATTGATAGCGAAATTTTAAAATGGAGGGCCAAAATCACAGTCCGGTGAAATCCAAACACCTCATTGGTCATTGAGCCGCGTCCTTTTCAGGGAACAATCTCTTAGCAGTTGGGTAAATGTTGTCATACTCCTTTTTCCGAGAAAAAATCGTAGCGGCAGTTTTGAAGTAAATCTTATCTCTTTTCATTTATAATCTAAATTTTTCACTCTCATTTTATAAAATGGCATCAAAATATCTTAATTGAGTTAATTTCGATGGTTTATCTTAAATAAGAACAGGCGGTAACAATCGCTTAAAAAATACTTTCCTCCTCACCTTTTTCAAATGGAGAAACAAGTTCGTGATTTTCACCCTTACCACACGACCAATGGGGTGGCTGGATTTCACTTGACTGTGATTTTGGCCCTTCATTTTAAAATTTCGCCAATTGATAGGCGTGTCAAAGCAGGTGCTTTTGTTGGTACTTAATTGGACTTAATGTAGGGTTACATCTTAAGCATCATCTCCAGAGATAATACCTCCACTCTATTAATTTCTTTTTACTCTATAAAAGAAACCAATTTGAGATTTTGACATTTCAAAAGTGACTGTTTTTTTCCCAAAGACCTTTAAAATTCATAGACTGGCAAAATGTCAGTTTAACTTAGGATTTTTGGACATAGCTATTACGTCAGATCGTTGGTACTTCGTACATTAGAATGTATTTGTGGTTGGCTAAGTTGCAGTTAATATATGTATATGTATATATGAGGCTTTTTTAGCAGTTTTTTTAAATCATTGATTAAATTTGAATGCATTTATTTAAGTTAAAATTTTATTAAGACTTTAATTTGTTTTTAAAACAAAAATGAATTGGCTCTTTGACGTACAATTGTTCGAATAGGCAGACGATTCATACACAGTAATAAATTATCAAATAGCAAAATAAATTATATATAAAAATAGTCACTAAAAAAATAGTAGCAAAACATAATATTTAGGCGTATTAACACATAACCCGATCCCAACCAGAAAAAAACAGACTATACTCCGATCCAAGCAAGACAAAAATTTCATGAGCATAAACGCGACCCGAACCTAAAAATTCCATTTGAAAAAAAAACTATGGATTTGATATTTGACCCGAATCAAATCTGAATCCCACAAAAATATTCAAATGAAGCATACCCCAATTCGATCAAAGAAAAATAATGTTCGTGTATATGCAACCCGACCCGAACCTAAAATTTTTCTCTGAAATAACCCAAAAAATGACCAGAACGAAACCTGAAATCGATAAAAATATTCCAAAGAACTATAACCTGATAAGAGCAAGACAAAAAAACTTCCATGAACATAAACCTGACTCGAACCTAAAAAATTCCATTTGAAAAAAAAGCCTGAAGTTTTATGCAAACTACATCTGAATCCGATCAAAATATTCGAAAGAACCATAACCGGATTCGAATAAGAGAAAATAATTTTCGTGGACATGAAACCGATCGGAACCTAAAATTCCATTTGAAAAAAATACCTGAAATTTGAATCGACAAAAATATTCCACAGAACCATACCCGGACCTGAACAAGACAAAAAAATTTCCATGAACATGAATCCAATCCGAACCTAAAAAATGAACTAAATCTGAATCTGACAAAAATATTCCAGAGAAGCATATCCTTATTCGAACAATGCAGAATAATTTCCGTTGATGCGCAACCCAACCTGAACCTAAAAATTCCATTAAAAAGCCGAAATCTGAATTGAACGACATCTGAACCCGAAAAAAATATTCCAAAGAACCAAAACCCGATCCGAGCAAGACAAAATAATTTCCCTGGACATGAATCCAACCAGAACCTTAAAAATCAATTTAAAAAAATACCTAAAATCTGAATCGAACCAAATCTGAATCCGACGAAAATAGTCCAAATAACTATAACCAAATACGAACAAGACAATATAATTTCCATGGACATAATCCCCATTCCAAACCAAAAAATTTGAAAAAAAAAGAAAAAAAAAATCCCGAAATTTGAACCAAACTTAATCTGAACCTAACAAAAATATTTCAGTGAAGTATAACCTCGTTGGAACTAGGTAAAATAATTTTCATATAAGTACAACCCGACCCGAACTTAAAAATCCCATTTGAAGGGAAAAAATCCCCCACGAAATCTGAATTGAACCGAATCTAAACTGAACACAAATATTCCAAACAACCATAACTGTATCCGAAGAAGACAAAATAATTTCCATGAACTTGAATCCAATCCGAACCTAAAATTCGGATGTTCTACAAAACATAATGCGCTCCGTAGTGGTGGAAAGTGAAACTAAGTACTTAGCGCCAGATGGTTAAAATATTTCGTTTATAGTAAATGTTAAATTAGAACTTGGTTACGGTTAGATAACAGTTAGGTTGCAATTACGTTCCGGTGACCCTTTTGTTATTTCATTTTCCGGTTAGGTTACAGTTAGGTCAAGGTTAAGTTACAGTTAGGTTAAGGTTAAGTTGCGGTTAGGTTGTGGTTAGATTATGGGTAGGTTATGATTAGGTGACGGCCAAGTTACATTTATGTTATATTTAACTTGCAGTTAGGTTACTGTTAAGATACAGCTAAGTTACAGACAAGTTATGATTCCGATACAATTAGGTTACGGTTAGGATTTTGTTCATAGAATGAACATTACGCATGTTTGATAAAAAATATACACCTATTTTTGTAAAATGGCTCTGAATTTATAATATTATATACTAACCTTTTAGCGAATCATCGAGAATCGATTTCATTCGCGGTATAGTCAGATTTAAGAGTGATACATAATTAGTTTGAAATTCAAAATATTTCACTTGGGATATCTATGTGAAAAAAGTATTTAGTTAAGTCACTTAACAGTAATTTTAAGGATAAATATCAACACGAAATCGTTGGACACATATTCCCTCCTGCGTTTCCCATTGCAGTCATTTTAGGTATTTTTGCAGCTAAATATTAGTTTTTTTTAAAAACCAATTTTTGACACAGTCAGGGGGCACGTATTTAATATAATGTACACTGTAAAAAATTTGACCCTTTTGCTGTATCATCACTCCCCCGCTTTTATAGAATATATCTCTTTTGACCTATGACAATGCTCCAAAATAGGCTGAAGTAATCATTTTCTATAAAAGCGGTGGAGTGACGATGCAGCAAAAGGGTCAAATTCTTAACAGTGTATTAACACATATTTTGAGTTGAAGATAAAATCATAAAAATTTCAAGTTCGTTTAACATTATTATAACGGACCCGGGCAACGCCGGGCGGGTCAGCTAGTAAGAGAATAAAAGTTAAAAAAGCTAAAAAAAAAAGCGATTTTTTATGAGAGTAAGTTTTGGAATTTAATTAATTACTCAGTTAATAAATAGAATTTTGAAATTCTGAGAGTCAGGTGCATCAGGAGAGATATTGGGCTACTCTCAGAAAAATTTTGAGCTTCGTACGTACCGTAGTTTTCGCGAACTATCGCAGACACACACACACACACACACACACACACACAGACAGAGCGATTTGTTATTTTATTAATATAGATGTACAATTTTTAAAAAACGGTTTTTCGACTTGCATATCTACTGCGCGCACGATTTTAGAAAAACTACTGGTTTTAAAGCCACGGAAAATATTGATAATGGAGTAAAGTTAAAGTAACTTAAACGTATATTTCTTTTGCAAACAATTTTTTTTTATTATTTAATTAAAACTGGCTATTTTACAATAAAAAAATGAAGTTTTCGAAAATTTTATAATTTAAATTTAAATTTAAATTTCAAGTAAAAAAAAGCTTATAAATGAAATATATGTTCAAAATACATTTGTTTTAACTTCATTATCAATACTTTTGGTTGCTCTCGAAGCAATAATTTTGCTACACTCTTGCGCTCAGTATGCAAGTCAAAAAACGATTTAATATTTTAAAATTCAAAATTAAACATAAAAAAAATCAAATTTAATGTAAAATATTGAAGAATTGAATAAAAAGAGACATTAAGAGATTATTATCTTTGAAACTTTATGCATTTAGATTTTATAGGTACTGAGAAAAAACTAATAAAAGTGACATGCTGCTAAATTGCACCACCACGTAAAAAGTTAGAGTCTGAGACCCATTCAGGAAAAAAATAAATATTTCAAAACAGAGCAACCATAGGACGCTTTTTAACTATACCACATTTAGCATACATTTATGATAGTTTACAAATTTCATTACAACCAAACATATTTTACGTGACGGTCATTCTTTTCGAATATCATCTGGAATCGTAAGACAGCTTTTGTAAGACAGCGTTGACAGCGTACAGTTGACAGCCGTGTCTTATGGAATGTTTTAAAAGCACTTCGTGAGATGATGTCTTTAAAATCAAGTAAAGGTAATAAATGAAATTTCTAAACTATCATAAATATATGCTAAATGTGTAATTTATTAAAAATCAACCTCTGGTGGCAAAATTTCGAGATTTTTTATAACTTGAGCAAAACTTTATTTCGTTCACTAACTTATGGTCGATTATTTCATCTGAAGACAATTTTAAATTACCGTCGTTTGGTTACGGACACCCTCTATAAATAATACATTAATAATTTCATTAAATACCTTAAGGAAAAAAATAAGTTTTTTTTTTACTAGTGTTTTAATCTATCTTTTACTGAACACCGCTTCCCCCCCCCCAAAAAAAAAAACAATTTATTTATTTATTTATTTTTACGAATTTTTCACTACTTTGTTTCAATATTCCATTCATTTTTTATTGGCTGTTACTTACAATCCTCTGTTTTCCTACTGGTCAATAAACCTTCAATTTCAATCCTTCATCTCCCTTGTATATGCGAGGAAATTTCTATCATCTTTAGCACCGAAGACAGTAAGCTATATGATGCCTATATCGATGTGCTCAAAATTTAAAATTATTGCTACTTTTATATTTTATATTTTTATATTTCTACCTTAAGTAGTTTACTTAAGTTTTTTATTACTACCTTAAGTTATTTCACATTTTTTAAATGGTGCAGTTTCATTACATTATTCAAGTAGCTTTGAACAGAGCTTTATAATCAATTCTTTTTGCACGACTTATCCTTCCTTTAATAAATTGGCATCAATTTATTTTAATTATGAAATTGCATCTTCTTTTTATAGTTAAAAATTACGAGAGATAATTTTATGTACTACTATATTTATTCTCTCCCTCTTCAAATAAATCAGCAAAAAGAGAAAAAGCAAAATATAATATTTATTTATATTCTGAAGATAATAACTTTATTTTTAACATCGTTACGTATTACAGATACAATGTGATTGGAAAAATACGGCATTCAGAAAATAGAAACTTCAAAAAGCCGCTATCAAAGTCATGGCCCCGATTGTTTTTAACTCTTTAAACTTAAGGGAGAATTAAAATAGCAATTTTAATAAGAAATTTTAATTTTACTTAAGAAAAGTGTTATAATAAAAATAAATGACATTGACATTTTTTGGAACCGTCAAATAAGTTCCATAATCATAATATATATATATTTTTTTATATTATGATTTTTATATTATGCTCCATAATATTTTTATATTATGTATATGGAACTTATTTGACGGTTCCGAAAAATGTCAATGTCATTTATTTTTATTATAACACTTTTCTTAAGTAAAATTAAAATTTTTTATTAAAATATTTATATAAAAGGTGAATGTTTTAAAATATGGTGATTTAAAAAATCGATCGGATTTAATTAATTTTTTTAAAATAGCAATTGTTAAACAATTAAAAATTTTGAGATTGAAAGCGATGGATTATGTGACAGTGAGATCGCAGGTGTTATATTAAATTGAATGGCTCATAACTCTGGTAGCAGCTCGAAGAATGAATATCAGAGGAAAATGCTTAAGGCCCCACACTAGTCACTGAAAAAGACCAGGATGATAATGTTAAGTCTATGGGGGTGTCTTTTATAAATATTTCGATGAAATTTTAATATTTTTACATGATTTTTCCATATAGGATAGCGGAGGACGATCCATGACTAGGCTAGTTTTTACTTTTTCCGTTTTGGTTATATATTTTTAATATTAGGATAGTTTCAATTTCACAACCGGTTCAAACGTGTTCTAAAAGTTTTTTTTTTCTTTTTTTTTTCTTTTTTTTTTTTTTTTTTTTTTTTGTAATTTGAAACTAAAAAACTAAAATCGAGAAAGTAAATACAAGCCCGGTTGTAGATAATCGTCAGCTATCCTTTGGAAAAAAATCACGTAAAAATATTAAAATTTGAGCGAGATATTTAAAAAGAACGCCTTTGTAGAATTAACATTATAATCCGAATCTTTTTCAGTGACTAGTGTTGTGTCTGAAATTTGATTGAAAATTTTAGAAATATTTGAAATTGACACTTGTTTTAGATAAACAAAACTGTATTTCAAAATCGATATTCTACCTTTGTGTAAAAATCAAGAAAAACTTGTTAAAGAACAGTCCAAAAATTAAAACAAATAAAATTTACATCGAATGTTAGAGATTACACGAGAAGAAATGAATTCACTATTTATTAGAATTTTTTGTAACGCAGTATAAGAAGTCCTAGGGTAATAAGGCTATCCACTTTTCAAGGCTTAGTTTCAGGGTTTTTTTTTTTTTTTTTTTTTTTTTTTTTTTTTTTTTTTTTTTTTTAAATAAATATAGGATTTGGTACTACAATTCAATGACTACACTGTAAAACATTTCAGTAACGTTACTCCATAAAATTGGTGGCAGCCAAGATTCCACTACTTTTAAGGTGGCATAACCGGTTTAACTGATATAACCGGTGTGACATTACACTATTATATAATGTTACACCAGTAACAGATGTTTAAATTACACCATTATATAAGTGAAGAAAAATCACTCCATAAAATCGGAGGCAGCAAAGTTGATTCCAGTTTTATGGAGTAACGTTACATAAATGTTTTACTGTGCATGTATACAAGGAAAAATGTTTAAACATATATGTATTCATAAAATTTAATGACGTGATTATGCAATAAACACCAATACTATTTCGTACACCAATACTATTTGGTGTTATTACCAACTTAAGTGGTAATAATCCCGTGTAAAATATACTATAAAATAATATTAGAAATTGACAAAATTTTCTTACAAACAAGTAACCGCGATATCAGGTTGCAATAATAATCATTTTTTTAAATTATTCTGCCATGAAAAAAAATAACAATAATAAAACAAAATAGAAGCATTCAGGGCATATAAATTTATCTGTATTCGTTTAGGTTTTCAACAATGACAATAATGTTCTCTTGTGTATAAAATAAAAAATAAGCCCTTTCGTGTGTAGTTCCAACAGTAAAAGGCATCAACTAGAGTATTAGCACCAATGGATGGCGGTAAATGCGTTTAATATTAGCCCTTGGCAGTATTACATATTCTGGCATTATTACCTCAGTACAACTTACATAAATAGAAAATTTTAAATTTAAATTTGTTTTTAATTATTTAATTTTCTCTTTTTCTCACATAACTATTACTTGGGCATGATTTAAATTACGAATATTGGAATCGTTACGACTATGAGACGTACTCTTGAAGTTCTTACAGAAATCCGGATTATGAATAACACGGCATTGTCCCGGCTCCGACGATGCCGGATTTTCGAGGTTATAATGTATACGAAAAAGAGACTATAATGGTAAAAAAATATATTGTTTTAATAATAAAAATGTAAGGAATTTATTTTAAAGATAGAATTTGAGATACATTTTCGAAGGAAATTTTTTTCTGAATATGAATAATAAAAAAAAGTTTTATCTCTGCAATTTAAGATAAATTTAGATGAATAGTTATAAAGATTTTTATTTGAAAAATACAATTTTTTAATAATGTTCATGATCTACATAAATATTTTATTTTAGACAAAAGTGAGTTTGCTTTTATGGCTTTATTTGTAAAAATATAAAGTAATAAAAGTATTAAAAAAATAAAATAAAATAATAAAAAGTTAAACAAATATTATTTTTGAAGTTTTAAATTTCTGTATCATTATCATTTTAAATCTTTTAACAAGTTGAGTGTCATGTCAGCCATCGGTGACTGACACTAAACTTTACTTTTAGGTCGTCCCAGTCACCGATTACTGACAGTCTAAATCATAATAAAAAATGTAATGTTTTAAGTAATTATATAACCTTTATTTAAATTTTTTATAAATTTTTTTATTACAAGATTATACTTTCTTAATAATTATTAATTTTTTTTTTAGTTTTATGTCATATTTTACACTGTCAGTCACCGGTGACTGATGCGGTCTAAACCAGGAATTTAGTGTCAGTCAACGTGGCAAAGAACATGTCAATGAAATGTCTAAACGAGAGTTGTCACTTCTTTTAGTCTGAAAATTATTTGCACTACCATTTACAAATAAGAAGCTCCGCCTTATTATGTCTCAAAGCTTCTATCATTAAATAAATCCAATAAATCTATACGATAACAATGATTACTTTGGTTATATAGATGCATATATGTTAAACTTTTTTTAAGTAATAGTTCATGTTTAAGTTCTCTTATAAATAATTACCCAATTTGTTTTCTCTCCATTTTTCAGAAGTATTATTTATCCAGGTACTAATAATGACAACCATTCCAAGGAGAGTAAATACTGATCTGGAATTATATCATCAAGATGCATGTAAATTAATGTCCATGTACAAATATAACACTCAAACATATACACAATATTTACTTATATCGTGAATATGCTTAAAAATTAACATCAATGAAAATACATACAAAATAGCATTAATTTGACATTCTTTGTAAATTTTTAAAAGTCAAGGAAATACAACAAATTGTAGATGTTTGCTGAAACTAGAAAAAAAAATTAACAATGACATTACAATAGAGTCAACAATTAGATTTATTATATCGGTCTCTTTTTATTTCTTTCGTTAAAAAACCCCTACACAAACGAGCATTTAAAAACAAGTAAATAACTCGTTTTTTTTTTTTTTTTTTTTTTTTTTTGAGAAAAACTACAATAAATAAGTAAAGTATCGTTTAAATATATATACATAAGATTTATTTTAATTATCGTATTTTATTGTTATTATTGTTATCTTTAATGTCACAGTTTTTAGATGCTTTGGACATATTGACATTATTTTTTTACCTCCTTACGTGCCTGATATAACGGGAGGTTTAAAAATATAAATTTCAAAGATGTCAACTCTTCAGATGAAATAGCAATGAAAAACTGGCGATAAACTACAATTAAATAATAAACCTTTCTATCATTCTGGTAACCTTTTGTTTCTTTCGTATGTGCTCCACTGGGATTAATGTTTACCTTTCAGCTAGCGTCACACGGCGCATTTTATAATTAACTTTCCTCTCTGCCCATGCTGGTCAATGGTGACATTCACATGTTACGGACACGTGTTTAGTTTAGCTGATCATGGGGGATATTTAATTTTCCAGTCCAAAACGCCTCCTGCTTGTTTATTGTTGTGTGGTGATTCATACAGTTTTATTATTAATGATTTCTCGCTGTTTCATAGTGCTGTTTTACATACTGTCTTTGCTAGAAAATTTTGTTGTTACTTTGAAATTTTTCCAACAATGCTGGTATATTTAACTTTATTAGATAAATTATTAAGTAAAAAGAATATTTTAAGTGCAGAAGTTTTATAAAATAAATCTTTCATGCCACAAAATGTTAATGCACAGAACATAAAAAAACACTAAGAAAATCCAGCATTTCTAAAGTTTTTTTTAATTTTTTTTTTTTATAATTATTCTTTACTTTTGAATATTTTATTATCAAGTATATTTTTCACGCGATCAATTTGCAGTCAGTTTTTCATTCTCCATATGTCAGAGGTATGGTAATATCAAATAAATAAATAAATAAATAAATAAAAATAGGAAAAAATAAATAGCGTGCGACTATTTGAAAAAAATTCTCTTTAACATTATTGTTATAAAAAATGAAATAGATACAAAATTATTCATTAAAAAAAATTACTGATTTAAAAAAAATACATATATTAATTAAAAATTTAAAACTACTTTGAAAAATAATAATGATTGCGTATTAGTCTAAAACAAATGCGAATACGTTGATGAATACGTTGTTAAAACGAAAAAATAAATCACAGAAATTGGCCTGAAAAGAGAAGAAACCTCGATTTTGACATGCCAGAAGTCCCGCTGTCCGATGGAAAATACAAACACATTACTTACACGACAATAATTCTCCTTGTAGTCCAGAAATAAACATCTCCTTTTTTCCTGCAATGCTGGACAGTAGTGCTAAGATAATATCCTACGGCTGAAAATTAATGAAAAGTTAAGTTAGACTTAAATTAAAGATTAACATTAAAACTAAATGCTAATTTGACGAATAATATTAAAAACCAGAGAAAATAAATTCCATATTATTCTATAAAAATTCGATACATTGTAAATTAATTAATTATAATTACCTGCAATTAAAACATGTAGATTTTTTAAAATACAGCCTAATTTCACATTTAAAAATTGAACACACATTACGGAAATGTCAATAAATATTTTTATCATCGGCATAAAAATAATTACTTCTCACAAATTTGCGTAAACATTTGTAAAAAACTACTAGAAATTATTAAAAATTGAACACTCATATAATCTAAATCTTGTCCTACCATTCTTTATTCTTTAAAACATATAAGCACTTAAACCTTAAAATCCACTAAAGCCTTAAAATAAGCACTTAAACCTTATTAAAGATTTGGTACTCAATTTTGGTGTTAAAACATCAATTGAAATAGAAGAGAAATAAAGATAAATATCGTATATGGCTAACTTTAAAGAATTTTTCATCAATTTTACAGAAATTCTTTAAAACATATAAGCACTTAAACCTTAAAATCCACTAAAGCCTTAAAATAAGCCCTTAAACCTTATTGAAGATTTGGTACTCAAATTTGGTGTTAAAACATCAATTGAAATAGAAGAGAAATAAAGATAAATATCGTATATGGCTTTTTCATCAATTTTACAGAAATGTCATTATATTGCATATATTGCAATTAAAAATATACAGAAACATTTAAAAAATAGGATTATATATTGACAAGATTTCTTAAATTTGATTATTTCTTTTACACTGTTAAAATATTCTGTAAAATATAGAAAAAAGTCGGAATTTCTGTAAATTTACACTAGTTCTCAGTTAAAAACATTCGATCAAATTTCTGGGTCATCATTTCACAGACAAGTATTTATATATAATAATTTATAATTCCCATATACATAATTCTCTTTAGGGATTTCTTTGTCATTTTTTACAGATATTTTCATCTTTGTTAAAGCTTGCAATTCAAAATACATTCTTTTAAAATTATTTGGCAATATTATTAGAAATATTAAATAAGAAAAAATAGTTTATATCTTTTATTTTAGAATAATTTAGAAAGAGGAAAATGATATCCTCGGAAATAGTGATGATTTTAATCGACAATCTTTTTACTTCTCCTTACTTTTCCTTATGTAAATATTAAATTAAACTAAATGATATAGCAGTTCAAATTTACTCGAAAAATTCAAATTCATTGAGGCTCGCTGCAGTTCCAGTGATTCGTTAATTTTAAAAATTAAAATTTTATCAGTAAAAATAAATTTAGAGAGTCTTGTGTACTTTTAACGATGTTAACAGAGTCTATTGTAAATTTACTGATTATTTTCTCTGTTATTTAACTGTATTTATGTTTTTCTGAAGTCTGTAATTTTACATGAAACTTAAGATAACGGATTACCAGAAGATTCAGTGTAATTTTACAGAAAAGTCTTTAACAGTGTACCGAATAGTAATATTCTCCTAAATTATAGAAAATCTGCGATCATATAAAGCCTCAATCACCATTCAGAAATTTTGGTATTAAAATCAAAGACTGTACGAGGCTATACTGTCAAAAATCTGCAACATTCTGTCCAGTCATTCGACCGTTTTTCTCAAAACCGTTATACAGAGTGTCCAAGAAATAATGGGATAAACTTTAAGGAACGGTAGAGGTCCTGACTAGTAGTCAGATTTTCATAGCAACCCATGGTCGGAAACACTTTCCTGGCGTAATAGTGACGACACATAACACATGAAAGAAAGGACACGAACAGGGAGAGAAAACATGTTTATTATTCTTAGTGCTGCAAAATTACCGATATAACACTGGAAATTTCTGAGGAACTAGTTGTACGCATCGTTACAGCTGCTGGGGAAGTTCAGGACATTCCTGGTGTTTTTTAGATAAAATTAGATCTTTAATGTACCGGAGATGCGCCTGCGTGCATCAAGGCCCGGAGTCGTAATTTCAAAAACCTAATTGATAACGATCGGTGTTTTTTAATGGTCTTTTTTCTTACTTTTCTGCCGCACTAATGATAATAAAGATATTTTCTCTTCTTATTCGTGTCCTGTCTTTCTTGCGTTTTATGTCATCACAACCACGCCAAGAAAATGTTTCCGACCATAGGTTGCTACGTAAATCTGAATCCTTGTCATGACCTTTACCCCCGCTTAAAGTTTGTCCCATTATTTCTGAGACACCCTGCACAACTGTAATTTAACGATATTCTGATCATATTATTGCTCATTTTATAGTCAGATTATTCTTAAATTACGGTTTTGAAACCATTTATGATGAAAACAGTCCAATGATTGGACAGAATCCTACAATTTTTTAACAGTGTAGTGTAACATGCGATATTCGTAACTTTTAAATGCTTTAAATGATTAGGGAGACTCTTAGAGTCATTGGTGAATGTCTAATATATATTTCAAATTGTATTTTTCTTAACAAGATATTTACACAACAACAATCTAATTTGATAAATTTCTCTAAAAAGTAGTTTTTTGCGTTTCTACTTACAATATTTTAGCATTTCGGACACATCTTCTTTAGAGCAGCCCGATGGAACACACAATCCCATGTTTATATCGAAAACATAAAAAATATGGGCTCTTGATAAAAATTGCTGCATAAAATACTGAAATGAAACAATAAACATTATATTAAAGATAATACTATTTTAAAAAATTAAATTGAAAAAGAATAATTTTTCAATGAATAAACTTTATTATAAACTGATTTAGGCATTTTTTTATCACTGAATGTGACCGATGTTAATTTATATTGCTGCGTTTTTTTTTTTTAGAATAACTTAAAGTAACTGTAAAATATCAATTTAATTTAAATGCTTTAAGTGATAAATTAAAATAACCTAAAAAGATTATAGCTTGACATGTTTCATTGCTCTTACGGCAACATTTTCAAAAGCAAAATGCTCTTGAAAAAAAATTTAAATTTTTTTGCTTTTGAAAATGTTGCCGTAAGAGCAATGAAACATGTCAAGCTATAATCTTTTTATGTTATTTTATTTTATCACTTAAAGCATTTAAATTAAATTGTTAAAGTGACTGTTTATTGCCCCTTATTGTCATCTATGTATCATTAAACATTTCTAATAAATCTAAATCGAATTCTAATCTGTAGTATTCTTTTCTGGTACCTTTGTGGAACCTTAAAGCTCTCAGTATTTGTATCAGTATCCTGTTATTATTATTGTTAGTAGTAGTAGTAGTACTATTATAAATATTATTATTACATATTTTTATTATTATTATTACGTATTATTATTATTATTAATACATATTATTATTATTATTATTAAAATTATACATAAAAATAATTTAGCAATATTATAGTATCCAAAACACACTAATTTTTTTATGATAATCTAATTTTGATTTTCATAGTTAAAAATATTTTTGTTTCTGTAAGTTTATGTAAGAAACTTTCTAATTTTTATGTTTATCTATTAATTTAGGGGAAACTAGGAATGATTGCCCATATGGGAGGCTTGATCCATCCGTGCATTTTCTTATTTAAATGTGTATTACTTTTATTACTAGATGGCAAACAAAGATTATGGAATGGTCAGTTAACAATTATTGTTCATTCAGGTAATTGAAGCAGGTGTCAGACAGAATCAATTGGGGAGAGTTTTCAACTTAAAAGGTGACCTTTTTAAAAATATTTTGTAAGAGTTTTTTAGATAAAATATGTCACATGTATTAAAGGAAGAAGGTTTTAATTAATGAACAAATATTGAGCTTTAATTCTAGTCAAGAAGTTTGCACAATAAGTGAGGCTCAAAATAACTATGTGCTATTCATTACAAACTGGCTATGTGGGGAGGAATGACCAATCAGTGTGAGCGAGGGTTGACCATGGTCAAAGCTTAGTTAATTAAGCGTTTTTGGAAAACTTTTCATTATACTCGGTGTATAATAAAGTGTTAAAGTTTATATTTGTAAAAGAAAAAAAATGTTTTTTTATTCTGTAAAGCTACAGGAGCAGTACAATGGCAAATTTTTAAAATTAACAATTAACTGATGAGACAAAACTTAGCACATAACTAATGTGAAGCAGTCTGTCAGACCACTCCATCAAAAGTAAATTTAAGGCGGTATTAACTTATAGGTTAGAGTTTGTACTTAACATTTTGTACAAGGCTATTATAATTAAAATTCATCTATCGAACTGTCTCAGGTGATAGTACCAAAGTTCCAAATGAAATAAAATTTCGGTAATATTTCTGTTTAAATTAAAAGTTACAAGCTAAACTGTAAAAATTGAAAAAAAAAAAACAACTGTCCGTGAGGCCGGTAACACCAGTTAAAGGATAACAGTATTCTGGGTTTTTTTTTAACTTTTAAACATTATAAAATAAAGATATTCTGTGTTTCTGAAATTTGTCCTATTTGTTTAAACCTTATTCTTAAAGCTTTATTGTGTCTTTTAAACTGATTTTATTAGTTTAAATTTTTAGCTTAGAAGTATTCTGAAATTTTAAAATTTGTTTTATTTCTATATTTGTTTATTATTGCCAATATTTCAATATAAATTACTTTGGATCAAGCCTCCCATATGGTGGGAGACTTGACGCATTATTTTCTCATGATTAAAATCGATCATTTTTTTTCAAATTTTTTATATGTTACGCTTACATCATAATTTTATTCTGATGGCTGATTGAATAACGAATAAAATGACATGTTTTAGGTTCAATATTTAAAAAGCTAAAAGTCAATTAGTAAAAAGTGGGTCAACCATCCTTGTTTTCCCCTATACAATACAAAACTTCCAAAAAACAACGAAAAATATTTTTAGAAATTTGTTATTAAAGTATTAAAAATACATACATACCGAAGTATTCCTCGTTGCATTAACTAAACCTTCAAGTCTACCATTTAAACCGGGAATTTTGCTAACTTTTGGCAGGTATGGTTTTACTATTACGTTACAATATTGTCCTTGGAAATCAACTTTTCCTTTCTTCGTCACTACCGTGTCAATACATTCTTCATATTCGCCGAACATTTGAATATTGCCAGTTTGTATGCCAGTCTGTATTTTTCCCATCGCATCTAAAACTAAAAATTGAAAAGCAAATAATAACAATGTTATTTAAAGAAATATGTATGTTCAAGAGTTGATAAGTTTTCTTATTTTAATTACATCATATAACACATTTTTTTCTGAGCAATCAATATCATTTTATAATTTGTTCTATCATAAAAATTTGAAAAAAAAATTACTTCCATAAAAAAAATTCTGTTGAGGTCAGAACGACGAAATTTGAAAATTGTCATTAAGAAAACATAAGGAAATTGTTATGGGAAAATTTCGCTTGGACACTTTTAAAATTTAAAAGAAATCTGTACTAAGACCAGACAAAGGGGCCATTCAGAAATGACGTCATGCTTGGAAGGGGGGTACATGAAATTGTAACCGTTTGTGGCGGGTGAGAGGGGCTGAATAACAAGGAATGTGACATCGCACATTTTGGTGAAAATAAAAGCATTAAAAATCTGCAGGTTAAATTTTGAAGTTATTTCAAAATTAAAGCATTTCGTGTTCATAAATTAAACATAAGATTTAAAGCCAAACGTATTAACTCTTCAACAAATTCCAAAATACTACTGTTTTCGACTGCTCTTTTATATTAATATTTTATTACTACAGTATATTAAATGTGTTTTTTGTTGTAAACCTTACTATCCTTCAACCCGTATGCTTTTTCTGAAAGAATCACGTTTTGAGTACCAGCCTTGGCGAGTTGGCGAAAACGAGAACGTTCAATTAGTTGCATCGCCAAAGGCCAATCGTCGTTTTGTTTTGATTTTCATCCAAAATGGCGGTAGACGATCTATTGTATTTTACATTCAAAATCTTACCTAAATTAAAAGAATATTTTGAAAATTGTGTTTTAGATGAGAAGACATTGTCACTGAAACACTTAAATTTATCAGTTTAAGCAAATTAACAAATAGAACAATTAAAAGCTTGGATTATTTAACATTTGGTTGGAATGAAACAAAAACAAGCTTTTTTTAAGAGAGGGGGGCAAAATTTGAATAATTGGCCCTTTATTTTTAGTTACCTCAAAGTAATAAATAGGACAGAAAGTTTCTTAAAATATAAGGATTTAAAAAGCAAACGAATAAAAGATATGAAGATATTTGCACAAAACTTTAACCTGGTGTTATTTTTTTTAACCTTTTTTGTATGATAAATTATTTATTTGTTAGTTAAAAATTAACAGACATTGGAAAACAGTATGCTTTATCCACTGTTATGGCTGAGCGAAAGGATAGAGAACATTTTAGATACAATTTAATCTAATCTTTTCTGCAAAACGTTTAATTTTAAATAGTAAAAAAATAGTGTGCTGGAGGGGGGGGGGGGGTAAACAGAAAATTCGGATTATATTGCCACTGAAACTTAACAAATAGTGATTTCAGAATGATGAAATATGGTGTGTGTGGCGGGGGGGGGGGGTATTTCATTGGAGAGATGAATTTAGATATTTATTCAAATATGTTGAATTGTCATTTCCAGATAATAAATCAAACAATTAAAACGAAATAATATTAAAAATATAGCAGAAAATTTAAAATATAAAAAAAAACTGCAGAATTTTTAATTTTGAGCACTAAAGGCAAACCATTGTTTTTTTCTTTACAACTCAAATAATGATAAAGATTGAAAAGTATTAAAAAATTATTGATTTAATTGCGATTATCAACTTGCAATTATTTTAACTTTAATGATTTAATTACAGGAAGTAGCTGAATAATTTGTGATTTAACAGTCAAATTAATTATAACGAATTGATTTTAGTTTCAAGTTATTATTAACTTCTAATCACAATTAAATTAAAAACAACTATTTTTAATGAATTATTTGAGTGAAAACATGATTTATTAATGCACTCGACACCCACCAATTATGCCGCTTACATACAATAAATAAATAAATAAATAAAAATAAATTATTTCAGTAGCAATACAAATAAAACTAAGTTCAAATGTGTCATAAAAAACATGATCAATAGAATTATATTTATTACAAGAAACATTTTATTTTTATTTTTCTTAAAAGTAAAATAAGTTCTCATTTCTTCGAACATAGCGAATTGCAGGATACATCTAAATAATTTACGATTTATCATTCAATCTAATTATAATCGAATTGATTTTAGTTTTAACTTGCTTTTATTAACTTATAAACACAAGTAAATTAAAAACAATTAATTTTTAATGTATTATTTCAGTTAAATCATGTTTTATTATTGCACTCAACACGCCACATAACTATGCCACTTAATAAACAAACACACACATACACAAAATAAGTAAATAAAAATAAAGTAATCTAGTAGCAATACATAATAAGCTAAGTTCAAATGTGTCATAAAAAACATGATCAATAGAATTATATTTATTACAAGAGAATCTTTACCACTGTTTTTAATTAAGTTCCCAATTTCTTCGAACATAGCGAATTAAGGAAATAAAAGAATATTTTTGAAATGGGAAAAAAAAAAAACTTATGTTTTAATTAGATATTCTGTGAAATTTAAAGCATTTAAATCTGAAAAAGCTCTTTGTTTTAACACTAGAACCGCGGCGATGGGTCATTTTGACCCATATCATATGGAGAGATGACGATTCGAACCAGATAATCTTAATGAAATAAGCTAACTATCAGCTAAGCAAAAATATTTTCAATAAATATTTTAAACAGTTTAAATAAAAATTCTGGTGACAAATATTTTTATAAAACTTGAATGAATATTTCCGCGGTTCTAGTGTTAAGCTATGTTTTAATTGTAAACATGGCAAATAACATTCCCTCTACTAGGTAACATTTACGGAAAAACAAATGAACAATAAGCACGAATCCTTTGCAGAAGGATGGGTTTCTATTTGCTACGCGTACGACGTCCAAACAAGAAAGCGTGCGTTGCATTGAACTAATCTCCGCGCCAACCGTTGCTTTGGCGATGAGGTGCTTGAAACGTGATTCTTTATGAAAAAAGCCGCAAGTATGCACAATAGAGAGCAGAGTCTCTTACCAAGAACGGCGTCCAAATGATGAGGCAGTCCGTATGAGGACAGGATGGCGTTCGAGTTGCAAAATTCGACGATTAAAGTGCAGCGAGGTGTTATCCGATTTCTGAGAGCGGTAGGTGAGAAACCGGCAGCTATACATCGCTGGGTGGTGACAGTTTACGGGGAGAAATGTGTCTCTGACAAGTCTTTCAGAAAATGCAGTGCCCGTTTTCGTGCAGGCCAGGACATTGAACTTTCCAAGTTCAAGTGGAGATGTTGGATCATCCGCCTTACAATCCGGACATGTCGCCCTGCGATTTACATGTGTTTGGTCCACTGAAGAACCACCTGAAAGAGAAGCGCTTCAACTCGGACGACGTACTCAAGGACGCTGTGAAGGACTGGGTTTCGTCACGGCCACAGGAATTCTGGGAACAAGGAGTCTTGCAGCTTGTTCATCAGTGGGATCGTTGTGCTCAAGCCTATGGTGAATATTTTGAATAAAGTCTACATTTGTACCCACCGTGTCGTTTCGTACCTTTTCATTTGATCACCCCTTGTAATATTGCGTGACGTGCGTCAAGAAAGGAGGGTGAGACTTTGTGACAAAAGGGGGAGGGGTAAAAAATATTGAAAAAACTATGATATCAACTGTGGATAGCTCCTTACGAAACAAACAGTAATTAATACAATTTGTCTCAGATAAAAAAAAAAATACTTTAATTTTTAGAACCGGTTTAAACTGGCTCTAAAATTATCCTTGTATAAAAGGAAAATGTAACTAAAATCGAAAAAATAAAACTAGCCTGGTTGTAGATTTTCCTCAGCTATCCCATAGAAAAAAATCATGCAAAAATATTAAAATTTGAGCGAGATATTTAAGAAGCACTCCCCCATAGATTTTACATTATCAACCAGGCCTTTTTCAGTGACTAGTGTGGCATCTTAGAAGAATTTATTTCACGTGCATTTTCTTAAAAATAAAAGTCATATTTGAATTCAGCGTTAAATTTACATACGTATTAATCATGAAACGTAATTACATAACAATCTCCAAAATCATATTTTGGTATTTTTTGACCTTTTACTCGTAACTTTGAAATTTACGGTTTGCAAAAAATTTTCACGTGATGGCAAGAAATAAATGTAAATTTCATATTCAGCTGCACAAAATACACGAGAATCAATTGTCAAAAATTAAAGATTTTTTTTAAATTTTTGTTTTTAACATAACGAAAAGCATGATATGTTTGGAAATACTAGGTTTTTAAATGTATTCTACTATAAATGGAAAAAAGTGTCTTTAAGTAATTTGAATATTGTTTGTGATAAAAAAATTTTAATATTTTTAAAAAAATTACGAAATATTAAACAACCCAAATTTTGAAGGCTAGTGTTATTCTATACCATTTTAAAACATGTATCATTTTTTTAATGAATGTAGTGTGTTGCTATTGACAATTTTATTTCATAAAAAATCTGCAATATATTTTTTCTTGAAATATTTCATACAAATTGTTTATTTTGCATTGGTATCTGAATGAAAACAGATTTTAAATCTATTGCAATATTAATTTTTCTCTCGACTTATTTTTTCCAATATCTATGATAATTATTTATATTTCTGCTAAATTTGTGAATAACTCCTATTTCGCAGTTAAAAATATACACCAATTTTAAACGGCTATTACTCGATCAATTTCAATTGTATAATAATAGGATATTTTGTGTCACTTATCAGTGAAATAGGAAAACTTTATTAAATATAACTTATAAAATAAAAAAAAATGGCATTTTTTAAAAAATGCTTTTATTGATTCAAATCACTTACTTCTTTAGATCATTAAAAACAATTTTGTAATTGTCACTATATATCTGTGACAAACAATTTGGGAGTTAGTCCTTGAGCATAATCGAAAGTGGGCACTCTGTATAGCGATAAAAAGAAGGAAAGATGAAGGGACATGAACTTATTTTCACATTTTCATAAATTTTCAAAGCACAAAACTTTTATCTCATAATGTGTAATTTAGAAGTAAAACATCATACTACACTTTAACGTTTCTTTTCTGTGTATTAGTTTGATATGCAAAACGTTTCATAGATTACATGCTTAAAGTATATGTATGAAAAAATCAATACTAATGTTGAGATTCTGCAAAAAATATCTCATATCAACATATTTCATAGAGTATCACCATTAGTTAGGCCACAGTATCATTTTAAAGCAAAAAGATGTAATTCAGAAGGCCAAAACAGCAATTAACGGATAGCCTACAACTTATTAACACATTTTGTAGTACAAGTGACAAGGTTAAACATATTTTTTAATTAAAATATTCATTAATTTTAATAATATTCAAAATATATAAATAAATATATAATTTTCCGCAATTAAATGTGCTTAATGATTAATTTTTGCTTTTGTTTTAAAATATTAGAGATTTAAAATTCGTTCATTTGATGAAACCTTATTCGTCTCTGTTCTCTGTTTGTCCGTTCGTCACAGAGTCCGTAGACAAAAACTGTATAAGTCAGAGACTTCAAATTCGTGTATTTACAACTGAATATCTAGTGTCACGCGAAAAATAAGAAAATTTTGAAAAGTCTATTTTTTTAATTAAATTATTTTTTTCAGTGTCATCCGTTCATTTTTGCGGTTAAAGTTTCAAAGAAGAATCTTACTTTCAACATTTTTCGAGTAAACACCATGACCTGCAAGGTAAAGCATCTTGTTTGTAAGCGGTGAATTCTTTGTTCGAACCCTGATGCTGGAACAAAAATTTTTCATACTAAAATGGTTTTAATTAGGGGAAATTTCGCATTTTTTCCCAATTTAGTTGTTTATATTATTAGGTTTCGTTCATCTGACGTTCATAATATTTTTAGAAATTCAAGTTTTTTCTATCTTAAAACCTTTTGCAATTTATTAATGATTCTGAATTTTAATAAACAACTTTTTTCGCTTTTAAATTTAATTTTTTTCATATCTCCGCTAGTATTTTTTCAATTTCAAATTTTCAAGAAAAAAAAAAGAATTTTGGATCTTAAATAATATGATTTAGATTCAATTTGATTAGATTTAATTTAATTTGATTTAGAATAATTTATATTAAATTTTTAATCTAAATCCCAATTTAGATTTTATTTAATTTGATTAAAATATGTAACTTTCTTTTATAATTTTTTTAAATTAAATTTATTGGTGCTACTATCTACGTAAGAATTTAATAATTATAAATCAGCAATTTGGATTTATAAATTAAAAGATAAGTTGTTTTGAAAGAAACGTTAAACGAAACTCTCTGTACGATCTGCGATCACACTTACCCACTTTTTTTTCATATTTTATATTCATTTATTTATTTTAAATGCCATGCTTAATAAAAAAGCGAAAAAACAATTGTTTAAATAAATAACGAATTGTTTAAATAATTGTTTAAATAGTTCAAAATTTACCACCTTTAATGTATTTATTTTCATATATTTTCAGTTTTTCCGCGACTGAGAAAAAAAAGATGCACTTTCATTTCCGGAAGATATAATAATCACAATGAAATATATCATTTTAGTAATCAATTACTCCTTCTTCCGTAGTTTTTTTTCCTTTTGTTTCTTTCTCAATATTGTCTTATGTAGCAACACAAATTCCATTGTCTCTCTGTGTTACAGTGATTCAACTATTTAAAACAATAAAGGAAATCTTCAGATCTATCCTCTTTACTCTTATGCACTCGTGCGTAAACGCATGGAATTTGTTAGCGTTTGTCGGTAATTTAACTCAAGTAACATTTCAGTTTCTTTATCAAGTTTTTGATCGTCATTTTTGAAGAGTTCTTTTTTTGTGTGTAATAAAACTTAAAGTGAAATTACAATTAGTCTGACAAGCTTTTCAAACTAACGTTTTTTTTTCTTTTTAAGTAATTTTTGTAAGTGTTTTTGTAAAATTTATTAGCATTTATCGGTAATTTAATTTAAATGGTGTTAATTTTTTTTTTTTTTTTTTATCAGTTTAGGATCTTCATTTTTAAAAGAGATCTTCTATGTAATCAATTTTATTGTGCAATTACATTTAGCCTGGAAGCTTTAAAATCTATTTTTTTTTCAATGTAGTTTTTTACAATGTTTTTCTTTTCTTTTCTTTTCTTTTTTTTTTTAGTATTTATCTGCCAATTAATTTAAGTGAAGTTTAACTTTATTTATAAGTTTTTCATGAAAATTTTTAGAAAAGGTCTGAAATGCAATTATATTTATTCTGATAGGCTTTTAGAACTAACATTTCTTTTTTCAAAGTAATTTTTTTTTATGTTTTTTTAAATATATATTAACATTTGTCAGCAATTTAATTTAAGTGATGTTAATTTTGTTTATCGGTTTTTGATCATCACTTTTAAAATATTTCTTCAAATAAATTCTGCGTAATCAATATATAGTGCAATAACATTTAGCCTGATAAGATTTAAGAACTAAATTTTTTTAAAGTATTTTTTTTATGTTTTTCGAATGTTTGTTACTGTTTATCAATAATTTAACTCAAGTAATGTTTCAATTTCTTTATCAGATTTTTATCATCATTTTTAGATGAGGTCTTCTTTTTTGTGTAATAAATTTTAAAGTGCAATTACATTGAGTCTGTTAGGCTTTCAGAACTAACATTTTTTTAAGTATTTTTTCAGGGTTTTTTCTAATATTTGTTAGCGATTATTGCTAATTTAATATAAATGATGTTAATTTTCTTTATCAGTTTTACATCGTCATTTTTAAAACAGGTCTTCAAACAGGTTTTGCTTGATAAATTTTAAAATCAATTATATTTAGCCTGATATGCTTTAGAACTTTTATTTTCTTAAGTAACAGAGTAATTTTTAAAAATGTTTTTTAACATTTATCCATAGTTTAATTTAAGTAACGTTTCCATTTCTTTATCAGTTTTTGATCATCATTTTTAGAAGAGGTTTTCAAATATTTTCTTTGTAATAAATTTTAAAGTGCTATTACATTTAATCTGATAGACTTTAAGAGCTAACGTATTTTCAGAGTAATTTTTTAAAATGTTTCACTAATACTTCTTAGCGTTTATCTATAATGTAATTTAAAAAGTGTTAGTTTTCTTTATCATTTTTTCATCATCATTTTTAAAAGATATCTTCAAATATCTTCAGTTTAAACAATTTATATTTAGCCTGATAAGCTTTACCAACTAAAATTTTTCAAAATAATTTTTAAAATGATTTTCTAATGTTTGTTAGAGTTTATCGGTAATTTATCTCAAGTAACGTTTCAATTTCTTTATCAGTTTTTGACCAATATTTTTAGAAGAAATCTTCAAATATTTCTGCATAATAAATTTTAAAGTGCAATTACATTTAGTTTGATAGGCTTTCAGAACTAATATTTTTTTCAAAGTAATTTTTTTAAGTGTATTTGTTAACGTTTATTAGTAAGTTAATTTAAATTATCTTAACTTTCTTTATTAGTTTTGGATCTTCATTTTTTAAAGAGATCTTCCACGTAGTCAATTTTAAAATGCAATTACATTTAGCCCAATAAACCTTAATAACTAATTTTTTTTTCCGAAGTAATTTTTAAATGTTTTTCTGATGCTTATTAGCGATTATGGGTAAATAAATTTAAGTCACAATTTAACTATTTACATAAGTTTTTTACCATAATTTTTAGAAATAGTTTAAAATGTAATTATGTTTAGTCTAATAAACTTTTAGAACTAACATTATTTTTCAAAATAATTTTTTCAAGTTATATATATATATATATATATATATATATATATATATATGTGACGATTTAAGGAGAACTCGAATTATTTCCACTGGTTAAAAAGAAACACGCAGTCATGGCAAGCGAGGGAAAAAATAAAATAAATAAATAAATGTAGAAGATCCAATAATTAGTCATGGGCTGCTGTAAAATTCGTAATAATGAGGAAGGAAAAGCTCCTTTTGCAAAAATTCCATCATTATTTCAGCGAGCTGTCCTCATTGAAGAAGCAACCCAAGAAATCTCTTTTTTACATCTCGAGACTTCCACCTTTTTAAACTAAAAAGAAAGTTCTGGAACATTCTGTAACCTCAAACCATCATTCTTTTATGTAAACAGAATTCTTGTCCAGCTACGAGATTATTTTACACAAACGATAAATTTATTTTTAAAAAAATATTATTTAACCAATTTATAATTGACTCAGAATTTTAAATATCTTAGGCAGACGATTTTTATAAATGATTAATTTTAAGAGAAAAAGAAAAGAAATGAATTTATTAATATGGACACATCAAAGGTTGACGTAGGAAAAATAAATAAATAGATAAAATAAAATAATGATATATTTTTAAAGGTATGGTTTTGGAATAAATTTAATAAGACTTTCTTAAAAAGGGTTGATAAAAACATAGAAGAAATCAGTTTTATTTGGAATATTAAGAAATAAAGTTTTAATTAAGAATATTTTTAATTTAGAGCCATCTTTTTAAATTTACGCATACTGGAATAATGTTTTTTAAGGCAAGTTAAGAGTTTATATCGTCTGCATAAGGATTAACAGATTAGATTTAGAAACAAGATTTTAATTTAATAATTTGAAGTAAGTACGGAATATTATTATAAGAAAATTAAGATAGTATAAAGGTTAGTTTTGGCGAAAACATTTTAAATTTGTAATATATATATACATATATATATTTTTTAGCATTTATCGGTAATTGAATATAAATAACATTAATTTTTTTTTTTGTTAGTTTTGGATCATCATTTTTATAAATGATCTTCAAATATTTTCTCCATAATCCATTTTATAGTACGTGTGGCCTAATAAGCTATAAGAACTATTTTTTTTTCAAAGTAATTTTTTAAAAATATTTTCCCAATGTCTGTTACCATTTATCGGTAAATACATTTAAGTGACGTTTCACTTTCTTTATCAGTTTTTCATCATCATTTTTAGAAGAGATCTGCAAATACTTTATGCTTAATAAATTTTAAAATGCAATTACTTTCAGTCGGATAGGCTTTTAGAACTGAAATTTTTCTTTTCAAGATAATTTTTAGTATTTTTTTCTAATATTTGTTAGCTTATTAGTAACTTCTTCTATGGAAATTGAATTTTTAAATGAAAATTAATAGTAAAGGATGCAAATATCAGATTTCATAAAAGTTTTTTCCTGTAATGTCAAGTATATTTACATTACCTTAATGAAAAACATATATTGGGCATAATATAGTACAAATCTCATTGCTTTTAAACTATTATTATTTTTTTTTTTTGAAAAAATTAAAACAACAATAACCATCTTGAAATTAATTTTTTTAAACAGAAAAAGTAGTGAAATTGAAAATAGGTAATTTACAGTTTTATTGAATCCGCATTTGCATTCCTATAAATACACACTAATGTGTCAAACTAGTGTTCAACACTAATACGTTAATTCTAATAACTAAATTTATAAATAAGGATGTGTATAGAATAATATTTTTTATTTTTATTACTTTTGTATAAACTATTACAAAAGAACTTTCTAGCCAATTTAAATGTCCATTAATATACTCTGCAAATTTTTAACACAAAAAAATAAACATTTTAGAACATTAATTATTGAGACGGACAATGTAATAGAAATGTAAAAGTAGCAAGGTTAAAAGCACCAATTATTTTAAATTAGAAATACCACTTTTGGTAGAATGTAACTTGCTGTTCTCTGTTCTCAAGTTTTCTGTACTGAAAACGGTAAGCTATATGCTACCGAAACCGGCAAACTTCTATTTTTAAATATGTGGTACTTTTAGCATTGATTTTTTACGTTTCTACATTTTAGAACTACATTTTGTCACCAAATTTACGACACATTAATGTGTTGTAAATTAAAAACTACACATACAAAAAGTTTTTTATGTTGTGATTGTTTTCTTAATATGTTGCAAAAGTATTGCTATATAGAAATGCGTTCTTAATTTGCTGCAAAAGTGTTACTGTGAAGAAATGTGTTCTAAAAATAGTGTTATTAATTGTGTTGAAATTGTGCGGTAAATAGTGTTGATGAAAATATTTTTTTTTAAAATAGTATTGTTCTGTGCAACATTTTTCACCAAATTAATAGCACATTACAACAATCACGCAATTTAGACCACTATAAAACAACACATATAAAGTACTTTCTACATGGTGAATTTAAAATAACACAATTTTAAAAAGGAAATAAAAGGCAGTTTGCTTTATGGGGAAAATTGCAGGAGAAAACTGAGTGAGTTGACTGAATTTACCAATATAACTGCATTTCAGGGAAAATTATTTAGTTTTTAATAACACTTCTTCCACAATCATTTCCCTGGCATAACACATTCAAAAGACAATCAAAAACGATTTTACTTAGAATTGTTAATTATTAAGTTCAGTTATCGTTGTAAAACTATTTCACCAATTTTCAGTGAAGACAAAATGCATTACTTTAGAATGTAATTAGTGAACGTTTTCGTAAATCAATATGTACTGCGTAGCTAAAAATACCATTTTAAATACTAAATATTTTACATAATACACTAATGAATGTAGATATTTCACAGCTAAATTAACTGAATAAAAAATATTAAACTATAATTTAATACTTACAATTGATTGACCAGTTTGCTAATTTCCGAAATCCAGTTATTAATTCAAACAGATTTTTTGAGCAAGTGTTTGATATGTTCACATGTTCTGTAGCTTCTAATAAATATGGAAGTATCTTCTTCACGCTTTGCTCAGCCATCGATTTCAACTGTTTGTCTATCATTATATATTTCTTGTAAATGTTCTCATTATAATCACTATAGTCATCTTGAATAGCATTTTCTGAAGCACTTACTGCACTCTTGTAAAATCCAAGAAATATAAGCAAAATTGACAGAACTCCTTTCATTTTTTGTTACTTCTATGTATATTCTATTATAAAATCTGGTAAAAAACACACATCTGAGATGTCACTATCAATGCACGAGCATTTTTTAATATACAGGAAAACTGAACAAAGTTCCATTTTCTGTTCATAAAATCGGACTTGACCAAATAAAATAATGCTTGCATAAAATATCCCCTTGCACAAGTTTCTTTTCAGACGAAAAATTTTGTAAGATTTTATAAATTATGCATATGAAATCCTAAATTATATTTATGAATTGTCTTTTTAGCCATTACCAAATATTTTGAAATAAAAAATTCTTCTAAATTGCTCTTCAAAATTATATATATTATCACCCAATATGAAATTATGTTTTAAAAAGGTCTTTAACGATTGACATCTTCTATTGTGGCTCTTAGCGTATGTGAGAGGAAATATTCCTTTTTCTTTTTTATGTCTCAACGGATTTGTAAGTAGGTAACTGTTTTTTGAAACAATTGAAGAAGGTTGTACTCTCAAGGAAATTAAAACGGTCACGTACAACAACAAGTCGGAAGTTGCACGTCAAGCGTAACAAATGAGTTTAGTTTGGACTTTAACGAAGTTTTTAAAATATTCAGATCTTGATGTAACAGTATATAGTACTTCGGATGTAATTTAGTAGCCGAAATATTTTGTGTGTCCCTGTAAATACTAATCGCTTTTTATTTTATACCAAGAAACTTTCTATAAACCTCAATAACGTATATCAATTTCATGAAATGTAAAATAGTTAATAAAATTAAATGGATCTAAACAATGTTTGACCCTATACCATTATGTAATGGGATAATTTTGTGTGACCCTGTAAATGAATAAAAAATGTTTCTTTCTTCTCATATTGTACAGAATGTATGTTTTAGTATTTACTTCATGGATGCATATCTATTTAATTATGTTCGAAAGTGTGTAACGCCATTAAAATGCACTTGAAACTTTTTTTCCCATTGGATGTAATGTAACGGAATATATTTTCATTGATCCTGCAATTAAACTATTTATCCGATTTTCATAAAGTTTGAAATGACTCAACAAAATAATGCAATTGTTATATATTTTAAATATCAAATGATTCGGTTGAGTAGTTTTTGCTCTGTTATATGCGGAAGTAAAGACGGACAGACAGACGGACGGATGGACTGAGCGACGACTATAGGTGTTTCGCATTTACATAATTACAACTCACTTTAAAAGCATAATATAAATAGAAAAATAAGTTGAGATAATTTATCTGAAGAAAAATTCTATACATAACAGAAAAATCTAACAAAAAATTTGCATCTACAAGCGATTCGTACCTTTGTCGTTTAAATATTGCTGTGCGAATACTTTAGAAGTTAATGATGCGTTACATAACAGTGATGAATAATTTATGTCGCTATTTATGTGTAAAAAGTAACAAGTTGTAACAAAAGTTGTTTATTTATGATATCTGTAAAAATATAATTATATCAACAGTATAAAGGCACTGACTATCACATCATGTGCATTGGAAGATCTTGACAAAGCAATAAATCACACTGCATTAACTAACTTAAAAATATTAAAATAATATTAAAAAATAATAAAAATCCACAAATCAACGTTTTCGATCTTGTCCTTGGACTATCATCAGGCCGTAAAATTAAAAGATCTTTTCACTTTCAGGTCCTGCTCCATATTTCTTAATTTTTTAGTTATTTCATCAATTTTGTATTTTAATCAATTAAAAACTGCATTAGAAAAAATATGCGTATCGAATTACTAATCCCTTGAATAAGTACTTTTTAGAGATATTTACTGAATTCCATATAGATTTCCATCAAAATTTTGCTTTTTAAAAAGTTAAAGATTAAATTAAATTATTATAATAAATTTGAATTTCGAAATACATTCACAGTTTTCTTGTAAATGTTTTAGGATTGTTCTTTATTAATTAGGATGAGCGAAGCGAATCCTCTACTAGGCCACTCAAATTACAATTTGTCGTACACTTTACAAAAAAACTATTCAATATTTTGGCTTCAAATTAAATACAAAAATAAAATATGATCTGTAGATTTGCAGAATACAATTTTTTTTTTTACAGTAAAACGTTAAAAAAATATTATTTTAATTAATTTATTTTACATGCATTTCCAATACGGACGCATTTTAGCAAATAAATGAAAAATGAAACGCGTATATTTTCAGAAAAAAAAATTATAAATCATTGAGTAAGTAATTATAGATAGAATCGTGATTAATTTAATAAATAAAATATGTTTTCATTATTCATCAAAATCGTTTGCACAGATGACACTTAAAATTTTAAAAGTATTGTACTATGGAATTTTTTTTTTTTTTTTTTTTTTTTTTTTTGTAAAGTAGCAACAAAAGAATTGTAAACAAATAAAATTAATTGTTAAATTTGTTATATAAATGAAAAATTAAAAGATTTGCGTGAACGTGTTGCCTCGATTCAAGCTCTTTATAAATGTACTAAAGGAAAAGTTACCCGATTCAGAAATGACAAATGGACTTCAACCATTTCTTACTTTATCATTTGTATCGAAAGTAATGTTACGTTCTTATTTGTGGACCGAGAAGTGTTTAGTGAACGCGACTTTAGACTTTGTTGCACGTATTAAAGAAAATCACAAGCCACCAGACCAGATATCGCGAATAATCATGGATAAATTTGAATACTACAGTAATTTAACTTATAAGAATTGGTGCGTACCAATTCCCCCAATAATTGAATTCTGGAAAAATGGAAGCATAAATTGCTCAAGGAAAGAGTTTCTTCTGCAGTTAGCTTTTGCTGTTACAATTCATAAATCCCAAGGTTTAACATTAGATGAAGCAGTTGTAGATATTGAGGATATACAGGCACCAGTTGGCTTAAAAACGTACGTAACGTTGTCAAGAGTGAAAATCCTTCAAAATTAAGCATTCAATAGAAATTTTCCTTACGAAAAATTCTACAATATCAAAAATTCTCATGCACTAACATGTATAAAAACGAAGAAATTAGAATAAAAAGTTTTACAGTTAAAAATTCATAGTATCGACGAGAGCAGATTTCAAATGTTTTTCCAGAAAATAGGATTTTGAAGAAGTAACTTTCTTCAAGCTCTCTTCAAATATATTATTCTAAAATAGCTATCAAAGATTATTTGATGTTAATTACAAAGATTGGAAACATGCCTATTTCAAACAACTTTAAAAAACACCAGTGGCTACTAGAAATTGTAAAAAAAAATCTTTAAAAGAATTTTTAGTTGAAAATTTAAAAATATTTTGTAAAAGTTTGCTTCGAAAATATTTTTTAATGCCAGTCTTACATCATAAATAAAAAATTCCTAGGAAATTGATAGTTATTTGGCTGAACTTACATTTGTAGAATTAAAATGCGCCAAAACATAAAATAACGTTTTTGTTTAATAAAGATGCAAAAATAATATTAAAAATATTGTTACTTTCAAATATATGCTTTATAAAATAATGCTTCGCGAATCCAAACAAAGCATGGCTTTTGCTAGTTTTAATTAAAAAAGAAAAGAAGGAACGAATGGATTATTTCAAAAATCCATAAATTTTGAAAGTACAGTTTTAAGAAAAACAGACTTAAAATATATTAACCTTTCATATCCTGAATTTTGAATGATTATTTAATAAATTCACCTGAATATAGGTCTCGTGTAAATATATTTTTAAATTTAATTTCTTTTCAATATTATTGTTTGGTCTTTTTAACCGTTTATCTACTGAATTATATATCAAGAAATTGCTTCACCCTAGTAATTCTCATCTTTAAATCTGAATATCTACATTTTTGAAATTATAATATTCTGAAATTTAGGCCATTTTTTCATTGAAATTGATTAAATATATCGGTACTTATAACTTTTTTGTAAAACTTTAAAAAAAATAATCAGACTCATTAATCTAAAATACTCTTATGGAAATATCACAAATCTTATAAAAAGCAATGTATTTAAATGTATTATGATCTTCTCTGTAAGTTGAAAGACTTTTGTTATTTGAAATGTTGCATATAGCTTTTTTTTTTTTTTTTTTTTTTTTTTTTTTTTTTTTTTTTTAAGCTATATCTATAAAAATGATCTAGAATATTATCCCTTTTTGAAAACATTTAGATTTAATTGTTATTCTATGCTATCTAAACTTCATCTAGAAAATTTTATTGTGTGGAATAATATAGAAACTTTCGTTAATAGACTAAATAAATATATTTTACAGTAAATTTTCTGCATTGATACTTAAAAGTACTATCAGTGCATAAAGGGTTAAATATGACATAATTTGTCCTATTTAATACTTTTAAAACGTATAAATTTTATTGTTTTAAAAATTTATTTCTTTTAAAACTCATGTGAAAATACTTTTGTTGCTAGAAAGGAATTATTTTTTTCACTGTTTTACAGATGGCAACAATAAGTTAACAGGCTATCTAGAAATGTAAAATAAATTTGTCGTGTTTATGTTGCACGCTGTTACGTGTATATCTTTTAAATTACTGGGGTATTCTGCGCCGTACGAGCTACGCTCACCAAGCACCTTTCACACACCCCAGAATTCAGAATAAAGCTAATTTCATCGGCTCTAAAATAATTGAATTATAATTTGAAAAACAAAATAGTCGCGATTAAATGCATTTATCATTTATTTTTCTTTGATTGGAGATTTTTAAGGCCAATTTAACGACTGTTAAGACATAGAATCTGATTTAGTAATTAATTTTTTATCAAACTAATTACAAATTTTAAAGAAAACTAATGTAAAAATCGGTGAAGTGTGAGCAATTACTAATGCTCAGAGTGTTCCGTACAAGAAATATACTCATTATTAATTCCTTAGAGATGAAGGACTGGTATGCTTGCCACTTAAAATTTGCATAATTTTTCATTATTTCCATCAGTTATTTTTATTGTAAAGTTTACCTTATTTAAATTGAGAAATTTTGCAATTCAATTACAGAAAATTTTCTGTTTTGAAAAATCGGGGATTAAAGATTAAAAATAAAGCAAAATCATCGCAATGGAGCTATCTGTATTATTAAAAGAAAATCATTGCCGAAAGAATAATAAAAAATTTTAAGCAAAAAAAGAATTTCTAAACAAAATGTTGTTGTTGAATATACTAGAAAAGTATGAATGGGTAAAACGCAAAAAAAGTAAAGTAAATCGCAAATTTGATGATTAAATTTGAATATAAATATTGATATTATATTATATTGATATATTATAGTTTAGAAAACTAAAACTGTCAAAGATAAAGTTATTTAAATTAAATTTATTGAAACAAGTTCAACATGAAACTTTTTTTTCACCTTAAAGTGTATTTCACATTAAAAATATTTTTTTAAAGTTGCATTACATCGCGAACCGATGAAAAATCGTCAAATAACAAAATTTTTATTATTTTTCGGGACGCTGTGTGGAGATTCCTCCGAAATCTGTTTTATAAACGTATACATCCTCATGTGAAGAGCATTCTGTAATATTTTCAGATTTTTCGGAGTATGCACGTATAGAGATCTTCTTTCTTAGCTTTATCCCCCCAGCAAGCAGTTCTTAATTCTTTCTTCCAAACTTTTTATCACTTTTTGATTCGTACTATACGAATGTATGGATAAACAAACCATTAGTCTTTGGTTCAAACAAAGCTAGAAATAAGTTTCACAATTTTAGTATGGCAAAAATTTTTTGATTTGTTTAACCTACTTTAAAGAATGTGAATGATAATTATATAGATAACCCATTTAATTAAAAAATATTAGATGACATCTAAAGTAAACAAAATGTAAATGTGATACAGAATATTGTTTGGAAAAAAAAATCTGTATTTTTTTTATATTTATAGCAAGTTTTGCATGTAATGGAAAAGTCTCTATATAAAGCTTTTAAACAATTTTAACAAATAATTGAATTTATTTTGCATTTGTTATTAAATAAAAATATTCCAGTTTCTCAAAAAGAATTTTTCCATTCTACTTTTCCATTTATTAATTCTTCTTTGAATCACTTAATTATTTATCTACTAACTGGAAATTGATTTCGCTTCTAGATTTTGTGAATTTTGTGATATATAGACTAATTCTAGTATCTTGCATAATGGTATGCCCAACAAACTCCATTTTTCTAAAGTTTGACTCCCATTTATTTAATTAGCTCTCTCTCCTTCCCCTCTATTTCTCCTTTCTGCTTGGGTTCTTTCATAATGGTTGAGTGTTTTTATTAGTCTCCTCGTGTGCGCAGAAACAATCGACTTTGCTTTTATTTTTCAACTCTCTTCCCTATTCAACCCATGACCCTTGAGCTCCATACATTATACGGAGAGCCCACTTTCCGCACCGATCTACTTTCAGCCGTATCATACTTTTCAATGCGCGCGAGTAATAAGTCCGCCATTTTTTTTACTATTACAATCTTTTTTTCAATCTTTTTTGCAACTTTTTATTATAGCTGGTTGTATTTATACCTTTTTGATATTTTTATCAGCAATATTTAACATGTTTCTTTATTTTTTGTTGAATGTAACTAACATTTCCTTTTTAGCTAATATCAAATTAAAAATTGGCGATAAATTTAAGAAAAATGAGTAGTTTTTTAATAAAAGAATATATATCAGTGAAAACCGTAGCAATTTCGTCTTAATTTAAAATAAAAATTTCATTTGAAAATATCTACCCCATACTTTCCTATGGGAGGAAATCTATGCTTCGCCAAAGATTTTCGTCGGAAAAGTTTTTGGCATTGTATTCATGTACGTACCGCTAGGAATGTATCAGAATAGGAAGTTAGCTTTCCGTACTGTAATCGAGCTCAGTGCCTGTGACCACGATGTGGAATGCACCTCTCCAGCTTTTATATTTTTGTTTTAAACTGCAATTTTTAAATTTTACATTGGTGGTAAAGCATTGTATGTTCCAAAATAGCTCTATGCACTTTTTTATATATACGCTGAAACTTCCATTTAACGAAGTATCATTGTTACACTTAAACACTTCATTATAAAGAAAATTCTTTAAACAGAAATCTTAATTTAAATTCATGAAATTTGTAACATAACAAAATACACATGCATAAAATGAAAAATACACATAAAATATAAATTTTTGAACTATGTATTTTAATTCGGCAATAACTTATTATTTATGCAATGTGCACGCTGGAAAAATTTAAACGGAAAAGTCCTTCCGGCAATGCCAGGAGGAAGAGATAGCTCTCATATACTTACTTATTTATTTATTTATTTTAAATTAAGTTATATTATTCAAACATACGAAGCTCAAATTGGTGGAACACGATTTTATAAGATTTAATGCTAGCTTTTGTCAAAACTGAATATTAAAAGGAATAATTAGAAATTAGTCATATTTTATTCAACCTGATTTCATTTTCAGCGATTTAGAGAGTCGCAAAATTCCACGATATCATGAAGTGTATTCTATTTCAAAGCAACATGATGGATAAAACAAACCAATGAGTTTGGTCGAAATCTTAATTCATGTGCACATGCCACTCATATTGAAATCGATTAATACAAACGAGTACTGCCGCGGGCAAATTGATTTTTTTTTTAATTGTCACCCACTACAGAAATTCAAACTGCTATATCTCAGGCGTTTATTTAAGATAAAGACAAAGTAAAAAATACTCCGGAATTCATTATTAAGATAAATACTTTAGAAAAAACCTTTTTTCAATTTCTTTTTTTTTTTTTTGTACATCATTATAAATTTAAAAGATTTTTGATAAACTTAAATGGTCGCCATTTTGAAACAAGATGGCGGATGGACAGTGAACTCGACCAAGACATTGATATGTACTATGTACACACGGAGTTATATCTAAATCAGCTTATATACATGTGTATTAACGCGTGACAAATTTCAGACCGTTTCAAAATATTAACCACACTGGAAATTGAAAGTACTATAACTCAGCCATTTTTTAAGATATAGATGAAACAAATAATGCTCTGGAATCTTTGTATGAAAGTCAAACATACAAAAGAAAAATCTTTTTCATTTTCTTATTTTAGGTAGCTTTTATTACAAAAAGTAATAAGCTACCTATTACCGCCTTCCGGAGGAAAGCACTTTCAGAAAATTTTGATATATTTTCACCGATCATGACCCCCAGACCCTAAAACCACCCTCCGTTCAAATGTTGACATGTTGACATATATATATTATATATATATATATATATATATGATTTTTGTCATGCGATAATGAACATCTCGTAATCGAGCTCGTTGGCCAGCATCATCCGCCATTTTGTATCAAAATGACGGCCATTTTAAATAAAAAAAAATTAAAATTTAAAGTTAAATACGAAACTTAAAAGTTCAAAAATATTTTTCTTTTACGCGTTAGAACTTAAAACAGCGTTTCCAGAACACTTTTTATTTTGTCTATATCTTAAAAAGTGATTGAGTTATAGCACTTTGAATTTTTCATATGGCTGACAATTTGAAACGATCTGATTTTTGTTACTTGATAACACAAGTATTTATGAACCGATTTAAAGGAAACTTGGTATGTACATAGTACATACAAATGTGTCGACCGAGTTCGTTGGCCAGCATCACTGAGCTCCATATGTAATACAGAGGGCCTACTCAGCGATCCGCCAAACCACTTTCTGCTGGGACCGCAATACACTTTTGAATGCGCACAAGTAATGAGTCCTCTATTTTTCTTAATGTTACAAGCATTTTTTGAAGCTTTTTTGCAAACGTTTCATTATTTTTGGTTATTTCTATACCTTTTTAATATTTTTATGGGCAATATTTAACAAATGTTTGTTTATTTTTTGTTAAGTTTAACTAAAATTTCCTTTTTTAACTAATACAAATTAAAATTTTCAGATGAATTTTAGTAAAATCAATAGATTTTTAATAAAAGAATGCATATCAGTAAAAGTTGTAGCAATTTCGTCTTAATTTTAAAAGAAAATTCAGTTCGAAAATATCTACCCCATACTATCCTACGGGAGGAAATCTATGCTTTGCTAAAGATTTTCGTCCGATAATCTTTGGCATTGTACTCATGGGCAGACCGCTGGATTCAATGTATCAGAATAGGGAGTTAGCCCTCCATGTTATTGTCGAGCTCAGTAGCCAGCATCATCCGTCATTTTGTTTCAAAATGCCGGCCATTTTAAATTTTTTAAAAAAAATTAAAATTTAAAATTGAATTCGAAAACATCGAAAGATGAAAAATGTTTTTCTTTTACGCGTTAGAACATAAAACAACGATTCCAGAACACTTTTTATTTTGTCTATATCTTAAAAAAATGATTGAGTTATAGCACTTTGAATTTGTCTTATGGCTGATATTTTGAAACAATCTGATCTGCACGATCCATCATGTTGCTTTAAAATGGCATACACTTCAAGATATCATGGAATTCGTTGACTCTCTAAATCACTTAAAACAAAACCAGGTTGAATAAAAGATGACTAATTTCTAAAAATTCCTGTTAATATTCAGTTTTGAAAAAAATTAGTATTCAATCTTATAAAATCAGATTCAACTAATTTGAGCTTAGTATTTTTCAATAATATAACTTAAATTTAAAATAAATAAATAAATATATAAGTATTTGAAAGCTACTTCTTCCTCCCGGAACTGCCGGAAGGACTTTTTTGCACTTAATTTTAAAACTTAATTAACTATAACTCAATCATTTTTTAACATGTAGACAAAATAAAAAGTGTTCTGGAATTGTTGTTTTAAGCTCTAACACATAAAAGAAAGATATTTTATAACATTTAATTTTTTCGCATTAAATTTTAAATTTAATTTTTTTTTAATTTAAATGGTCTCCATTTTGAAACAAGATGGCGGATGATGCTGGCTAATGAACTCAGTCGAGACATTTATATGTACTATGTACATACGAAGTTTCATTCAAATCGATTCCTAAATACGCGTGTTATCACGTGACAAAAATCAGATCGTTTCAAAGTGTCAACCATAAGAAAAATTCAAAGTGCTATTACTCAATCATTTTTTAAGATATAGACAAAATAAAAAGTGTTCTGGAATTATTGTTTTATGTTCTAACACATAAAAGAAAAATAGTTTTCAACTTTTAGTTTTATTTCGCATTTAATTTTAAATTTTAAATTTTTTTAAAAAATTAAACGTCCGCCATTTTGAAACAAGATGGCGGATGTTGCTGGCTAACGAACTCGATCGAGACATTTGTATGTACCCAAGTACATACCAAGTTTTATTCAAATCGGTTCATAAATACGATAGTTATCGCATGACAAAAATCAGATATATATATATATATAATATATATATGGTTATATATACCGGGTATCCCAAAAATGACTGATGGAATTTAAAATTCAATAACTTGCAAACGGTGACAGCTATTTAAAAAATTTTTGCAGGAGGGTTATGTATAATGTCAGGAGTTTTTTTTTACCGTAATTCTTTATTTTAGTTCGAATTTCAAGCAATAGGTGGCGCTGACGGCGATTGAAGGCCAGGTCGAAGCTTCACTCAGTACAGATAACCTGGCCTTTAATCACCGTGAGTTATAACACTTTGAATTTTTCTTATCGCTGACATTGTGAAACGATCTGATTTTTGTCACATTATAACACGCATATTTTTAAATCGATTCGGATGTAACTTGTGTGTATATAGTACATAATGAAGCCTGGACCGAGTTCGTTAGCCAATTACATCCGCCACCTTTTTTCAAAATAGCTGCCATTTAAAAATTTTTAAGAAATTTAAAATTTAAAATTAGGTACAAAAAAATGAGAAATTGAAAAAGATTTTCCTTTTATGCATTTGACCTTGATACAAAGATTCCAAAGCATTTTTTGTTTCGTCTCTATCTAATAAAAGTCTAATCTAAGTCGTCTGTAAAATGGCTGAGTTATAGCATTTTTAATTTCTAGTGTTGTTCACATTTTGAAATGATCTGGTTTTCGTCACATGATAACACCCGTATTTATTTACCGATTTGGATTAAACTTGATGCGTAGATAGTACAGACCGATGCCTGGACCGAGTTCGTTTTCCAGTTCCAACCGCCGTCTTTTTTTAAAATGGCGGAACATTAAATTTTTCTTAATTTAAATTTTTAAATTAGGTACTAAAATGTAAGAAATTGAAAAAGATGTTTCTTTTGTGTTTTGACCTTGATACAAAGATTCCAGAGCATTTTTTTCATCTATATCTTGAAAAAAGGCTGAGTTTTAACACTTTCAATTTCGAGTGTGATTGAATTTTTGAAACGGTCTGAAATTTGTCACGCTATAATACACATATTTATAAACTGATTTCGATATAACTCCGTGTGTACATGATACATACCAATGTCTTGGCCGAGTTCACGGGCCAACTTTATCCGCCATCTTGTTTCAAAATGGCGGCCATTTAAGTTTGTCAAAAATCTTTTAAATGTATAATGATGTACAAACAAAAAATTAGAAATTGAAAAAATGCTCTTTCTAAACTATTGATCTTAATAATTAATTCCGGTGTATTTTTTGCTTTGTTTTTACCTTTAAAAACGCGTGGGATATAGCCGTTGAATTTCTAATGTGGGTGACATTTTTTTTAATTCAATTTGCCCGCGACAGCACTCGTATGGGTGATTCTCAAAATAGGGGACAATTTCAAAAGTGAAATCTTAAAAAAATACTGTTAGCAAAATTTCTGAAAAAAAATAGGTGTTGTTAATATAGTATTAGGTATATTTTACATGTAGTCAGCAGAGCTAAATATTTAAAAATTAACTTTAAAAAAAATAATTAGTATTTTTGAGCCATGCTAATGACAAAACAAATTGCATGGAATAAATATATTAAGAAATTTTTATTTTCTTCCTGTTTAAATATTTTTTTCTATATTTATTAGCCTTCCTTTTCAGCAAATGGTTTCCATTTTTACATATATACATATAAGGAGAATAAAAACATTACCAAAGAGCAAACTTTGTTTATATGAGCAACATTCTTACACTAACAATGTAAGAAGCTGTCTTAGTGATTTTCTGACAGATTTAATGCATATTTTAGGGATAATAAATGTAATACCTAAATTTATATGTAAAATTAAACTTTGTAAAAGATACAATATAAGCAATGGTTACATTTATGCACATAGGAGTCTTTAGCACGGACAGAAAAACCATGCTAATGACACTGATATTTGTCCATGCTAATGACAAATTTTAATTTAAATAAGATTATGAGCCATAAAATAATCACAATGCAATAGTTCTTTCTGGGGCTTTTTAAAACACAAAATTCCTATGCAAATAAGTAAAATAAAAATTTTAATTATAAAATAAACATGAAAATTATTATCCATTCTAATGACATACAATTGATGTACGCCCCTAATATTCAACTTCTATACTTAAAATACAATACATGCTTCTATTTTCAGGCTGGGATGAAATGGCTACTTTTTGCCATGAAGAAACTTTATATTTTCAAACTATTGTCATATGTGAAAATGAAATTTTGATTATTAACCAGCTGTTATAGTATGACCTTGTTTTGAAAATAGAATATGGAGGACAAACTTTAATTCTTTTTTTATATACTATAATTTTATTTTTAAAAAGAAATTTATTGGATAAATCCTCTCCTTGATTAATTTAAAGAAAGAATAACATTTTTCTTATTTTATAAACATGATATTAACTCTTTAAAAAGCTAGTATATACAAGGCACAGCTGCAGTGGACATCCATGCTAATGACATTTTGAACATTTATTCTGTTATTTTAAGGTGTTTTTAACTAAAAAGTGAGTAATTCTTGAGTGCAAATAATGAATAATATTAAGACAAACATATCTAAATATAAAAACATGACAGAAAACCTCTCAATTTTTTTGTATGCCGAAAGACATAAATTGTCCCCTATTTTGAGAATCACCCGTATATATTAATCAATTTTGATGTGAGTGTGCGAGTTCACATGAATTATGATTTTGACCAAGCTCATTGGTTTGTTTTATCCATCATGTTGCGTTAAAAAGGATATCGAGGAATTTGGCGACCCTATATAAATCGCTTACAATAAAACCAGGTTGAGTAAAAGATGACCAATTTCTAAAAATTCCTATTAATATTCAGTATTAACAAAAACTAGCATTCAATCTTATATAACCGTGTTCTACTAATTTGAGCTTCGTATATTTGAATAATATAACTTAATTTAATAAGGTACCCTGGGGTAATAACGCCACGTTAAGGTTCTACCAATTTTCACGGCTTAGCTTTAGATTGTATTTTTCAAACAAATATAGGATCTGATACAGCAACTCATTGACTATCTATATAAAATAAAATAATTTAACAGATATGTATTCATAAAATGTAATGGAGTTTTTTCTTGACCCATGCTGTTTGGCGTTATTACCCACCTATATGGGTAATAACGCCAGGCAAACAAAACTATGAAATAAGATGGAATAATTGCATGTAGATAGCCCAATTCTAAAAATACAAACTCTACAAACTTAGAAATTGACAAATTGCATTCTAAGATATTGAAAATGTTCAATTTTTGTGAAAGTGTAAGAAATATAAAGGTGTAGCGTGGGAGGGGGGGGGGATGAGGCAAATAAATATCAGATAGTGAGTTTCTTTTTGCTTAAAAAGGACCGTTTAAATAGAAATATGAGAAACATTGCACAGTTTTAACTGTGTTTATTTGAATCAGTATTTAGGATGTAGCTCGACCACTGTAGGCAATCAACCGGGGTATTAAAGTCAAGGATTGGCGTTAATACCCCGGTATAGTTATTGCGCAGTACCTTTTAAATTACAAATTATCTCGCAAAGATATCCAAAATCTTCAACAACATTTTAAAATTACATGAAATGCACTACAAATGTATGTAATTAACAAAGTATTTCCGAATAAAAAGATAGTCTTCACATATAGAAAACGTATCTCGCAAATTTTAGATCAAGCGTTAATTTTAGTTGTTTGTAAAAACAATAAGACTTAAAAATGAAACAAATTAACTTGAAGCTGTTTTTTGCGATTTATATGACCCAAAACCCTTCTGCGCAGAGCACATGGGTGTCATTTACCTGATTATTTCATAATTATGCAAAATATAAGCACTTGGCGTTATTACCCCGCCTGGCGTTATTACCCCAGGGTACCTTATAAATAAATAAGTATATGAAAGCTACCTCTTCCTCCCGGCACAGTCGGAAGGACTTTTTAAAAATATTAAGCTGTATTAGACAGAATGAAGTTTTGAGAATGGCATATTTTGAATTAGTTTTTTAAAGGAACCTTCGTCTTATAAAATGGCAAGAAATTTGCAACTAACGAAGACAAAAATTACTACACAAAAAATGATACAAGTTATGGCAACTATGAACATCACAAACATTTAGTAAACCATTTCAACACATGTTCCCGCTTTTTCCAACCTAAGTGGTAAAAAAAATGCTTTTCCATTACCAAACTTTATTAAAAGACAAACAAACAAGCAGACAAACTAATCAACAAAAAATAAAACTTAAAATGTACCGTTTTATCTATTTACAAAAATACATGAAATTGACTTGAATTTCAATAGCGTGTGTTATAAAAAAGTAAACTTTGAAAAAGTAAAAAAGATCTCCTTCAACAACAAATCACTTCAATAATTATGTCCTCACCTATCATACTTTTATGATTAAAATAAGTTAGAAAATGTCCCAGAAACTTTTTGTGTTGCCAAGCGGATATATATATATATATATATATATATATATATATATATACAGACATACATATACATACCTTTTAATAGTAAAATAAAATATAACCTGTTTAATTTAATACAAAATTACCAGCCAATTAGTGTATGCAATGTATTTTAAAATTTATAAAAAATCACACAAATTAATACTACACATTAATACAACTACACACTATTACATTAATACAATTACGTACAAATACAATATAATAACACAACTATATTCCTACAATTACGGACAGTTCAAACTTGTGCATCTTTAGAGGCAGTATTAGAAACTTACCACACTGTCAAAAAAAAAAAAAGTTAAATTTAAGCATTAGTTGCCAGCAGTTTTTGTTAAATTTTACTGTTTTTTTTTTTTTTTTTTTTTTTTTTACATTGCATGATCTTATCTGTATAATATCTACATAATCAAATTCGAAAAAAAAAAAAAAAAAAAACGAATATATATATACTAACATTTTCTAGGAGCGGTTGGGGGTGGGGGATTTCGAAAATCAATTTCTAAAACTTCAATCGACGTCATCTATAAAATTCGATTAAAATGTTTATTGGAATGTAATTACAGTTTTGAAAAGTTATATACAGACACCTGTTATAATATAAAACACATTATCGTTACAGACATCTTCATATCTAGATATTATTCCCACTGACTCACAGATCTTGGCTTATAGGGGTACTATTTGCACTGTCAAAATCGATAGATTTTATCTCTCAGTATTAGGACGAAGTGAGTACCATTTTTAAAAAATGGCTCTAGAAAAATCCCCCAGAAAATGAAATTGTTAATTTTGAAATTGATAATGTAGATATTGTATAGATAAAAGGGTGTTACTTTCTCCTTGATGCTATCCCTGAAAATGGACAATTTTTTAATTTTCAAAAACTTTAAGAAAACTTTTATTCTATTATTACAAGAAGTTGACGTGATTTTAGTTATGAATTCTAAAATATATTAACAAACACTAATGGGCCACAGTCATACTTTATTAATTTATGTAGATAAGTATGTATTTAATAAGTTTTTTAAAAATATATGTATAATTACTGTAAACTATTAAAATGATACATGGGACTTCAGTAACATGTAAATATTGATAATGTTTTTTTGAATCTCGTGTTCAGCTATTTAGCTCTGAATTTGTTCTGGTCGTTGAGTACTTTATTAATCATACACAAAAGCAATTTTCACATAACATATACAAATTCCAAATCAGGAAAAAATATACGGATAAAAAGTTTGCTCTTAAAAAATATACATACACGAGAGATAAACATATTAAAAAATATATTTTACAAAATGTGCACATGTTATTCATTTAATAACAAAAATTTGCATGATAATGATTTGTTAAAAATTAATATAACATTTACATGAGCAAAAAAAAGATTAGTTGTTTTGTCAAGAATTATTTTAAAAAGTAAAGTGAAAAACGAAGCATTTTCTTAATTTTGTTCTCAAATTTCAACTGGCTATTTTCTTGGATTTTTTTTTATTTGTTCTTGTTCGCAAACTTATAAAATTGGCATTTAATGATAGAAATTACATAATTCAATAATATTTTTCGTAAAGAGGGAAGATTTGTCAGAAAATATGGTCGAAATCGAACCAAATTTCTGGGATTCAAAATTGCAGGCAAGAGAAAAAACTGATAAAACAATTGCTTCAAACTAAAGAGGAATATATTTATCGAAAAATGAAAACAACTAATCAATTTCGAATCACTACAAAAATTATACTTGCAAGTATCCTATTTTTATGTTTAAAATAAATTAGAAAATGTGAGAGATTGTTTCGTCTAATCGAACACTTAATAATTCCACACTCTAAAAAATAAAAGTGTAAATTAGACAAATTTACATACGTATGTGTGTAAATTCCTAAAATTACACACCTGACATGAAAATTACCCACTTTTTGCAAAGTTTTACCTGTTTTTATGTGCATTTTAGCTTAACAAACTAAGTGTGTATTTTGTTATTACTTGAAAAACATAAATAAATGTGTAAATGCTGAAAAATGTCTGAATTTACACAATTTGGTAAGTTGTTCTAATTCACACTTAATGATACACACATAGGTAAAGTGTAAATTTCTAAATTCACCCACTTGTCACAAAAAATACCTATTTTAATGTGTGTTTAGTTTATGTCATTAAGTTTGTAAGTTTGTTATCAGTGCATAAACTCATAAAAATGTGTAAATGTAGATTACTCCTGAAATTACACTAATTATTGTGTTGAAAAAAATTATAAATGCGTGAATTTTAAAGTAGACGTTACGAAAGGGATAGGAGGCTTACATATTATTCAGAGCTACACTTTTTATTTTAGTAAACCCATTCCATAAATAACATGGTGTCATTGCATTGCTGTAACAGTATTTTTAAGTAATAAATTAATATATTTATTTATTTTTATAAGATACTCTGACCACCTCTCTCACTCTCCCCGTTTCAGCAGTAGGTGAACATTTAAAAGAAGTTCAAAAAATTTAATCTCGACTCATGTAACAAATGTAAGAAATATTTTGTTACATGTAACCTAAAAATTTTTTCATTTAATTAGTAAATTTTAATTTCGTTTTCCGAATTCCCTTTTAAAATTTGTACATCAAATATAAGAATGCTTCATTGTATAATTCTAGGTTTTGATTAAATCGTAATTTCTTTCAGCATCGCACAGACTGCTCTTTTTCACAATTTTACTTGTAATTTTCAGTAATAGTGCTAGATTTCATTCTTAAAGCGACATCAGGAAGACTTCATAATGAGGCATTATAATAGAGATATAATCCCACTTTATGCTTATTCATAAAATTAAATTATATTTTTTGTACTGTTGGTATTCTTTTTTGCTGCCCCCCCCTAATTAAAAGGATAGTAATTTAATCTTCACTAAAATCTAAAAACTATTTCGAATTCATTTAATATGTACTATAAAATATAATTCATGTAATTAAGATAATTCTAAATTCGTATCCTGAGTTATTTATACATTTTGCACATGAAATATAAGTATGCTTGATTTTACCCTAAATTATTTGAGCCGTCTGGTAGCTTGTAAACTTTTATCCATTTCAAAATTTAACTTGTAATTTTAGTTTAACTTCAGTTCGCAGTGCAATTGATGGTTGTATTCAGGAACTACTTCAACCCCGAGTTAGACGCGAATCTAGCATATTAAACTAAAATCGTAATCTTCGTTGACTTGGCTTCATCATGTTTAAGTTGAAAATTAATGATGGGTCCAGCTGATTGCAAGCGCTCTCGTTCAGAAAAATATAGTATATAATAAGTTATTCTCTTATAAAATATAAGGTATGTAATGTCATACGTCCGTATTACTTCCAATTCTTTTTATCTGGTTTGTTTATATTTATGTATAAATGTATATGATACATGATGGATTGTTTTTTACGTATAAGAATGTTTTACACGTATAATTTACTTGCCTTAAAAAATGTCAACATTACATAACTCCTGATAAATGTCTATTAAAATAACAACTGTTTTATCTAAAGTCATTTATTTCTTGAAAAATTTTCATCTTAAAAAGAATTTATAAATATATGTTAATAGTAGCAAAATAAACATTAACATCCTTTTTTTCGGGTGGGGGGGAGGTGTTAAATTTTGGTTCGGTTGTGTGAGAGATATTATAGTTTATTTATAAACTATTATACAAATGCATACCATATCTATAAATTATATATTCTGATTTATAAGTTAAACAATTCATCTGAGTTTTATTTATTTATTGATTTTTTTTTAATCATGAAACTTATAATGTTAACTACGTTTATCATCGATTAAAACTATAGCGTTGCTTTTGAGTTTCTACGTTACATTTCCTAATTTTGAGAAATTAATTTTTTTAATTTTTTATCTTAATTACATTAAATTTTCAGCTGTGTTTTAATTTGGAAATATTAGAGCGGAAGAACTATGTTCCACTAAAATAGTCATAGTAAAGAACACATAATTTTTTTTTGTTAATTATATATGTAAAAAAATACTCAGAAGTAAATTGCAAAAGGGCGCAAATACGTTGATTTAAAATAACTCCAGATCAAAAATTCTGAAGAAAATTTAGAATAAAGTAATGGCTTTTTCTTCAAATATGCATTTTTCCATTCCAATTTTGCCTATTATTACAGAATTTATATGACATAAAACATATGATTGTATGTATATTAAAAAATATAACAGTTGTGTCATAATGAATATTCAAAATCGAACTTATCATTCTCTTCCTCCCCCTCTACATAAATATCCCTCTCCGGGTGAGTTTTATACACTTAAGACACAAATGTAATTATCAAATAAATTTTACGAGCTTTAATTTCGAAAATTTATAAGAGTCAATTGATATTTTGATATAGGCACAGTATTTTTCGTTTCATTTTTTACTATAGCTGATAAATAAAAATACACATTAGTTTGATATCTAAAATTTTAATTAGAATATCTGAAAATTTCATTTATGAAGATAGGATTAATTTAATTAATGTTAAAATATATTTGTATTTTTTTTCTTTTTTTTTAAGACACAAATTTCTAAATATAAATGTAATGCAAAAGATGTTACTTTAATGATTCAACAGCTTTTTTGATAGTCCTGATAATACTTTATATGGCAAATTCTTTGTAATGATGAATATTTATGAAAAAAAAAACAATTCAACATATAATATAGGTGATTTATGTATATATAAACAAATCAGCTAAAATATTTGCAGGTAATATGTGTGTGTGTATGTGAGATGAAGTTTACATACCTTTTTTCTATTTTTTATAGTATTTTAAATTTTACTTTTATAACTGTATGTAACACAGTACCTTCAATATAATTGACTTTGTATCTTGAGTCTGAAAAATAAAAAATGAAAAATTGAGTCTGAACTCTGAAAATAAAAAGTGTGGAGATTGCAAGTTTACCAACTATGATTATTCCATCTGATTAGTCTAAAATCTATCATTAATTAATTATTTATTTTTCTTTATCTTAATTTTTATTTACATGTTCTGAATAATATATAAATGAGGGGAAAATATAAAATTAAAAAGCAAGGAAGAATATAGAAAATAAAATAGCAGTTTTTATGTGTACATTTAGAGGAGAGTGGGGAGGAATGGGACATTTTTTACAAAAATAATAAAATCAACTTTACTTGACACAAATACAAAAACTTTGATTTATAGAATACAAAATGAAACACTTTCTAATGTCCTTGAGCAATATAGAAACATAATTTGTAGAATCAATTTTATAATTAAAGAAATTGAAAATTTTACAATGTGTCCCATACTTTCCCACTAACAGAGAATTAATATTTGTACTATAATGGTTGATGAGGAATATCAAAAACTAATGTCTTAAATGGCTATATGCTGAATTTTAGATCCGTAGCTACTATAGTAGCATAGTTTTAATTGGAGGGGTAAAGTTTTAAAAACCTATTTATAGGGAGTTTTTAAGAGGAGGGGAGTAAGTGTGATAGGCTGATTTGGAGCTTATGATGCTACACTTGTGATAGTGGATGAGAAGTGTGTACATCACTATGATCCCGAGTCCAAACAACAGTACTTTTATCGAATCCACTGTCACAAATCTAGCCCCATAAGCTAAAAATCAAATTTTCAACTACACCTCCCCCCCATTTTACTCCTCCTTACAAAACTGTATAAATATTGCAGCTACGGTTCTAAAAATAAGCATAAATATATCGATATTCTACATCAACCCATTGCAGTACAAATATTTCATATACACTAGATACAATAGTTATTGAACCTCCATCGAATATGCGTATTTTGCATATTGCGCGAAGAACTGTCTAAATTACAATAACACTAGCAAAAGCCATGCTTTGTTTGGATTCGCGAAGCATTATTTTATAAAACAGATATTTGAAAGTAACAATATTTTTCAATATTATTTTTGCACCTTTATTAAACAAAAACTTTATTTTATGTTTTGGCGCATTTTACTTTTTTATTTATGATGTAAGATTGGCATAATAAAATATTTTCGAAGCAAACTTTTACAAAATATTTGTAAATTTTGAACTAAAAGCTCTCTTAAAGATGTTTTTACAATTTCCAGTAGCCACTGGTGTTTTTTAAAGTTGTTTGAAATATGCATGTTTCCAATCTTTGTAATTAACATCCGATAATCTTTGATAGCTATTTTAGAATAATATATTTGAAGAGAGCTTGAAGAAAGTTTCTTCTTCAAAATCCTATTTTCTGAAAAAACATTTGAAATCTGCTTTCGTTGATACTATGAATTTTTAACTGTAAAACATTTTATTCTAACTTCTTCGTTTTTATACATGTTAGCGTATGAGAATTTTTGATATTGTAGAATTTTTCGTAAGGAAAATTTCTATTGAATGCTTAATTTTGAAGGATTTTCACTCTCGACAACGTTACGTATGTTTTTAAGCCAACTCGTGTCTATATATCCTCAATATCTACAACTGCTTCATCTAATGTTAAACCTTGGGATTTATGAATTATAACAGCAAAAGCTAACTGCAGAAGAAATTCTTTCCTTGAGCAATTTATGCTTCCATTTTTCCAGAATTTAATTATTGGGAAAATCGGCACGCACCAATTCTTATAAGTTAAATTACTGCAGTATTCAAATTTATCCATGATTATTCGCGATATCTGGTCTGGTGGCTTGCGATATTCTTTAATACGTGCAACAAGGTCTAAAGTACCGTTCACTAAACCTTTTTACGCCCACAAATAAGAACGTAACATTACTTTAAATCCAAATGATAAAGTAAGAAATGGTTAAAGTCTATTTGTCGTTTCTGAATCGGCCAACTTTGCTTTAGTATATTTATAAAGAGCTTGAATCGAGGCAACATCTTCACGCAGTTCTTTTAATTTTTCATTTATATATTTGTTTATATTTTTGTTTGCAATTCTTTTGTTGCCACTTTACAAAAAAAAATCCATAATACAATTCTTTTAAAATGTTTAAGTGTCATCTGTGCAAACGATTTTGCGGAATAATGAAAAAATGTTTTATTTATTAAATTAATCATGATTCTATCTATAATTACTTACCTCATGATTTATATTTTTTTCTGAAAATATACGCGTTTCATTTTTTATTTATTCGCTAAATTGCGTCCGTATTGGAAATGCATATAAAATAAATTAATTAAAATAATAATTTTTTTTAACGTTTTACCGTAAAAAAATTATATTGTGCAAATCTACAGATCATAATTTATTTTTGTGTTTAATTTGAAGTTAAAATATTGGATAGTCTTTTTTTAAAGCGTACGACAAAATGTAATTTGAGTGGACTAGTAGAGGATTCGCTTCGCTCATCCTAACAATAATGTGTGTTTTTTGCGCAATACACATTTAACAGTGTAATCACAGAAGATTACACAGATAAATGAGTGAGAATATTACACAGATATATGTGTATTCTTGCGCAATTTACACGTTAATGTGGGTATTTCATGAGTGATTATTATAACTTTTACCCACTTAGTGTTATCATCAAATTACACACTGAAATGTGTATTTTGAAATTTACACATTAGATGTGTATTTTGGCAATTTACACATATAAACAAATCGTTTTTGTATCATTGATTTACACATTTTTGTGTGCAAATATACACTTTTATTTTTTAGAGTGCAGAACTCCACAAGTTTAATAATAATTAGAACTTTACATTGCAATATCATATATTTAACAAATAGATGTTTCTATCGAACCGAACTTGTACTTTATTCATAAAATAAAATATAATGTAAAATAAACAAATAAACAAAAATGAATAAAATAAATTTCAAAGTTTCGGTTCACTCTTTAAAAATTATCATCAGTAATATATTTTCTAAAACACAAATCCTCAAGAAACAATCAGTATGTTTCATTTTAAAAATTAAATTGAATTTGGAAAAAGCTTAACGGAAAAATAAAAAATCTTTTGTAAACATCTAAGTGTAACAGATATTTATTTAACATGTAGTGCATCTGTCATTGAAAGTAAAAATGAATGAAGTGCAGGAATAACATGGAATCTTCAAAGTGTCTTCAAAATATTAAATAATATTTACGGAATGAGAAAAGAAACAATATCGCCACAAATTTCTTGATTAAAGGGCAATTTTGTGACATAAGTTTTAATTTATTTTTGTTCGGAACTGCATGAAACTAACAGGTGTTGTTATTCAGAAGCCATTTAATCGCACTCATTTTTCTGGTTTTCTGCAAGCGCAATGGATATTTCAGAACAAACCATTAAAGTTGAAATTTCGAATACATTTTCCAGCGAAAGCAGAAAAAATCAGCCAATGAAAGGAGAAAATCGCGAAATCACGTGATCTAAATAGCTCATAATTTGGTAGGTAATTTTATTATAACAAAATGGAAAACTCAGTTCGAATCGAAATCGCTTCCACAGTCAGCCTTCAAATTTTACATCCTCAAGTTAAAAAATGAGTTTATAAATGTTTCAAAGCGTTTTGTGCTTGTTGGGCTGAGCAATTAAGAACACCCTTAAACAAATTTCCCTGTTCTTTCTTCCCTTCATACTTTTTTTTTAACTTGAATAACAGATGGCGTCACTAAGTTATTTTTTAAAGAATTTTTGATGCATCAGTTGAGCTTTCCCCAAACATGTCGTTTGAATTTAATTTTTAAAAGCGTAACATATTGTTTGTTTCCTGCCGATTTGTATCATGGAATTTTTTTTCTCCTGATGATGGCTTTAAAGAGAAAATTGAAACGTAGGGATTTATTTTATTTATGTGTTTATTTTGCGTCATCTTTTATTCTAGGGTGAAGTGTACAATAGATTAGAACTTCCATTTTGTTTAGTATTCCACTAGTTTATATTTAGCGTCACCCACTAAAATAATACTTGAATTTTCAATTATATGTAAACAGTGGTAAATTTCCCATTTCCTTTTTCATTATACGAATTGAGTTCGTTTCGTATTTCATGCGATGTTTTGATTTTGTCTTCATTTCTTCTGAAGATTATCTTCTCTATAGCTATCACAGGGCTTTCGACTATCAAAACTAGAGCCAAACTCATGAGAATAGATATAGTTAAATCTGCAAAAAAGTTCCAAATCTGGAAAATAAAATAAAACACGTAAATTGAAAGAATTTTGGTACTCATATTAGAGCAAAGCATTTTAATAATTGTGTGTATCATCAAATTATAGATATAAGTATATCATAAATGGATAATAAATTTATCATAGATCTTAAATAAATAGATTATAAATAAATAAATCATATATAGATCAAAATATGGATCTATTAAAAGGATTCAAGATCATAAGATGAAACGCAATATTTTGTCCTGATTCAAACGTCACACGTAGTACAATATGAGTTTTAAAAAGCACAATGGTTTACTGAAAAAGCAATTAAAATAATAGAAGAAATATTGCAATTTAAAAATATACATATACATTTTATTTATTTAAAACTTTTTAATAATTTTAGGCTTACCCAAGCCCTTTATCAGAGAATATTTCAATATTTATTTGCCATTTATTTATACAAATACGTCATTTCATTTTGAAAGAAAAGAGCCAATAAATTTGAGATTGGAGAGTAGAAGTAACAGTTCCTTGGATTGAATTTAAGTACAGAAAATACATATTAACGGCAGTTACATTTATTTTATTTTCCTATTTCCTCTATTTAAAATCAATCCAATGAACTTCTATTTATACATTCAGTTCTAATGATTATTGACTTTCTCGTTTTAAAAAGAAGGGACGCATTTGTACAAATAAATGACAATTAGTTATTAAAATCCTCTCTGCTGAAGGCTTTGGAAAAGCTTGTTTCAAATAAATAAAATGTATATTTCTAACTTGAAACATCTCATAAAATAGAAGTGGTAGCTTTTTGGATTGAATTTAATTACACAACATATACAGGGTGGAAATAAAAAAACTTTGCCGACATATGAAGCTCTAGCAGCTGGTCCGTTCAACTGATCGAGGGGAGGTTTCAGATATAGTTACTATGAGGTATGAGCTCAAAATTCTGTGAACGGTAACAAAGTTGTGCTCACGGTTACAGTTATAGGTACAGAAATTTGAAATTTTTAAATGGCAAAGCCTGTTTTTTTTTTGTCTAAAAATGATCAGCGCATGCGAAAACCATAAAGACCGTTGAAACCGTACGTGTATCGCAAGAAACGTACTCGTTATGCACGCACAAAAACAGCCTTTCAAACACCCCCCCTCCCCCCAAAAAAAACACGATCGGAGTACACAGAAGAAATTTGAATATGACACAGATTAATTACACCAATCACTGATTACAACACTCCAAGCCAGTTCGCTGTAGTAATTCTGGTATGACTTAATTTTGCAGCATTGCCGTGCAGCGGGAGCATGTTACAGAACAAGTTACAAAGACCGTTGGTATCACTTCTTAAAAAGAAATACGGCCTGGAAATAATTGTGCATGCAATGCCGCACCATACAGTAACTTTGATGTCGTGTAAAGGTACAGGCGCCACAGCATAGGAATTCATGTGTGCCCACTGCACACAATTTTTCGTATTGACATTGCCAGTTAAGGTGAAATGTGCCCTATCTGTCCACAATAAGTGAAGAGGCCAGTCCTTATCTCCATCATATTTGATAAGAGATTGATTAGCAAAGTTTGTACGTCGTTCATGGTCCCATACTTTCAACATCTGGACGCGCTGGTACAGGTAAGGAAACATGCAGATTAAAGCGCGCGCTAGCTTTAGCACCATTGATTTCGAGGGTGTATCTGATACAAGAGATTCACCTCTTACAGTTTTGCGTGTGTCCTGCAGTCACTATGTAATGCACTTCCTTAACAGTATCCTCGGGAAAAGTTGGTCGTCTGGATCGCGGTCTACAACAGGTGCAGCCAGTTTCTTCGAAATTATTTACGAAATCACAAAGACCTTCCGGGCTACATGGGCAAAGAATTTGGCAATGTTTTAGACGGTAAACACGTAAGGTTATCGCAGCATTCATCCCATTCTGATAATAGAGTTTTACCAATTCACCATGAACTTTCGCTCGAAGAGTCATTTCGTCGGCATGTACAAGCTACCGACTGAAGACCTAACATTCCCATCCCACTTTTTATCCGTTTTCTACGATGACTATCTGGAAAACGGCGTTCCATAATTGGTGTTTTGCCTCTGTCATATGAAAATTTTCTTCGTGCTCCGTGATCGTAGTTTTTTTTTTTTTTTTTTTTTTTCGTCGTTTGCAGAGCTGTTTTTTGAGCGAGCATAACGCGTCTGTTTATTGCGATACGCGCACCGTTCCAACGCTCTTTAAGGTTTTAGCATGCGTTGAGTATTTTGCGAGGGAAAAAATATGCGTTGTCTTTTAAAATTTTCGAGTTTCTGACGCTATAGCCGTAACCGCGAGCGCCAATTTCTTGCTGTTGACAGAATATCGAGCTCATACCTGTGAAAACTATGTCTAAAATCTCATCTCGATCGGTTGAATGGGCCGGCAGCTAGAGTTCGATACATCGGCAAAGTTTTTTTTAATCTACCGACGGTACTTATAAGTATCATTAAAATAACTTATTATAAAATTCTTTTAATACGTCAATTATTTGTAATACCGTTTAGAGTGAGTTACAGATACATTACTTTATCTTTTTCCAAAAGCATTATTGGTTTTACAAAACAAAAATATTTTTAAAATGGTGATTTCGTTTGCTTTTCAGCTTTTTTGGCGCTGAGGGAGGGGAGTGGATATTTTTCAATGCAAAATATTTCTATATTTATATCGTAAGTTTGGTTTATTTTTGTCGTCCGATTATCTACACTAGGGATATAGGACATTTATATCGTAAGAACATCATATTTGTACATTTTATAACTCTACAAAATACGAAGAAAATAATGTAAAAAAAAATTGAGTGGGGTTATAAAAAATGCAGAAAATCCCTATAAATTCAAATTTAATTAATCCTTCTAAATCCTTCAATCCTTCTAAAATCCTTCAAATAATTATTAAATGATTATGTAATTTAGTTTTAAAAAATTCCGTAAAATGCTTTAGAATGTAAAATTGTCATGAATTCATAATGTAATAGATAAAGGGTTAAATATAATCCAATGAACTGCTATTTCTTCATAAAATTCTAATAATTATTGGATCTTTCATTTCAAAAAGAGGTGCCATGTACAAATAAATGGCAATTAGTTATTTAATTATTATCTGATGAAGGCTTTGGGAAAGTCTGTTTGAAATGAATAAAACGTATATTTTTAATTTGTAACATCACATCTGTTATTTTAGTCATCGTTTAAGTAAACTAGTGAGCTTTTCAAAGTTGTGTATGTTATGGCTACATTCTTATAAAAATCGTGTCACTTTCAAAATTGTCAATCCATTTAACATTTTGAAAAATTGAGTTTTTTAAACACTGACGACTCGAAGCCCGTCAAATTTGACGACGAAAATGTTTGAAAGATCTGACAGAATTTATAAAAAAAAATAATTGCAATGATTAACATGTATTATATTGACTACTATATTTCTTAAAACAAATATTATTTTTAAGAAAAGTTTAATTTCTACTTTACAAATTACTGAAAAATTAAAGTTATTTCTTTATGTAATCAGTAAGATGCACTTAAGTTTTGAAATTATGAAGTTATTTATTGAGGTTTTCTTCTTTCATATTCACCCACAAAACTTTGTTGATTATGACATCTGACCTGACATCTGAGTCAGCTTAACAGAATAAATCAATGTATATTAAATTACAGTGAAAGAAATTAACGATGTTTAATACGCATCCAACATTTCTTGGGTTTCCGCTATTTGCTATTTGTTCTGTTGAGCCGACTCAGATATCAGAACATACGTCATAGTCAACCGGGTTATCTGGGTGATGTCTGTCTTCCAGATTTGTACAATCTATCTCTGTTGATAGAGCAGAAAAAGCTTAGTCATAAGCTCCATCGTAAAAATTCAAGAATGGATATCTTTTAACTCAGATGGAAAATTAGAACTCCTGTCAATTTTCTACCAATTAATATAACTGTATTAAATTAATAAAGGCTGATGTTCTTATAAAAAATTAATAAGATTTAATTATACTTAAAAAGAACATTTGCAGTATGTTACTTTAAAGCAAAATTCAGCCTACGCAGCACTCATGTGAATTATACGAAAAGCCTTAATTTTGACGTTCGTTGTGGTTTGATGATTTTCGTAATTAAGATTATGGAAATTTTTTAAATGAATTACACAAGAATAAAAAAGTTAAATCTTTTCATCTCATTCAGGATAAAATAAAAATTCTTTCAAAATCTTTTTTAATTATAAATACTAGGCACTTATTGTTATTTTTTTGTAATTACTCTAGCAGAAGATGCAACTTAGATTATAACAGGTCGGTTTTGCACTTTTAATTAACTTCATTATCTTAATTATCTCTGTATGAAACATTAAATTTCTATTTTAATTTTATTAATTTTATTCTATTTTAATTTTATTAATTTTATTAATTTTATTATTAGAGAATGATTAAATACACTTTTTAAATTAGATTTTTTTTTTCGAAAAGAATAAAAATTTGATGAGAAAATCGTGAGAAATAGGTAACAGATTCAATCTCATTATTTAAAAGAAATTATTTATGTGCTATATTCTTATTGAAGGCACGGATTTAGACAACAACAAAAATTTGCACTGTCTTGTATTACATACGATTTCATTATATATGTTACGATACAAATATGCAAGAAAATATTTGTTGAACAATACTTATTGATAAAAAAATAAATTAAATTTCGTGCTTACAATTTTAATCTCTGAAAAATCTTCAGGAAATCCGAGATGAGCTCCATAATGAGTTTGTATGAGGGGAGATACTAAATAAATCATGTATGTCATTCTAGATAATGGAATCCACAATTTTAGAGATAGGATATAATTGATTAAACCTGAAAAAAACGAAATTACGATACAATTCAATTACACAGAATCACGTGAAATCAATTTGAAATTGTATGGGATAGATCTTTAAATTATATTGCACAAGCAAAACATAAATCTGTATTAATAAAAGAAACTTTCAATCTGTGTGTGTGTGATTGATGTGATGGGTAGAAACATCTACATGACATACCAGGCTGAACATTTTTGTGCTCCAAGTGTCTCCTGATTCTCCTGAAACTCAGAATTTTAAATTTATAATCACTAATTGAGATATTACTTAAAAATTGCAACGCATTCTAATCTAAAAGTCATTAATTTGATCACCAATCGACTAAAGCTCTTTTGCACACGAACAATGCCATTTGTCTATCGGAAGCTGCCAAAGAACAGACTTTCTAATTTTTTTGTATTTTTTATTATTTTTGTTTTAGCTAAATTAAAAACCGTTCATTACAGTTAAAGACATGCTCTGAATCTTACATCGAAAATGCTGCAATCTTTTTGAAAAAAATACCGGAGATATCTCTATAAATATTGAATGGGTCGTTTTCAGAAGAATGTTTTTTTCCTTTATTTCAATACATTTCCAGGGCACAATTTTACAGATCAAAAATACGTTCTCAAAGCTAAAAGCTTATTTTAATAAATGGCGCAAAAAGTTTTATAAATGTGAATTTTAACACTTTTAATTTTACCAGCAAGTGCAGGTCACTTTGCGTCTCACGGAGACGTATTTGTTTTTTACACTAAAAATTACTAGACTTTTAGAGAATCTCAATCTTTTAGAGATCTAGACAATCTTTTAGAAATCTACAATCTAGATCTTTTTAGAGAATCTCAATAGACCATTACATCACCTTCAAAAATTTTAATCGCTCAGACTGGTAGAAATGTTTTTACAAAATAGAATGTGTGATAATTTCGACTGCATCAGTGAAAATCTGAGTGTTTCATCACTGTTTTTCTATCTTTCTAAACACATGTAATCCAAAAATCAAAATACGCCGGAAAGAAAAACAAAAATAGCATAAAATTTAAATTCAATATTTATACGCGATTTTTTGATTCATTTCAAAATATAAATTGTGACTAAATGGATTTAAATATATAAAATCCTACATATTTCAGAAGGAATTAAGTATCATTAATCACGGGCCCAGGCAACATTGAGTAGGACAGCTAGCAATTAAAATAAAAGCTTTTATAAATATAAATATAAAACAAAATACTCAATATTTTTCTGTTCTAAAAATCTTCCTTACACATTTTTAGTAATTAGAAAGAATGAATTTATAAGTCTGTTTAACATAAAAAATTCATTTAATCTAAACTCTGCCAACATAACGCAAATCCCGGCTAAGCAATGTGAAGATTTCAGACACACTGAGTTTTTATGGATAGAAAAAATAATTTTGATAACATGACTCAGTGATTTGGAATCAAAATAAATTTCTATGTCTCGATAAATGAATTACATCTTGAATTACAATGAACCAGTGTAGAGACCCGTCCTAGGGCGGTGAGTAAAAATTATGTTTTTCACTTAAATTTGAAAAAAAAAAAATGAAAAAAAATTTACAATTTTGAAGTGTATAGATGAGCAAAGTTCGGCTATTTTATGTTCTACAAATACGCTAACAGCATTTGCAATACTTCTGGGTAAACCATGGGTTGCGGCTAATATACCATAAAAACTTAGGATTTCTTAAAAAAAAAAAAAAAAATTAACATATGCCATAAAACTGCCTAATTAAAAAAGTCTGTTGCAACTATTGAAATAATACTAATAATCAATAATACACTAGTTTATACGTTTTTTATAATTCAGCTGAAAATTGTTAATTTATTTTTTATTTACATAGAGTTATCCAGAAAAAATAATTAAAAAATTCTGTCTCGTCTGGTTTAAGAAATATTTATTTACTTAACTGGATTACATAATTTTGGTATTAATATTTTTAAAAAATCAAAAATGGTTAATGTTTTCCTTCTTTTTACAGTTGCTTGAATCAGTTTCTCTTATAATGGACCAACAGTAATCCCCTAGCATGTTTTCATCTCAAAATCTCTGATGTCTTTATTCAAAAACATTTAAATCTTGGTGATAACGTTCCCCTTGTTCGTCACTCATACTTCCTAAGTTTTCAGGGAAAAAACTCAGATGCGAATGCAGGAAATGAATCTTTAATGACATCTTTATTCCCATCTGTTAAAAAATTTTTCAATAAATCGGCAACAATTTCTTTGTAATTTTCACTTTTTTTATTTCTCAAAAATGCTTCCACAACCATTTTGAATGACTTCCAAGTAGATTTTACATTAATAGATAAAGTGATTTCAAACGGAGAATCTTTTGTATAATTTTACGGATCTGTGGGCCAACAAATATCCCTTCTTCCAGTTTTTCCTCTATAATGCTTGGAAAGATTTTTTGTAAATACCGGGAAGCATCACTGTTTTTGTCAACCGCCTTCGTAAAGTTTTTCATGAGTCCCAATTTGATGTATAAAGGGGTTAGAGTAATGTTATTTGGATCAACCAATGACTCGTGTTCGATGTTCATTTCTCTGAATATACTCCTTCCAAATTGGCCATTCTTTTCTTAGATTATGATGTTCTTTTGCTCGGCTGTCCCACAAACAAAGGAAACAAGAGTATTTTGTGTAACCACCCTGCAATCCCAATGACAAACCGATGACTTTGAGTTCGCCGCACACTTTCTATTGGTGTTCTTTATACTTTTTTTAAACTAATTAAAGTACACATCGTTTCATAGCTTTCTTTACAATTCACTGCGTGTCCCATTGGTATAGACGGCTTCTTATTTCTATTATGTAATAAAATAGCTTTTAAACTAGAGTCTACGGATAAGCGCCACTCTGTTTTATCATAGTTTTGATTCATTGTTTCAACAAGACCCGGATATCAGTACAATAACAAGATTCACCTCCTTTTTTGAAAAATTCTGAGTAACCTTTGCTTCTGTTTCTTGGCAACGTAACTTTTGTATGTGGTGTTAATAAGTTCCATTGTTGTAGGCGAGAACCAAAAAGCTTTGCTTTAGATTTTGATAATTGTAAATCTCTCATAAAATTATTTAATTCGGCTTGGTTAATTAAATGAGCAGTCTTTTCTTGAAGAGAGAATTCAACAGAATCACTGGAAATCGATTTGAATTCAACATCCGTTTCATTGTCATCTCCTAGTATATTTGTATTAGAATTATCGAGACAAAATGGATGTGGTAGATGTTTCGAGTGTAAAATGGTCTTAGTAAGAGATGGAACTTCGGCATATATAATACTCGCCTTATTTTTTGTATTATATCCCTGTCTTCGTAACACAAAAGTAACTATCATTTTCATGATTACTAGGTTCTCGCCATAGCATTGGTGAACCAAATGGAAGGTGTACGTTTTCTCCTGGTAACCACTGGTGTAAAACGTTTTTACAGCTTTCGAAAAACACATGAAGCACCTACTTTTTATCTTGGTTTGCAACAGAAAATCCAAAATGGTAATATGCACTAATGAAGATATGCACTTTTTAACAAATCTACAATATGTCTTTTTTTTAATATGCATTGTCTACAAACATAGAAAAGCGATCAGAACTTTGTTTACACGTTCTACTCGACTTTTTAATTCAATCAGAAGCAAAATATTTGTTGTTTGAAGCGAATAAATGAACATTAAATTGTCGTCACCACGTTGGTTAGTTAAAAAAACAATTGACTGCAGAAAGAAAATTGTGACGTGATAGAAATTTTTACTGACACTTTTAGGTTTAAGGAAGGTAGACTAATACATCTATATACATTTCTTTCGGGATATAAGAAAAAAGCTGAAATTTGTAAGCTAGTGTAATTATTACTATTTTTTCTAAAAAATGTACTTTTTTTTTCGTTTACCCTCCCCCCCCCCCGAATAAAGAAGAAAGATTGTCTTTTTATTCTGTAGTTGGCAAATTTCTGTTTCTGTTGTCAAACACCGAATGTACGCAGACGATATACCGGTTTCGAAGGGAGCGTCAATTCCAACAGTTTTTGGAGAGAAATACTGTCTGGTACGATATACGTTACACTGGATTTGATTATAAGTAGCATTTTATGAAATATCTTTTGACTTAAGTAAAAACTGTAAAATGCTATTCGATTTTTTAAAATTCTGAATGAAATCAAATGAATATTTCGTTAATTTAATACTGAAAACATCATAGTGAATATTTCAAAAATAGATTTTTAATATCCAATGTTTTTATCAAGGAGTTAAAAATGACATTCCAGGCTAATGTGCAGTAATAAAATAGGCTTACTATTTTATTAAAAAAAGGGAAATTTTCTTGTTATTGTCTAACATTTTAAGAGATCTTTATTTCTTCTTCTTATTTTACTGGCACAAGAATAAAAAATGGAATCCTTTATGCAATTGTCTCAAATTTTACGAAAGCCATAATTATATGTGTAAACCCTTATTTTGACTCTTTTGGAAGGGATCTTAAATAAATCTGCATATATTTCATTGCAAAATCTTTACATCAGATAAATATTATTTGCAAGAAATTTTGCTGTACCTAGCTTCAGTGATTTATTTAGCAAGCAATCTCTAATTATCTCTATTTGTTTAAGGCCAAAACGTTGTTAAAAATCATCATTCTTGTAAAATTTATGACAAAATTAAAATGTTCATTCAATGTGTAAAACATACCTGCACGACCAGTCACACAACAGAAAACCAACCAAGAGAAGCCCAAAATCATTACAGTTCTGGACCAAGCACCGTACAATGCACTTTCGAGATGTGTGTAAGTAATTCCAGAATTCCATCGTAAAGTCATGAATAACATGGAGGTAAAGAAAAGACTACCAATAATCCATCCAATCAGCTGAGTTATCTGTTGAATTTAAATACATATTGGTATAATTCAGTAAATCAGTCAAAGAAAGAGATATTAGTAAAGCTACGATGAAACAAATTAAGAGGTCGTGGAATTTTTAAAACATAAAAAAACAATCTTTTAAAATGAAAATATACACTAAAAAGTAATAAATTTTGATCTTGTTATTCTAAAAAGGAAACTAATACTGTTATTCCCGTAATTATTATTTTTATTATTATTAATTTTTACCTCGGGATTTTCTTTGCTAATATTAAGAGAACTATTGAGCACAAAAATTTAAAAATTGATAATATTTTAGAAAAATATTTGATAAACACACTGGCGCAGGCAGTTTTTAAATCGAAGAATTATTTTAAGTAATATTTAATATTAAAGATAGTGACAAGCATTTCATTAAAAAGTTATATGGAAGCAAAAACCATACATATGAATTTAATATTTTGTTTTCTAATTATTACATTCGATGTGCAGGATGCATTTAATATTTCAATTTAAGTATTTTTGAAGGTTCTTTTTTTTATTTTAGATTGAAATTTTCATCAATTATAGAGATGTCCTTCACATATTTTAGATTATTTAAATTGTTATTATTGTAAAAAGAGCGCAAATAATAATATTGTCTTCAAATAAAAAAATTATTTAAACCTGATTACTATAAACATGAAAAAAAAACTTTCAAATCAGATTAAAATATATGTATTACAAGCAGAAAAGTACTGAAAATTATGCCATAAAAACCATATTTACGCGTGATTATTAAAAGAGAACAGGGATTTACTTATTTTTTCTAAGGATTACACTGTAAGCTCCCAATGTGCGAACTGTATTTATTATATTATTATTATTATTATTCTAATTTGAATAATATTTTGAAGATTTACATTATAGAAGACTTATTAAAGACTTATTTATATTTAAATTCAAATTTTATTATTTTGAGACTTTTCTTTTCACATATTATACATTGAATAATGGATTATTATTTAAATTATTGCCAATTGTTAAAAAAAAAGAAATAATAGTTTTTTTTTTTAATTTAAATTTTATTTATACATGATTATTATAAACAGAAAAAACCCTTTCAAATTAGAGTTAAATGAATATGCATTAAAAGCAGGAAAATACTGAACATTATGTCATAAAAAGTATATATTTTTCTTTCCATCTTTGTTTTTACTTTAAATAATTTTATTTTTTTATTTAAAATATTTTTTTAAATGCTGCATTAAAATTATGGCTTATATATTTACGTTTATTTAAATAAAATATGTAAATTCTACAAATAATAATTCGAGTCATAACGATTTTAAAATGCTTCATTTTTTTAATAAATTTAAATTAAAAAATATATGAGAAGTTTTATCATGTGATTTTATTTATAAAAAAAATGTGAATAACCATCACAAAAAATTACAAAATGTTAACTCAATAAATAAAATAATGTTAAAATGTGTCCCAGACCCCTTTACACGCAATGAATGAAAGAAACTATGTAATATTTAAAATGAGCAGTAACAATATTGCCAGACAGTTTAAATTTTAAAAACTTAAAGAAACTGAGCAAACTTACTGCTCAACACTTTTAAGCCACTTTAAACGATCCTACGGTATTACCAAATAGGCAAAATTTCATTTGCGATTTTACAAACAAATTCGTGTTTTTATATTCATTTCCGAATAGCAGCCTGTTAAAACTTTTTGAAATTGACGTCTTTTAAAGATTTTTCGGTTCTTCAACTTAAATTTTATTTTAAAATACCCCATTTCAAGCATTTTTACCATACGAATATTTGCATGATTTTTTGTACCCAACCGACTCCTACATTTGAAGTCTTTTCGCGTGTCCTTATAATTCTTTCCATAGCTGTATACGAAAACTTATAGCTACTATAAATTCATTAAAAAACATCTGTCATAATTAAAAATTAAGTAAAATGATTACAAATAGACAATTGTGGAGTTGAAACAAGTACTTCAGTTGGAAAATCACACTTTTTCTCATATGTAAGAATGTACCGGGTGTCCCAAAAATGACTGATGGATTTTAAAATTCAATAACTTGCAAACGGTGACAGCTATTTAAAATAATTTTGCAGGAGGGTTATGTATAATGTTAGGAGTTTTTACCGTAATTTTTTATTTTAGTTCGAATTTCAAACAGTAGGTGGCGCTGACGGCGATTGAAGGCCAAGTCGACGCTTCACTCAGCACTGATCACCTGGCCTTCAATCGCCGTCAGCGTCACCTGTTGTTTGATATGCGAACTAAAATAAAAAAATTACGGGAAAAAATTCCTGATATTATACATAACCCTCCTGCAAAAAACTTTTGAATAGCTGCCACCGTTTGCAAGTTATTGAATTTTAAAATTCATCAGTCATTTTTGGGACACCCGGTATATGTAGTGTTATTAAATTACTTGAAGTTAAATATCACTGAAAAAATCCAAATAAGTATGGAAATATTTTGGTTTCTATACTGTTTGGTACTATTTTTAATATTATTTTGCACTGACAAAATACAAAATTGGATAATACGAAAAGGGTATATTTTAATGTATGTAAGTATTATGAGTTTATTAATACAAAAAAATACGTAAATAATGTCTAATAATTTTTTTAGTTATAATATTCTAAATTTTATTGATTTGCATATATTTAGAAATAATATGTATACATACGTTCGATTTACGTTTGGCGTTAGAGATAATTAAGTAAGGCAATTTATTTAGTCTCTTTAAAAAATCCTTTCATTTAAAGGTTCTTTAAAGTGATGCCATTTCTTGTCTGAGTAGAATGTATCACTAGTCTATAAATATAAAGTAACATTTGATATCACATGCACATTTTGTGTAGGCCCCTCTCTACAGTTAATATGTGATTCTCTCAGTAGTTTTTGCACTCAATTTAAAATGATATTCGTATGTATTTTTCTTTATTTTGCACAAGATAGCAGTCAGAAATGCATCTTTAGGTAGGTGATATTCTTCAATTTACTGTAAAGTTCAGTGATTTTATGCATTATTTCAAATATTGGAGTAAGCATAAAATCCATGGCATTTATTTACAGAGAATTAAAATGATTTTTATTTAAATTAAATTTTAATTATAAAAAGATATTTTTTAAAATGTGTATATTTTTGCAGACGCATGATGTAAGTCTTACCTTTGAAATTTTTATTTCTTTCCGGGTAGCTAATAAATATCCTAATAAAATCCCGATGCAATATGGTCCAACATGCACAGGCGTAATAATGGATAATTGGAAGCTTTTTACTGATTCACTGAAATAAATGAATGACACAGTAGTTATTTGATATTATAATTAAAAAAGATATAGGGGAGACAGGGGTACAACGGACCACGGGGTACAATGGTTCACCCCCTATTTTTGATATTAATTTTGTTTTTGAAAGTTTCATATTTTAGTATATAGATGGCAGTCATGAAGTAGTAAAATAACGTTTGAAATCATGTGCATAGCTGACATTTTAGCCATTTTATGTTTGATAATTGATTTGACAGAGAAAAAGTAAGACAAAAGTAAATATTTTCAGTGAAACATATCTTCATTTACTTATTACAGATTTGTAATTTGAAAGACATTGTGTGGCAATATAAAAAGGTAAGACAATACAATATTATATTTATTATAGCTAAAATAATAGAATTCTAAATTTCTTTTTTTCTCATCAAGTTTTTGACAAATTTCCATATGGGGTACAATGGACCATCAGAAACTGGGGTACAATGGACCATGGTTCATTGTACCCCAGTTTTGTATCCCTTGTTTTTAAAAGTTAAATATTATTTGTGAAATTCAGAATTAATAAATTATTTTACTTCTGTGTGTAGATTAATTAATGATTTATCTTGTGCAATGCATTTTTGAAATATTTATCTATATAATATATGCTTTCAAACATAAAAACTAGCCCAAATTAAGAATTAATAAATTATGTTATTTCTGTGTGTGAATTAATTAATGATTCATGTTGCGAAATGCATTTTTGAAATATTTATCTATATAATATAAGCTTCCAAATTTAAAAATTAACTCAAATTGAACACCAAAAATTAGTAAACAAAATAATTTGTGCATTTGAGGGTTTTTTTTTAATTTCATATAATTTGTTAATCCAAGATTCATGCACTTATGCATACATGCATCCATAATAAGTTAGATTAAATAAAATAGAAGAATGAGAAAAACAAAAATATATCTACCTATTAGTTTGTATCTGGATATAATTAAATAAGGTAAAATTCATTAAAAAATACAGATGATGTAAAGTAGACAGGAAAAATTTATTATATTTTTTCCTTAGTCATATATTTAGATATATATATTTCTTATTATAAAGGATTATATTTAACTTTAAGTGGCATCATTGGACAAAAAGGATATATATTATTTTTCATATTTCTTTTAGCAATGCCAAGAAACAAGCCTGGGAAAACCAATAGAGATTCTGTGCCACATGAAGTTATAGAACAGACTGTAAAATGTATTGGGGAAGATAATAAACCTAATTGTTCAATCTGCGACCGGTATAATAACTTAATGATAAAAAAATAAGAAAAAAGATGTTACTTTAGTTAGAGCTAAAAGAGTGAATAAACAAATAAAAATAAATAATAAAATATGAATAAACAAATAAAAATGAATAATAAAATGTGAATAAACAAATTATGATATTAGTTTATCTTTCTTATTGTTAAAAAATGAACTACATTGATATATTTTTATTCAAATTACTAGTGGTCCATACAGCCCCATGCTGTGGACCATTGTACCCCGGCATCGGGGTACAATGGTCCACTTTATCACTTGCTATTTAAAAAATATATTAAAAAAAAAGTATGCATAATTATTATTTTTGAGTGGATGCAGTATAAACTTTAATGTATAGGTAACATGCATGTACTTGATCAAAAGAAAAAAATCAATACTTTAAGAGTAAACAGTCAAAATTTACAAAAGTAGACCATTGTACCCCAATCTCCCCTATATATATATATTTCCTATTAACATAATAACATAGATTTTTAATCCGAATAATAAAGTATGTTTTGTGTGTTTTCCATTATTCAATATTTAAAACGATAATATTTATAAATGGGAATTAAAAGATACAGCTTTGTACAAATCACAATAAAAATACAAAACACACACAGGACGCGTTTTAAACTAGAAAATTAGCATGTAGCATTGTAACTGATATTGTACTGTAAACACTGTTCTGTAATGTAAACACTGTTCATTTGCAACCCTTTCCCCTTACGGACATGTGTTTACAGTAGCTGGTGACGAGCTATTAAATGTCTAGCTCAAAACACGTCCGAAATGCTTTTATAATTTTCATGGCGATTTATACAAATCTGTAATTTTTTATTTGTGATTTTTCATCAGTGTTTTCGTGCTAGTGATTCTCACTATAAAGGTGCTCTGTACGTTTAGTGCTCATTAAATCGTTAAAACTGTAATCGCTATATTCTGCTAGTCCGTACGATGATTAATACTACAACATTGTTCTTACCATAGCTGCATTCATTGAATTTCGTAACTTTAAATCTTTCAAATGGGAATTCTTATAACAGAAGTTCACACAATAATTTTCATTATTTTTAATTCTTTTTTAAACTAACTTTATTTTATTTCATTATATTTAATCAAGAGCTTATTTATTTTTTTCCCTATAAAGTTGGGTGTACTTGCGCTTTAACTCCTTCGTGACTGGCGGCACAATTTTTATTAGATTGGTATCACTTTCAAAGAAAAAGTTACCTTTAATTGCATAAATACCGATTGAAAAGTCGGTTTACATCAGATTCATTCGTTATTCTTATTCGTTAATTAGATTGGCTAAGATAAAAAATTCCTTTTTCTTATTTTCGGAATAATAACATTTTTTTTGCCTAATAACATTAAAAAAGGTACCCTCACAATATACCAATCATTTTTTAAACTTTTTCTACAGTTTGATTGAAAGAAAATTTTCAGATGAATGCATATTTTAAAGCTATAAGACAGTAACTTTTATATTGAAATATATGTATATATTTATGTGACGATTTAAAAGTTAGGAGCCAGAGACATCAACGCCGGGTTTCCCTTTCACCGAAGAGAAGTCATGGCCACCGAGGAAAATAAATAAATAGATGTAGAGAATCCAAATAATTACTCATTGGCTGCTGTAAGTTCATTTATTTAATCCGTAATCATGAGTAAGAGAAAAGCTCCTTTTGCAAACATTCCATCATTATTTCAGCGAGCCGTACTCATCCAAGAAAAAAACCCAAGAATCCTCCTTCTTCAACTCGAGGTTTCTCCTCTTAAATCTAAAAAGAAAATTCTAGAACATTCTGTAACCTCAAACCATCATTCTTTTATGTAAACAGAATTCTTGTCCAGCTACGAGACTATTTTCCACAGACGATAAATTTATTTTTTAAAAAATATTATTTAACCAATTTATAATCGACTCAGGATTTTTTAGGCAGACGATTTTTATAAATGATTAATTTTAAGAGAAAAATAAAAGAAATGAATTTATTAATATGCACACTATCAAAGGTTGACGGCGGAAAAATAAATAAATAGATAAAATAAAATAATGATATTTTTTGAAAGGTATGGTTTTGGAATAAATTTAATAAAACTGTCTTAAAAAGGGTAGATAAAAACATAGAAGAAATTAGTTTTATTTGGAGTATTAAGAAATAAAGTTTAATTAAGAATATTTTTAATTTAGAGCCATCTTTTTAAATTTACGCATACTGGAATAATGTTTTTTAAAGCAAATTAAGAATTTATATCGTCTGCATAAAGATTAACAGATTAGATTTAGAAACAAGATTTTAATTTAATAATTTGAAGTAAGTACGGAACATTATTATAAGAAAATTAAGATAGTACAAAGGTTAGTTTTGGCGAAAAAATTTTAAAATTTGTAATATATATATATATATATATATATATATATATATGTGACGATTTAAAAAGTTAGGAGCCAGAGACATCAACGCCGGGTTTCCCTTTCACCGCAGAGAAATCATAGCCACCGGGGAAAATAAATAAATAGATGTAGAGAATCCAAATAATTACTCATTGGCTGCTGTAAGTTCATTTATTTAATCCGTAATCATGAGAAAGGGAAAAGCTCGTTTTTGCAAACTGTCTTTTACCGAAACATTATTTCAGCGAGCCGTCCTCATCCAAGAAAAAACCCAAGAATCTTCCTTCTCCGCTCGAGACTTCCCTCTTAAATCTAAAAAGAAAATTCTGGAACATTCTGTAACTTCAAACCATCATTCTTTTATGTAAACAGAATTCTTGTCCAGCTACGAGACTATTTTCCACAGACGATAAATAAATTAAAAAAAATATATTAATTAGCAAATTTATAATCGACTCAGGATTTCTTAGGCAGACGATTTTTATAAATGATTAATTTTAAGAGAAAAAGAAAAGAAATGAATTTATTAATATTCACACTATCAAAGGTTGACGGCGGAAAAATAAATAAATAGATACAATAAAATAATGATATTTTTTGAAAGGTATGGTTTTGGAATAAATTTAATAAGACTTTCTTAAAAAGGGTTGATAAAAACATAGAAGAAATCAGTTTTATTTGGAATATTAAGAAATAAAGTTTAATTAAGAATAATTTTAATTTAGAGCCATCTTTTTAAATTTACGCATACTGAAATAATGTTTTTTTAAGGCAATTTAAGAATTTATATTGTCTGCATAAAGATTAACAGATTAGATTTAGAAACAAGATTTTAACTTAATAATTTGAAGTAAGTACGGAACATTATTATAAGAAAATTAAGATAATATAAAGGTTAGTTTTGGCGAAAAAAATTTAAATTTGTAATATATATATATATATATATATACAGGTTGTATCTAAACTGGCAAAACTTTAAAGGGTGATAGTACATATCAAGACAAATACTATTAAATAGGAAACTAAGGGTCCCAAAAGTTTTCCGAAGGAGATAAGCGCCATCAAAGTTTAGGGCCCAAAATTTGAAATGGTTATAAAAAACGGAAAAATTGGTCGATTCGTTTGCGGTTTTCACAAAAACTATTCTTTATGTCAGTATTGGCATGAAAATAAATTATAAAGATAATTTTCAAAAAATGCCAATAGAGGGCGCTTTACACTTGGAGTAACGAACAACTATTTTTTACCGTTATTTTTTGCATCTCATTAAATTTTTTTAGAAGTTTGGACATAAACTTAAATTTTGAGCTCAAAATCTGTGGTTAAGTAGGGCAAACTGAACTTTGTTCAATGGGAGTGGGTAGGTTCAAATTTCAAGTGATTGTAAAAAGCAGAAATTTGGTCAATTGATTTGCGGTTTTCACTAAAATTATTCTTTATGTCAGTATTGTCTTAAATAAATTATACAGATAAATTTTAAAAAATGCCGATAGAGGGCGGTTTAGACTTTGAAGTAACGTACAACTTTTTGTTACTGTTATTTTTTGCATCTTATTAATTTTTTTTTAGAAGCTTAGACATAAACTTAAATTTTGAGCTGAAAATCTGAATCGCTGAGAGTGGTTAAGTAGCGCAAACTGAACTGTGTTCAATTGGTGTGAGGAAGTTCAAATTTCAGATGATTTTAAAAAACGGGAAAATTGGTCGATTCGTTTGCGGTTTTCTCTAAAACCATTCTTTATGTCAGTATTTCCCTGAAAATGAATTTTAAAGATTTTCAAACAAATTCGTTAGAGGGCGCCTTAAACTTTAGAGTAACCAACAACTTTTTTTACCTGTTATTTTTTTATTTGAATAAATGTTTTAAAAGCTTAAACTTAAATTTTGAGCTCAAAATCTGAATCGTTGAGAGTAATTAAGTAGCGAAAAATTGAACTGTGTTCGTACGGTGGGCAGGGTAACATTTCAACTCCTGAACACAGTTCAGTTTGCGCTTTTTAACCCCTCCCAACGATTCAGAATTAAAGCTCAAAGTTTAAGTCTAAGCTTTTGGAAGCATTTTATTAGATACAAAAAATAACAGTAAAAAATTGTTGTTGGTTACTCTAAAGTTTAAGGCGCCTTCTAACGGAACTTTTTGAAATTTATGTTTAAAATTTATTTTTAAGGAAATACTAACATAAAAAATGGTTTTAGAAAAAACCGCAAACGAATCGATCATTTTTTCCGTTTTGTATAGTCATTTGAAATTTGAACCTCCCCACCCCCATTGAACACAGTTCAGTTTGTGCTACTTAACCAGAGATTTTGAGCTCAAAATTTAAGTTTATGTCTAAACTTCTAAAAAATTTTAATGAGATACAAAAAATAACGGTAAAAAATAGTTGATCGTTACTTCAAAGTTTAAAGCGCCCTCTATCGATATTTTTTGAAATTTATCTTTATAATTTATTTTCAAGACAAAACTGACATAAAGAATAGTTTCGGTGAAAACCGCAGACGAATTGACCAAATTTTCCGTTTTTTATAATTATTTCAAATTTTGGACTCTAAACTTTGATGGCACCTATCTCCTTCGGAAGACGTTTGGGACCCTTAGTTTCCCATTTAATATTATTTCTCTTTATGTGTACTATCACCCTTTAAAGTTTGCCCAGTTGTTTCGATACACCCTGTAAATATTATTAAAGTAGTTTAGTTTTTACTACATTTATATTAGAAATTAGATTCTATAAAGAAAAAAAATGGTTCTACGAATTTCGAAATAAATGAAAAGAAGAAAACGATACATTTAAGTGACTTCTACAGAGTGAAATGTGATTGCGTTTGTCAAAGAATCGAAAAACGGAAAAAAAAAACATTAAAGAAAATACAAAATTGAAAATAAAAATTTATAAAAATTTCAATAATAATCATAAATTAAATGCACAGTTAAAATATTATGAAAGCTTAATAGTAAAAATAAAAAAATCATTTTCAATATACAAAAAGTAAAATAAGTCGAGCGTTAAGATCTAGGAAAAAGTAAATTTAAGAAATTTAAGTTTATTGCAATAAAAAATTACCGATTTTTATTGTAATTTGAATAAAAAGCACAGCAAAAAATTTCAAATGCACAAAAATTAAAATACTGCAAGAATTAAGATTTAGGAAAAAGCAAATCAATAAAATTTAAGTCTACCGCCATAAAAAAAATAATCAATTTATATTGTAATTTGAATGCAAAACACAGTATCATATGAGCAAAAAACTTCAAATATGTAACACTTCTATGCTGCATAACCAATTTTTAAAAATAAAATAGTTTAACCACGAACATATTTAATAAAGATTTATATCACTTGTTAGAAAAAATATGGCATATGCGTCGAATAATTAAAGATTTGCTTTTTGTAAAGATCCACAACAACAATGATTAATACAACAGGATAAAGAAAATGCTATGTCACTTTTCTAAATATTTTTATAATTGCTAACGGTAATTAACAAAGACCGTTAACTTTTTTAATAATGTACAATTGTGGAAAAAAAGATAACACCGCCCGACAATTTTGAATTAAATTATTGTAGAAGAAAAGTACTAGCACCAAACGATTGTAAATAAAGTTTACTTTTAAATGAGGTACATAAAATTTGATTAGAAAGCCACATTCAAATCCAACCGAAAAGAAAATCTCAATAGCTGTAGCCAAGTTTAACATCATAAGTTAATTTTACACCCTTCAGTTAGATTTAATCCACATTTTCATGGAATTTGTGCGATTAATTTGAGAAAAAAATGTTATTTTAAAATCAGCATATTTTAGGTGTTGAATCCAAATTACAGTTTGGTACCCGATAGATGAAAAGCAATTGAATGAGATGAAAGTAAGCTGTCGGGTACCAGTAACCTTCTTCTATCATTATTAGTTAAAAAAACTATTTCGGTGTTTTTTTTTTTTTTTTTTTTTTTTTTTTTTTTTTTTTTTTTTTTACGATTATAGGTATAATCGTTAAGTGATTTCATTAGAGTGGCTCATTTACTAGATTGCTGCGTTATCTTGTTTATTAATTTAAAGTTTTCTTGTGAAATGTCTTGTAAAAATGTCATTTATTTACTTATTTATTTATTTATTTATTGACTTTTCCTAGCCTTTTTTATAAATTTATAATATTATATTTATATATAATAATGTAATATTTATAATATTTTACTTATATTTATATTTATACTTATATAATATTATATTTAGTTTATTTATAAACCCTCACATCTTCCCCCCCCCCAAAAAGAAATGTATATTTAAGAAAAAGTTAATAAAATTTTTGTAACTTGGTTATGTTTTTTCAAGAAAAAATTGTTCAAAATTATAAATTAAGGGAAATATGAAATTAAAAATATATATACAGTATAAAGGTAGAGAAAATTGCTTATTTTCTTGAATTTTGGCAATAGATACATACTTTTAATAACGAAGTCACAAAAAAATCGGTGGAGAATTTGATTATTCAAGTAGAAACACTTAAATATATCTGAATTTAAAAAAGTCGTGGTAGTCGCGGGATGAGGGGGGATTGTGTGGCATAAAATTTCCAATTAGAAAAAAGTTCTTATCTATTTCGGACTAAAACACGCACAAAAAAATCTATCTTTATGTTTCGAAAACTTTAAATGTGTTACAAATCAAAATTCGTTACTTACAATCATTTAAGCATACCCTGAGTGACATCATAATGTGTATTTTAAATGTAAGATAAAGAATTCTTACAGTTTTTTCCCTTTATTTAAATGGGTATATCTCCATGACTTTTACAGATATTAACATGTAATTGTTTATGTTTGAACTGGGTAAAGATAAGGAAAATTTTCCGTACTGAACATTTTAGCCTACTGAAGAATTTTGATAAAATGTTTTCTGATATTGACCCCCTTCCCAAAGTTCCAAGATTTGCTACTTATGTTATCAAGTTTTGAATATTATATTATAAAAAATTGTAAATTCTAAAGCGTATGCAATGTGTTTAGGAGCACTATTTAAGAGAAAAGTCTATTGGTTGCATCTTTATCAATCACTCTGTAGAAGACAAGCGTTGAATAAATATTTATTTTACATTAAATGGTTTAAAAATAATTATTGAAATATACTGTAAAAAAATTTACGATGTTACTAAAAAATTTTTAGCAAATTTGTATTCCACAGAATTTTTTAGTAACCATTACTCATAGTACAAATAGTAACCATTCCAAACTTTTTTTTGCAAGTGAAACAAACATTTCTTTTGTAAACTGAACAAAAGGTTTTTTGTATAACTAACTTAAAACTTTTTAGTATGAGCCACCAAGCAATTTTAATTAACAGCTCCAAAATTATTTTTAGTAACCATTACTCACAGATTCTTAGTAACTATTCCAAACACAATTTTAACAATTGAAACAAAATTTATTTTCTAAACTGTATAAATGAATTTTTCGTATAACTAACTTAAAACTTTTCAGCGAGAACCACCAAATAAGTTTTTCGTTGACGTGTGCCCAAAGGGCAGGGGCTTCTTTGGAACTGCATCTAGTGGGTAAAAGAACAAACTTCTGCAGCGGAAGATTTTCGGCAAAGCCCCAATAGGTGGCCGCACCAAACATTGCCACCTGCTCAATTCTGATATGCTTCTGAAGGGGAGGGAAAGTCTAGAGATCATTACCCATGGCTACTGCTAAGACAGGATTTTCATAACCCCTTTATTTAAGGAGTACTTACACTGCATACACTCGGTGCGTCTTCGAGCATCGAACCCTGGACCTTTCAGCCTGGAGTTCGGTGCTATGACCACTAGGCTATCACGGCGACACCAAGTGAGTTTTAGTAATAACTATTAAAAATATAAAACTGTTAACTCAATTCGTTACTAGTTTTTTTCTAGTAATTCTTACAGGTTTTCTTGTAACTGAGTAAGACTAAAAAAATTTTTTTAGTAATTGCCAGGATCACTGAGAGAGACTAAAATTTTTTTTAGTAGAATGACACTTTTTTTTCAGTGTAGTATTGAAAAAATAGTTATTGAAAATTAAGTGTTGAAAAAATGCTTATTGAACATTACTTCCGATCCAATCTTGTAGCATCGAGTGCCGAAGGAGCTATATAATCAACCAACCACCAGGACATAGAGCAAATATTTACAATTATAATTATCATTACATGAAGTATGATGCCTTTCTTAGGTTTTCTGAAAAGGAAAACATACATATGTTGTTAGGCATTAAAATAGCATAATGCAATTAAACTATTTATCAAATTAAAATTGTAATCATTATTATGTATACCGTATTTACTCGTGTGTGACGCGCACTTTTTTTGTCCAAAAATTAGGGCAAAACTCCTAGGTGAGCGTTATACACGGAATAGTTTTTTACTGCTGTATGTAATCAAACGATATACAATGAAATATATTCGAAGAAGACATAATCATTCGGAAAATCTTACTTAATTGAAGTATTACTGCATCTTTTTTTCACTCCTTGTATTTTTTTTTTTACAACAGAGCTAGTAACATTATTTAAATGCTAATTAGCAATTCTCACTGCTGTGCCGTCATTCAGCCCCTACTCGAAGTCTAAAAATGTATTTTCGCCTTGTTTTCAGGCTGATGTAATGTTTGTTTCGACTTTCTTTACCGAAATTAATTTAGTTATTATTGATTTGGGTATCAAAATTACATTGCTTGTTATATATGAGATTTTAAAAAATCGCCATTTTTTCTTGTAAAGTACGGGGTGCGCGTTACACACGCGTGCGCGGTATGCACGAGTAAATACGGTAATTATTATGAAAAAATATATCACTATTTCTTTCAATTTGCGCTAAAATATTATATAATAACTGGCATGAAAACGAATTTGTTACATTTGTAATATAAGTTATCTTTCGATTTTTTAACGAAAAAAATCTAATTTATTTCCGCTTATAAAAATAATTATGCTGTTAATTTTATTGTACGATTTTATAAGCAAAAAAAATCATGTTTAAAACAAATATTATTAATTTAATGTTTTCATACATACAATTTTTAGAAATTAAGTTTTTATAATATCATTACAATGAAGTTCATTAGTAACATTTTATTAAACTAAATTTAACTTACCTCAAAAGAATTGGAATTGTGAATAAAGATACCAAAAACAGCTGCATATCTACACTTAAGAACCATGTCTGTGCCATACACTTGTTAAAATGAAAAGAACGAAAGAGTTATCACCTTCTAATATTTAATAAATTATTGTGAATATAGAAATTTAAGAAAACTACAAAATATTATTATATTTTGAAATTAACAAGGCACACTTTTAGATATTTTGTAAAAGTCTCAATTTGTATACAGATTCAATCATCCATATATATATATATATATATATATATATATATATATTAATTTATAGAAACTTCTTTTTAAAATATTTAAATCTACCTAAAAATGTGTAAAGACAAAAAAAAAAAAAAAAAAAAAAAAGTAGTGAAATAAAACTATAAATTAACCAACATTTGTACAAACTGATAGATAAAATGGCCTTTATTTAAATATTTTTTTTCATAATAAAATATATATATATGTTTGCGAGAAGAAAAAAAAAGCACTTTTCTTGAAAAAATTTCATTCAAATGGTTACAAAAAGGTTTGAAAAAAAATATGTTTAAAATAGAAATATGTGTTTTATACGTACTGTTCAAAATATGAATTCCAAATGAATGGTTTGAAAGAGGTATTTTTGATTATTCTTACGGCAATAGAGTATTTTTTTAGACAGGATGTATCTAAACTCTTGGACAAAATTTTAAGGGATGATAGTATACATCAAGAAAAAAAAGACTAAATAGGAAACTAAGGGTTTAAACGTTTTCTGAAGGAGATAGGCGCCATTAAAGTTTAGGGTCCAAAATTTCAAATAAACATAAAAAACGGAAAAATTGGTCCATTGATTTGCAGTTTTCACTAAAACTATTCTTTATGTCAGTATTTTCTTAAAAATAAATTATAATGATAAGTTAAAAAAATTGCCGATAGAGGGCGATTTAGACTTTGGAGTAACGAACAACTATTTTTTGCCGTTATTTTCTGCATATCATTATAAGTTTTCTGAATTTTAGAATTAAACTTAAATTTTGAGTTCAAAATCTGAATAGTTGGGAGTAGTGAACTAGCGCAAACTGATCTGTGTTCAAAGGTTAAAATTTCAAATGATTATAAAAAACGAAAAAATGGTCTATTCATTTGCTTTTTTTGCTAAAACTATTCTTTAAATCAGTATTTTCTTAAAAATACAATTTAAATGTAAATTTCAAAAAATGCCGATAGATATGCCTTAGACTTTGGAGTGACGTACAACTATTTTTAACCGTTATTTTTTTAACCTCCTGAAATGCTTGCAAAAGCTTATACTTCAGCTTATACTAAATTTTGTGCTCAAAATCTGAATAGTTTAAAGTAGTTAAGTAGGGCAAACTGAACTGTGTTCAGAGAGGAGGGGGGAGGGGATCTTCAAATATTAAATGATTATAAAAAACGGAAAAATTGGCCGATTTGTTTGAGGTTTTCGCTAAAACTACTCTTTAAATTAGTATTTTCTTGAAAATAAATTTTAAAGATAAATTTCAAAAACTGTCGATAGAGGGCGCCTTAGACTTTGGAGTAACGTACAATTATTTTTAATCGTTATTTTTTTAATCTCATTAAATTCTTACAAAAGTTTAGACTTGAATTTTGAGCTCAAAATCTGAATCGTTGGGAGTAATTAAGTAGCGCAAAATTGAACTGTGTTCGAAGGGGGCGGGGAGGGTTAAATTTTTAACTCCTGAATACAGTTCAATTTGCGCTTCTTAATCCTTCCAAGCAATTCAGAATTTGAGGCATTCGGTTTGTTTGTCCGTCTGTCCGTCTGTCAGCGCTCTAACTCCCGTAAATATACTCGGATTGCTATGAAATTTTTATACGTTATTGAGGTTTACCCTAGCACGAACCCTATTGACAATGAAATATCTACCATGATTAGTTTATCTATAGAGAGAATCAAAATTTCCCATTACATTACGGCCTATGGGGAAAAATCGTTAATATACTCGGATTGCCATGAAATTTCAGGAGTTTATTAACGTTTACCCTAGCACAAGTCCTATTGAAAATGAAGTTTCTACCATGATTAGTTTATCTACAGGGCGAATCAAAAGTTTCCCATTACATTACGGCCTATGGGGAAAAATCGTTAATATACTCGGATTGCCATGAAATTTTTGGACGTTATTGAGGTTTACCCTAGCACGAACCCTACTGAAAATGAAGTATCTACCATGATTAGTTTATCTACAGAGCGAATCAAAAGTTTCCCATTACATTACGGCCTATGGGGAAAAAATCGTTAATATACTCGGATTGCCATAAATTTTAGGACGTTATTTACGTTTACCCTAGCACGAACCCTATTGAAAATTAAGTTTCTACCATGATTAGTTTATCTACAGGGCGAATCAAAAGTTTCCCATTACATTACGGCCAAGGGGAAAAAACGTTAATATACTCGGATTGCCATGAAATTTTAGGACGTTATTGAGGTTTACCCTAGCACGAACCCTACTGAAAATGAAGTACCTACCATGATTAGTTTATCTACAGGGCGAATCAAAAGTTTTCCATTACATTACGGCCCATGGGGCAAAATCGTTAATATACTCGGATTGCCATGAAATTTTAGGACGTTATTGAGGTTTACCCTAGCACAAGTCTTATCTTAAATGAAGTTTCTACCATGATTAGTTTATCTACAGGGCGAATCAAAAGTTTCCTATTACATTACGGCCTATGAGGAAAAATCGTTTCAAAGGAATTTTAAAGATGTTATACCCTGTCAAACATATTAATTTATACATGCTATAAAATATAAGGTGAAAATGTAGCTATTATTCATTTACAGGGCCGCACAAAAAAATTCCATTAGATAATGGTAAAAGAGGGAATTGTGTGTGACATATTTTAAATATATTAAGCTTTTTCATGTATAATAAAATTGATATATGTCACTGAAGCTTAATATAAATTATACGCTACCCTCTTGCGTAATATGAAGTACGTAGCATTTACAGGGCCACACAAAAGATTTCAAATAGTATATTCTTTCTGAAGTACCATATATTTGTCCGATGATGGCTGATGGAAAGATGAAATGCATTTTAATTATGATATTCGCGTTTATATTTCGCTAAATATATGCACATTATATGGTGTGTATAAATGTTATAGTTGATATACAGGGCTACCCAAAAGAGATCACCAACGTTACTGAATATGAGCGTAAATTATTTAAACGTGGTTCTTATATAAACTATGCATTTTTACGCTGAGCTGCATTCAATTTACTGAGAAATGTTTGCAGAATATAGATAAAAGGATATACAGGGCCACGCAAAGAATTCGGTACATGGACGCCTATGAATGATGATTTATGAGAATGTGATTTCAGTTGTTTTAAAAGTGTTTCAGTTTACAATAAATTTTAGCCTAATGCTGACGTGTAATAAAAGTACAATGTAAACTACAGGCCACCCAGCTGAACAAAAGTATTCAAGTATGTTTCCATCTAATAGTATGAATTGCTGAAAAAGAAGTTTCAAGCTACAGGGTATTTTCTTGCTAAGCTAAATTTTCTCATTATATGAACTGACATATGAAATACAGGGCTGTTCTAATGTACTGGAATACATATTTGGGTATATTTGGCTATACATTATTATTTCCCTAAATAACAAAGTTTTGTTAAAGATTTCATTAAGTGTTGAAAAATGCTTCATAATCTATGCTTAACGCATGTTTTTTCTTACTTGTTTATAATCATTTGAAATTTGAACCTTTGAACACAGTTCAATTTGCGATACTTAACCACTCCCAACTGTTCTTATTTTGAGCTCAAAATTTAAGTTTCAGTTTAAGATTCCGAAAACATTTAGAGAGATGCAAAAAATAGTTGTTCGTTACTCCAAAGTCTAAAGCGCCCCCTATCGACATTTTTAAAAATTTAGCTTTACAATTTGTCGTCATGAAAATACTGACATAAAGAATAGTATTAGTGAAAACCGCAAATCTATCGACCAATTTTTCCGCTTTTTATGTTTATTTGAAATTTTGGACTCTAAACTTTAATGGCACCTATTTCCTTCGGAAAACGTTTGGGACGCTTAGTTTCCCATTTAATATTTTTTGTCTTGATGTGTACTGTCACCCCTTAAAGTTTTGCCCTAGAGTTTAGATACACCCTGGATATTATTTGATGAGGTCACATGATTACTTGAATGAAAACTTCTTAAAACCATACACTAAATCAAACTCCGAGAGCTTAATATAAAATACTGTAGGGTTGCCGTACGCTTGGCGTTTATAACCACGTTGCATTCTTTTTTCTGAAAACATTGTAAATGACCTCGAGGTGCCAGCAAATTTAGTGAATTGAAAAGTCATGAATAAAAATTTCTGTTTATTATTATTTTTTTTATTGGGTGAAATACAGGTTAGGTACTGCACTATAGTAATCATAAGAATAATTAAATTTCGAATATACTACTGTACGCAACTATAAAATATATGTGTTTAATTTAGTTGTGGCATCTTGAAGAAACATAAATAACCTCAATTTCATATTCAGTTAATTTCAACAAAATGAAAACTAAACTCGATTTTAATGACATCTGCTTTTTATTTGATTTTTTGAATAATTCTTTTGAAAAAATAATGACCTTGTGGACATAATGATAGATAAATTATTGAAAAAGTAGACACGAGTTTCTTTAAATAACTCTGAAATTAATTTCTAGGTTCCCATAATTTCATCACTGATATTTATACCAATGTTTAGCTGTTATGCTAATGCTTATCTATGTAGTTTATATACAGTATTTTTAAAAGTCGTAATTAAAATTCTTCAATTTCTAATTAAACGAATTTAGACAAGGTCCGATGATCTAAAGTTTGTATATTTTGTGCTGAAAACACTGAGCCACATATTTATTAGAGCAATTAGAGTTATATTTTCGTGTGTGTATGAAACTCACACATTATTTAAGTTTAAACTTATTACTATTTGTACGCATTATAGAATTCCATTAAGAAACTGTTTTTTAGTTTAATTAAAATCGTTTGCTTTTAGTGAAAATTTGTTGTCGCTAAATCGCTTGACGCTTTTATCTTTTCACAACAAATATTCGAAATTATTTTATTTTTTACAGACTTTTCTACTGTAATTCCACCGCTAAATTTGACCGATTCTTTATTTCATGCATAAGTAGTTTTTTTTTTTTTTTTTCTTTTTTTTTTTTTTTTTTTTTTTTTTTACGTGTGTCTGGTATGGAGACATTCTTTGTTAATACATCAATATAGGTAAACCTTTTGAAGTTTTTAATTTGAAAAAGAAGTTGAACGAACAAGTCGGAAACTGTTCGTGAAACGTGAAAAAAGAAGTGCTTTTTTGCTATAACATGTTTTATAATTATTTAGCTCTTTGAATAATAGCTGTTGCACTCTTAGGCAAAAATGCATGAATACAAAATTTATTACAATTATATACTTTAAATTAAAAAATACGAAAATAATAAGACTCCATCTTAAGATGGAGTCTTATTATTTTTGTTAATTTTGTCCTATTTAAATAGGACAGAATTATCACGGCAACCTAGAATCATTACTTTTCATGAGATATCATTGAATTAATTACGTAGATATATTTAACAGAGTGGAGAAAATTTTTACTAATAAAATTTAAATTTCGACTCGATTTTTGAAAATTTTCAAATGAGCCGACAAAAATTTATCTAGTAAATTTCAAACCAATTGGTTGTCTAGTTTTTTAAAGAGTTATATGCAGACAGACGGATGGACCAGAAGGAGACTACAGGTTCTACGTATTTGTGTAAGACTAAGAATACACTTAAAAATGAGATTCACTATTGTGTTTCCAAAGACAATGAAACATTTCACTGGAACAAAATTTTTCCTATTTAATTACAAAGTATTATATTAATTTTAAGGCATTTTCCTGCTATCATTTTTAATCATCACACCAAGTTTTTTCAAAAATCTTGAGTTTCAAAGTTTCAAAGTTTAAAATGAATTTTTTCAATAGCACCGCCAGCAGCATTTCATCGGATTCTTCAGCGGTTTAGCTCTTAGAATCCATGTATATATAAAATAAAAAGAATATTGCCCAGTTAAACTGATGGCATTGAGCTCACAGGCTACGCATACAAATTGAACTTTACAGCCTTATATTTTCAAGGATTAATTCCGTTCGAAAAAGAAATTAAGAAGGGGAAAGAGCTCTCCCCATTCCCATTTATTATACTTAAACTTTATACCTCCTAAACTATCAAGGACATGCTTTATCATATAAAAAATCTATTTCTAAAATTCAGAGCAAATCGGATAGTTCTTAATAAAAACCCATTTAGCATTTATATAATTTAAGAGGAGTTATCCTCCTCTTTTATACTTAATTATTAAACTTCCAAAACTATTCAGAGATTTGAACGAAATCTGACAATTCTGTTTTGAAAAACCCTTTATAAAAATTAAGGTTAGGGGCATCAGAACCCCAGTTCCCCCTGTTTATACTTATTCAATGAACACCTAATAACAGTCGCGGAATTGCCTCACCAGAATGATCCCATATCTTAATTTTGAACGAAAACTTAATTCTGCATAAAAAACCCATTTATATCAAATAAGAGAAGGGGCATGAGCCTCCCGTTCCCCCTCTTATACATATCGAATGAACTCCAAAAACTAATCAGGGAAGCGCCTTGTCAGGATATACCTATATACAAAATTTCAAGTGGATCGGATATTTTCATCATGAGTTATCGCGTTACGCACGTACATACAGAACGGGCGGGCACATAAGCTCTAAGGCTATGATAGCCTGTGAGCTAAAAATGAATAACTTATTGAATTAACTATAATAAAACTGAATATAAGAAGTTTTATATCCTATTAATAATATCAGATTTTTGCTATTTTTAACTCTGAAATTTGCGATTTGTAAAAAATTCTCACATAAGGGCAAAAATGAAAGTAAATTTTAGCCACCAGTAAAAAATACATAAAAATCACTTTTAAAAGTTAATTGCACCACTGTCGCAGGTTTGTGTTATCTAATCTGAAACCTTTTCTTAAACATGTTCGCGGTAATCCATCCATTTTTTTCTCTTTTTTCTGTTATCAAGTAAAATTTGTATAAATGACACGCTCTGAAAATCGTAATAATGTTACTTTGTTACTGGATTTAATCAGTAGGAGAGACTGTGGCATATGAGAACAGTTCCCATAAATTTAACTTTTTCTCATAACTGCGCTAATTTCTATAAACAAAAACTATTTTTTGTTAAATCCGGGTATTTTTTTTTAAATCTTCTCTGTAATTCTTCTTACTTTTTAAAATAGACTTAAAATTTCAAAATATTGTTGACACGTGTCCCACCAGCGGAGTAGTTCTGAACATGTGTGGAGCACATATGAACGCAAGGAAAGAATATTCTTTGACATTTTTTTAGTCTGTTATTCATTCGCTGTTATAATTATTAGTTATATTATGTGTTAAATTCACTATAAAGTAAAAATATATATATAAGTTTCTGGGTGATACGTTTAAGCACTATATTATAAAATGAAAATAAGTAGATTGGGAATGAGTTTTAAGTGATTCGTTAAATATTGTTGCAATAAAATAAAGTTATATATATATATATATAACTTTAAAATTGTGTTTAGGATTTTTTTGTTTCAGGGAGTTTTTAAAGAGATTTTAGGAGGGCGCATTTAAATATCATTTATCGAAAATCTGCCGAAATACGATAGATTCTCACCCCTGTATTAGCCGTATTTACTTCTAAATTAATGATAAATAAATGTTTTTTGAAATGATTTAAAAAATAATACTTTTACAACAAGTCCTCTCTCCTCCAATTTTTTTTAAAGATTAAGCGGGGTTTTCAATTGGGATTTTATGTTAATTATCAGTTTAAAAATTTTGTTTTAAAATATTACCCATTTTTATCTCCAATGAAAGTATCGTATGCATAGTTGTTTTAGAGATGAAAGTAAGCCATCATAGTTTGGAACAAATGAAATAGAAAAATTTACAAAGTTGTTCAACTTAATACTTTTTGTATTAACAGTGCATAAAAAAAATATTTTTGTAAACCGTTTAGTAATATATTACAAAACAATATTATTGCATTTTAGAAAACATTAAATTTATTTAAATTACAACTGAACGCAAACGAGCTTGTTGCTCTTGCATGTATTTGCAGATGGATGTTTCCGTGGAAATTTCAATATAAAATAAAATGTTATATGATGAAAATTCTTCTATTTCAAGAAAGTTATAGATATTGGATATCTTATTATTTTTCATGAAATTAAGTAAAAAAAAAACAGAATCACAGTCTAATTATTGATACACTTGTGAACTGTTATTTGCCCCAACTAGTCTGTTATTTAAAAAAAAATATCGAAAATATTTATTAGTATTCATAGCATCTGTTAAAATATTAAATAAATTTAAATATTAAATAAATTATGTTAAAATATTAAGTAATTCAAATAAATGAATAGATAAATAAAACTTTTTTTTTTTTATCAAGTTAGAACTGAAATTTTACTTTTGAGATCTATGAACAGTATTTTGGTTGCTGAAGAAAACAAAATATCAAAAAACCTCGAATATTTTTTTCCATGTGTACACATTTGCTGCCGCCTCTGATATATATATATATATATATTTCAAATTAAAACACATATAGTAACTAGTAAAAAATTTATATTTTCACATCTGTCCCATGTTCACATGCGCCCCAGTCTCCCATACGTGAAATTTTAAATCTTGAGACAAGACGTATACTATACAATACATAAATTTACATTTTTTTCACGTATATAAATAATGTTTTAAAAAGATAAAATGGTGTGAATAGAACCTAACAGCTAGCATAAACTAAACAAAATCGCAATTTGTTTCTTAAAGCGCGTTTTTATTGAACTACTTTTTTTTTTTTTTTTTTTTTTTTTTTTTTTTTTTTTTTATATATATATAAAAATGGCTTGCAGCAGTAATGTACGAAATATACAAAAAATTAAAACGTAAATAATTTCACTGTGTGTTAAGATACCATTTGTAAAGTCCAATAAAAAATTATAAAAAGGTAGTAAATAAAAAATTGAAAAGTAATAATATAGAGTAAGAAAAAGGTATTAAATAAATATTTATTTTGTATTTTGAAATTGTTTTTGCATTTCAAAAACGCATAATATAATAAAAAATATCAAAAAATTTGTCAGACCACTAGTATTTTGAGGCCCCTTCTATTATCCAATTTTATGGACAAAAAGTAATTTTTAATGTATTTCGTTGTTTAATCTTTCTTAGTTATCAGTTTGTTAATATAAATCCATAATTGAAATAAAATAAAAGTACATAAATAAATATTGGTGTCTGAAGAGGTTAATCTCAATCAGATATTTGAAATTGTGTAAACATTTTAGTACAAATTTTAAGCTGGAAAGACATACATACGATCGTTTCAAATAAAATTTATAAAAACAACATGATGTTTTTGTTTGGGAAATCATGAAGGAAAACTGCTTCAAGTCCTTATAAAATAATACAAATGCTAAAATACAATTATAATAACCAATCTGAAACTTAATTAATATAAGTTAACTCTATCATAATACATGCACGATTTTTTTTCAAGCAAAGGTAAACGTGAAACAAGTTCTTGTATTACTTTATGAATTTTGAATACGATCATTTAAAGCATGACCTACCCCACCTCTTTTTAATACCAGAAATGTGACATAAGTCATAAATTTCGAAGTTTCATAAGTCATCATTTTTTTAGATGAACGGACTTTTATTGTCCTTTCTTTTTAACGCAACAATTGATTTTCACTAAATATCACTTATAAGACTTATATTTTCGTAACTTTTTAAGCAAGGCTTTTATTGATCGGTACAACCTTCAAGATAATTCTTTACCTCATTTAAAACTTTTTTTTTGAACTACATGTCTATTACTAACAGCGTAGGAATTAGGCATTGGATGTAATTGAGTGTAGGCACCGTATATTTCAAGGATCGGAAAAACATGATTTGGGGATTAATTTAATATGTTTCCTAAAATATACTTCTGTGAGATGCTTTTTCAGGAGCTCTGACGTCATTTTCAAGACAGCCTTGAGATAGCTATCTTCTTTCTATGTCATTGAAACCGTTCCTTACTTTTGAAATCCATAATTCCACAAGGTCATAATTTTTTGCATCGAAATTCAATATTCTCTGTGATTAATAAACATTCAATATGCATCGAATGTTATTTAGACAAATAATAATATGCTTCACTTGACTAGAAATGTATTCCCCGACATTTATGTTTCCATTTATTACGCAATGAATTTAGAAATTGCATAATACTCTATGGATATATTGTGTAAAGTGTAATTTATATTAATCAAACAGTCTGTGAATATTTTTTCGTCTGCCTTCAAAAGGTAAAAACCAACAGTAAAAATTTGAGTACATTTTTACGAAATAGGTTTTTAATTCTCTAGCTCTGTTATCGAAAAAGTTAAAAAAAAGGGTAAAATAAACGATAATTTCGTATGCTTATATCGCAATTGCATCAGTAACGTTTTGTTCATTTATTTTGAATCTTAAAAATATAAAACAATGAAGAATATGATGAAATATTCAGAAAATATATAATGTTTTAAACTAAAGACTTGAGTAAAAAAGATATTTCACTTTTCCTTCATAACGCTATTAAATTCTCTTTGTAAATTACTTGATTAGTGCTGTTTTTTATTTTATTTGTTATTTAGAGAATTGAATGAATAATGCTTATTTATAAAACATATTGATCTTTATTTTCTGAAAAATAAAATTCCGTTGATTAGTTCAACCTATGTTTGAACCAAAAAACTAGATGTAATTATATCTACTAACCATTTTAGGACTTTAATGTCAATTGTCATGATTTCTACAAAACAATTTCATTACATGTATAGATACATACATACATATACAGGGTGTCTGAAAAGTCTGGAAACGGCCAAATAACTCGAGAAATACATATGAGATTGAAAAACGTAAATATACGTGTTAAATATGTTTAAATAAGCTACTCAGTGATACCAAATTTGACCTTCGCAACCGAACCCCTGGGATCAGAGGGGGTTCAACTTTGAAATCTTCAATTATAACCCCCATTTTTTATTGCAGATTCCGATTCTACGGACAAAAATACGTAACTTTTGTGGTTGATGTTTATTTCTAATCCTCGTTTATCACGGTGTAATCGGGCATATTAAATCTATACATATTTTGGCTTTTCCAACGGGATTTTCTCTAATCGAAACTGATTGGGCAGAATTTTTGATGTCAAATTCCTCGTCTTTTGCAGGAATAGCGTTTCCTGAAAATCACCCGTGGCGATTATTTCGATAGTGCTACACTGTTAAAAATTTGACCCATTTGCTGCAGCGTCACTCTACAGCTTTTATAGAATATCTCTTTTATGACCAATGAGAATGCTCCATAACACAGTAAAGTAACCGTTTTCTATGACCCTCTATCAAATGAGTCAAAATTTTTACAGTGTATAGGGTGTTTTATGCTTTTCACTGGAAAAATTGTAGTGAAAAGCTTCTATTCTTTTTATTTTATCCAGTAAATGGTTTCTAAAGAACGACCTACTTGTTTTGATGTTCTAACGTGTAAATATGAACTTCCCTTCCCGAATAGAAAAAGTATATCTTCAGTATTGGGGGGCGGAGTATGTAAATGTTCTGCGTTTCGATGAGTTCTGCTTTTTTTTTAATCATTTAATTCAGGGGGGCAAATGGGCCTGCATGGAGTTTTTTAAATAATTTTTACAGTGTATAGTAAAATGTAAGGCAAACTGACCTCCGTGTTTCGATCTTTTATCATATAAATATGCACCTCCCCTAAGAAATAGAAAGAAAATTAATTTCATAATTTGAGGGTGAGATGTGTGTATATTATGCGTTTCCATATATTTTCTTGTTTTTAAAAAAATCATCTAGTACGCTGATGTGGGTGTATGTTTTTATTATTATTATTATTATTATTACAGAAAAAATGTAGGACAAAATATTAAGAAATCAAGTTATAAAACATTTTTTGGCTGTGCAACGGATGAAGAAGTATCGTAAATTCATTGTACTTACGGAACCCGTTGTTTTCCAAGTGAAATATCAGTATTTTCTTTATAAAATAAATAAAGCTACTATAAACATTCGTTATTTTGCTTTCTTTAACAAGTGATTTTCAATAAGAAAATATTAGTAGTTAGCATTTCTTATTGAAATGAAATTGAAATGCAATCTTATTGAAATTATTTCCTATTCTAGAAATTGCAGGATCCTTAAAAACCCTGAAATTTTAGTTTGGGGGAGGGATTATACGTTATCATAATTGATTAATTACTACAGCAACAAAATAATAGGGCAGGGAATTTTTTGACAATTTTTGTTGATAAATCATGATTTTTTGTAAATTAATATGTATTTTGTTCAATTTAAAATTGTTTTTCATACATTTTACCGCTTAACTACCGCATAAATCTCTGGTAAAAATTTTCAAATAATGTCTAATTTAGCATATCTTTTATACAATTTTTAATCTTGTATGACGGGTTATTTCAAAGAGAAACTTTTTACTTATTGAATCAGAAAAATGCTCGGATTAAATAATTCAATATTTAAAATTAAATTTTACTAGTGAGATAAATAAATTATGATTGAAGCATGGATACCTGGCAAATCATGATAGGAAAAATTACAGTTAACATGCCAAATTTCATTTTTCTAGGTATTTCAGTATCACAAAATTGCATTTTTAGAATGTTTTTTTTTTCCTGCGCTTCCCTTGAGTTCGTGGTATGGACATAAAAGATAGTCTATATTAGATACGGGGGGGGGGGACACCTTCCTTTTAGTATCATTGCTTTTGAAATCAGTTCGGTAGTTCCTCAGATTTTCCTCTACAAATAAAGTAATTTTACCTCTTTATATTATAGGTATATTTATAGATTACTAATGCATTGCATTTATTAAAAATATTTATAATTGGTTAATATTTATAATTGATTGATTGGATAAAATAAAAGCACAATTGGAAAAATAATTTAATATATTTCTATTAATTTCTATCGCAAAAGCATATAAAACATTTTTCTTATCGAAACAACCGTTAATAATTATTTTCAACAAACATGTGTCCGCTAATGCGACTACTTTGGTGAAGAAAGCTCTGGCCTATCAAATTTTGTGTTGGTAAAATCTGTTTGAGAAAATAAAATATGTATCTGATGTATTTTGTTCGATTACAATCGCGATCTTCGAAAATCCGAAAAAAAGGCTTAAAAAAACAATCATAATTTATTTATTTCACCAGTAAAATTTAATTTTAAATATTGCATTATTTAATCCAAGCATTTTTCTGATTCATTTATGCAAAAATTTCTCTTTGGAATAACAGGTGATAAAAGATTAAAAACTCTGTAAAAGATATGCTAAATTAGACTATTTGAAAATTTTTACGAGAAATATTGATCGTTAAGCGGTTAAACTTATGAAAAACAATTTTAAATGGAACAAAATACATATTAATTTACAAAAAATCATGATATCAACAAAAATTGTCTAAAAATTTCCTGCCTTATTATTTTTTTCTTGCAGTAATTAATCAATTATGAAAATCTATAATCCCCCCCCCCCCCAAACTAAAATTTCCTAAGGGGAGTTCCAAGGATCCTGGAATTTCTAGAATAGGAAATAATTTCAATAAGATTGCATTTCAGTTTCATTTCAATAAGAAATAGTAAGTACGAATATTTTCTTATTGTATATCACTTGTTAAAGAAGGCAAAATTACGAGTGTTTATAGAAGCTTTATTTATTTTATAAAGAAAATACTGATATTTCACTTGGAAAATAACGGGTTCCGTAAGTACCACGAATTTACGATACTTCTTAATCCGTTGCACAGTAAGCACAAAAAATGTTTTATAACTTTATTTTTTAATATTTTGTCTTATATCTTTCTGTAGTAATAATTAAAAAAACATACACCCACATCAGCGTATTAGATGATTTTTTTAAAAAACAGCAGAATCCATGGAAATGCATAATATACACACATCCTGCCGTCAAATAATGAAAATTATCTTTTTTATATTTCTTAGAGGAGGTGCATATTTATACGTTAAAAGATCGAAACATGCAGGTCAATTTGCCTTACATGTTATTCTACATAGTAGAAATTATTTAAAAAACTTCATGCACGCCCATCCGCCCCACTGAATTAAATGATTAAAAAAAATAAGAAAAAAGAAAGAAAGAAAAAAGGCAGAACTTATTGAAACGCAAAACATTTACATACCCCGCCTCCAAAAACTGAAGATATACTTTTTCTATTCAGGAGGGGAGGTTCTTATTTACACAATTAAACATCAAAACAAATAGATCGTATTTTAGAAACCATTTATTGGACAAAATAAAAATCCAAATAGAAAACTAAATTAATATATTTCAATGAATTTTTCTAGAGGAAAATATAAAAAAACCTATACACTGTAAAAAATTTTACTCATTTACTTCAGCGTCACTCCACTGCTTTTAAAGAAAACGGTTACTTTACTGTGTTATGAACATTCTCATTGGTCATGAAAGAACCCTACCCGTAAGACATGGTGACGTCACTGCAACGTCGTTGTGAGGTCACATTGTGACTTTTTGACCATTGATTGTCGATGTGACGTCACGTGACGTCGATGTGAAGTCACATTGACTAAAATGAGAAGTCGTTATGGCCGTTTTAGAGCTTTTTTGTGACGTCACAAAGTGGTCACAATGTGACCAATTTGTGAAAAGTATGTCATTTGTGACTACATTGACATTAACATTGTGACGAACTGTGAAAAATTTTTTAGAAAGTCACATCTTAGTCACAATGTGACGTCACTGTGTAGTGGCATTTTCGTCACAGATGTGATGTGACCAAAGTGACGTCACAGTGATGTCACTGTGAGTCAATTTGGTCACATCACATCTGTGACCAAAATGCCACCACTCAGTGACGTCACACATTGTGACTGAGATGTGACTTTCTTAAAAATCTTTAGAAATTTATAAATATTCTTCAAAACATGTTATTTACTTTAAAAAACATGTTTCTGGCAATTTAAATATCGTCGCTTTTGTCACAGTTTCGTCACAATGTTAATGTCAAATTAGTTACAAATGACACATTTTTCACAAATTTGTCACATTGTGACCTCTTTGTGAAATGTCACAAAAGAGCTCTAAAACGGCCATAGCGACTTCACATTTTAGTTACTGTGACTTCACATCGACAATCGATGGTCACAAAGTCACAATGTACCTTCACAACGACGTTGCAATGACGTCACCATACTTTACGGGTTAATTCATCAGCGACTCAAAATGCTTTTCTAATTATACGAATTTTATCTGATTAAAAAATATTTTAGGCCTAATACTTACATTTATCTTTTATAATTATTTGAGTAAATGATCATTTGTTCTACTAGAAATTTTCTCAAAGGTATTCGAATCACTTGTGCATTTTCAAACTACAATTTTTATTATTACAATTAAATTTGCAGTTTATAATGTGCATGTAGGTCACATAACTATATATTCGAATTTCAAATTTTTGTTTTAGAGGTATGCTTTTTAAAAAAAGTTACTTTACACGATGCTTTATTCTGCAGAAAATTAATATGAAAATAATTAGTGATTGACAAATAAAAAACTTTTTATCCTCTATAAGCCCCCCTTTTTTTTATTAAGAAGATACTAAGCATTTTTGCATGTGATACAAACTTTATTTTTAAAAAATTTTTCTTTATTATTAGCATTAAATCTATCATTTTTACTCTCTAAAAACAATATTTAATCTAATGAACTCTAATTATGAATATTGTTATTTACAAAAAATGGTTTTACAATTTATTTTAACTTGAATTGTTTTGAAACTAATAAAAGTAAAAAATAGAAATACATTAAAAATTCTTTAAATAAAAAAATTCAATTAAAGACACACTCATAAAATTATTGCGTATTTAAGGTCCTAAAACATTGTATAGAAAAACAAAAAACAAAACAGCCATGCGCTTGGAAAGTTAAAATCGTCTGCAAACGAAAGAATCACGAAGTAAAAAACTTACTCCGTGGTTTCTTACTCCGTGGAAAGAATGAATAAACGTAAACAGAAATATTTAAAATTGATGATAGACGCAAGAAGTTGTTGGCTGGAATTTATGACAGTTGTGGGTAGTTTCATATTGATACGGATTTAACAATTTAAACAAGAATGTCTACTACAGCTCTTCCAAGCGGCAAAATATAAGTCCGAGAAAATTAATGGGACTTTGACTGTGAAAATGATTTGGTCTTTGCCACTTTAACCCTCTCATGCATAAATTATTTTTCATTATTTTGCATTATTGACAAAAAATCATTTTTTGAGATAAATGAAAACCCATTATAAAATAATTTTATTATTGAACTATATGCTAGCTATTATCTATCAACAAATCGGATCTCTATAAATGAATGCTCAAAGGTTTTTTGCTTAATAATGCAATAATTATCTGTCTTCATATGAGGCCTGTATGCATGAGAGGGTTAATTATTATCGGATTTAGTTTGTGCAGCAAAAAGAATAACTAGAACGAATGACTTCGATGGAAAAAAGGTATGAAAAAATATTTTTCATGGTTACTTTTTAATTGTTATTGCTCTTAGAACAATTTTAATTAGCTACTCAAAAACATGGTATAAAACATTAATTCTCCATTAACTTTATAAAGCCTAATACATTCATTATTTATTTTGTTGACATAGAAAACTTGATTATTAATAATTTGGATTAGGTTGTTAAAGGTAGTGATTTTAACTGCATTTTAATCTGCGTTGTTTCCTTATTTAAAATATCTGGTTAAAATAATATGTTTCCATAAACATAAAATCTTATATTTTTTAATTAAGAAGCTTTTAATAGAATAAAATTATTTGCAAACATCTTTTTTTAATTTTTGTATTAAGTAATCCTCTGAAACATTGCATAATTTTATTTAAAAAATTACATACATTCAGAAGAGGAATTTATAAGAGAATGAGAAGAACAATTAAAAGAAATCGTAGATGTTTCATATTAAAAAAATAATGATTGTTTAATGTATTTTTCAAAATGTGAAATGTTATAAAATTTCTAAATGGATAGTGGGTGAAAACGTTTCAGTTGTAAATATTCTTATTGGAAAGTTTTCAGAAAGAACTAGAAGTCTGGATGAAAATTTGGAAGCTACGCAATCAATAAGAATTTTACATGATTGTATTTAAACCAAATAACGCAAATACTTAAACGGTATGAAGCTAGAAAGTAATAACTGTATTTTATTATTTATTTTTCATTCTAGGCACATTTATTATTTCCTTTCCTGAATGATTTTACAGAGGTAAATTTCACAATATCCATTATATGTAGTATTAGTATACATCGTGATTAACACAAGAACGCCCGGAAATTTTACTAAAGTTTGATAATAATATTTCTCACCAGAATTTTTATTCAACATTATTTAATTGATTTATTTAAAGTAGATCCTCGTAGTTTGAATTTAACCTATTTCTGGAAAAAATTTCTGGCTCGAATTGAATTTTAATCGCATGATCATAGTCGAATCGACTCCTTCCGGGCGTTCTAGTGTTAAAGTGGGTCTCTTATTAGGATGAGCGAAGCGAATCCTCTACTAGGCCACTCAAATTACAATTTGTCGTACACTTTACAAAAAAACTATTCAATATTTTGACTTCAAATTAAACACAAAAATAAAATATGATCTGTAGATTTGCAGAATATAATATTTTTACAGTAAAACGTTAAAAAAATATTATTTTAATTAATTTATTTTACATGCATTTACAATACGGACGCATTTTAGCAAATAAATAAAAAATGAAACGCGTATATTTTCAGAAAAAAAAATTATAAATCATTGAGTAAGTAATTATAGGTAGAATCGTGATTAATTTAATAAATAAAATATGTTTTCATTATTCAGCAAAATCGTTTGCACAGATGACACTTAAAATTTTAAAAGAATAGTACTATGGATCTTTTTTTTTTCTTTTTTTTCTTTTCTTTTTTTTTCTTTTTCTTTTTTTTTTTTTTTTTGTAAAGTGGCAACAAAAGAATTGTAAACAAATAAAATTAATTGTTAAATTTGTTATATAAATGAAAAATTAAAAGAATTGCGTGAACGTGTTGCTTCGATTCAAGCTCTTTATAAATGTACTAAAGGAAAAGTTACCCGATTCAGAAATGACAAATGGACTTCAACCATTTCTTACTTTATCATTTGTATCGAAAGTAATGTTACGTTCTTATTTGTGGACCGAGAAGTGTTTAGTGAACGAGACTTTAGACTTTGTTGCACGCATTAAAGAAAATCACAAGCCACTAGACCAGATATCGCGAATAATCATGGATAAATTTTAATACTACAGTAATTTAACTTATAAGAATTGGTGCGTAACAATTCCCCCAATAATTAAATTCTGGAAAAATGGAAGCATAAATTGCTCAAGGAAAGAGTTTCTTCTACAGTTAGCTTTTGCTGTTACAATTCATAAATCCCAAGATTTAAAATTAGATGAAGCAGTTGTAGATATTGAGGATATACAGGCACCAGTTGGCTTAAAAACGTACGTAACGTTGTCAAGAGTGAAAATCCTTCAAAATTAAGCATTCAATAGAAATTTTCCTTACGAAAAATTCTACAATATCAAAAATTCTCATGCACTAACATGTATAAAAACGAAGAAATTAGAATAAAAAGTTTTACAGTTAAAAATCATAGTATCGACGAGAGCAGATTTCAAATGTTTTTCCTGAAAATAGGATTTTGAAGACGTAACTTTCTTCAAGCTCTCTTCAAATATATTATTCTAAAATAGCTATCAAAGATTATTTGATGTTAATTACAAAGATTGGAAACATGCCTATTTCAAACAACTTTAAAAAACACCAGTGGCTACTAAAAATTGTAAAAAAATCTTTAAAAGAATTTTTAGTTGAAAATTTAAAAATATTTTGTAAAAGTTTGCTTCGAAAATATTTTTTAATGCCAGTCTTACGTCATAAATAAAAAATTCCTAGGAAATTGATAGTTATTTGGCTGAACTTACATTTGTAGAATTAAAATGCGCCAAAACGTAAAATAACGTTTTTGTTTAATAAAGAGGCAAAAATAATATTAAAAATATTGTTACTTTCAAATATATGCTTTATAAAATAATGCTTCGCGAATCCAAACAAAGCATGGCTTTTGCTAGTTTATAATTGCTCTCTAATATTATAAATAAAATATTAATAATTACAATTAACGTATTTTTGTTCTGTTTTATCGTTGGAATTTTTATTAGGTAGATGTGTTTGTAATGGACAACCTTCCAGTAATGGATATCCCCTTAATGTTTTTTGTTCATTAATATACTAATAAATATTTAGCTTTAATTTTTTTTTCATAATTCCTCTTTGCATGTTTTAATAATATTTTAATATTCATAGAAGATAGTATTTGAAGATAGTTTGCGATTGTTTTTTGATTTGGGACAAATTTGTCACTAACTTTGTGACTGTGGCAGCATTGTCAATGTTGTGAAGTCACACTGGGACACAATTATACAGTTATGAACATTGTTATGTAGTGTAAAATCACTTGCATCTATAATTTTATTATACTTTGGCGATACATCTCAATTAAAACTTGGGAGCAGCTATTAAAGAATGTACCAAAAGAAAGTTACTGAATCAAAATTTAATGCCATGCAGACTTCAACTCTTTGTTACATATATATATATATACATATATTGCAATAAATGAGAATATTTAAGACAATTGAATATTCGATCCTTATTTCAAATCTAGCAATTTGTTTTTCTAATAAGCATTAAAATTATCAAAGAAACACTTCCTTCAGGGTGCAGCCCTAGTCACAGAAAAAGATCCAGATGTTTATGTAAAGTCTGTAGGAGTTCTTTTAAAATATCTCGCTCAAATTTTAATATTTTTAGAAGTTTTTTTTTTTTTTTTTTTTTTTTTGTATAGCATAGCTGAGAACGATCCACAACCGGCCTCGTTTTTACTTTTTCAATTTTGGTTTCAGATTAAAATATATACATATATATATATATTTATATTTTAAATTTCAAAACCGGTTTATACCGATTCTGATATTGAAACTATCAAAATATAAAAAATATATGTAAGCAAAATTGAAAAGGTAAAAACGAGTCCGGTTTTAGATCGTCCTCAGTTATTCTATACAAAAAAACATGCAAAAATATTAAAATTTGAAAAGAACGCTCCCATAGACTTTGTATTATCATCCGGGTCTTTTTCTGTGATTAGTGTTGCACCTTAAAGGAAGTTTTTATTTGATAATTTTAATTCTTATTAGAAAAACAAATTGTTAAATTTGAAATAATTGTGATAGATCGAATATTAAATTGTCTTAAATATTCTCACATATTGCAACAGAAAAAAAAATGTATCAAAGATTAAAGTCTGTATGGCATTACATTTTGATTCAGCAACTTTCTTTTGGTACATTCTTTTTATCGGAGCTCCCAAGTTTTAATTGAGATGTATCGCCAAAGTACACTGGTGGACAAAATTAAGAAATTGAAGGCGTTTTCCTAAATATCTCGAGAAATACTGGATACAAATAAATGAAAATCGGTATGGATATAACTTATAGTATGACAATAATATGTGAAAAGTAAAAATTAAAGTGCCATTCATTGGCAAGAGTTATTGGCAACAGTCCAATGTGGACTGAAATTCATGATGAAAGATGGCAATGAAAGTAAGGCTTGTATGGTATGTGGTCGCCACTAGTATGGTGTGTGATCACCTCTGACAGATAGACAACATGCACAAGGAGTATGCATGCTGTTAATAAGAGAGTTAAGGATAGCTTGTGGAAGACTCTCACAATCTTCCACCAGAGCAGTTTTTAACTCCGGACTGGTTCTGGGTGAGGGTTAACGTCTCGCAATAGCCCTTCCAAGAGCATCCCAAGCATGTTCAATAGGGTTAAGGTCAGGAGATTTGGCTGGCCAATCCATTCGATGAATATCCTCGATTTCCAGATACTCCTCAACCAGGCGAGCCCTATGTGGTCGGGCATTGTCGTCCATAAAAACGAATTCAGGGCCAACAGCACCCCTGAAAAGACGCACGATGGATTGTAGGATCTCCTGCCTATACCTCTGGGCATTCACGGAACCAGTGTGAAACACATGGAGAGGTGTGCGAATATTTTGCATGATCCCGACCAAACCATCTGTCCTCCACTAGCATAATGGTCCCTTTCAATGATGTTACTGGGATAGTATCGGGTCCCAGGTTCCCTACATATGAATATTCGCCGAGAATCAGGTTGAAGACTGAATCTGGACTCATCTGTGAACAGAACATTAGCCCATTCCAATGTTAGTGCTGTCTGCACTACTGTGCACGCTCTCTTTTGTGGAAGGGAGTGAGTGTGATGCAAATGGCGAGCTTCCTTCCATACAATCCTCTTTCACCAAGCCACTTGGTAACAGTCTTCCTTGAAACTAATGTTCCAGTGGCAGCAGCAAGATCCCTAGACAGTTGTGTCGCTGTAAACGTTCGTTGAGCAGTATCTGGAAAGCGAGGATATTCATCGAATGGATTGGCCAGCCAAATCTCCTGACCTTAACCCCCATTGAACATGCTTGGGATGCTCTTGGAAGGGCTATTGCGAGACGTCAACCCTCACCCAGAACCATTCCGGAGTTAAAAACTGCTCTGGTGGAAGAGTGGGAGAGTCTTCCACAAGCAACCCTTAATTCTCTTATTAACAGCAAGCATACTCGTTGTGCATGCTGTCTATCTGTCAGAGATGACCACACACCATACTAGAGGCGACCACACACCATACTAGAGGCGACCACACACCTTACAAGCCTCACTTTCATTGCCATCTTTCATCATGAATTTCAGTCCACATTGGACTGTTGCCAATAACTCTTGTCAATGAATGGTACTTTAATTTTTACTTTGCACATATTATTGTATACTATAAGTTATATTCATATCAATTTTCATTTATTTGTATCCAGTATTTCTCGAGATATTTGGGAAAATGCCTTCCATCTCTTAATTTTGTCCATCAGTGTATAATAAAATTATTGATGTAAGTGATTTTACACTACATAACAATGTTCATAACTGTATAATTGTGTCCCAGTGTGACTTCACAACATTGACAATGCTGCCACCGTCATAAAGTTAGGGACAAATTTGTCACAAATCAAAAAATAATCGCAAATTGTCTTCACAACATTGTCACTATCGTCACAAAATAGTCACAGTTCTAATAACAACTTTGTCACAAATGACACATTTTTCACATTTTGGTCACACCGTGACTTCACAAAGTGGTCACAATGTGACGTCACAAACGAGCTCTAAAACGGCCATAACGACTTCACATTTTAGTCACTGTGACTTCACATCGACGTCACGTGACGTCACATCGACGGTCACAAATTCACAATGTAACTTCACAACGACGTCACTGTGACGTCACCATGTCTTACGGGAAATATTCTATAAAAGCTGTGGAGTGACACTACAGCAAATGGGTCAAATTTTAAACTGTGTAGCACTATCGAAATAATCGGCGCGGATGATTTTCAGGAAACACTATTCCTGCAAAAGACGAGGATTTTGATGTCAAAAATTTTCCCCAATTAGTTTCGATTAGGGAAAATCCCGTTGGAAAGGCCGAAATATGTATCGATTTAATAGGCTCGATTACACCGTGATAAACGAGGATTCGAAATAAACATCAAATACAAAAGTTACGCATTTTTGTCCGTAGAATCCGAAAATCAATAAAAATAGGGGTTATAATTTAAGATTTCAAAGTTGGACCCCTTCTGACCCCCAGGGGGTCAGTTGCGAAGGTCAAATTTGGTATCAATGAGTAGCTTATTTAAAAATATTTAACACGTATATTCACGTTTTTCAATCTCATATGTATTTCTCGAGTTTTTCGACCGTTTCCAGACTTTTCGGACACCCTGTATATGTACAGTGGCGGTCAAAAGTTTCTGACCACTTACTTCTTTTCATTTATTTACCAGAAGGTTTCAGCAAAGAAGAAGCATAGTTGCTTCAAAAGTTAGGAATATGTAAATAATATTTGACCACGTGATCATTTTGATTGGATACTGAAGATACTTTAAGCAAAGAGGTAGAGTTCGAATTTCGCGTTTTCAAAAATTTCCCGCCACTCATCATTCCTTAATTTTTTTTAATTGGTAAAGTGTTTTTTGGTCGTGTTTGTGAATGAATCCCCGTGAGAAGCATAGTTTAATGTTTAAATTTTTTATATATTTGTATTTATGTCGACCAATTATCTACACTGTGAGATATAGGCCCTAAGGGGTGGGGTTCTTTCTAAGGGAACGAAATCCGCATTCACGCAAGGAAATCCAAGGTTTGAAGAAAACCACGGAAAATCCCGAAAGATTCGGTCGACGCCGAAGGCTGCGATTGGGTTCGAGCCCCACGCCTGCCATCTACTAATTGAGAGGTCAGAAAAAAGAGGATAAGGAAATAATGGCCGTGATTAATTTGTCTTATATTAACTAACGATAAAAAATAAAATTTGTATAAAATAGCTAAATTATATCTGAAATATGAAATTTTTTAATTTGTAAATACAAGATTATAAAATCTTCTAAATTGTATATTTTAGAAAACATTAAATAAACGAATAACATTTATTAAATTAACAATTCTGATTCATAAGTTAGTTGTTTCTAAATTTCATTTTAACAAATAAAATTGCGATATTGAATTCTATTTATTTGTATTTTTGGAGTACTCTTTGATACTTACAAGTGGATAAAAATTATAATTAGTACACCAATTTGCCATAAGGTGATATAACCCTAGAATTTATATTTACAGTAAACTCTCGACTATCCGGTCCTCCGTACTATTAGGCCTAATAAAAAAAGGGGGATGTCGCAAGCGGCGAAGGCAGGTGTGTTCTCATCCATGTAAGTGCCAAAAGCTATGAAGGATTAACCAAACATATTGATTTTGGATTCTAGTATATTCATACAGAATATATTGTTTTATTTAATGGGAACATTTCGAAGATTTAAAATATCAACATTTTCTATAAAATAGTACTTGTTTTATAAAAGCCGGATATTTGACAACTCCGCAAACATATCAATTGCAAGGATTAGGAAAATTCTGTTGGACCATAAAGAATGGCATAAATATGTGTGGGAAACAGCAATGGGAGATAAGAATGATAAGCTTCTTCTGTTGAGGAAAAATATACCAGGCTCTGACGTTAAAGAGAAGGCATTAATGGATGCCAAACAACGAAGTTAATGAATTAATTAAAAGCAATATTGCTGAACTATTCACAGAGGGTGAAACAACAGAAGAAAAAGATTAAAAAGGTTGCAGGAAAAACCTCAACTGACATTCGCAAGGGTTCAAGACGAATGAGGCACCAATACACTACCTTAGTAAAGCCACCTGATATCATCTATTTGCGTAAAAGGAGGAACAATGCGTCAGGGAAGCGAACTTATCAAGGAGATTCAGAACTCTATTAACCTCCTCAGTCCTCAGATAAATTTTGCGTGGCACTACAAATACCAGTTTAAATTTGTTATAAAACATCTCCAAAGATGCATCAGTCTACATATCGATGCTTCTAACCTGTGCATATCTATTAAAAAAGCTTAGTTGTAATTTTGACAATTTTAGAAGTATTTAAGTTAATTTAAAGGTTTTTTTTTTTTTTAAATTGCTGCCTTATGTGACATCAGGACTGAAGAGTTTAAACACTTTTTCAAAAAACTGCAAGTTTTAACTCTATCAAATACATAATTATTCATATTTGCTCAATCAGTTATTAACACTAGAAAGCCCGGAAATTTTACTCAAGTTTGATAGTAATATTTCGCACCGCAATTTTTCTTTAAAATTTTTTAATTGATTTATTTAACGTATATTCGCGTTGTTCAAATTTAACTTATTTCGAGAAAAAAATTTCTGGCTCGAATAGAAGTCACGTTCAGTTTTATCCAAGTGGGCGTTCTAGTGTTAAAAAACAGCTATTTCTTTTTTTTTTCTTTTACGAATTAAGATTATGTTGTGCGTTAACGCCTTTATTATTTTGAAACCATATGTACTGTATATATAAATGTATCTTAACCCGGGAGGACGCATGCCAGACCTGATAGATAAGGAATGTGTATGGTTTTTGCAATTGTCACCACTACTTTTCAAAAAATAATCGTCGACTCATTTTATCGAAGATTAGGTTACAGTTGACTCCGACTAAACAAGGTGACATCTATTAAGGTACCCTGGGGTAATAACGCCAGGCGGGGTAATGACGCCAAGTGCTTATATTTTGCATAATTATGAAATAATCAGGTAAATGACACCCATGTGCTCTGCGCAGAAGTATTTTGAGTTATATAAATCGCAAAAAACAGATTCAAGTTAATTTGTTTCATTTTTAGGTCTTATTGTTTTTACAAACAACTAAAATTAACGCTTGATCTAAAATTTGCGAGATACGTTTTGTGATGTGAAGACTATCTTTTTATCCGGAAATACTTTGTTAATTACATAAATTTGTAGTGCATTTCATGTACCTTTAAAATGTTGTTGAAAATTTTGGATATCTTCTCGAGATAATTTGTAATTTAAAATGTACTGCGCAATAACTATACCGGGGTAATAACGCCAATCCTTGACATTAATACCCCGGTTGATTCCCTACAGTGGCCGAGCTACATCCTTAATACTGATTCAAATAAACACAGTTAAAACTGCGCAATGTTTCCCATATTTATATTTAAGCGGTCCTTTTTAAGCAAAAAGAAGCTCACGGTCTGATATTCTTTTTCTCATCGCCCCCTTCCTCACCACACCTTTATTTTTCTTAAAGTTTCACAAAAAATGAACATTTTCAATAGCTTCGAATGCAATTTGTCAATTTCTAAGTTTGTAGAGTTTGTATTTTTAGAATTGGGCTATGTACATGCAATTATTCCATCTTATTTTATAGTTTTGCTTGCATGGCGTTATTACCCATATAGGTGGGTAATAACGCCAAATAGCATTGGTCAAGAAAAAACGCCATTACATTTTATGAATACATATCTGTTAAATTATTTTATTTTATATAGATAGTCAATGAGTTGCTGTATCAGATCCTATATTTGTTTGAAAAATACAATCTAAAACTAAGCCGTGAAAATTGGTAAAACCTTAACGTGGCGTTATTACCCCAGGGTACCTTATTTATATTTATTGATGCCAAAATAAAAACAATTAATACACTATGCTATTTTGGGGTGCTAAAATACCCCGCGTTAAACTGCGCTCTATCCTTCCGCCAGATGAGGCCATATAGTCAGTAGTTTACAGTATATTAGAACCACACTTTACATATTTTTCTCTTTTTAAGGGAAATAGAATTTTAAAAGGAATTTAAAAAACAACAACCAAGAATAAAAGAAAAATTTGAATTTAAATAGTTTTAAGTTAAATATAGTATTTTTCATGGATTTAGTTATAGTTTATAATCCAATACTAAAACAAGCATAGTGATCATTTTTCCTGGGCAAAATAAAAATATTTCAATTGTAACCAGTATTATTTCTAGAATAAGTTAAATACATGGTTAAATATATGTTCATGGTTAAATAATTTAAATAAAAAATTGTGGTCAAAAATATTTTTATAACGCTTGATTAAAATTTGAGGTCGTTCTAATGATAAAAAATATAGATCGCCCCCACGAATTGATCACATTTTTTATATTTTGCGCCATTACAGATGTAAAAGAATTTCATACGTATCACTAGATATAATATTTTTGTTTAAATGTTAGATTTACCTGTTGTCACATCATTGTCAGCTGGCTGTTGTAAGAAAAGCCATTTTGGGATTTTTTTCCTTTTAATTTAAAAGTGTAAACTTTTTTTTTTTTTTTCATTAGTTGAAGACAGTTATGGTAAGCTAAAATAACTCTCTTCCCTCTTGCTTATTTCAACGACTTCGAGAATATTTTCATAAGAATTATTGTTAATTACAGCCCAATGATGATATTTTAAAGATTATTTTTTAGATGGACTTCTTTTGATTGATAAGCCAATTAAAAAATCTATTTATTTATAATTTGTTGGTTTTTAATTTCCGCGGATTTCATTTTTGTTCTTTATAGGACATTAATTAAGAGTTATAGCAATCGTGTTAATTTAATTTCTAAAACTTAAAAGAAAGGAAATATTATAAGAACCCTATATCACTGATATTTGTTCATAACCCTGGGTTAAAATGCGTATGTAAAGAGATTGCAAACACCACTGAATATTTTTATAATTCTGAAAGTATAACTTACCAATTGAAATGGGCTGAAGAAATTGTTGATAAAAAGAAAGTTTCGCCACCAATATACGTTACAGTAGTGTGTGAATTCTTCTTGTAGCTGGTAATGGTATGCTTGAGGTTTGTTTAAGAGATATTGAAGTAAAAATGCTGCAATATATGCTGGATATATTCTGAAAAAAAAATTAAATGGAAGTCAATCGACTATTTAGCAAAGTACACTTCTGCAGTTCTTTTTTTTTTTATGCAATTTTTTGTTACAAATATTTGCTTGCTGATAGAAACAAATGTCTCTATCAAACATACCCTGATTTATAATTTCATTTCCAGCCAACCCGTTCAGGGGCAAGCAATAATGGCTCTGTAATGTAGAATTCTCATTGAAAGAATAGAAAAATTTTGTTTTCAAAATACGAAAAAGCACTTTTTGAATATATTGCCGTCAAAGTTAAAAATATAAAATTTCGTTAAAAAATTTCCGGTAATAATCTCGTTGAAATTAAATGGAATATAATATACCCCATCGCCTCTGAAGGGGTTAAAGGTTCGACGGATATATCGACAAGTAAATGAAGCAATTTTTACGAAACATTTAATATGTATTTTACTTAAAGAAAGAGATAAAAAATAATATCTCTCTCTCTCTCTTTTTTTTTTTTTTTTTTTTTTTTTTTTTTTTTTTTTACAGCAAACATGTAAATTATAGCTTATACATAAATAAAAAGGAATTAATTTTATGCATAAGTTAATTTTCAAGAAAAAATTAACAGTTCACATATTTTTTGAACAATACGTCTGTTTGGTACACTTTCCTAAAAAAATTTGAATTTATCAAGTTAAAACTTGGTGTGGTATCTGGAAAAATATTATTTGAGAATAATAAGAAGCAAGTTTTATTGTGTCTTAAAAAAGATAAAATAAAAATAATTTTACTAAAAACTTTGAAAATTCTAAAAATTTTAATAATAATTTTTTCAATATTTTAAGGAATTTTTGATTCAGACATAAAATGCTAGATGTTAAAAAAGAAAAAAAATGTTTCAATTGCTTACCTAAAATAGAATTTTAGAAAAATGTGCAAAAGCATAAAAACAGCAAACAAATACATATACAAAACAGTAGTGCTTAAAATAGGTTATTTTAAAATATTTCAACAACATAATATTTTAGCCCAATTTTTTAGACCAATAATGAAAAACTCAAAAATTTTATTTTTTTATGTTCCATTATTATTATTGTTATTATTATTATGATTATTATAGAAAAAACAGAAATTTTCTAGGTTGAATAACGGAAAAATTCTATCTTGAAAATGAATAAATAAAATCAAGAAATTTCACAAAAAAGGCGAATAGGTGAAATTTTCGTTGGCAGTTTATTTTCTGTTTTTTTTTTTTTTTTTTTTTTTTTTTTTTTACGAATTCCTTTATATTTATACATTTAATATTTTACTTTGTTATATAGACTACTAAATTTGAGTATTAAAAAAAAAAAAAAAAAAGAATATTCTGTATCTTTAGAAACGGCGAATACGTGGAAACTTTGTTGGCAGCACTTTTTCAGTTTTTTTAACGAATTCCTTTATCTATAATAATAAAGAGAGAAGGATGTTTGTCTGTCAGCGCTGTTCTGAAGAGACTACTGCACGTAGCGTTACAAAATTTGGAAGGAAGGTACTTTTTTACATGTAGTTTTGCAACTCGAAGCCCGATTTTCGATTTTTTGTTTAGATTTTTTTTAATAATTTTTTTAGGCGATTTTTAGCGTTATTTTTGCGGTTTTATCCCATTAGTGAAAGGAATACGGTTTCATTCTTTTAACCCAAAATAGCAATTTTTTTTCTCTTTTCAACAAAGTTTATTCGGAATTTGTACAGCGATTTTTGAATTTTTAACGAATTTTTAATGCGATTTTTAGTGTTTTTTCTCATTTTGCGGCTATTTTTTGAGATTGACAAAAAGAAAATCGTTAACACTTTTAGCCTAATGCCCTAAATTTTGTGTTTGTTACGATTTTTAGATTTTAACGATTTTTAATGCGATTTTCAATGCGATTTTTAACGTTTTTTAAAGATTTTTGCGTTTAGCATCTATTTTTTTCATAGTTGTTCTATCAAAAACTTGAGCTGTTGAGAATGCAATAAGTAGTATTTTTTTGTGAAATCTACCTAAAATGTCAAAAATTTATGTACCACTATTTTCGAATAGCAATTTCATAAACTATCTTAAATTCTTGCTTAAGATCGCTACCCCCTCGAGTTATATATCACCTGATAGGTTATTTAAAAGAGTATGGTTTTGACAAAGTTTTTGAAGAATAGAGTGCTCTACCTGGTGGTGGAAAATGGAACTAATAGAACGCTATTTTTTTAAATCTATAATAATAAAGAGACAAGTTTGTGTGTGTGTCAGCGCTGTTCTGAAGAGTCTGCTGTACGTAAAGTTACAAAATGTGGAGGGAAGGTACTTTTATACATGTAGTTTTGCACCTCGAATGGTGTGACGATTTTCAATTTTTTGATTAGATTTTTTTTGATAATTTTTTTAGCGATTTTTAGCGTTCTTTTTGCAGTTTTATCCCATTAGTGAAAGAAATACAGTTTCATTGTTTTAACCCAATATAGCAATTTTTTTTCTCTTTTCAGCAAAGTTTATTTGGAATTTGTACAGCGATTTTTCAATTTTTAACGAATTTTTAATGCGATTTTTAGTGTTTTTTCTCATTTTGCGGTTTTTTTTTTATTTTTTTTATTTTTTTTTTATTTTTTTTTATTTTGAGATTGATAAAAAGAAAACCATTTCAAACTTTTAGCCCTAAATTTTGTGTTTGTTACGAATTTTAGATTTTAACGATTTTTAATGCGATTTTCAATGTGATTTTTAACGCTTTTTCAAGATTTTTTGCGTTTAACATCTATTTTTTTCATAGTTGTTCTATCAAAATCTTGAGCTGTTGAGAATGCAATAAGTAGCTTTTTTTTTCGAAATTTACCTAAAATGTCAAAAATTTAGTTACCACTATTTTCGAATAGCAGTTTCATAAAATATCTTAAATTCTTGCTTAAGACCGCTACCCCCTCGAGTAATATATCACCTGATAGGTTGTTTAACAGAGTATCGGTTTGAAAAAAAGAGTGCGCTAGCTGATGGTGAAAAATGGAACTAACAGAACGCGAGTTTGTTAAAATTTGGAAGTATAACAATGTGATTTATTTTAAATTTTAAAATGGTTTATAATACATGATAAAAAATGTAAACAAAGAATGGTGTGACACATTTCAAGGTGCGTGAAAGGAGGGGCGCGAACAAAATTAGGAAATGTAATAAGGAGATCTGTTTTACACTTTAAGGTAGTTTATAACGCATCTTACAATTTTTAAAGTACAGCTCATATTCAAAATATTAGAATAATTACCTTTTTTTTAGAAATTGAAAATATCATTTGGTAATTTAATATCTTTTAATGAAAATATGCAAACGATATTTTTATTAAGAACTTATTGTTGATTAAACTTACTTGTTATCTTAAATTTAATATCATTTTTGAAAAGATTAATTGCAAAAAAAAATTATTTTGAAAAGTCAAAATATTAGAATATTTATTCAAGTGGTTCAAAATATTAGAATATTTCACATTAATTCTCCTTTAATTATTACCAATTTTTAACTGGTGGCATCATTGATTAAATTCAGACTATTTTATTTAAAATCAGTATTCTTTTTTGCAGTTTGTTTCTTTTTCGTCTTAAAATGGGCCGTGTGAGTGATATTCCTGAATCTACTAAACTTCGTATGGTTGATTTGTATCGGCACGGTAAAAATCAATGTTTTATAGCGAATTATTTACATTGTTCGCAATCGAGCGTTAGTAAAATACTAACACAATATTCAAAAATTGGAAAATTTCAAAATAATCGCCGAAATGGTGGCCGAAAACCAAAAACATCTGCTAGAGATGACAGGAAACTGAAGCGTATAGTTAAGAAAAACCGTTTTAAAAGTGTGCGATTCTTGCACCGAAAATGGAAAGAAGAAGGAGTTGAAGTTTCTACATCGACAACATTAAGACGTCTCCATAAATTTAAATTTGAATCTCGTGTACCGAAAACAAAACCTCTCATGACTGCAAGACAAAAGCGTATAAGATTGAATTTGTGTAAATCAAGACGTTTATGGAGCAATGAAGACTGGAAACATATATTATTTAGTGATGAAAGTATGTTTTGTGTTTCATATGGTAATCAAGGTATTCGAGTTTGGAGAATGAAGCAAGAAATTTCAGACTATTACATGATTCCATCACCAGAAGATTTATTTGAAGATGATTTCATCTTTCAACAAGATTTAGCGTCCCCGCATACCTCGGTGTCAACTAAGAATTGGTTCCGCCAACGCAACATTAAGGTACTTCCTTGGCCACCAAATTCACCAGATCTTAATCCCATCGAAAACTTATGGTGTATAATGAAGAAAAAACTTCAAGAAAATCCTCCTTCAAGTAAAACTGAGTTAGTGGCACGTATAAAGTCTATTTGGGCTAATATTGATAGAAATGTTTGTAAACACCTTGTATATAGTATGCAAGATCGATTGTACGCTGTTATGAAAGCTAAAGGGGATGCTACAAAATATTAACTACCATTTACTTCATATTCATAAGTTAATATTGTTGCATAAAATAAAATATTCTAATATTTTGAACCAATCTAAATTTTATTCTAATATTCTGGTGTGTTTAAGGAAGCTGTATACCTAATTTATTGTGCTGTATTTTATATTTTATAAATGTTAAAATCTTATCTAAACATTCCAGATTTAATTTATAAGAAATTTAATTGCAATTACTTAGTATAAAAAATAAATAAATGACAAATAATTTTTTCTTATTACTTTTTCTCAATTATTCTAATATTTTGAATATGAGCTGTACTTGCGATGCTCTGGAGAGACCGCTGCACGAAGTTATGTATGAAATTTTACACCTTGAAGGCCGATGTTCAGATTTTTAAATTTAGTTCATATGCGAATTTTAGTGGGTTTCGAGGCGATTTTTCCACATTAGCGAAAGGAAAAGTGGTTTCATTCTTTCGACCTATATTAGTGAATTTTGTTCTCTTTTCAATATAATTTATTTGGGTTTCGTGCAACGATGTTTGGATTTTTAGTGAATTATTTAATGTAAATTTTGCCGCTATTATTCGACATTAGTAAAAGGAATAAATGCTTAAAACTTTCAGGCTGGTGTATTAAATTTTAGCTGTTAAGATTTATGAATTTCAGTTAATTTTAATGCGATTTTTCGAGATTTTTTGCGTTTGATGTCGGATTTTTGTCATTCATGAGATATTTCCAATTACAACGTTTTACCCTATTAGAGTAAATTTTGACCCCTGTGATTTTTTAATATTAGTGATTTTTAATGCACTTTTCAATGCAATTTTTAGAAATTTTTCGTGTTTTATGGTGATTTTTTGATATTCGGAAGTAAAAATTGATTTCAAACTTTTAATCTAATATAATTTTAGATATTTTTAACGCGATTTTTCAAGAATTGTTGTGTTCCGTGTCGATTTTTTATTATCAATAAAGGATTTCCTTTTACTACGTGATTATCCTGTCGACCAATTTCGCCAAATTATATCAATCGTGAAACAAGCCAAATTATGCAAATAGATGTAATTTTTATGTTAAATAATGAAAGAAGAGATAATTTAGAAAAACATTAATACAAATACATATAAAAATAAGAAGTAAAAACCACTTGATGACGTAGCAAACATATCTAACATGTTTAATGTCAAGTGAATATGGAATTTACGATCCGCCATTATTGTAGTTTAATCTTATGGTTTGACCCAGATAGTTTCTTGGTCAACCGGATAATCAAATAGTTCAGATTTCCGATTAGAATGTTTTATCCGTTTGATGAAATTCTGATTACTGCGATTTAAAAAATAACTAGCGATATTTAGTGCATTTTTCAATGCGTTTTTAATGAACTTTTTAATGCGATTTAGTACTATTTTTTTCGATCCCCACCACAGCGGTGTTTTAACAATAAAAAATTATTTTGGTTTCAAACTTTTAGCCTAATATAGTAAATTTCACCATTTACCTTTTTTAATTTTGTCGATTTTCAATGTGATTTTTGATATGTTTTGTGTTCTGTGTCGATTTTTTTGTAATTCATGTAAATAAGAATGGTTGCTACATTTTACACGACTAGAATATTTTTTTATTCACGGGATGTATTTACATTTAGCGATTTTTAATGAATTTTTCAATGGTTTTATATTGTTTTTTGAATCTCACGGCTATTTTTTGAAATTTCGAAAAGGAAATTAATTTCAAACATTTACACTTCATTTAAGAATTTTGAAATTTAGTGATTTTTTAATGCAATTTTTAGCAATGTTTTCATTATTTCTCACGCTTTGCGCCGATTTTTTCATTAAAAATAATCCAACTTCAATTTTCTAACCCATCTCTTTTCAACGAAGTTTAGACGAAATTCGTGCAGCATTTTAAAAAATTTTCGAGGGTTTTTTTTATGATTTTTAAAGTTTTTTCGCAATTCTTGCTATTTTTTGATGAACCCGGGCAACGCCGGGCAGAACAGCTAGTATTTAAATATATATTATTATTTTACTTTCTTACATAGGCTACAGAATTTGAGTATTTAACAAATAAAAAATATTATTCCATGTCTTTAGAAAATTCTGTGTTCATCATGCAATAATTCGTAAAATTATTATTATTATTATTATTATTATTATTATTATTATTATTATTATTATTATTATTATTATTATTATTGGAATAATTGATATTTAGTATCTTCTTTTAAAATTCTTAATTATGCTGCTTACATGACAGAAACTGCATAAAAAATTAATTTTTATAAATCATATTTATTTTATATTTATGAAACTAGAAATTAGATCTTTGCATAAACGTATTGCATAAAATATATTTTTAAAACTTTAAAAATAATGGCAGAATCTACTTACAAGAAATTTTGAGTAGTTTTAAGTATCTTTGGGAAACTATATATATATATATTTGTGTGTGTGTGTGTGTTATAAAATATAAACTGTAATATTTTATTAAACATCACATTATTTTATAATTTTTCACATCAATTTTCAGCAATTTTTTATAACGTAATACTGAATAATTTTTCATCATAGTTTTAACTATGATGCAAGATTAGTTTTTAATTTTTTTACATAAGTTATGAATAATTATTTAATAATTTTTCCATGATTAAATTTCATAATGAATCTTTTACGAAGCCGGAAACTTTTTTATAGTTTTTAACATGAATGATGATTAGTCTTTTTATTGATAATTTTGAGAATGAAATTTCCACAATGCAACTACAATTTTTATATTTTTTAACACGAATATTCAAAAGGTAAATGTAAATTCTAGTCACATATATTGAGACTGAATGAAAATTTTACCAAAGATCCTTATATAAAGAAAAAAAAAGCACATACCAGTTGTGACAATAAATATAAATATAGATAATATTATTACAATAATGTGTATTTATTCATTAAGCTGCTAATTAATTTTTAAATTGCTATTCAACTTTGAATGAACATTATAATTCTTCTAACATATTTGATAAATCATTTGATCATATTTTTTCTTATATATTTATTTTTAACAACAATATTTATTTTAAACTACTTTTAAGAATAAACAACTCATCTGATATTTCATAAAGATTGAATACTTGTATAAGTGTAACATGTATATATTTAGGTTATATGTTACATATTTAAAAACTTTCAGAGATTAGGAAAATGGGAACTAATCCAAGAAATAAAAATGCAAGGTTTAAAAATCTAATTCCAGTAAATAAAATAGTAAATAAAGATTTAAGTTTAAATCAAATTATTTATATAAAGCAGAAAAGAAAAGTTTTTCGAAACTTAATTAAATCCTTCTTAATTAGTTAAATATGTATTTTCTGGAAATTAATATTTATGGATTATTTTTATAGCTAGTTTAATGAAAATATTATTTGTACCAGTAGGAGACCAAAAGCTTTTTTCTGCATTACTTTCCTAGGAAATAGCTCTACAATGTTTACGTCCATAAAAAATTAACTGGAATTTAGAAGGCATGAAAATATTCTCATAGATAAACAAATGATGAATAGATAAATTTCAAAATATTACCTCCATAATCTGTGGGCTATAACTTTCATAATACCTGGCTGAGATCTTCCTTCTTTTTTAATGAGTATTCTTATATAACTATTAACAAAACCACTGCAACAAAAAGAAGAGCAAAGCTATTAAAATTTTATTCAGAAATATGTATGCCAGTTAAAAAAAAAGCTTTACTAGTCAATTTTTTTACAAAATTAAATTATTGAAAAAAAATTGATTTTCTTTAAAAAGCATATTTTAGCCACTATGAATGAATTTACAAAATATGATGCTAGCAGATAAATAAATTATTCTGTCTTATTTGCTCAGGTATTAAAATAATTTGCATATTCAACCTGAGCTGAAAATGATTCTCGGAGCTTTTCGCCTTAAAATTTTTACCTTAAAATATCGGCGGTGTTGCCGCATATGTAGGTATAAATTTGCATTTTAATTTATTGTCCGTTTTTTATGCTCTTCTAGGCTGCTTATCTTGCAACTGCTCCATATTTCACCGTATTGGCTGTGTCTTAAACTGCTTTATTGCGGAATTTTTCCCCATGGTTACTTTGATGTCTTTACCAAATTTAGTGCCATTTCAGTCATCGGAACGAGCTACATATGGTTCTTAATATTTCAAGATAAGAAAAATAGTGCAATGCAAAACCAAGTCGTATTTGCGAATTGTAATTCCAAATGACATGACAATAAAATTTATATTTTATGGATTATGAACGCTAATTTAAGAACCAAAAGTGGACTCCATTAAGGATAAAATATCATTACTTTCCTGACTCATATAATTAGTGTAAGAAAGTATTGTAATCCTAATAAAAACTAAGTTATGGAAACTTTGGTAAATTTTTGCATTTTGAAATTATCTGTTTTTGTTATTTTAAAACCCTTCCATTATAAATTTGTTTATGTTTGCATGCATGCTTTAAGACTCACAGTATCTCATTTTCTTTTTGCTGCGATTATGTTGATAATTAAGGTATGGAGATGCAGCATTTTGCGCTTAAAATATATCATTAAATATCAACAAATGACGAGATTATAATCTTAAATTATAGTATTATAATTTTAGATTATTAAGCTAACAAAAAATTGAATTCATTAATTTACAAAAAACACTTTTGATGTTAATTGCAAAAGGATAATATTTCTTAATGCGTAAAAGTGTGCAACCATTAAGAGCAAGAGTGTACACTGTAAAAAAATCTGTGAAGGTACTAAACATTTTCTAGGAAACTGGGATTCCAAGAACTTTTCCTGTAACGATAACAGGAAAAATTCATGTAATCGATTCTTAAACTTGAATTTTTGCTGTTACCGTTACAGGAAAAGTTCTTGGAATCCCAGTTTCCTAGAAAAGGTTTAGTACCTTTGCAGATTTTTTTTTACAGTGTACAACCTAATGTACTAGAGGGCATAACATAAGAAATGAAGCATCTAACTTACAAACGTCTTACTTGTAATGACCACAACCTGCGTAGTCTATCTATTATTCTTGCCACGCAGTTTATGCAAGAAATACACTCGATGCAATCCTATACACTGCAAAAAAAATCTGTAAAGGTACTAACATTTTCTAGGAAACTAGGATTCCAAGAACTTTTCATGTAACGATAACAGGAAAAATCCATGCAACCGATTCTAAAACTTGAATTTTTGTTGTTACCATTACAGTAAAAGTTCTTGGAATCCCAGTTTCATAGATAAAGTGTAGTACCTTTACAGATTTTTTTTACAGTGTACAGTTGATTCAATGTAGATTTCTGAGTAGCCAGGACATATCAACACATATTCCCTGTTTTTTCTTTGGTGCAGTTTTGACTTCATCGATTTATTTTTATTGTTATTTTTTTTTTCGGTGGACGGGTGGGTTGTAGGGTTTTAGGCTTCTATCCACAGCGTGATCTTCAAGCTGGTAAAGTGCTTAAAATTTAAGACTTTCTGTACTTTCTATTATAGTATCACAGATGATTCTGGATACGATGGCAACTCTGCCAATTTGAGGTAAGATGAAGTTGTTGAAGTTGAAGCTATACTTTACGAAACCGAAATTGAGTTTATTTTTTTTTCATTTCTTTAGTTGATTTTTCTGAAATATTATTTTCTGTTGAAAATGTGTCTCTTCTCTAACATTTCTCTGTGCTTCAATTGACATACGTGACGCAACAAGTTTAGTTTCTAATGGCCTTTCTGTGATACTGCTGGCTAAAAATTATTAATTAAAAAAGTTCAATTTTTTGAACACACTAAAAAACTGTTATTCCTTATCCTACTATTAAGCAATGGTAGCAATTTTTATAAAAACAGGTGTGCACTTTTGCATAATTTAACATTGCTTATTCTTGAATTTTCGACATTAAATAAATCGAAATCACTTAGGTAGCATGTAGTCCAACAATTACCTAATCCAAAAATCTTTAAAAAACAATAAATTAGTTTTATAATCTTTATCAAGATCTTGGTTTCAAAAAACTTAAATATTTTATGGAGAAGATCAAAATCACCTTTTTTTCTGAAACATAGAAATTATTCAAAAAATCTTGCACATACATTACACAGTTTTGTTTTACTATAAAATTAACATGTCATTACATCATTTACAACTATAGCTAAATGTATAACCCTGTTTTGAATTTAGATAATTGATCTACGTACGTCATGTACACTGCACTCTCTTGGACCACCTTGCCCTTTGTGTGGGAGTCATGATAACAGTGCCCAACTTTCCCTTCGATTGAGTTCTCACTTTTGTATATTTCACAGTAAATATGTATGGTAACACTTGAAAACGAAAGCACTCGTAATGCATATTTCTTTTCAGTAGTAAGTACTTTTCTTTTCTGTTTAAATATATTACTGATATCAAAATTAAAGTAAGATCTGCCATAAATGTCACATACGCTTAGTCGTACGTTATCACTCACCTCATAAAGAAAAACACTTCTACACTATTAAATCCATTTAGTACGATTTGTGAAAAGAACTTGTTTAGCATTTTCTCGTAATTCATTCCATGATCTAAAAAAAAAAAAAAAAAAAAAAAATAATAAGTAAGCATACTACATGTAAGAAATACACAAAGACATCATTATGAATTTAAAAATGCTGCGATAAAAAAAATGCTGTGAAAAACCAATTGATTTTTAATTATTGATTTCTTTAATTGCCCAAAATTCTTAAACTTTTAATCCAACTATATTTTTATTTACATCATACTGAACTCTTTACGTGCATTTTATCTTAAGATCTAATTTTATATTGGAAAATAATTAAGTCAAATAGTTTAGGAATTATGTTTGTTAAACTATGTTTGTTAGTTATGTTTGAAACTGTTTATGTTAATAAAGTTCATTTATACCCCTTACAAAACATTTGTAAAGCGGATAGTTAAAAAAGAAAAAAAAAACATGGCTTAAGGATTTTCAGATGGAATGAACACTAATTTCAGATTAAATATTTCAAGCTCCTACATAATGATTTTTTTTTTTAACTATGGGTTAGAATTTATTTTTTATTTAAAAAAATTAATTTTAAAAAACATGTATTTTAAAAAATAATTTTATAAGTAAATATGAATAAGTAAGGTGTGGATAACACAAATATCTTTCTAGAAGCTTTAAATATACTATTACTGCTCATTCCGTGAAGTAGTTCTAGTATTATGCTTGAAAAACTACCCACATTTTTTGAAACGATTACGCAGGAATTTTATGCTAGGAATTCCAAAACTTTACACTTTCATACATTCCAAATTACTAGCCAAATAAATATCTTTCTGCTAAATATGTAAGCGTAAAAATTTTTGAAACACCTAATTGTAATCTTAAAGTGAAGTTTTCGTATTAAAAAATTGAATTTGATATATTTTCACTATAAAAAATTCCCCTGCCCCTAACCCCCCCCCCCCCCTGTTTTAACTAAGTTTAAAGAAAACATCATTTCAACAAAATGTTTTTCGGAAGAATATAGCGTTTTAAAATATATGTTAACTTCAGGGTGGGGGGTGGGGGAAGCGAAACAACACGTTATCTCATGACAAAGTACTCTATTTAATGAACGATCAAACTATTTTTAAATGTCTATAAGAAAGATGATGGATGTTATTAGCATTAGTCTTATTTTTCATACAGAAATAAGAAATTTTGTGCAAATACACAATTAACATTAAGCATATCGAACAGCATAAAAGAAGTTTCTAATCCTATTTATATGTTTAAAAATTTAATATAATTTAAAATATAAAAACGAAATTTTAATAAAATGCTTCTTTCATTTTTTTGAGGTGTTTGCTCGATTTTACATTTTAATCAAAGAAACTACAAATAAAAACCAACTTGTGCATCATTTTTTTAATTTCTAGAATCGTCAATTTTCTAGCAATTTTTTTCTTTATTTCCTTTTTGCCTTTAATAAGTTAAAAATTAAATTTTATTATAATAATGAAGGCGAAATTTAAAGTACATACACAGTTCCTTTGTAAGCTATATTAGATTTCAAAATACCAATTTCATTAATTTTGATAAAAAATTGAGATAGGTGGAGCATTATAAAAATTTTTAAAAGTTAAATAATCAGTTCTGAAAAATAAAAAGGTTTAAAGAAAATTAAACGGCAAGAAATTTGCTTGTGAATAAAATTAAGACGCTTAAAACTTTGCGAAAAATCATTGCAACTACATGCAGTTTTTTTTTTTTTACAAATGACTCAGCATTAATTAAAAAATAATTATACACACAAAAAGAAATTTCACGTTTGTGCTGATTTTTGCTGAAATAAATGGCGACGGTTCGCTTAAAAATGATTTATATTTATTTGGTATTTCAGTTGCATTAATGTTTTATAATCGCATGTAATTTAACCAGTAATAAGGAACAAATATTAACAAACTTATCGTCTCAAAATTCATGTTTATGATTATATTTTTCTACTAAATTTTCTTCTATTTGTTATTTTTTTCTTTTTCTTCCAATTGTTTATGGGATTTTAATTGTTTATGGGATAACCATACATTAAAATGTTTATGATTGTCAATACTTTGAGATTTTCTAGTGGGTTATATTTGCCAATTAACTTTACTTTAATATATGCTTTAGTATAGTGATTAATGTATGCATGTAACCTTCTTTTTTTTCATTAATGATGCCATATGAACTTCTAAGATAAATTTTGATTCAAAAGTATTATATGTATACCTATGAAGAGTTTATAACTGTAGTATATCAAGATATTTTGGATAAGAAACCAAGATAGTCCATTCGAAGATGCATAAAATCTGTATTATCCACTTTTATAATAAATCAAGTCTCTGAATAGAAGATGTACATGAGAAAGTATATATGCAGTTTTCATATAAACAGGAAACGATATAACAGGTTTCATGCCCCTTCTAAACAGACTATCTCATTTCTTTTACTTTCTTCTACCTTAACAAGAATAAAGTATTGTCCTCTTAAATACTTTTGGATTCCAGTTTTCGATACATATGCGCATTTTAGGGGTCAGGAAACCGAAAAACATATTTACAATATGTCTGTCTATGAATTTGTCAGTCTGTATACATGAATACAAAATTTGTGGGCACTCTATCTCGAGAACTAATGCATGGATTTAAATAAAACTTTAGATTCATTTAGTCCCTAATGAAAAATGGTGCTGATTAATTTTTGGTGCAAAGCACCCTAGAGGTGCCGTCACTATGCTGCATTTTTCACGATTTCCGTTATAGCTATATCTCAAGGATGGATTTTGATAAAAATTCAGATTCCGTTAGTACTTATTATAATATATTGCTGTTTATTAGTTGCATAAATCTTCCAACCGGGAACGCTACTATTCAGCGCTATTCACGATTATCACAATAGCTAATGAAAATCGGTGAATTGATTCTTGTGATAGCTCATGAATAAATTCACCAATTTTTATCAAATTTCAGATTCAAATAGTTCTTAATGTAAATTATTACTTTATTTATTTAAATTATTAAAATTATTGTTTAGTTTTTGAGTAAATCGTTTAACATGTAGCGCTTGTATCAGAACTTCAGTTCTACACTGTAAAAAAATTCAAGAGGTTACTAAAAATTTTTTTAGTAATTTTGTATTCCACATATTTTTTTAGTAACCATTACAAACTTTTTTTTTGCAAGTGAAACAGACATTTGTTTTGTAACTGAACAAAAGAATTTTTTGTGTAACTAACTTAAAACTTTTTAGTATGAGGCACCAAGCCAATTTTAGTAATAGCTCCAAAATTATTTTTAATAACCAGTACGTGTGCCCGAAGGGCAGGTGCTTCCTTCGAGCTGCATCCAGTTTCTAAAAAAACAGATTTCTGAAGCGGAAGATCTTCGGCTAATCCGCAATAGATGGCAGCACCAAACATTGCTACCTGCTCCAACAGGATTTTCATCATCCCTTTATTTAACGAGTACTTACACTGAATGCATTCGGTGCGTATTTGGTGGTGTCCAGCATCGAACCAGGGACCATTCAGCCTGGAGTTCGGTGCTATGACCACTAAGCTATCACGGCCACACCAAGCCAGTTTTAGTAATAGCTATTAAAAATATAAAACTATTAACTCTTATTCGTTGCTAGCTTTTTTCTAATAATTCTTACAGATTTTCTTGTAACCGAGTAAGATTACTAAAAATTTTTTAGTAATTGCATGGATCACTAAACTTTTTTTAGTAGATCGGCCCTTTTTTTACAGTGTAGTTAAAACACGACAAAAGTTAATTCTGATAAGATTTCGGTGTAGGTCAGCTAACCAGTGGCGCTGCTACGCTTCGTTTTTTTAGAAAGCATTAACATGTATGAGATAGAAGAAAGTTTTGGGATTACCACATCCGACTAGTTTCAAAATGAACTTGGTACACTATTGTTCTGCGTTCTTCATATATAAGCTTTGTAAACCCACTGAAATTATCATTTACAATTACGAAAATTCTAATAAAAAATGAAATTTTATCCTTTATAAAAAATATCTAAAATAGATTATACTATCAAAAGATGGATGGGGTGTAAAAAAAAGTATGTAGGAATAATTCAATGAAACTTGATATACTTTACTTGCAGTCAAAGCCATTGCATGTAGAAAATACTCATGTCCTAAAATTATCCAGAAAATTGTCAATACTCGAATGCCGTGGAAACATGTGATGGACTTTTCAGATACATCTGTATTTATCAGTTTGGGGAAATTTCGTGTTAGCGAGAAACATTGAAGAATACTGCACTTGAGACCTGGTTAAAAACAAAAATGCCAAAAGAAAAGTTACATGTAGCATCTTATTTTATTGCATTTCATTGCAGATTAAAATATTTATTTGAAATTTGTGCATTGAAGTATATTCATTCTTCATTAATCAAATATTTAATTTCAAAATAATAAAAAAAATCAGAAATTTTCAAATTTATTAAAAGAATCGATTAGAAAGATTACTTGTCAAACAATTCATATAATATATATTTATTTTCAAAAATTACAGAAAAATTTGTATATTATAAAATATTAAAATATAGTAACTAAATTTGAAAACTACACTCTAAAAGACTTCCGTGAAATGAAGTTGTTTCTCTATTGCTATTTTTTATTCATTAAAATATGAAAATTTCCAGTTGAATTTGTCCAGATTATCTTAAAATACTGAAAATTTATCTATGTAACGTTAAAATTCAGTAAAATAATCAATTTTAAGATACATTGTTGTCAAGACACAGGTATTTTTCGGCATCTGTGCTGCTAGAACTTTTTCGTTATATTAACGGAATTTTTAAATTTCATTCCTGTTTATTTCCAGAGAGATTTAGTCCTGTTTTCATTAAATCACGGACTTCGTCAAGTAATAGAAAAAATTCTCAAAATCACAGATGTTTTGGTAACTACTCTTTCAGTATTTTTTATATTTCTTTCACGGAAACTTTTTTGAGAGTGCTGTTATTTTTCAGAAATGAAAATATTTGACAAGTAGAACAACTAACTGATTACATCTCTACTTGTGACGTTTTTATATTTTTACTGATTTTCAAATGATAGAACACTTTTCGAAATGTTTATGAAATTGTTTATAAGATTTATAATTTGAACATTCAATTTTCGCTTGTCATGTATAAACACGCTTACATATATATCATAGAAATATTATTTGAAGTATCCGAGGGATCTTCGTATGTCATTATTATTTTTTATAGGCCGTACTTAGGATAAAATAATCTCTTATGGCCGCACATTCACTTGCATCACCCGCCATTGTTATGAATCAAAGACTGCAGCTAAACGGATACCAAATGGCTTAACTGAAAATGAGACAAATGCGCACCCATATAATAGCACTCTTCCCGCTAATTTAGTATACAATCTTTGGCTTTCACCAAAGGTGTACGCTTGAGGATTCGGATAATAATTATTCAGATTCATTTTTTTAAGATGAAATAAACGAAAGCCTCTGTGTAAGCTGCGATTAACTTGCCCATTTGTTCAAAATACTCTTCATTTTCGTTCCTCCGATATTTACTGTATACATCATAAGTTTGGATGTGAAAATATTTTTATTTTAGATTAATAATATTTTGTTAACATTTCAAAATCGTATAATTACCTATTTTTGTATTTTTCCATGACTCTAAAAAATTGTCCAAGCATGTACTTATAACGACTACTGCACCAAGAAGAACGAATATAGACCTGAAAATATGTACAAATGAGTTATTCAAAAATTTTTGAGTAAGATTTAAAATATTAATGGAATCGTATAACTGTAAAAAAGAAAAAAAAAGAGATAAATTTAAACTGAACTCTGTGTTTACTTATTTTTATAATTATTAATTGTTATTTTTAAGTAATCACCTGATAAGTCGAGGGGAAAAGTTATAACAGTCACAAACAATTTTTTTCGGTGGAGGGGGGTATTTCCTTTTAAAAAAGTGACAAATTATGCTCAACTATTTGTCGATTTATTTTCAACTTAACTGATTAAAATGATTAACTTATTCTTTCCCTTTAATTCGAAGTTACCAACCCAGAATTCTCGGAACGTGGTATTAAGCGCCCGTCAGAGATCCTTATAATATTTCCTGACACTTGATTGAACTGTGAAAATAATAATAAAAAGACGTCACAGCAAAATTAAACAGCAAAATTTTATAAATTTAAAGCATTGAAAAGTAATAGAGGTTATTACATCGTTATACCATTTGTATTGTTACATACTCTAAGTTTAATGTGTAAATTTATTAAGTCATTAATTTATAGTCTTTTAGTCAATTATTAAGTCATTAATTTATAGTCTTTTAGTCAGTTATTAAGTCATTAATTTATAGTTTTTCTTAATTTTCACCAGTTATTTTTCTACTTGTAGCTACCAGCCGTGTTTAAATATCCCTTTTTAAGGCGCCCAAATGCCCGTGCAATACAAAACGCCTCTACATTAGATGTTAAATTGCCAAGCAACTAGTAGTCCAAGAGCCGACCACACAAAACCCTATGTAATCGAGCACAAGAAAAAGATCCTTTATTTTATGAAAGAGTAGTAATAAAGGAATCTAAGGATCCATGTCAGACAGAAGTGAAGTGGTGCATAAGCCAAAAATTGATACCACTAAAGGTTGACTCATAGGTTTAGTATTGTCTTTCTCCTACAATCAAAAGTATGAAAACATGCAAAACTGGGTGCAGGAATACACAAAGCTAAGCTTACGAGTCAACCAATAGTGGCATTCATTTTCGGCTTATGCACCACTTCGCTTCCGGCAGACATGGATGATTAGATTATCGCATTACTACTCTTTCATAAAATAGAAGTTTTTTCTCGTGCTCGACAACATTGGGTTTTGTGTTGTCGACTTTTGGATGTTCGATAGTCCATCAACCTGTTTTAATAATTTCTATGTTTGGAAGGGGTCGGTTTGGGACCTTGAAGACATCAGACGACCGTTACGGCTTAGAGTATAACATTGAGTTGAACTTTGAATACAAATAAAAATTAGTTACTATTCCAAAATTTGTCTTTTTCATTATGTAAAGATATAACACGCCATCTGAATGACCGATGTGGCTTCGAGCTTAACACTATGCTGAAATATGATTTCAAATTAAAATGAAGTCAAATCAAAATTTGAGTCTTTCTTATTCTTTCAAAGTACTAATATGCCTTCTGGGGGATTGCTGCGACTTCGAGCGTAACACTAAGCTAAAATATAGATCCAGATAAAAATGAGATACTGAATTGAAATTCGAGTAAGTGGCAAATAGTTAAATAAAAAAAATACCAATATTTTTTTGTGGTATATACCTCGAATAAGATAATGGGATTAAGGACGGCGAATTTTTCTTTAACAAAATGCTGGTATTTAACATCTTTTTTGACTGTGTTTTTCTCTGATCCCTTGCAACCCTGTTAATGATGATAACAAAGTTGCTATATGCATTGTGTTTTGAATTATTTTTGTAATATTTAGGGAATTTTTTATTTATATTTAATATTGTTATTTTTTTTAGCATCTTATCTAAGTGGAATATCCTGACATGTAATATAGTACCCAAATAACTTATGCATATTAATACTAGTTTCAAATCATTATTTTATTTAAAAAGTACTTATTTAAACATTTTTATAGAAATAGCAAAAAATATTTATATAAAAATTCTCCAAAAATTTTTTATAAGAAATAATTTTATTTAACTTTATACGACAATAGGATACAATTTAAATATGTAGCAGTAATATACTGATTTCTAAAAAGATACAATACAGTTACATTTACCAACATATACAAAGATATGCTCAAAATACATATCAAATATCCAAAATTTTCAAAAATATGTTATGATTGTATAAATAACTCGAAATTTGTATTCGAAATGCTTTTAAGATATCTGTCATTTTTATTCTAAAAAAATAAATATCGATCACTAATTCACGTTTATGCACGAGGTTATAATATGAAGTAAAATGGTATATTACTATATTTTATGTACATTTTTATTCACGAATTCTTTTTATTTGTAAATAATTTAAAAGATAATGATATTAGAAGTAATTTAAAATAATAATAATTAATATAATTATGATGATAATAATAAAATTAATCACTGATAAAAATTGATTCAATATATATATTTTTTATTTAATGTCAAAGCTAAAAGATAATAATTAAAGTTCAACCGAAACCGAATTTCGATAACATTCCTCTTTTATAGACAGAAAACATTAACGGAATTCAAAATGCCCAAGTAAAAGTTTAAGCAATTAATCCATAAATAAATAAATAGAATTAATAATTATTTATATGTATATTTGTTTCACAATTTGGCGTTCTTTGAATATGAGTAACACTTTTTATTTTCACATAAAATAAAATGTAAATAATTCATCTACGAAAAACATGACCTTCTAAATGCACGAATTTCATGTAATTCAAATTGTTTTAGTTAGTAATAACTCTGTTTATTTTTATAACAATGTATGCAAGTTCTGTAAAAATATTAAAATACTACTATAATTTAAAACTTAAAGTGTTCTATAACTCTTAAATCTGCAGCCTTTAAAGAGCACGTAAAAAAGTGGTACTTTGAAGTTTAGTCATAAATGATTTGCTTACTGTATAATTAGCACTCACATATTGAGTCAGTCGTCACTGATAATTTTAAACTATGAAGTTCATAGGAATAATGCAAGAGTGTCTTACTTAAACCGATATAGGACAAATTAATGAAACTTTTAGAAAATTTTCAAATTGAAGAAAAGATGTATTTGGAATACAGACAGTTTCGGTTTGATCAAATTTTTGGGAGCATGTTCCTCAAAAGCGAATTTTCGTCGAAACTTAAATTTTGAGCCAGAGATGAAAATGTAAACGAATTTTTTTGGTCTGTTTCAAATAATAACCCATTTACTTACACTATAATTATTCTCTTTGTGGTCCAGAAGTATATATCACCCTTCTTCAAACAGTAATTGACTGTCGTTGTAAGATATTCTCCTAAAGCTGATACATAATGATAAGTTAGATAAAATATTCACTCGCAAGTAACATTAATGTAAAAACTGTCAACTTAATTTAAGGGGAATCCGGGACAAAAAATATTCAAGTTTAAAAAAAAAAAAGTTGCATCAATCTTGGTTTGTTTAAAATCTCATTTAAATCATGCTTCTCTCTTAACTGGAACAGGAATTATTTATTTATTTACTTATTTTGATTCGATTTCAAAATCTAGTTTTAAAGAAAGGGTTGCTGTGGAACCCTTTCTTTAAAAAAGGGTGCTTTTTTACAACTTCTTGGGAAAATGCGTTTTTCTAGATGATGAGTTTTTTCACCATTTCACATATTTAAGTAGTTATAATTCAAGAACCGTTAAAGGTAAATGGTTCAAGCTTTGAACATGTCTTTTTCGAATGCTTTACTTTAACTTTCATTCAGCAAATTTAAATAAAATATTTACTTTTCAAAATATGATTTAAAAAAATAACAACTTTTTTCTTAAATTAATATTAAAACAAATCTGAATCAAAATTTATGTATATATATTTTCTTTTAATGATAAACAAATTGAAATTCTACAAAAAATATTTCGAGCTATAAAGATTTTAAATTACATGATGTTTTTCATAAATTTTAAATTTCAAATATTCATTACAAAGAAAAATCTGAGAAGTTTATATGAATCATGTGATTTTGTTTTCGAATGACATGGTTAACCAAAACAAAAAAATTCAAAATTTTAACTCAATAAATAAAAATTATTTTAAAATTTGTCCCGGACCCCTTTAAAATGAAGAGAACATAATAAAGGAGTAAATTGTATATATATATATATAAAATTTGTCGTAAATGAGATGTTATATTAGAATACAGTTTTATTAGAATTGAGGTGACTGTGCGTCTCTTAGCTTAAGTAAATCTAACGCACTGTTATTTGGTAATATTATATCATGTCGAAAATGAAGGTAATGTTCCGAAAAATACAATTTAAAATAAGATAAAAAATGAAAAACTTTGAAGGTATACGCAAAAAATTGAAGCAATAATAATAAAAAAAATTGACTATTATTATTTTACTCCTTGATCTTTCAAATAATATTAATAGCAATATTTTATTAAAATGTTTAATTAAACATAACGAGAATAAAATTATTGTATATGAAATATTTAAAAAATATTAACTTATATCTTCAAAGAAAATTAATTAAAGGTTATTAGTGCCATACCTAATTAATCAAGGTAATCAGAGTTTTAGCATTTCAGTTTTCTTATATGATAGATTATGTCATAATAAAATAATAAAGACTTGTAAAGTTCCTTTTTTTTCCTTTTTAAAAAGAAAAAAGAACTTTTGCTACGACAATTTCAGATTAATAACCTTTTTAATAGATTTTTTTCTGATACCGAAAGAATGTACAACGAAGTCGTTAGTGTTTTTTTTTTTATATAGTAGTCGCAAAATTAGAAAAATAGAGAAACTTTGCCTTAATCCAAAAAATAAAATACATTTTGAAAAATATTTGACACCTTTTTCCGTAATACCTCCACTCATTTATTTTCAATAAAAATGAAAAAAAGGATTTTTGAAGAGTAATTAAAGTTTTTTTTTTTTTTTATCTATTTGAATTTGACAATTTCTAACTTTGAGATGAAACTGCAGATTGTTACTCAAATTAACGTGTTAAATAAATATAGTTTAAAAAAACTAAAAAAACACGCTTTTTAAGTATATCAAACTAAAAAGTGAAAAATAATTCGTACTATAAGCTGAAAACGAAAATAGATGAAAAATACTATCATATCATATATATTATAAAGCAGAAGTTCTGAAACTTCCAAACGGGTATTTTCAAAAACTACCCGATGGATTTTTTTGCCGATTGTATCATTCGATAGGAAATATTTTTCCGAAGGTTTATGATTCAAATTTACAGGGATACCTCTGATTTTTCGTAGTAAATTTTGTATTTTTCGGTTATTTTTGATGAAAGGGTTGCCAGTAGTTATATTTTGGCGAAAATTATCATTACTAAACAAATTAAAAATGACATATCTGTGAGAAATATTACAAACATCTTGCAAATAAAAGCAGAAAATAACTATTGATAATAATAATAAGAAGAAGAAAAACCATTTAATAAGGCATGATATTATAAAAAAAATATTTATCTTAAAAATAAAAGAAATATTTGTAACGCTTAAAAAATAACATGAAATATTACATTTGATGCAACATTTGGCGACTTATCCTTGCGTTAGAATTAAAAAAAATAACTTGAAAATTTCATTAAATGAATTTTGAATGATATTTATTTTCCTTTCTATTATTTTCTTTCTCTTTTTTATCAAATTTCGATAGTATATAACTTACTTCAGAAAAAGACAGATCTAATTATAAAAGTAATTGTGAGTTATATATTTGTTTCTTTGAGATTTTTTTTTAACTTTTGTCGGCAAAGAATTAAGCCAAAAATGCATATGTCTAACATTAGGTCGGAATAATGTTGTTTTTTCCAAAAGAAGATAATTTTTGGAGTATAAGGTACCCTGGGGTAATAACGCCAAGTGCTTACATTTTGCATAATTATGAAATAATCAGGTAAATGACACCCATGTGCTCTGCGCAGAAGGGTTTTGAGTCGTATAAATCGCAAAAAACAGCTTCAAGTTAATTTGTTTCATTTTTAGGTCTTATTGTTTTTACAAGCAACTAAAATTAACGCTTGATCTAAAATTTGCGAGATAAGGTTTTTGATCTGAAGACTACATTTTTTATCCAGAAATACTTTGTCTATTACATAAATTGTGTATTTCATGTACTTTCAAATTGTTGTAGAAGATTTTGGATATCTTCTCGAGATAATTTGTAGTTTAGGATTTACTGCGCAATAAGTATCCCGGGGTAATAACGCCAGGGATTGGCGTTATTAAAAAAATCAATATTTTCTATCGTATATAATGCATACACGGGAATATAAATACTGATTCAAATAATCCGTGCAATGTTTCTAATAATTCTATTTAAATGGTCATTTTTAAGCAAAACGTAGCATAGAATCTGATATTCTTTGCCTCCTCCCCCCCCCCCCCGCCACCACCACAGCTTTCTTTTTCTTTCAGAGTCACAAAAAAATTGTACATTTTCAATAGCTTAGATTGCAATTTGTCAATTTCTAGAGCTGTAGAGTTTGTATTTTTAGAATTGGGCAATCTACATGCCATTATTCCATCTTATTTTATAGTTTTGTTTGCATGGCGTTATTACCCATATAGGTGGGTATTAACGCCAAATAGCATTGGTCAAGAAAAAACGCCATTATATTTTATGAATACATGTCTGTTAAATTATTTTATTTTATATAGATAGTCAATGAGTTGCTGTATCAGATCCTATATTTGTTTGAAAAGTACAATCTAAAACTAAGCCGTGAAAATTGGTAGAACCTTAACGTGGCGTTATTACCCCAGGGTACCTTATTTTAGTATTCAATTGTAAATTCAATAAACATAAGTTAATATTTTAAAAATAGTAATCAAATATTTAAATTTTAGCTTTAGTGTGAAATTCTGCCACACACATATATATATTGTAAAATAATGTCATTCTTTTTCAAAAGTTTTTCACCGCAATTTTGAAAACTGTAATCAACAAACATACTTTTTTGCGCCATTTTGTCAAATTCTCTTCCAGGGAAAATTAGTTTTAAAATTTACAAACTGAACAAGGAAATCTACGCAATTTAAATGAAATTTATGCAATTTTGCGGTATTACTATCGATAAATTCAACATTTTGAAATAAAAATTGCCTGCTGAAAAAAATGGCACAGATGTCATTTATGCATCACATTGGCGCGATTGCAAAAAAACGTCGGTTTTATGTTCATATGGTAGCTCGGCTATTGTATATTTATTAATAAACTATTTACTCTTATTTTTTTTTATGATGTAAATTGTTTTATTTTATAATTATTAACAAAACATTAATTATTTATTTTTATTTCCTTTTTAAAATAATAGAAAACAATTAAAAATATATATGTAACTGATATTTTATAATGAAGTTTTCGCCAAATTGGCTTAAAAAAAGGGAAAAAATATGCACAAATGTGGTGCACATAAGGCATTTGTGCCAAAATATTTTACAAGTTTTTTTAATTCGCCATTTCTTCTTCAATTTTCTTCATATTTTTCCTGTGTTAGATAATGTTTAAAATGATATTGGACTAATTTTCAATAATTGAGCACCACCAAATAGCATATTTACTATATTATTGAAAGTTTTATTGGCACAGATATTATATATCACCGAGGTAACTAATAGACTTTAAATTGGCATTATTTTGTCTGAGATATATTAACCCGACTATTAATATTTATTTATAAATAAAATGCTTATTTGCTTTATAAATTGTATAAATTGTTTTGTTATATAATTATTAATTAAACTTTTTTCATAAATTTTTATTACTTTTTAAATAATAGAAAATAATTTAAATATACACATGTTACTGATATTCGAAAACAATGTTTCCGCCAAATTAGCATAAAAAATTATCGCGCCAAACACGGCGCATATGACACCTTTGCCTTTTTGTTTATGTATTAAGAAGATTTCTAGATCATCAACGAGATAATAGAAAATTTGTCAGATTATTTTATTTGAGATTATTAAATTTATGTTTTTTCATTATGAAACAAACGAAGAAAAGAAAATTTACTATTGATGCAACTACAGAATTAACAACTGCTTGGCATTATTTTTTAAAAAATCGAAAAGGCGATTTTTTAATTATATGTTTACTTTTTTTATTTACATTATTATAAACATTTTTCCATTTTTATATACGCATCACCTTGGCGCGTTTTTTTTTTTTAAATCTGACATCAGTTTGGCAAACACTGCGTTTTCGAATACCAGTTACATGTTATATTATTTTTAATTATTTTCTATTATTTTAAAAAGGAAACAATAATAAATAAGTGAAGTTTAATTAATAATTATAGAACAAAACAATAAAGAAAGAAAAAATAAAGAAAAGTAAAGAAACAAAGTTTATTAGTAAATAAACAACAACAACCAGATTAACACGCAATCCATAAAATCACAATTTTGTTGCAATCGCACCAACGTGATCCATACATGACAGCTGACCAAAATATTATTGGCTATATTATTATTTATAATTTTTTATATTATTTGGTACTACTTGATAATCCCTTTGACCAAAAAACTGCCGCCAAAATAAAAGATTAAATGTCAATAATGGATGATCGTAAATGCCACATTCATTTGAAATTAAACATGTTACATGCGTTTGTTACGTCATTAACTACTTTTTAATTCGACGTTTTATTTGTATTTCAATTAATATTTTCGTAATTTATTGATTCTTTTGTTATTTAGAATAAAAGTTACATTCGTTTGTATAATATGATGAATCGTTTTGCAATATGTATAATTTGGCGAAATTGATCTATGGAATAATAAAGTAGTACCTATTATTTATTAAAATTCTATCTGGATATTTATGTTTACAGAACTGGCGTACTTTTCAAGTCTCCGTAGAGGCATTCGCCAAGTTGTCGTTAATTCTCTGTTTTAGCCTTATTATGTATTTTTCATCTGTAGTTATTTTACTATCCCTAAAAAATCAATATTTGCAATGTGCAGGAAAAATATTCGGAATATCGATGATATAGAATTAAAAAAAATATTTGCAATTAATTTATTAATCATTCAGGTTAAAAAAATTCTTTAAAATTGGCTAAGAAAAAAAATATACATTAAATACCGACAGTAGAAAATTTTGTTTATGATGTTTATGTTGCAGGTTTAATTAACATTAAGCCCTATCAACAGAATTTTATCAAAAATTAATTATTAAATACTGCTTCATTACCCCGTCAAAAAAAAAAAAAAAAAAAAAAAAAAAAAAAAAAAAAAAAAAAAATGTCGCCAAGATATAAGATTAAATGCCAATAATATATGATTGTAAACTGCACTTTCATTTGACAATAAACGCGAAATAAGTCTGATACATTTGTAACAAATCGTTATAAGCAATACTAATGTTTGACGCCAAAAATCATAATGGAATTTATTACAAGCTGAAGGTTTATTTTTCTACAAAATTTAGCATCAAGATTATTCCCGATTTAACAGCTACATGTTTGCAACTGCAGGGCTGCCACAGGCGACTATTTTTTAACTCTAACTGGCACCACTTTCTTTAAACAGAAATCCTTAACATACACTTTGACAACACTTGCAAGAAAAATATATTTTGAAATTTATATTAGAAAAATAGTGGTGCAAACGGAATATAAAAACAGTTGCCTGCGGCAGCCCTGCAACTGGTTTAAAAAAATGAAGAGGCAGTGAAACTGATGTAATTTTAATTTTACCAAAATAATTCAGCTTTAAAACACACCTTTTATGCTTCATTGTTCTAATAAATATATAAGTTAAACACTCTTTTTTACATTTTTTTGCTATGTATTTTGTTGGAACAGACCAAGGTAGATAGAAAACTGTAGTACAGTTGCCAGAAGAGGACGGTTATTAAAAAATGTAATGCAACATGTAATGAGATTGTATTTAGGCTACCAGATCTGCACATCTTGCAAGTTCAGATTCGGGAGTTTAAGAATTAACAAATGATAATGTGCTATTTGAAAATTAATAGAGTTTGATAATCATTGCAATGCTTTCTGACAAAATAATGTGATGAGTAGAGAACATTTTGATTCCTGCGGTCACAACAGTCTCATTTTCATATCAAACTCTACTACAAATGATCAAAAAAGAGAGATGGTACTTAATTACCCAAATTTTGTCCAAGGCATACAATAGTGCAATATCGCAATGACATTGGAACTGGCTTCGTTTTCAGCATTGCGGAAGGACATTCCAGGTGATGGTCTACACTGCTTTAAAAAGGAAATTTCAAATCACTATTTTGTTTGAGTCAAGATTTGTTTGGAAAAATGGACCAGCGCAGCGGGCATAGCCTGCTAGTATTACTATAAAATCATTGTTATTATAGAAATCAATTAATAAGCAATAAATAAAATTATCGTGGAAAAAAAGCGTGGGGTGCTCCATCTACCATGCTCCATCTATCAGTTCTTAAGAAGCACCCCACGCTTTTTTTCCACGATAATTTTATTTATTGCTTATTAATTGATTTCTATAATAACAATGATTTTATAGTAATATAGTATTTTTCATCTACTTTCGTTTTCAGCTTATATAGTACGAATTATTTTTCACTTTTTAGTTTGATGTTCTTAAAAAGCGTGTTTTTTAGTTTTTTTAAACTATATTTATTTTTCACTTTTTAGTTTGATTACTTTAAAAGCGTGGTTTTTAGTTTTTTTAAACTATATTTATATTTAATACAAAAATCAAATTAATCGGTTGGATAGTTTCAGAGTAATTGGTGAACATACAAAGAAAAAAAATACATGCGCGTCGAATTGATAACTTCCTCTTCCTTTTCTGTAGCCGGTTAAAAGTAAAAATTGTAATAGGGAATTTTTTTTTTTTTAAATTTTACATAGATGTAAATAATGTCAGGATTGGGGTTCGAACCCACAATCTCTTTCGAAAAACAGAGCTTCAATCCGGCGCCTTAGACCGCTCGGCCATGCTGTCTACGCTCCATTCAGTGAACGTATTCAACACTTTTAATTAGCGAAAAATCACTAATTTTATTAGTTTTTGCCTAATTACTAAAAAAGTACTGAACCAATTTCGATGAAATTGAAGTGGTACCAATTCGAGAGCATCGTCTTTCATTTAACACCAAAACCAAGTTAATCGGTTGCATGGATTCGGAGTAATCGGTGAACATACATAAAATAAGGAGAGTTACAAACTCACAAACTCACAAACTCACAAAAATACAGGTGAAGTTAATAAAAGCGTGGTAAAATAAATCAAATGAATTATTGTACTTGAAAAACTTGGATCGTATTTTATGCATGAAAATTAAGAATAATTGAAACTGCAGACTAAAGTGTTTCAGAACCATGACAAATCAAAGGTTGAAATTCGTGCTAATATTAGTAACAAAATCTGGATAGCTATTCCACTAAAAATTAGCTTAAAATTATCTGAAGAAATCTCCACTTTCATTAGAAATTTTACAAATATCTGAAGAAATTTTGCCAATTTATAAACCGCGGGGCAGCAGCACAGATAATCAGTTCCTAGAGTTTAATGCTGAAATTTTAGAATTAGTTTAAACTCTACTCGTACATTAAATCGCATTCGACCTGCCAATTCATATTTTGGGGGAAAACACCTAAAAGCATTATATTAGCACTTGATTCAAGGCTTAAGATTGTGTTTTCCTGCTCCCAATCTCTCATACACACTGTAAAAAAAAGGGTCGATCTCCTAAAAAAAACTTTAGTGATCCTTGTAATTACTATAAAATTTTTAGTAATCTTAGTCATTTACTAGAAAATCTGAAAGAATTACTAGAAAAAAGTTAGCAATGAATAGAGTTAATAGTTTTATATTTTTAATAGCTATTACTAAAACTCACTTGGTGTGGCCTTGATAGCATAGTGGTTATGGTAACGGACTCCAGGCTAAAAGGTCCCGGGTTCGATACCGGACACCGCCAAATACGTCCCGAATGTATGTAGTGTAAGTACTCATTAATAAAGGGATTATGAAAATCCTGTCGAAGCAGGTAGCAATGTTTGGTGCTGCCATCTATTGCGGTTTTGCCGAAAATCTATCGCTTCAGAAGTCTGGATGCAGCTCGAAGGAAGCTCCTGCCCTTCGGGCGCACGTAAAAGGCTATTAAAAATAATTTTTGAGCTATTACTAAAATTTGCTTGGTGGCTCATACTAAAAATTTTTAAGTTAGTTATACAAAAAATTCTTTTGTTCAGTTTACAAAATAAATGCTTGTTTCACTTGCAAAAAAAAAGTTTGTAATGGTTACTAAAAAATTCTGTGGAATACAAATTTACTAAAAAATTTTTAGTAACCTCTTGAATTTTTTTTTTTTACAGTGCAGTTCGGTACAGGAAAGCACAATGATAAACTTACGTGTCAACTGCTAAAATCGGGTTTTTTGGTGTTTTCTACCATGATAACGCGGTTAAGATCCGACCTTACAATTATGTAAGTGATCCTGATGAAAAAGAGAAAGCAATTTCCTCTTTTCTGTGATGGAATACAGATCGCGTACCACATAATTGTTTATATCATCCCTTGACCTGACATCGGAAACACATTAAAACATCTTTTTCAATCAAATATCATATGATCCGCTTATTTAAGATTAATTCTACTTATTCTCTTTGGGTCTTAAAAGAAAAAAACAATGTGGAACTTTGTGGAACAGTAGAACAATGTAATCGGTGGAATGGATCTCCTAGTTGACAGGCAACTTTATATACAGTGTATCAAAGTAAACCGTATTGTATGGGCATTAAGGAAAATGGTTTGTATTGATTAAAGAAAAAGAAATATTTCCTGTAATAAATCTAAATAATCTAAAGTATTTTCTTGGAGAAAATAAATTTTGCCACATTCTACACCAATTGTAATGTGCCGTTTTTAGTTGCGTTCGTAATTATATAAATCCGTAGCGCTAAAAATTGTGTCTGGCCCGTCTGTCTGAACATAAAAGAGAGCAAAAACTACTAAACCGAATTATTTTTAATTTAATATTCATAACTGTTGTGGAATTTTGTCGTGGCATTTAATTTTTTTTTTGAAAATATAATAAAAACTTAAAAATATATTAATGAAAGTTTTCTTCATTATATAAAATCCTAACATACGTCATTAATTCAATGATATCCCATGATAGGCAATGATTCTAGGTTGTCATGGTGAATAATCAGTCAAATTCCATCATATGTAATTAATTTAATGACATCCCATGATAGGTAATAGCTCCAGGTAATATTAAATTCATGTTACTGAATGTTATATGCAAAATCGTCATACATTTTGTAACAGTTTATTTTTGCGTAAGAGTGAAACAACTATTGGATCAAGATTTGAGTATTTATAAAACTAGTTAAAATACAAAAGATCTTCATTATTCTGCATTTGACATATAATTTCCGACTTATTCAATTTATCATGTTTTATCAAATTGCTTTATGCCGATATATTACTTTTCACTTTACGAGTTTTACAGCTAAAAGAAAGAAAAGTTTTATGTGGTCTAAAGTTGTATGTATTCTAAAATTACATTTATGGCTACATGTTTTAGTGCTTTTTTTACCTAAAAATAACGAATTGTTAGAATTCTTGAAAGTCCACTTTTATTCTTTTTAATGATTCTATTTTGTAAATAATTAATTGATTTCGATAATTTGTAAGGAATTTTATTTCAATAAATATCTAATTCATTGAATAACGATTAAAAAATAAAAAAATTCACTTACAGTACTTAGCTATTTCTGCTATATCTTGTTTAGTGCATCCAGAAGGTACACATACTCCCATTTTTATGCTCCCTGCATAAAACAATTGTGCTCTTGATACTATTAACTTCGTAACATCCTGAAAAATATTAAACCATACATCACGATTCTTTTCTATAGTCAGAAAGTTCTAAAGAGTTCATGAAAGTTCTTTTTTACAAGTCTGAAAATTACAAAGAGTTCATGAAATGTATAGTTTTATGTAATGTAGACATCCTTTAAAGTATATTTAATGATACATTATGATTCTTCTTTTACAGTCAGAAAGTTCTAAAGAGTTCATGAAAAGTATACGTTTATGTGGATTTCTTAGGAAATATAACCCATAACATTCTCCACTGTGTTAGAATTTTAAAACAGTTTTTGAAGATCTACGCTGATCAGAACGCTTAAAATCCCAAATCTCTCCTGGTTAAAAACTTTATGTATATCTTTTTTATGGACACGATAACTTTCACATTTCTACACAAAGCTCTTCAAAACTAATACATAAAATAAATTGCATTAAAATCACGGTCAAGTTCGTATATATGACTGTATGTGACAGAATTTCGAAAAAAATATAATTAAATTAAACGGGCCAAAAAAAAAAAAAAAAAAAAAAAAAAAAATCGGGTTTTATGAACAAAAAATATTAAAACTTTCTTCGATTCTTAAAATATAAATCCAATTAATTGCCTTATAAATTTCGTTAATATTATCTACAACTTTTATATTGCCAAGTTTTCCGTAAGACCAATTCTTCTTACAAATAAATAAATAAATAAATAGCAAACATAAAAGGGATGGTATTGAAGGAGAAAAATATTCATAATTTCGTTAATTGTTATTTCTAAAAATAAAAAATTCTAAACGATCTTAAAGAACACGTTAAAATTTTCAGTTTTAGAAAGAAATACAAAAAAATGCACAATTATCAACCAGCAATATAAATCTAAATTTTTTTCTAAAAAAACATAGTTTTTTTCTTTCCGTGTATAATTGGATTGAAATGGAATGAAGAATATAATCTTGAACTGATAGTAATAGTATTATCATTTGTAATGGATTATACATTAATATAACAAAATGAGATACATTTTTATTAATGTTATTTTCAATTAAAAGCAATACAGATCTTATTACAGTGGGCTAAACTGCGTAGCCGTTTTATATACATCATTTGCAGAATAGTAAACAAATACAGTGTAAGTAAAAAATTCCTAGAACTTCTTATGTGACGACAACAACAAAAATTCATGCAACGGATACACGTTTGCACTATAAATTAAAAAAATCTGTAAGGTTACTAATTTTTTTTTAGGAAACTATGATGCCGAGCTTTTTATGTAACTGTAATCTATTTTACAAGCATACTTTTAGTAAGATCTGTATATATTTAGTAAATTGTTTTGTAAAGCTACCGAAATTTGCAGCTTTATGAAAACTAGTTTTTTAGATTTACATATTTTTTGTGTAGTATAAACGTAAAAGTTTAATAAACAAGCAGATTTTTGTAATTATATGTTTGTAGATATAGTTCATTTTGTAGTTTAGACATGGCATTATATTAGGTAGATTTCGTAAGAAATACTACCTATTGCAATCGCACCAGTTTATCTATCTATCTATCTATCTATATATATATATATCTCACTTTTTTATGGACACGATAACTTCTATAATTCTTCACCAATCTCCACCAAACTGGTACATAAAATTAAAGGGGATAAAATCTTGGCTAAGTTCGTTAATGGGCAAAATCGAACCAAGGGGGTCGGAATAGGGGGCGTTTTTGTGAAAACCGAAAAAACGCCATAACGTCTTAATTAAAGTAGATATCGAATCGGTTTAAAGTTTATATTACTTCTTAAAAATTGGCTAAAAGTATATGCATGACACATTTTTGATAAATTTAGAAGTGGGCTCAAGGGGCGAAAAAAACAGGGATTTTGAGAGAAAAAAATTCATGACTTCGTCAATTTTCAAGATATCAAGTCCAACTAAATTTTTTGTAAATGTTCTTAAAATTATCTAAAACTTTTGTATTTACAAGTTTTTGATAGGACCAACTTTTACCGATGAAAAAAATTAAAAAAGAAAAGAAAAATGGCGCTGAAAAAAGAGAAAAATCTATAATTCAGTCAATTTTTAAGATATCAAATCTGATTAAATTTATTTTACATCTTCTCAAAAATATCTACAACTTTTATATTGACAAGTTTTTCATGGGACCAATTCATATAGCAAAAAGAAATTAAACAAAAATAGGAGTTGGAGAAAAAACCTGAAATCCAAACTGCTTATATTCTGACTCATTTTTAAATTAATTTTTGATTTTAAACGCATCCAAATGGTAGATCATCTTATTTAGAAACTGTATAAATTTACGCATTGGTCAATGTTCTGATAAAGACAGAATATATTTCAAAAAAGGCTACCAAAAAGGGTATTTTGAACAGAATTTCCGAATGTCATCGGGACTGAAAATTGAAGGAAGTATTCAAATAAGAAATTGCGTTTTTTTCTGACTCGTTTTTAAATCCATTATTGTTCTCAAACGCATCCAATTTACAGATCCTCTGATTTAGGAACTATATAATGTGATGCATTGGTCAGTTTTTTGATAAAGACAGAATATATTTCAAAAAAGGCTACCAAAAAGGGTATTTTGAACAGAATTTCCGAAAGTCATCGGGACTGAAAATTTAAGGAAGTGTTCAAATAAGAAATTGCGTTTTCTATGACTCGTTTTAAAATCCATTTTCGCTCTCAAACGCATCCAATTTACAGATCCTCTTATTTAGGAACTATATACTGTGACGCATTGGCCCGTTTTTTGATAAAGATAGAATATATTTTTTTAAATGCTGTCAAATTGAGTATTTCGCGCAAAATTTTCCGAAGCAATCATGATTAAATAATTAAGGATGTATTCAAACAACAAATAGGTTATTTTATGACTCATTTTTAAATTCAATTTTTTCTCAAATGCATTCAACTGACAGTTTTTTGTTATTTAGGAACTGTATAATATACTGTTTTGGTCGATTTTTTAATAAATTCAGAATCTATTTCAAAATATGTTGTCTAAATGGGCATTTGGGCTGAATTTTTCTTAAGATGATTCTGATAAAACAAGTTTTTGCAGAAAAATGAAATTAAAAATTTTTCATAAACGGCCAAATGAAGTTATTAAATTGGGTTTATCTCTAATCATATATATATATTTTTTTGTTATTGAAATGGGCAGTCTTCGAAATCTACCTCCGCTTATAGGCCAAGCCGACAGGGATTTTTATTATTTCTTTTTGTTATTTTTTATAAAAATAACTATCTAGAACAAGTTGAAATTACACTATTATATGGAAGAGTTTTGATAAGTTAGAAGTAGCGTGCATATTTTAACATAATCCAGTCGACATTTATTTCTTGATGTCATGCACAAACTTTCTGGTTAATATTCTAGTAACTTTATTTTAAATTATTGGATTTTTTTACTAGCATAAAATATAGCTGAGGAAAATAGACCGCTAATTATTTCTAATTTATACTTATCTTAAATTTGCGATATAAGTTGGAAAACTCGCGCAATATAATAACGTAATCGGGATTAATATAAAGCAAATATTTCAAAGAAAGTTTCTCATAAGATTCAAAAAATGTTCTTGCTGCATGTAAGAACAATCCAAACCTTGAAATTCAATTGAAAACCGATTTACATTGCGTGTAAATTAAAAATGTTAATTTAGAAATTAAATAAACTTGTTTCTTTTTTTTTTTTTTGTAAATATATATTGCTTAAAGTTTCGAACATCATTTCTCCAAATGATTATGTTAAAATGGTGTCACCATAAGAAAAAGAAAATTTGTATAGTCCCATTTCATATTCTATTGTTCGCTAAGCTTGTGAAAGTTTAACCATGTACTCGAAAATTAGTGAACCATAACCGGATAAAACTGTGAATAGAGAAATAGTAAAATTTTGAATAGTTAATTATTAACTCAGTGAAGGATTTCAGGATATTATATTCCACCTAATTTTAATCAAGATTCGCATTAGAATCTTTTAATTGATTTTAATAGTTCAAACTTTGGTAGATGAAAGTTGCGAGTTTACTTTTTCTTATTTTAAATTAAAAATTTTCTAATATTTTGGTGTAGATTCAACATTACAGTGACACAATTTCTTGCCTCTGAAAGGGTTAAACAATGATAAAATAGCTGAAGTTTATTTTCTTTACAAATAGTGATTTACAAAATCGGCCCCTCTGTTTAAACTGGCTTATGTTATACCATGGATATGCGAGACTTAATTGTGTATGGAACTTCACTTCCCTACACTTATGGATAGTCTTTGCAAACTTCCAGATAAGCAGCTAGAATAGATATAGGATGTGTATAGTATTGAGAGATCATTAATCCAATTGATCTGTTTGACAGCTTAATATAGTTCTATAAAATGGAATGTTGAACTATTGTTGAACTTTCTTTCTAAAGAAGATTTCTAAGAACAGTAAATGATCCTTGTTTCTATTTTTAGGTAGATTTCGTATGAAATAGTTCCTATTGCGGTCGCTCCCATGTTGGAATTTCTGATTTTTTTTTTTCAGATCTACACCGATCATGGCCTCTAAACCCCAAAACTATACCATCAGTAAAAAGATTTGTTTACATCTCTCTCTCTCTCTCTCTCTCTCTCTCTCTCTATATATATATATATATATATATATATATATTATATATATCACCTTCTTATAGACATGATAACTTCTATGATTCTGCTCCAATCTTTTCCAAATTGATACATAAAAACAAGGGGCATAAAATCTCGGTCGAGTTTGTTAATGGGCAAAATCGGACCAAGGGGGTCGAAATAGGGTGGGTTTTTCTGAAAACAGAAAAAACCCTATAACTTGTTAACGAAAATAGATATTGAATTAGTTTAAAATTTATATTACTTCTAAAATATGGACAAAAAGTTTATACATGAGAGATATTTGATAAAATAAAAATGAGCTGAGGGGCGAATAAAATGTTTTTTTTTTTTTTTTTTTTTTTTTTTTGGGAGAAAAAAAATTTATAATTTCGTCAATTCTCAAAATATCAGATCCAAATAATTTTTTTATAAATGTTCTTAATATTATCTAACACTTTTGTATCGATAAGTTTTGGATAAATCCAACTCTTACTGAAAAAAAATTAAAAAAGAAAACAAAAACAAAAACAAAAAAGAGGGTGAAAAGAGAAAAGAATTCATATCTTCCTCAATTCTTAAGGTATCAAATCCTGTTAAATTTATTTTACATCTTCTCAATAATATCTTTAACTTTTATGCTGACAAGTTTTTTATAGGACAAGCCCTTACAGTTAAAATAAATTAAACAAAAATACGAATTGAAGAAAATATCTCAAATCCAAACTGCTTATATGATGACTCATTTTTAAATTCATTTTTGATTTTAAACGCATCCAAATGCCAAGTTCTCTTATTTGGGAACTATATAATGGGACGCATTAGCCAGATTTTTTTATAAAGATCGAATATGTTTTTAAAAATGCTCTAAAAATAGCCTTTTCGAGAAGAACTGCCTGCAGCGATCGTTATTGAAAAATTGAGGAAGTATTCAAATAACAAACTGCTTACTTTCTATCTCATTTTTAAATCCATTTTTGCTCTCAAAGACACCCAATTAACAGGTTTCCTTATTTAGCAACTGTATAATGTGACGTATTGGCCAGATTTTTGATAAAGGCAGAATATATTTTTAAAAATTATCTCAAAATAGCTATTTTGAGCAGAATTTCCTGCTTTTTTGCCCTCAAACACATCCAGTTGACAGTTCCCTTATTTAGGAACTATATAATGTGACGTATTGGCCAGATTTTTATGAAGGTAGAATATATTTTAAAAATAGGCATTTTGAACAGAATTTTTTTTAGCGAACGTTTAGGGATTTTGTCAAATAACAAATTCTTATTTTCTGACTCATTTTTAAATTCAATTTTGTTCTGAAACGCATTCAGTTGACAGTTTCTTTTATTTAGGAACTATGTAATGTGCAATATAGGTGAATTTATTCATAAAATCAGAATATATTTTTTAAAATACTGTCAAAGTGGGCATTTTGAAATGAATTTCGCTTAAGATAATTCTAATAAAACCAGCGCTAACAGAAAAATAAAATTAAAAATTCTTCAAAAGCGACTAAATAAAATTGTTAAACTGGGTTTATCTCTAATCATATTCTATTTTTTTTACATAGAAATGAGAACTTATCTTCGAAATCTACCTCCGCTTATAGGCCATGCCGACAGGGATTTTTTCGTATCATCAAATGTTTCAATGATGAAAAAACTGTTTAAAATAATATTTTAGCTCAATATAATGTGTTTATAAAAATTATTACGTGATATAGAGTGTTGTACAAAAGAATTTACCAATTAATTCGAATTTTATTATGTGTCATTGAAGACCAATGATAAAGACTATCATTTCATGTTCTATACAAGTAATCTTGTAGTAAACCTTAGTAATTCTTATCAATTTTATCATATTTAAAAAATTGCAGCATAATTAAATACGCTACAAATGGTTTTTCTTCGTGTATAATTACCTAACCGACTTTATTTGTGTAATCCTGTAAATGTTTAGAAATATTCTCCTTAATATTTATTTTGCATAATTATTCAATAGAAAGCATATTTTAGAACGCGTGCGAAATTTATATAGATTCCATTTGTGATCGCGGGATATTATTAAAATACACCAGAAATAATTTTTCCTCCATAAACTATAATAAAACGGGATTTTTAATGCCTTGTAAACGAACTGTAGTACTATAGTTACCGTATTTTTGTGCACTTCAGTAACGCATATAAATTTTCATGATGTTGTATGAAATAGTGTAAAACCACAAAAAATCACGGTAACTGATTTTTTCCTACTGATTTGTAATAATTGCATATTTAAAATAAGCATCTAAAGTTGCACGGTGGGTTGAAAACAAACTCCAAAAAGGAAAATGCTTAAGACATGTTTCAAAATTACTATAATTTTATTCTATCGAAAAGACATCACATATTATTTTATTATAATCAGAAGCAAGACAAAAAATGGTTCTCATTCTCTTAAAACAATTGAATAAATATAATGAAGAATACGTATTCTTCAATTGAATGGGCTAAGCATTTTAAAATCAATCTTAAATGTAAATGTATGTAGAATCATTTTTTTACTATTATATATATGTATATTTTCCTTCTTTCACAGAATCTGTTATACGATATCATCATTTCTTAATCACATTTCTAATTTTATTTTTTCCTGAATCATATAACTGGACGAACAAGAAGAATAATGTTTAATGTCATTGAACATGACTGATTATAAACTAAATGGCTAATCTAATGTTCAAGGTCAGTTCAATCAGGGATATGACAATGTGACATTTTAATTGCAGCATGTTTAATGAATATCTTATACTTCCCATTATTATTGTTTTTTGTTTGTTTGTTTGTTTTCAAAATATGAACAACACAAGATAATATATGCCAATGACACATGTTTTCAGTAGTAATAAAGCGTGGGCAAGATTACATCAATTTTGTTTGTATTATTATTTTTTTAATGTTGCATAAACTTTTTTTTTCTTTTGCAAATACATAAAAGTCTTGAATTGAAAACTTCATTAACAAACAGTAAACACGGAAATACGTTACATATGTTATTTATTTATTTATTTATTTATTTATTTATTATTTTAATGTGGCATTTTTAATTTTTGTTTGCTTTTTTTCAAATACATAAAAATCTTGAAATAAAAACTTCATTAACAAACAATAACCACGAAAATACGTTACATATGGTCTTGAATATTATTGTTATTATTATTATTTCAAATGTGTAAAATGCATGTTCTAAATAATTTTGCATCCATTAAAAGGCATTAAATATATTGTCAAAGTATTCAAAGAATTCCGTTTACAAATCAATAAAAAAAATCACGTTTCGCTATAGTTTATGATGGAAAAATCATTTGCGGTGAATTGTAATGATGTTGCACTATCTCAAATGGAATCAATATAAATTTCTCATGTGCACTAAAACAGGCTTTCTGATGAATATTCAGTGGAAAGCACTTATCAAGGCAAATATTCCTAAGCATTTACAGGGTTACAGAAACAAACGTGGTTAGATAATTAAAGTTTTTAAAAATTCTGGATCAAATTAAAAAATTATATATTTTTGTTTACTTACATGAAAATAAATAGAAATTCTATAAATAAGATTTTGAGTCATAACGATTTTAAATTACCACACTATTTAATAAATTTTAAATTTCATTAACAAAAAATACGAGACTTTTAAAATATGATTTTGTTTACAAATGATATGTTTAATTATCACACAAACACAAAATATATTAATTTTGCAACTAAAAATTATTTTAAAATGTGTCCCCGTCCGCTTTAAGTAAGTTTCCAGATATTGATAGAATTTATGAAAGTTCGATTGTAAACAGTTTTTAATCTTTTATTTTATTAAATAATCTTTTAGCACAATTATATAATATATAGAAATCTATAGACTATATGCAGATCTAAACAAAAGATCTGGAATACCTTCTGTCAATGAGCAGCAATTAATGAAAATTATTTTTCAAATGTATTATGCGATTTCTGAAATGTTTACTTAGGTATCTTCTTTTCCTTATTGAACGGCAAACTTAAAAAAAATATATATTTTTTTGGAAGTGTTGGAAAGTACTGTAAGTCAGAATGCACGTTTAATGTATGATTTTCGCAATTACAAGCATGTTTGCTCACCCTGTTTCAATGAATATTTTTTATAAAGATGTAGTATTAATAAAACATTTAAAATGATTTAATATTTTCAAACACTACACATCCAAAATACAGAAAACAGCACGTTGCAAATTAATACAAATATTATTAAAGCTATAAAATTGTGCGCACCTACAAGTTGTTTTAACTTGGTTTATAAAAAAATTTTCTTCATATGATGAATATTGTTTTATAAATTTAGGCATAAATTTAATTTATCTGTAATTACACTTAAATAATTTCTTTGGTCACTAAATATTCATCATTGTGCGCGAGGCAGCGCGCAACAATAATATGATTGAGCGGTAATGCTTAAGCATAGGAAAGCGCAAAAACACGGATTTTTCAATTTTTCTTTTTGCAATAAGTAACTAAATACTTATCCAATTTTGATGATTTTTTTTTAAATGTTCGTCTGACCAAGAAGCACAACATAGCACAATTTTTTTTATGGCATACTGTAGGTGTACTGTAGAGTATTCTGAAAATCGGACAAAAATTTTGTGTCACAGCACTTTTCTCGAAAACTACTAAAGATAAAAACTTAATTTTTTTTTTTAAACAAAAGACAAACTTTTTATCCCGGGGTAGTCATCAAGAAAACGTTATTTCGCTGGGCGGTTTTTCTGAAATTGCGTATTTTCCAAACTTGGTCATAAATGGGTATATCTAACGTTCTATTGCAGATAGAATGTTGCGATAAAGTTTATTTTAAAGATTTTGCGATGCTAATTAATCCTGCAAAAATTCATAGCTTTACGTTAAACAGTTTTTTTACAAGATGAAATAAAAGAATGGCAGTCATCAATCTAAGGTACTTGTGATCATCGGAGAGAAAAACCAGTTACACCATTCGATTAAGCATAAAAAAATACAGAATGCTTTTTTTTCTCTTATTTTTAACTTAATTTTTTAACGAATTATGAATTTTTTTAAATTTTTGACATGCTGATTTTTGTCATTTTTTAACACTAGAACGCCCGGATGGACTAACTATCCAATCATGTAACTAAATTTCAATTCGAACCAGAAAAATTTTCTTGAAATAATTTAAATCTAATCCACGCAAATTTACGTTAAATAAATCAATTAAATAATTTTGAATAAAAATTCTGGTGAGAAATATTATTTTCAAACTTGAGTAGAATTTCCGGGCGTTCTAGTGTTAATGAATCATTTACTGAATAATTATGCACGGTGTCTAGCCCTGGTGGCTGTTAAATTTGATTTTTAATTTTAAATTAGGCAGTTTTTAGCACCATACCAAATTTATATTTTATCCATTTTTTTCATTTATTTATATTTTGTTTTTAGCACAATGGCATCAATGGCAAAAATGCCTGGCATACCTGTCAAATATTGGGGCCCTGTACTTTAACAAAATGTATTTACTATAAGTATATACCGTATTTATTCTAATAGAATGCGCCCTCTAATAGAGCGCATCTTCTAATAAAGTGCGCACCTTGGTGCTGATTGAAAAAATAAATATACGGAAACGATATAGTAGATAAGTAGAAAACGATTACTTAAATGCATTATCGAGGATTCTCATCGATCAAAATAGAGATATTCTATCAAAGCGATGGAGTGGCGATGCAGCAAAAGTTTCAAATTTTGAACAATGTACCACTCCTGTAAACTATAGCGCCAAGGATGTGCACACTGTTAAAAATCTGCCGCATTTTGCTGCAACGCACTCCCCTGCTTGTATAGAAAACGGTTACTTGGCCGTGAAATGGCACTTTCTCATTGGTTGGAATCATTGTAAACGCGGCAGAGCGCAACAATAATATGATTGAGCGATAATGCTTAAGCATAGGAAAGCGCAAAAACACGGATTTTTCAATTTTTCTTTTTGCAATAACTAACTAAATACTTATCCAATTTTGATGATTTTTTTTTAAAATGTTCGTCTGACCAAGAAGCACAACATAGCACAAAAATTATTTTTTTTAATGGCATACTGTAGGTGTACTGTAGAGTATTCTGAAAATCGGACAAAAATTTTGTGTCACAGCACTTTTCTCGAAAACTACTAAAGATAAAAACTTAATTTTTTTTTAAAACAAAAGACAAACTTTTTATCCTGGGAACATTTTTTATTTCTATATATAAAATACAAAACAAGTTGTGCGGTATCCCAGTGGAATATGGAAAAATAGAAGGACTAGTGAAAAATACTCCAAGGAGCAGTGCAAAAGCAGAATATGATTTTAATTGAGCATTAAAAAGTAATGGACAAGTGCTTCTGTTAATTACTGAGCATGAGGAAGGATAAGGGATCCCTTCTTGGCTACAACTCACTTCAATGCCAACTTTGAAAAAATCATATTTGCGCTTTTTCCGTGAAAACAAATCAGTCGCAGTTACTATAAAAATGTATAATGTAAAGACGTAACCTGTAAAGATGCAGCTCAATTAGACATAAATGTAAAGGAAGGCGACATAATGCCAGATACATAGTTCCTGCAGGTATCACATTCATGCACTGCCACCAAGCATACCCTAAGTGTATAATTGCACAGAAAATTGATTTGTAGTATAGTGCAGAGTGAACAGTGCAGTTAACATCAGAGATGTAGTACAGGCTATACGCCGTACACCTTCTGGACTTTTTAATAGAACACCATACACCCTCTGTTTTTCAAGAAAGCTTATAGTATACACATTCTAGAATATCCCTCTGTTTAGAGCATATATCTTATGTTATTTTTATGACTACACCCCTGGTTAACATCTAAAGCACGGTGGAAAATTCTACTAAAGAACCGCAAATTTCTTTTGTATGGAAAAAGCGCAAATATGATTTTTTCAAAGTTGGCATTGAAGTGAGTTGTAGCCAAGAAGGGATCCCTTATCCTTCCTCATGCTCAGTAATTAACAGAAGCACTTGTCCATTACTTTTTAATGCTCAATTAAAATCATATTCTGCTTTTGCACTGCTCCTTGGAGCCTTTTTTCACTAGTCCTTAAATAAATGGACATCTGCATTAAAACATATTGAACGCTATAAATTTTCTAAAAATTCTTGTAAGAATAATTTCTAATTATCTTTGGGTATTTAAAGTATTTAAGGAATTTGAATAAACAAAATTATTTTTAACATTTATTTTAATGTAAAAATAATGTACTTACTGAAGAATTTCTTGTTGCATTAACTAGACCTTCAATTCTGCCATTGATAGCTGGAATCCTCTTAATTTTCGGCAAGTGTAGTCCAAGGGATAATGAACAGTATTGCCCTTGGAAATCAGCTTTGCCTTTTTTCATGACAGAGGTTTCAATACATTCATCATATTCACCAAACATTTGAAGATTTCCTGTCTGTAAGCCACTCTGCAGTTTTCCCATCGAATCTAGAACTGATAATTTTAAAGACGATGTAAGATCCGGAGATATATAACTGAATGTTAAGAATTAAGTAACTTAAGGGGATTCTTCACTCACTTGAAACACCGATTCATAATCTTAAACTCATGAACAAGTTTTCGGATTTCTCGTTGGAATTTTTATATTTTTAAACGATTATTTTTTCACAGGATAGCTGATGTCGATATTTAATATGGCTATTTTAATTCTTCAATTTCGATTGCAGTTTTTTTTTTTACATAAAAGGTACTTTCTCTTTTGAAACCAGTTTGGAAATTGAAAGGACCTTTATTAAAAAATACTGTTAACAAAATCGAAAAACTATAAAACAGCCACACTAAAGATTGACCCCAGCTATCCTACTAAAAAAATCGTGTTTAAAAGTATTGGAATTTAAATGAGCAATTCGAAAATAATCTGGCCATAGTATTAAACTTTTGGAAGAGATGTTTTCAAATGAGTGAAGAATCCCCTTAAATTATTAATATAATGGGTCAAACAGCCCATTTTAAATACATGTATAGTAGAACTTCCCTTTAACGAAATTTTCTCCTGAACTTTGACTTATAACAGCATTAACATGAAAATTAATCTGCATACTACGATTAATACTGATATTAATTTGTGTACTGTTTTAAGCCTAATTTCCCAGTTTGTTATTATTTAATGTCTGAAATGTAAAAGTGGTATTATCTTAAAATTTTCGCTTAGTTTGATTTTTTTATTGAATAGTTGATTTTTCCACTTCAAAATGACACAAATCACTCAAAAAATAGCCGGATACGATTTTGTGTACTCAAAGTTTTATTTTGTAACGAATGCGTTAGTGTCGGACAAAAGATTCTTCAAGTTGGCTCCTAAGAATTTTTCCCGGCGCCTTAGAATTTACCACTTTTGTCAGGCCCTGATTCTTTCCATTAAAAGGAGAACTATTAGAAATTTTTGATACAATAAGGGAAATTTAATTTCACGAAAATGTTCCATATTAATTGTTCGAATACTTACAAAAATACGAAATTTTTTATGAATAGTTTTTTTTAATAAGAAACCTGTACAAAGTAGTTTTTACAGACATTTTTAAAGTTAAGGTTTTGAAATACAGAGAAAAAAGTCAAACGGTACCCTGTGCTTTAGTTTTTGTTTATTTCCCTTTAACATACTTTAAATGCTTTATTCTATATAACTATTTCTCTTGTCTACAGTTTTCTCTACTATTTCTCTACATTTCACATAAAAAAGCTACTGCCGAATTAAAGTACATATTTTCAATATTTTCTTTTCATATGTGTTTCTCATGTCTGTTATAGTATTCATTTTCACGAATTGCTTTTTAAAAAAAAAAATTATATAACCAATAAACTGTTAGGTAAAAAAGTTAGTCGCCACGGGAATTTTTTAAGTCAGTTGAGTGACCGGCGCCGTCCGGAGTTTGTCAAACCCTGAAAATGATTAAATAAATAGATAATTTCGTTTTTAAGAATCTTCTGAAATAAATTAATTCATCCATTACAACAGAAATTTCTGCTTTTGAATGCTGTAACGCACGAAAGTTTTAATGAACTTCGTTACATAGAATTTTTTTTTGTAATATGGAGATTGGTTTCCATTTTAATGCTGTTCAAAGTCAAAGTTCAGCAGAAAATTTCGTTTGGTAGAAAACTTCGTTAAAGAGAAATTGTACATATAATTTCAAATGAATGATTCCCAGTTTGTAGTTCTAGTGTGAGTTCTCCGCAGCCTGGATGCTCCTTCTGGCCAAGCGGGTCTAGTGTTGTGGACAGCGGAGACGAGTTTGAACCGAGCCCAAAGCGTCCAAAATAGCCTTGGAGATGAGGTGCGCCGCAAAGGGTAAAGTGTGGATTTTTTTAATGAGCCTGCTAAATCAAAAATTGTAATTAGTCGCACCTGCTATCTTACATACCACTCAAGCCTGCTTTTTTACAAGCCTGCTTTTTTCTGGAAAAAAATTCATGTTTATACAGCTTTATATTGTAAATACTTTGTACATAATTCATCTAATTTTTGTGATCATAATTTAAAAAATACGTGCACTAGGACTTTGAAAACTTAAAATTTGTTTGTTTGTTTATTTAATTAACAAAAAATTTTAATTTTCAGACTTTAAATTGCAATTTTGGCGTTTAAAATCCTATTTTATCGACGCCATCTTGGACGTCCGCCATTTTGTTTCTTTTACCCCAAGGTCGACCCAGTTAAATGGCATTAATTGATTTAAGTTTTGGACGTCCGCCATTTTGTTTCTTTGGACGTCCGCCATTTTGTTTCTTGGACCTCCCCTGGTCGACCCATGGGAAATGGCCGCCATCTTGGATTTCATATCCGAGACCCCAGACCACCTCATCAGACCCGCCATCTTGGACGTATAGAAAATCGGATAGGGGCTTGGACCTCTCTTCCAACTAAGCATAGTATTACCTTTGTTGGAAGACATCCAGATGACCTTTGAAACGTCCAGATTTTATCAGAGTTGACCTTTGAAACGTCCAGAATGACGTCACGCCTGCGTAGATCGCGTCCAATTTTTCAGCCTGCTGATCACGTGACCCGACTCAGAGCTTGCTGACCACGTGACTTGCTATTTTTAGAACGTGAGATATGTAACTGTTGAATTGCAAAAAGGGAGGGAGGGCTGTGGGTCAGTCTTTGTACCTGTGCAATTGAGATCGCACATTGAGTAGTTGATTGTGCGTGTTTCGAGTGTTATTGGAATCAAGTTCCGCTTAGTCAGGCGGATTTGATCCTGTGTTCATCGCATGTTAGATTGGCTTGCATAAAAACTGCTGATCGCCTACGTAATGTTAGCTTGAGTGTAATCTCATTTGAAATTATATGTACAATTCTGTTTCACCCATTACATTTATAGCTTAAGGGGATTTTGCACTCATTTGAAAACACCTCTTCCATAATTTTAATCTTATGGCCAGATTGTATTCGAATTGCTCGTTTAAATTTCAAAAATTATAAGCGTTTTTATTTATTTATTTATATTTTTTCATAAAATAGCTGGGATTGATCTTTATTATGGCTATTTTTTTTAATTTCGATTTTCGATTACAGTATTTTTATAAAGGTTTTCACTTTCCAAACTGGTGTCGAAAGTGAAAGTACCTTTTCTAAAAAAAATGCAACAGAAATTATAAAAGTAAAAAATAGTCCTATTAAGGGTCAACCTCAGCAATCCTACGCATTAACAATCGTTTCAAAATGTTAAATTGCTTTCTTTTTAACACATTTTCTTTATAACGATGTATTTAAATGTAACGATGAGACTTCGTGAAATGGAAGTTTCACTATAGGTATAATTCCATCTTTAATTCCGAATAAATATATAGGTATTTAAATGAGAAACAATTAATCTAGTTTCATAAGTTTTCTATTATGGGTGAAAAAGTATAGAATTATTATTACATAAAAAAAGTTCTATGAATAATTTAAAATAGAATTTTCTATTACACTTAAAAAATTTACAAAAAAGTAAAAATGAAAACGCTCTTAAGACGAAACAATGTCAACCATCATTAACAAGTTGTATAACTTTTTAGCTCATGTCATATATCTCTAGTTGATGATTACAATGTCTCAGTATTTAAAATCATTTGTATTCAAGTACTAAAATTTGTTTATGATAAAAAAAAAAATAATAAAAATAAATAAATGAAAAATAAAATTAAAAACACAAACTTTAAAATTTGTAATTTATCCCATAATCGCTTTTTGCAGTCTCACAGGCTTCGAAACTTTTCAATTTTCACAATTATTCAGTTTATCTACAGATACTGGTTAAATTTTGTTTGATTTGAAGCACTTTTGCTTACTTTTATGACTTACTTACTACAAAGAGATTTTTAAATAACTAAATTTTAAATATAATAGTCCTACACATTAAGTTTAGATATAAATAATATTTTGAGATTCAATGCAGCATTTTATTCTTCCTTAGATTAAAAGGTCTGACAGACCGCTCACGGCAGCTATACAACAATATTTACTAATCTAATTACGGGTTATTTTGCTAAAACTTTGTACACTTACGCATTGTTATGCAAAAAGCGATTTTAATTATTATGCAGAGTACATTATTTCTAATATAATCAAAATGCAAATATGAAATTCATGTGAAATAACATTTGTCTTTAAACATGATATATTGTTCATAAATTTTCCAATTTTTACTAAATTAAAGTCTGTGGAAATAAAAATCAGGCATTTAATAGAATAGGATTTCGGAAGCAATTTCAAATTACCATTTACTAATGCTTCTGATAGTTAAAATGCTATCAAAATTTATAATGTATCGAATATTAAATATTCTATTAATTCCGTTTCTGTCATTCAAATAGTTCTATGCTCGATAATAGGATAAATGTAACGTTTTATAAATATTTTCAAAGTAATATATATTTATATATTTAGTATTTATAAAATTTACAACAGAGTTAAGATTGGTTTGGTTTATTTTTGTCGTCCGATTATCTGCGCTAGGGCAACAGAGTTAAGAAGCAGCACATTTTCGCAGAATGGTGTTATATTTTAAATATCATACGCATTTAAATAACAGAATTGAGAGATATTTAACAACAAAAACCGTAAAACGTATAATGTGACCATTATGAGGAAATGCCTGTGCACCAAAAAACATAATATAAACGCAACAATTTTCAAAAATACTTAACAAAGGCGATGACTTGTAGTTTTATAAGATAATGGAACAAAAGATTATTAAAAGGCAAATTATGCATTTATCACTGAGTGCACGATTCAGCTTCCAGATAATCGGCACTTGGCAATCGGCACGCCAATATTATGCAGAAAGAGAAAATATAGATTTGAAAACATATTGCATATTTTTTTTTCTGTGCTTTTAAGACAATTGCATGTGCACTTAATAGATATGCAAAACCAGTGATTACAGAAAATATTGCTTCCTAAATGTTAAGAATCGTTATATTGTTTTTTCCTTCCTGTTAAGATCGGTGACACTATTTTTCTCGTAAAATTGTTGGTAATTTAACAGTGCCAAAAAAAAAGAAAAGGAAAATTTTGCAAATATTTACTTGTTGTTTTTTCCCCAAAACTGACTTTTTATTTACAGAGTGGATTCATAAATAATAAAATGTTACTTTCGTGTAAAGTACAATGACAACTGTAATCGACAGAAAAATATAATAGAAATTTTGACCCGGTCAAAGGTGTTATCCCTTAAATATAATATTGCATTTTAAGCAGGAATTTTATTATATTAAAAATACAATTATAAGAATCTAAATTATATATAAGTCTATATATATAACATATCAAATGAAAATCAAATTTTGAATTGCTTAAAAGGCGCAAATGCCAACCCAGTAAAAAAGGTTCCATGCCGGGAATCGAACCCGGGCCATCAATATAGCGCACTGACGTTCTACCGACTAAACCACATTGAACGACACCCAGCAAGGAACTTATCACTATTACATGTTGGCAAGGCTACAAATGCAGCACAAGATGGAATACAATCCGCAAGCATGAATATAACATGTCAAATGAAAATCAAATTTTGAATTGCAATTCAAAGCAATTCAAAATTTGATTTTCATTTGATATGTTATATTCAAGGCGAATTTTCTCTCTGGAAAAATTTCCACTCATTAATATATTCAATCGATGCTGGATAAATTTGAGTTTCGTGATTGCCCCAGATCGGTGGCTTGCGGATTGTATTCCATCTTGTGCTGCGTTTGTAGCCTTGCCAACATGTAATAATGATAAGTTCCTTGCTGGGTGTCGTTCCATGTGGTTTAGTCGGTAGAACGTCAGTGCGCTATACTGATGGCCCGGGTTCGATTCCCGGCATGGAATCTTTTTCACTGGGTTGGCATTTGCGCCTTTTAAGCAATTCAAAATTCGATTTTCATTTGAAATGTTATATTCAAGGCGAATTTTCTCTCTGGAAAAATTTCCACTCATTACTATATATATAAGACCATTAAAAGTAGACAATATTCACCAATTGAATTTATCAATAAACCAAACCGAAACATGAGAAAAATTGAAATAAATAAATAAAATGAATGTAATAGAAATTTGTAGAACCAAAGCAGAATTATCAAGCCCCAAATACTTTGGAACTAGAAATGAAGTATGTGGTTTCATCTCCGTATTAGCCATGAAAAGCAAAATAATACGAATTTGGGGCTACCAACACACAAAAAAACAAAATTCATTAAAGAAATACTAAGTAATAAACAGTGGAAAAGGGAAAAAATTAATAAATCAGTAACGAACTACAAATGGAATCAGTGACAAAAGCACATCCATTACCCTAATCTAGCACGTGGCATACAGAAACACTATGCATTCATATACAAATGTCATAAAAAGTTATATAACAAAATCTATATATATAAAAGGAATTCTGAGGATAATTGAGGCACAGATAGGCTCTCATCCTCTATTCCTTTTATTTATAGAGATTTTACACAGCTTAGGTAAACGCAGAAGAAATATAAAACAGATAATGTATTTATCACAAAAAATCGTCTGCTAAGAAAATCTTTTTTCATTTTGAACTCTATAAATAAAAGGAATAAAGCAGAAGAAATATAAAACAGATAATGTATTTATCACAAAAAATCGTCTGCTAAGAAAATCTTTTTTCATTTTGAACTCTATAAATAAAAGGAATAAAGCAGAAGAAATATAAAACAGATAATGTATTTATCACAAAAAATCGTCTGCTAAGAAAATCTTTTTTCATTTTGAACTTCTATAAATAAAAGGACAGATAGGCTCTCAAACAGTGAATCGTCGAATATAATTGAAGAACAAATGGAAGAACAAATGGAAGAACAAATGGAAGAACAAATGGAAGAACAGATGGAAGAACAGAAAGAAGAACAGATGGAAGAACAAATGGAAGACCTCTTCATTAACAATAAAAAAAGATATGCAAACGAAACCCCAGAACACCGATCAAACATATCTGCCGGAAACTGACGAGACATGGCACAGAAACGTGAATGTGTGGGGTTGTAGAACTGGCATTCAGATAGTCTTCGGGCTACTGAGGGCGGGCAACCGTCTAGTAATAATAACAAAAAACGACATATGTGTGTGTGTGTGTATATGTGTGTTTATATATATATACAGTAAAACCTCTAAATAACGGACACCTCGGGAACGCAGAAATTGTCCGCTATTCGGAGGTGTCCGCTATTGGGAAAACCTGAAAGGTACAAAAATCGCTAAGAAATGCTTAATGTTTCATTAATTTACTTTTACATGTCCTAAAACCTCTATTAATATAATTAATCAGAAATTAGAATTATTTTTAATCAATAAAATTGAAATAAATTTGTGCACACTTTTATCCACTCTTTATTATATTCCCGTGAAATAATCTGTTACAAAAGTTTACTTTTCCTTGCGATTATATGTAATTTGTTTTTCTATGTAACGTTATTGGAGATTGCAGAGTTCCGACCGGGAAGGAAATGATTGCACTTTTTGATCTTTAAAAGCATAAAATCTCAAAATATTCTTGGTTGACATTTCAATGCTCTGGAAGATATTCCTCCCGGGTATCCCCCTGAATTTAGCACTGAACGTGGGGGGGGGGTTATCCAGCTCTTTATTTACATTTATCTTTGATCACAAAATTTGTGACACGTTGTCCTGATAAATTCAGAGGCTTTTTTTGCTTTTTTTTCATTTTTTTTCTTTTTAAAACATGTACTTTTTCATCCTTTATCGCTGAATAAAGTGTCCGCTATTCGGAATGTCTGTTATTCAGAGGTTAAATATACAAAAATTTAGGTTTTGGGAGTGGGGATTGGAAAATTGTCCGTTAAATAGAGGTGTCCGCTATTCGGGAGTGTCCGTTATGGAGGTTTTACTGTATATATATATACATCTACATACATAGCATGCGTTTTTAAACAAATTTGTCCATATTTCATGAAGTCATCAACATATTTTTAATACTGAAATAACTTAAAATAAGAAAAGATACTTTTTAAAAACCACAAAGTAAAATTTTTATAAACTATAAACAATTAAGTCATGAAAATAATTAATTATATGGCTTTTACAAGGTTTATTTTTTTAAATGTGGAAAAACATTGAATAAGTTTCATTTATTGCATATTTTCACCAAGAAATCTCGTGCTAGGTGAATTTATATTAATCTGTTTGGAACTGAGATCTGTGTTTTGATTGAAATTTTTGTAGAGCATTTATTTTTATTCCATGGTGTGATACCAATGATTCCATTAGTTAGGTATTATTAATTTGTCGATGCAATAGCACTTTATAAGGTTAAGAGCAGTTACAAGAAAAACCCATTTTTTAAAATATTTAATCTAAAATTGCGCTTAATAAACTAAATAATTAACTTCACAATAAAACTACAGTTTTAAAAAATGTTTAAACATGATTTTATTAATATTCACTAAAATGTAGAATATATATGTATATATTTCACGCATTACCAAATTTGGAGATATGGTAAACTTTACATTAGTACTTTTTTACAAATACTCATTGATGAAACTGATGTTAATATTTCCATTTAAAATTAAACTATAATTGATTAACCATTATGTTTAAACAGTCGATTTTTTGTGATGTCTTGAGAAAACAGCGAAAACTTTGAGGTCCCCCCCCCCCCCCACTTTCCCCACTTAGGTCACAATTAAAAAAAAAATCAAAACACATGTTTATTTGTTTTAGTTACGCTGTTAGGTATGTCAAGTTTTAATATTTTATTTCAATTGGTTTCTGTGGGATGGTGATTTTCCCCCCTTTTTAAGGATTGAGATTAATAAAAATCTTTGTTTATTTCTTATATTGAGCACAGGAATGCATATATATTTCAAATTTCAAATCTTATGCTAAAAAGATGTGAGTGAAAAAAAATAGGTAAAAAGATTTTATTATCACATACAAACAAAATTGTTTTAAAAAGGTATGTAAAAAAAGCTATTCAAAAGGCCAAATATATTTAATTTTTCATAAGAACTGATGAAGTGTTAGATTGAGACCACAAAAAGGAACTACATTTGCACCAAAATCAGAATGTAAACGCAATATTTTACAGAAATACGTATCAAAGTTAAAGAGTTGAAATTTATTCAAATATAAAAAAATAATACGAACGATTTCACTTTATATAAATTGTTTGTTTATCAATCAGTGAAAAAGATTCACCTCATCCAACATAATTGGTAATTCTTAGAGACTTGAGTAAACCAATTCTTTTTAATGTTTTGAATTAAAATTTCGTTTAAGAAATTAATAGTTAACATCATAATAAAAAACAATGAAAAAAAATTCCAAATATAGTTTACAAAAGAACTGGCGAAGGGTAGAATGAGACCAAAATAATAAATTGCGTATACCATTAAACAAAATGGAAACGCTATATTTTCCAGCAATATTTATCAAAAGCAATGAATTGAAGTTTTATAAAATACAACAGGACAGCAAAAACAATTCGTTCCATATAAATTTTTTGTTCATCAATCAGCGACAAGTTTCATCTGGCACATAATCGGGAATCCTGCCATGTCTTAATAAAGCTTTTTTTCTTTTTGAATTTAATTAAAATTAATTTTAATAAAACATATAATTAACTTCATAATAAAAAACATTATTCGAAAATGCAAAATATATTACATTTTACGAAAGAACTGATATAGCATAGCATAAAACCGCAATAAGGAATTACACTTCCACCAACTAACAGAATTCAATTTTATTCTTGAACAGGGGAGTAGCTACAGGGGGACGGAGGGGGCGACCCTCCCAATCATTAAATGCAAATATATACACACAATATTATAAGATTTCGGAAAAATATTCTAGTATAAAATTAAATTTTCATCGCACGACGTATCAGAGTTATTTTTCTTTTCTTTGAGAATGTAGCATTTTATACAGAATGGATGTCTAAATGAGGTATGCACCAGGGAACAAAAAGCAACTTATCCAACAAATGGGTAGTGATAAACAATTTAAAAAAAAAGATTTTATTCTACATATAGACACCACATTGACTTATGAGGACTATGGGATAAAATACAAGTATCCTTTTCTTTCTTTCTTTTTTATTTATTTATTTTGGAAAAACATGATGGATTGGGGGGGGGGTTGACATCTTGCTGGTGGGGGGGGGGTGACACCAGTTACATCCTCCTCGGCTGTCACCCATCCTCTTTCTGAATTACTGAAATACTTTTCAGTTTCTGAAATACTTTTCAGAATAAATGACTTAAGTTGGTACTTAACATAAGATGACAGGATAAATGATTCATTCCAAATAAATTGTCTGTTTATCAATCTGTGGAAAGTTTCACACGCATAATCAGATATCCTGTCACGCAATCGGGAAAATAGTACAGTTAAAGCGTGTTATGTGATTATTATTCTTTGTTTTAAAGGCAATTTTATGAGCAGTCAATATCCTCAAATATCCACTGATTAGGTTAATATCGCTACATAAATGTTAAAAAATTTCATGTTTATTTTTTCCTTCCAACCGTCAGTCACAAAAGAAAATCTTTTCGCAGAATTAGATGTAATTATTTATAAACGAATGAAAAGTTTGAATACTTAAAAACAATCATTCTACAGGGCAAGAAAAGTTAAAATACTTTAAAAGCACGTAATAATTTATGGAGAAACAAATTTTCCGTTTTCCAAACTATGTTAATAATTGGTTACAGCGAGTTTGAATGTTAATTTACTTTGTGGAAAATGATGTTAAGTTTAAAAATATATTACGTCTGTTCATGATTAATTAAACCAATAAGAAAAATACAGAAAAATTAACTAAATAGTTAAAAAACACATAAAATCTTTTTAGAATTCATTAAGTGTTTCGAACTTTTTTAAAGTTTCAAAATACGAATTTTTATTAGTCTGTGGTAAATTGATTTCCGAGTTAAGTTTTCACGTATAAAAACATTTCATATTTATTTACTTAGAAGGTGTCAGAAATAAAAATTTAAATTAAAAAGTTGTTGACATGTTTCGGTTCATTTATAAGAACCGTATTCATAACATATTAAAATCAGTAGAAAATTAAATAACACTGGATATAAATATAATTTAAAAAAAAATTATTTAATTTGTTATTTAATTTTCTACTGATTTTAATATGTTATGAATACGGTTCTTATAAATGAACCGAAACATGTCAACAACTTTTTAATTTAAATTTTTATTTCTGACACCTTCTAAGTAAATAAATATGAAATGTTTTTATACGTGAATGAAAAAGGTGAAGTAATTTTGTTTTAGTTTTGAATAAAAGCTAACAACAGTTTTAACATTGAGTTAAGTTTTTATACAGAATTTTATACTTTATTTCATTGCGTCATAACAGTGAATACATTAGTTTTAACTAATTGTACAATTATTTAACGATGTAATAACCATCTGTAAAATTACGATGCAACCTTAAAATAGTGCCATTTTTTATTTTTATTAAAACTACATTTAATAAACTGGATTATTACGTACATAGCTTATAAATACACCTTTTGTTTACAAAATAACCTAGCAATTCGTAACCTTTTTTTGATTTTGCTACCAGATGGCTTATCGCGTTTCCATGGAAATTGTTCAAATTCCATTAGATATTTACTTTCATCTACCTTCTTCTAATTTTTTTTTAATAATAATATTTTCATATGTGAGTAATGTCTGTTGTTATTGTATATATATATTCTTTAACTTTTAATATTTGTATCCATTGATCAATACATAAACTATTAAAACTGTGAAACTCGATATTTTCTTAGTAGATATATCATTTCATCTACTACAAACTAGCATGTGCTACCGAGCAAGTAAGAATTAAAACTTGTTGTATTTAAACAAGTAGAACATAATATAAGCGACTTATCCTTACTACTGTTTTTATAACTGAAAGTTTATTAATTCCTTACAGATCATGTCGATTACAACATATTAAGAACAATGGCTGAATTGTTTTAAATAAATTAATAAAAAAATTAGAATATTTATTAGGTGTGGTGAACTAAACACGAACGAAATTTCATTAACTGTAAACAAATTGGAATTTTTGAAACACAATAATATTACGAAACTGAGTACGGATAATTATTCCAGATGAAAATTTAATATAGGGTTATTCTTATAGAAGAGGAACGATTCGACCTAACTGAAGATAGAACTCAAGAGAATCCTGATGATAAATATTTAAAAGCGATAGAGAAGCAAGGGAATTAATTAATTTATGCATAGAAGGTACCAAAATTTTTCATGTAAAGTGTGAAAACATGTGAAAGGTAATATGAGATAAGCTTAAAGTTATTCACTAAAAAAACGAATTTATCTAGTGACTTATTTTATTGCAAAAATTATCTGCTACTAAAATGCCAGAAGACGGTGATATGGATGAAAATATCGCTCAAATGCTTGAATTAGTAGATAATCTAAATCAGTGGTCGATGAAATAAAAGATGACAATATAGCTTTTCTGTTTCTTGTTTCAGTTCCTAAATCTTACGAAATCTTTATTGTTACAGTGGAATCGCGGCGAGAAACAGAGTTGTTTATAAACAATACCGACCTAAAATGATAAATTCCGCCCGTATTGTAAGGTTTCAAGTCACAACCGAAGCAAGGGCCCGGTCATGATTTGTCCGTACCTGGTATGGGCAAGTCATGATTGGCAAAAACACGTTGCCCGTATGACGAAAAAGGCAAATCAGGGAAAGAGTTAAAAGTTAAAGAAGATTTCTATATCGACAGCGGTGCAAAGCAAAACCTCGTTAATGACTTAGGTAAGTTTACATATTTTAATTCGAACGTGGGATCTGTGAAAATTATTATTGCAGAAGAGAAAAGTTTAATTTCGCACGGTGTCGGTGTTGGAGTGAACGGGTAACGTTCACTTCAACAAAGTTATCTGTCGGAACTAAATATAATGTTAACTTAAAGAATGTATATTTTTCTCGGATATTACTACTATTTTCATGACTGAAGGTTTATTAATTTTTTACACATAATAAATAAACATTACTCAAATATGCCAAATATATTTTACGAAAGAACTGACGAAACATATAACATGACCACAATAACGAAGTACGCTTGCAGCAAATATTATGGTGATATACAGTTTTTTTAAGAATTTCTTCTACAAAGTGATAACTTAAAATTCTATGAAGTAAAAGATGACAACGAAAATGATTCATTCTGCATAGATTGTTTAATTGTTTCATTGTATCTAAAATAAAATCATTGAATGATTTTATTTTAGATACAATTGCCAATTATTTCACGTAATAAGGAGAATAATGTATCAAAGATAAAAGAGTTTAAAACGTATTATTTTTTTTTATTTTTTTATTTTTTTATTTAAAGGAAATTTTATGTGCAGTCAATATTCATAAAAATCTAGTGCACACATAAACTTTTCTTTAGAAATGATAAAAATTGTTACATGTTTCTTTTTCCTTCCTGCAAAGTCAGTCACAATAGAAAATCTTTTCGCAGAACTAGATGTAATAATATATGAATTAATGCGCAGTAAATTGTGTAAGTATAACCATTCTACAAGGCAAATAAGGTAAAATACATTAAAATGCATATTAATTTATAAAGAAAGAAATTCTCAATTTTCAATATTATGTGAATAATTTATTACAGAAAGACTGGGTGTAATTTTACTTTGCAAAAAAAAATTAATTAATTAAAAAAGGTATTACATCTGTTCATGATTAGACAAAAACAATTAGAAATATACAGACAATTTAATTAAGTTGCTAAAAAACAATCAAAAAGCATTTTAAATCTCATTATACATTTTGAACTTTTGCAAAGCTCTAAAATACGGATTTTTATTTATCTGTGGGAAACAGATTTTTTTTCCTTTTTAATGAAGCTTTTGCAGAATATTTTATATTTTACTTCATTCTATCATAACAGTGAATGCATTAGTTTTTGTCATTTGTAGAGTTAACCGGCGCACATTTGGTACAAAGGCACGTTCACACACTTGTTTTATTTCACAAATGGTATCATTGGTGGTATCAGTACTCAAACACTACCAGGGTCTGTGAGGTATTGGAACATAAAACGTTTCCTGCATTTACAGAAAAGCAGTATTTACTTTCGAAGATCAACTGTTGTGAATTTTCAAAAGTAGTATATTTTTTTTTCATTTTTATGCTATCCATCATACAGTTTTTGTTATTAAATGTTAAACTTTAAGAGTATTATTCTCTGAAAGAGGACTTTTTCAGATATATATGCATGACTATCTAATGGACTTTACGCATGAACGGCTATAAAGTTACACCTCTATGGGTATGTATCCTCCAAAAAAAGTAAAAGTAAACGGCACGCTCATTGGTGTTTTCCAATTATATACGTATTTTGACGTTACATGGGTAAAGTCCACTGAATAAATACTTTGAAACAAAAACAGAGTTATGAATAAAGAGGATGAGACATATGATGCTTTGTGTAGCAGTTGCGAGTGAAGTGAATCAGAATGTTGCCACAAGATGACAGGTGGTTTTTGTTTTCTATTTTTCCAAGAAAAATGTATTAAATCAGTGAAAATATTCGAATTCCGATGTTTGACGGATTTACACGTTTTAGTGGTCAAAGATTTAAAAAAAAACAAAAAAACGTGTTTTTACAGAATGTGTGTCTGTCAATCTGTGAATCTGTGAGTCTGTCTGTCCTTCTATCAATATGAATGTGACATAAATTTTGTGGGCGCACTATCTTAAGAATTAATGCAGGAAATTTAATAAAATATATATTCAATTAGTCCCTGATATAAGTTGATACTGATCAGTTTTTGATGTAAATTGCTCCACAGGTGGCGCTGTTATGCTGCTTTTTTACGATTTCCGCAATAGCTCTATCTCAAGAACAACTGCACGGATTTTCTTCAAACTATAGATTCTGTTAGTCCTTGACATGAATTAATATTGTTTATATTTTAGTGTGAATCGCTCAAAATGTGGGGCTGCTATGCTGCTTTTTCTTGATTACGCAACAACTTTATCTCGAAAATTCTTGCACGGATTATCATCAAAATTCGGGTTTAGTTAATCCTTGATGTGAAGAGATTCTTTTTACGTTTTCGTGTTAGTTGCTCAATTGATAGTACTGCTATGCTGAATTTTCTCGATTCCTGCAATAGCTCTATCTCAAGAACTAAATCACGAAATTTGATCAAACTTCAGATTCATGTTTACCTTGATAAATATTATTGCTGATTATGTTTTGATGTAAATCGGACAACATGTGGCGCTTTATTATGCATTTTCCCCAATATTTGCAGAAGTCTAAATGACAAAAGAGAGGGTAAACTGCACAAAATGTAAGAGATGGGATCATGCAAAATGCATCAGAGGAGATTCTACTTATTTTGTATACATCAACTACGACATAGATGATAATGACGATTTCTGTTAAACGATATAAACTTAAATTTTAATTTCAGTATAACTTGTATCCTATTTCTTAACTGGATACTTATATTTTTCCAAATATTTGTATCTTTTTTGCAATGTCTTCGATCTAAAAATGCATGTACACGTGACAGTGATATTAATGATTTATTGTCAAATTGTAAAATGATTTATTGTCATTGGGCACTGTGGCACATGCGACATAAATCTATAAATTCGATTTTCACATAAGGGCACAGAACTAAATTTGTTGATATTAAACTGTACTGTAAATATCACTGCTGTATATAAACCAATATCAGTGTAATGAATAAAACGAAAAAAATTGAAAAAAAAAATTAGAAAAAAAAAAGTGTGGAAAAGTGCCCCAGTCCACCCTATTATTAATTTCATCTTATACTAAGAGACTGTTAAATTGCGAGTCAGCTTAAGAGATTGCCAATTTTTTTTTAAATATTTGTATTGAAATTACGCTTTTTGAACTAGATAAATACATAAAAACTACTAAAAAGTGCGAAATACATTTTACAAAAGAACTGACAAAGCACATAATATAACCACAATAACAAATCAAGCTTTCACTAAATAATATGATGTAATCACAGTATTTTAAATAAATTTATATACTAAGTAATAGCTTGAAATTTTATGATACAAGAAGTGATAAGAAAAACGAATATAAATTGCTTGATTATCAATGAGTGAAAGGTTTCATCTTAAGAGGATAGCTAACATCCATTTATTATTATGTTAGGGATGTGCAATAAAAATTTTGAAAGAATCTGATAATTAGGAGTGTATTTATATTTAAAAAACATACTTGACTTTATTCGTAAAAAATGAAAAAACGATTTTTTAATTAAAGTTATAGTCTTCAATTTTGCTCTGTCCCCTTAAACGCAGTTGGCAATCATTTCGCTTAATAAGAAAAATAATAGAGTTTAAATTGTATTGTGTTTTTTGTTTGCTTGTTTGTTTGAAAGACAATTTTATGTGCCGACAATATTTATATACATATGCTTATTAGGTAAAATACTATCGCTTCACAAGTGTTAAGAATCGTTATATGATTCCTTTTCCTTCTTAGAAAGGTCAGTCACAAAAAACAAAACAAAAAAAATCGCAAAACTAGAAATGATAACTTATTGGCAGACAGACTATGTAAAGACAACCATTCTAGTAGAAAGATAAGCTAATATATTTTAATTCTGAAGAAAAATTTCCCATTTTCTATACTATGTTAAAAATTGATTATAGTGTCTTTAGAATATCAATTAACTTTGCAAGGAACAATGTAATTTAAAAGTATTTTGCGAAATATTCAATTCAAATAAAGTAAATTTAGATTTAACAAGTAAAAAATATGATGTCTCGCCTATTATATTTTTCTAATTATCCATTTTTTTTCTTATTTTAATCATAAAAATTATCCCTTTTGTGCGTTCAATGATCTTGTCAAAAGCTAGAAAAACTGATTGGAATTTTCTTTTCTACAATTGTTATTCACTATTAATTGGGAATTTTTTTAATTAATAAGACCGTAAGAAATTAATTTATACTTCTTTTGTTACGGTATTATTTGAATTTAATAAAAAGAAGAATTCAATGTGAAATTCGATGGCGGGTCATAGATAAAGCTAATGGCTCAGCTTTTCAAAAACTAATGAACTTAAACATATTTCAAAAAACAAAAAAATCTAACTTTTTTCGTGGAATTGGTGATGACTACTAACTTTAAGCTAAAAGATTACTTAATGCAAATGCATAAAGAAAGAAATGATTATTATGATGGGTGTTACAGGTAACAATGGATAAAATAACGTTTTCTGAGATTCGACGTGTCTATTCTCAAATCGGCGCTGGTGAAAGTGAAAGAAAAATTTTAAAATTATTTTAGCAAACAAACAAAAAAGGAAGTAAAAAGAGTTTAAATCAATAAATAAACAGCGGATGTTGTTTATTCGGTTACTTTTCTGGAATTTTTTTGCAATTTAAAAATTTATATTTTAAAATTAATGAAGCTAAATGATCACGATATAGTTATAAATTTAATGATAGAATGCGAAGTTAGAGATGTAACGATGACAATATAAGAGCAATCTACCAGAAACTTTAAAGAACTTTTTCATATTTTCTTATTTTTATAATACATGATATTTTAAACTTGGTTATTGAGACATGAATGTTTTAGGGATAATTTTTTATCGTCACGTTATTCTCACTATTACAGAGTTCGAAACTACTATATGAAAAATATAAATGTGTATAAAAATAAAATAAAAATATCATAGGAATTATATTGTAGTGATAACATGTACATATGCATAAATGTAGTGAAAATTAAATAAATTATAAATCAATATTTAATAAGGAAATAATTGATCAATAAATTTTTATTTATTTCTTTTTCAAAACAAGTAAGCTATGTACATTAAGTGATTCAAATACAATATATAATATATATATATATATATATATATATATATATATATATATATATATATTAATTTTAGCGTTTTGTGCAAGAGCAAAAGTCAGAATTTTTCATCTCTTTATTCCTCTGCGTTTTAATGAACTTTCACAAAAATTCACAGAGTTTTACATTCATAACACGTTTTGTCGGTGAAAAAATGAAAACAAATTTTACTCATTTAAGTAATGAAAGAGACTGCGACATTGACATTTTTATCTTTTTGAATAAGTCAAAGTGAAACTAACATCAGCATTAATTACAAAATTTTGTAACATTTTAACTTGGCAAAATACGTTTCGTATTTACATTTTATGTTTTACGTTACATATAAGATTGATTTTGTCTATTCACAGTCAGTTTACAATATGCGACTTCATTTGTAATGTTTCATTTTAGTTCCTTGTTTACGAAAAGTCTTTTGATTTTAAAGAATATTATTGGTAAAGCGATAGTAAAATGTAGTGGAGATACTACTGTTTATTTCACTTTCTGATTGATGTTTATTATGCAGCAGAGGTCTTATAAGAAATAAATACACTATATACTCTTGAAAATGATTTTTTTTCCCGTGAAAAATGTGAAAGGAAGGTTGGAGCACCACTGGGCCGTTTTTGATTAATTTTTTTTTCGAAAGTGTAATTTTCTTTTTCTTTTCGCCTTTTTTTTACACTGCGTAAAAATTTTCACTAAAAAGAAATATTTCACTTTAAAGAAATAAGACACATTTTTTCGTTTCAACTTGATTATTTCTAAAGTTATTTCTAAAGTTCTATTAAGTGTATTACCAAAATACTGCGCATGGATTTTTAGATAAAATTTAAGTTACATTTAATGTAATTTTTTTACTGATAAATATAAATAGGGTGGAACGAAAAATCGATATGTGGATAATCGAATCAATACCGTGTGCAAATGTTGCCTTTTTTGCATGCTAGTTCATATGTTTTTTTAAAATTAAAATCAATTAATATTCCGGTGCCCCAGCGCCGGAAATAAAAATAGATTTTTTTGATGAAAATGTACATTTTGTTTCGTTTTCTTTTAAATTCTTTTTGCCGGAGAGTGAGAATGTTGCATTTTTTGGTATATTATTTTTTCTCCTTTTTTATTGAAATCCATTCATATGTTTCGGTGCACCAAATGCATTAAATTTAGTTAAAAATTGCAATTTTTATAATATTTTATAATTTTTTTATTAAATTACTTTTTGCACAGAGTGTGAAAATTGACTTTGAAGCATACTATCATACATACAAAAGTTTTCAACGTCCATAAATTTCTTCCGGTGTCTTATAACACTTAAATATTTGCCAAAAGTCGATTTTTATGGAAATTTTGAGTAAAAATAACAGTCAAATAATTATTTGTATAATGTAAAACTTCCTGCAAAAGATGGGTAAGAAGTTTATTGTTTACTATTAAATTTAGGAAAATATTTTTTTATGCTGTATAGAAAAGACCACACAGAAGTGAAAGTAAGAAAAAGCAGATGATTCTACACGAAAAATACCCTTGAAAAAGAACCTTACTTTCAGTACGTTGAATACTTTTTGGTTGCAATGGGAGAAGTTAAAATAATAATTAAAAAAACATAATTTATTTCTTTATCAAATAACATACAATTAGATGGGATTACTGTAATTGGATGTATCTGAATAAATGTAAATTTTGGGCACAAAAGGGAGCTATTTGCCTGACGGAGCTAAGTTCAATAGACACTTACCCTTACAGTAGTCTTTTATTTGTTTGATACAAATGAGTTGCTTTTACGATATTTATTATAAATTATTTATATGGCGAAACAATTGGTAATTTTAAGTGGGGCCTGAATACTTTTGACAAATTTTATCTTGGTTCAGAGGAAAAAAATCTAATTAATGTAAGTACTTATTAGTTTTAAATTGTTATTTTTACGCTTACATATATATATAATAGAAAATAAAAAATTCAGGTAATCCCTCTAAAAAGTTACTACATACACAGGTAACGTTCTGAAAATGTTTAATTACATATAATAAAACAGAAAAGGCAAGTATTCGCCAAAAAATTAGGCTTCCAGATTTTTAATCATTTTATTATATTTTGGTTCATGTAGTATTCTGCTAATGCGAAAGGTGTCTTTTGAAGATGGCCGTCCGTTAATCTCGAACAATATATATTTTTTAATCAATTTGGAGATTTTTCACATACATATATAGAGCCAAACATAATAGCCGGGTTAATAGCTAGTTATTTTTTTTTCAAAATACCTACTTTTCTGAGACATAGTTACAACAAAAGTTGTAACTATTGTAACTAGTTGTAACGTAACATTTGTTGCTTTTAAGAAGTCCCGTTTCATTTATATGCAAATGAATAAATAATAACTTCTTGTAAGTCAAATATCTTTATTTAAAATTTTTTGAAAAATGAACAACTTTGCAGCCAAGGCAGTCTATTTTGTAGCTGGAGTAACAGCATAAAGCGATTTATAGAATTGAAACAACTTACCTATCACTGCAAAGTCTTGAAATCTTGATAGAAATCCGTTTAGAAGACCTGTCATAAAACTTAGGTACACTTCGGCATGCATTTCGAAATTCTTCTTTTTATTTTCAAGAATTGTTGGAACATGCATGAATTCTTCATTTGTAATACATTTAATAACGGTCCGGTCCTCGATACACTGCAGGACAGATATGGTTCGCAATCCGCCAGTTGCGGACCGTGGACTTAAGTCACTTGACTGTCATCAACAGTTCTTTTCTAACCGTTTCATTATTTATATGCCAGGTTGCCTTTTTGTTATTTTAATGTTAGCTGGCCACGTAAAAATTTTCCAAACATTTTTATGTTGTCATGATTTCATCTATGCTATAATAGTGCAAGTTACATGATTGTAATAAACAATAATGGGCTTACGACTTCGCTTTTAGAATGCTTTTAATCAAAATTATTTTGAAAAATAAAACAACATAACAATTGCCAAGATCGCAAACACTTCTTGGTATTTTTGTGATAGCCATTCTCCAATCTTGCTAACAGTACTTTTTAATTTGCCTGTTACCATTTTTTACATTTTGAGTGGTAAATTAAAAGCATTCTTTGATGTTGAAATTAAGTGCCGTTGCTTAGGCTTTGCTTATTATTTTTATTCATTCTTTATTATTTTTTTCTTTTAAAAATAAGTGTTTAATTTCAAATGATTTAGTTTTAAATTAAAGTTATATATATATTTAATAAAATGAGTTAAAGGACTACATTTTAAATAAAATTAACAAAATACGAAAAATACAGCGGGTACAATGTTTAGAGATTTATCATCTGTACAGAGCTGACATAAAAAACAGAATTCTTGATTTCTCCAGCACAATCATCCGATTTGGTGACCAATTAATCAATTAAATTTCGAATAAAAGTAAGATGATACAATGATTAAAATATATGTAAAGGAGACCAAACTGATCGCCAAGGACGCTAGTATATAATAAAAAAACATACAGAAAAAAATTTAAATTTCCGTAAAAAAAAAAAATAAATAAAATAAAAATAAAATAAAATAAAAATAAAAAGAGGGAAATATGAACATGTAGAAAATCCATTTAAAGTTTTAATTTGTATAAGTAATTGTGCTGGGTGTATTAACAAAATTTACAACATCTCTAGATTTAATTCCCATATGGGTAAAAAATGAGGCGTCAAAATAGTCACATTTTCATTTTCGGAACCGATTTTAAAAGTTAATGTATCCTCGTAGAAAAAATTTGCAATCAAAATCGAAAAAATTAAAAAATGGCCTGCTTACCGATTGAATCTCAGCTATCCAATGCAATAAATAAATAAATGAATAAAATAAAATAAAATAATAAAAAATAAAAAATAAAAATTTTAGAATAAAACTGGGATATTTTTATAAATTTCTTCCATAGAATTTGCATTAGCAAACGAGTCTTAACTGAGGTTGCCTATTAACGGATTTTACAGTCACCTTTCATTAAAAAATAAATAACAGTAACTAAAGAAAAACTTACTTTTTAAGATTACTGGGAACTCGTTGATAATTATTTTTGTTATTGAGCTATTCTTATCACATAATTGTTATTTGATACAATATTACTGTTTTTAAATTATATATCAATAGATTTATAAAGGATAAAATTCAATTTTCATATTTTAAACACTTGCCTTTACGCTGTCTGCAACTTCGGTATTATGTGTGTCTCAACCTCGGAGATATGTGTGTAACTTATGTGTTTCTCGACCTATTTAACTCCCCGATGCTCCGCTTTATAATTTCTTCTCATAAAACTTAGGATTACTATGCAATATTTAGTACTTTAAATAAGGGTGAATTTTTACAGTTTGACACCTCTTTTATTTTTTATTTCTTAATTCAAAATAAAAATCAGTTTTAGGTCAGTAAAATAAAATCATTGCAACATGATAACTTTATATGATAATTTTATTTAAGGAATTATTTCTTTACTATATAAAACTAAAAGATAATAAATATGCAATATTTGTATTTTGTTTTCATTTTTCTAAAAATAAAACAAAAAAACAACAATAATTATAAAACATAAATAATTTTTGGAGCAAGAATTCTCTCGCACTCGTCTTTCGAATGTTGAAAGTTTTGTACATCATCTAATTAAGAAGAGAGCTTAGTTTCTTTACAAATAAATGTATAAAAATATTTATATGTGACAAAAAAATCTGTATAATAAAGAACGAGAAAAAAATCCTTAAGTCGAAAGTCAAAGGAAAAAAGGTTTGTTGGAAATATCCTGTAATTAAATATGTCTATTTATATAAATACATGTCAACCGATCTTTTTTTTTAAAGTTTATAAGTGAATATCGTGAAAAAAGTGTAAGGTGTTAAAAAAATTCTAGAAAACTGGGATTCCTAGAAACTTTTACGTAACGGTGGCAATATAACAAAAATCCACGTAACAGATATGCAAAAAAAAAAAAAAAATGTAAGGTCACTAAGATTTTTTTTAGGAAACTGCAGTATCTAGAGCTTTTTAACTGTAACTCGGGTTACAGACACATTTTATGTAGGATTACTGTAGTTTTAGTAGATTCTTTTGTAAAGCTATCGATCTCTGTAGATTTTTTGTATAGTGTATACATTAAATTTTAGTAAACAAACAGATTTGTGTAATTTTACAACTATGGAGTTACACTTTTTTTCAGGGTATAACATAATGTATAACATACGAATGGACAACTTGTTATATTACATAGTATAGTATATTTTTAATATCATTTTACTTATTATTGTATTTTTGTGCAAATATATATATGTATATCGGAACTACTTAGGGAATAGAGATCAGAATTTTTTTGTTATAAAAAATGAAATAATTACTATGAATTATGTTTAAGAAGTTCCGCTGACGAGTCCGTCAAATATTCTCGGTTTCTTATTCTTTTATTTTCACTCTCCTGAGTGTAATGTATTGTATTCATTTTTCACTTTGTTTTCATTTAATCATAAATACACCCCCCCAAAAAAAATAAACCAATAAAAATAAAATAAATACTAAAATCTTTTATAAGTTGAACGAAAGTGCTTAATCCTTAGAATAATGTTAATGTATCTCGAGGTTTAACCCTCCAATGCACCATGTGCCACATCTGATACGCACCTAAAAAGACTATAATTCTGATTATGTGTCATGATACTGGCCAATATAAACGTTATAGCTTTTCAAAAACAGTCCATAGAATAGTGTAACACTTATCTTGCCTATATCAGATGGCTGCCTTTGTCAAAAATTAAAATCAAATTTGTTCTTTTGGAAAAAAAATCTTTTGATCAAGATATTTAATTGGTTTAATCAAGTAACTTTTACTTTTATTAATTTTACTGATTGTTTCAAAATTTTATTATAAATATATTTACAGAGTTTAAAGGGATAAAATTAGCTAATTTAAGCCCACTTAATGCAAAATAGAGCAATACAATGTTTAAATACCCTAATTTTGTGTGTAGGTTACACGCCATCCAATTTTAGCTAAAAATTCAAAATTTATTTTTTTTTAATTTTTTTTTTACTATTTTTTTCATTATTAGATATATAGATTTCAGTTTTTATGATAATAATAATAATAATAATAATGATAGAGTTAGTGAAGAATTAAGTAAATTAAATTAATAAAATTTATAATAATTATAATTATAAAACATATTGATATAGTTTGCAACACAATATAGAAAAACCAGTGCATTTTTCTAAAACAAAATAAATAAATATAATTATATGTTACAATAATTACATTAAAGTATATATTTAATTACATTAAACTATACATTTATTTTTAAAAAGTAAGCCTTGAATTTAAATTTGAAAATTGTATCAGAAAAGTTACTGTTAAAAGATATTTATATTTATAATTTATATTTATTTATAAAGTTTGGTATTTTAAAGTTACTGTAACTTTAAATTCGAAGAAATTCATCTAAAATGTGTCAGAAGTGATACATAAACTTATTTGTTATTTATTCTATGATATTAGTAAGTGAAAGTTTTAAAACGTCTTTGATAAAAATCCATCTACAAAAATCGTTTCAAAAGTAAAAGTACAAAATACTTACAGTTGAATGACCAAATCGTTAATTTTCGAAATCCAGTCATCAAATCAAATAAATTCCTTGTGCATTTTGCTGTTATATTTACATGTTCTCTAGCTTCTAATAAATATGGAAGTAGCTTTCTTACACTTTGCTCAGCTAAGTCTTTTAATCGTTTGTCCATTTTTACAAACTTTTTGTAAATTTTTTCGTTGTAATTATCATAATCATCTTCAGAATCAATATCCGAATCTCTTCCTGATGCCATGTGTGATACAATACATATCATTAAAACTAGAACTTTTTTCCTCATTTTTCTTGAAATTTTATATTTTCAATAAAAGATTTCAGATAAAATTACTGTGTAAAATTAAGTTATTCAACAGTGGAGTGTTGCCACTATTATAGGATGAGAAACTAATCTTGGAACCTTTTTATTTTTGGGAGTTCTAAAACCTGATTTTCTACTCTCGGGTATCATCAAATAAAATGCAGCAAATGGACACTCCATTTGACGTCATTGGCAAAACATTCGTAAAAGTATCAAATAGCGTGAAATGCATTAATTTGTACATCATTTATTTCTGGATTTTAACCAGCGTCATTGAAAACCTTTAAATAACTCATAGATATCATACATATTACCTACTTTTGTTTTCATAAGGAAGAATTACTACCAATTCATCGTGATTTTTTACATGCAGGTATATTCGAAGCTGTGCAATAATTGAAAGACAAAAGGATTAGAAGGAAATATTTCAGATGAGAACGGAAACATTTATATGCTTTTAACGAGCGTGTAAGAGAAATTGGTAATTATGATACTATTTAAGGGTTATAACTTAAGGACGCCGATAATTAACTAAACAAGAAATTCTTTCTTAGTAATTTTTAAGCAACATACAATACATGTAACAACATGGACGCTATTAATAATTAAATGTATTTATTATTTTCTGCAATTAATGACCAAATGAGATTTTTAACGATTTAATGGATGACTGTATATTTTAAATAATTTTGTTATTTGAACAAAATGTTATAATAGTGAAAAACTATAATATTTCAGTAATTCATATAGCGATAATAACGTAAATAAAATGTGACGATTAAAAATGCGCATGAGAAATGTGACGTGTGTTCATAATGCATTCGAATGTGACATACTGAAATTGCTTAAGCCAGATGAAATGAAACCTTCATGAATATTTAATCTTTTAACTTAATATTAAGCCACGTGCGACAATATTTTCAAATACAGCGTAACCTCCGAATAGGAGTCACTCGCGGGACCGTGAAAAGTGATCACACTTCAGAAATGAGTGATAATCAGAGGTTTCATTAAAAAAAACCAAGATTACATAAATTTAAATAGAAATACTGAGGAATTTTCATTAATCGTTATTGTATTATTATATTAAAAAGTAAATGATTACCAGTTGATTTCTTTTTTGAAAGAAAACACAACATGAATTGTTTTTATATGTAACTCATTATCAATATAATGCAAAATTTTGGATTTCATGAAGGTTTGTCAAATCTCTCATACATGAATTAATTCTGGAAATTGGATTATTCTATAATCGCTTTCACTATTTTTTTCCTTATCATTTCATTTTTCCAATCTTCTATCATTTGCTGTATGGAACAAATATTTGCATTAACAGTCAAATCTTCGTCCAAGCTTACAAAATTTTATGATTACTACTCTAAGAATATTATCTAGAATTTTCTTTATCATTATTACCATCATTATATGTTTCTTTCAAAATTAAGTAAATTTTATAATTTTCACATTTAAGTGTATAAATAAATATGAAATTGTCCCAGGAGATTTAATTTTTTTTCACGTGACTTTTAAGCGGCCTTCATTTAGAATTTCTTATATAGAGTTTCGTACTATCACTAATGCTATATAATGTGTATGTTTCTACAAGCATGTGGCCAGTTTTTAGAAGTTGTTGTTGCTTATAAGTGTCAGTTCAAGGAGATTTCACTGTATATGTTGAAATATATATATTTTTTAAATGTAAATGGACTTTAATTAATTCATATTATTCTCAGTAATTCTGATAGACCAAAGTTAACCACTTACAGATGTGAATAAAGTTTTCATATAGTGGATTGTATGTGAAGGATATTTATTTTACTTTTGAAGCACAAGCGTGTATATTAAAGAAAAAAAGGCTTATTTAATGATCTTGATAAGTAAGCTATTCCATTAAAAATTAACTTTAAGAGAAAACTCCATTTTAGTGAAAGATAGCTACTTTAACTTAGGAAAAATTTGAGAAAGCAATAATTTTTATTAAAGATTTTACTGGTCATCTCAGAGTCATGATGACATAATTATGACCTATAAAACTTAGTATAAATGTAAAGTTAAAATATAGTTTGGAAAAAAATGCATATTATGTCTTTATTTGTGGACATTTTATCACTTCATTGGTATCAATTGCACTGCATATATACATATTATTTATAGTTAAAACGAAAAAATAGATACAAATAATAAATAATAATCATAGTTTGATTCAATGTTTTTATTACTATAAGTTTTTATAAAGGAAATAAAATCAGTAGAAATGTGCGTACATCAACATAGAAAATATATATTAATAATAATGCTTCTTGATAACAAGGCTTAACTCTATTGGAAAGTGGATTAAAAGTATTATAACTTTATCTTTGCAGAGAGACTATGTTATATAATGGAAATATTAATTTTCCTATGTGCAGTAAAATAAATAAATAAACAAATAAATTGACTAAATAAATTTCTATTTTAATTATATAATATCATAAAAAATCTATAATTTGCTTCAATTGCTCATTTCTGTAAATTTTATTAAATGTAAACTGTCCAAAAATTTGTGCAGCCATATGTGTAGAAAAGTTATAATAATAAAACAGTTATACAGGGTGTCCCAAAAGGTCGTTTACAAACTTAACATGCTGGTCTGTCATATCATGATGAACAATATTAAATAGGAAACTATAGGTCCCAAACGTCTTTCAAAGGAGATATGCGCCATTAAAGTTTAGGGTAAAAAATTCAAATGATTATAAAAAATAGAAAAATTGGTCAATTCGTTTGCGGTTTTCACTAAAACTATTCTTTATGTCGTATTTTCTTGAAAATAAACTATAAAGATAAATTTCAAAAAATGTCGATAGAGGGCGCTTTAGACTTTGGAGTAACGATAAACTAGTTTTTACCATTATTTTTTTCATCTCATTAAATTTTTTTAGAAGCTTAGACATAAACTTAAATTTTGAGCTCAAAATCTAAATAGCTGGAAGTGATTAAGTAGCTCAAACTGAATAGCGGGGGGAGGTTCAAATTTCAAATGATTATGAAAAACGGAAAAATTGGTCAATTGATTTGCGATTTTCACTAAAATTATTCTTTATGTTAGTATTATCTCGAAAATAATTTATAAAGATAAAATTCCAAAAATGCCGATAGAGGTCGCTTTAGACTTTGGAGTAACGTACAACTATTTTTTCCGTTATTTCTTGCATGTCATAATTTTTTTTTTAGAAACTAAGATACTATAACATAAACTTAAATTTTGAGATAAAAATCTGAATCGTTGGGAGTGGTTAAGTATCGCAAACTGAACTGTATTCAATCGGGGTGGGGAGGTTCAAATTTCAAATGATTATAAAAAAGGAAAAAATGGTCGGTTTTCGCTAAAACTATTCTTTATATCAATATTTTCTTGAAAATAAATTTTACAGATATCTTTCAAAAAATTTCGTCAGATGGCGCATTAAACATTGTAGTAACCAACAACTATTTTTAACCGTTATTTTTTGTATCTAATAAAATGCTTGTTAAAGTTCAAACTTAAATTTTGTGCTCAAAATCTGCATCGTTGTGAGTAATTAAGCGGCCAAAAATTGAACTGCGTTCGAGTGGTGGGGAAGGTAACATTTCAACTCCTGAACACAGTTCAGTTTGCGCTTCGGATTTTTTAAAATTTATCTTTAAAATTTATTTTCAAGGAAATATTGACATAAAGAATAGTTTTAGCGAAAACCGACCAATTTTTCCGTTTTTTATAATCATTTGAAATTTGAACCTCCCCACCCCCATTAAACACAGATCAGTTTGGGCTACTTTACCACTCCCAAGGATTCAGATTTTCATCTCAAAATTTAAGTTTATGTTTAAGCTTCTAAAAAAAACTTATGAGATGCAAAAAATAACGGAAAAAAATAGTTGTACGTTACTCCAAAGTCTAAAGCGCCCTCTATCGGCATTTTTGGAATTTTATCTTTATAAATTATTTTCAAGATAATACTGAAATAAAGAATAATTTTAGTGAAAATCGCAAATCAATTGACCAATTTTTCCTTTTTTTATATTCATTTGAAATTTGAACCTCCCCCCGCAATTCAGTTTGCGCTACTTAACCACTTCCAACGATTTAGATTTTGAGCTCAAAATTTAAGTTAATGTCTAAGCTTCTAAAAAAGTTTAATGAGATGCGAAAAATAATGGTAAGAACTAGTTTATCGTTACTCCAAAGTCTAAAGCGCCCTCTCTCGACATTTTTTGAAATTTATCTTTATAATTTATTTTCAAGAAAATACTGACATAAAGAATAGTTTTAATGAAAACCGCAAACGAATCAACGAATTTTTCTGTTTTTTATAATCATTTGAATTTTTGGACCCTAAACTTTAATGGCGCATAGGCGCATATCTCCTTTGGAAGACGTTTGGGACCCTTAGTTTCCTCTTTAATATTGTTCATCATGATATGACAGACCAGCATGTTAAGTTTGTAAACGACCTTTTGGGATACCCTGTATAATAATTAATAATACAGTTGTTTCCATTTTTTTGTTTATATAAGAGAAAAGTTTTTTTAATTTTCAATTTTTGCTTTTGGATGAATTCACAGTATTTACAGTTTGTGATGTCTTGACCACGACTTGACTGCTCTTGGAAATATGTCGGTTTGTCACTATGTTTGTAAGTCTGTGTATTAAGCAATTTTTGCTGCCGATCTATCTCAGGTCCAAATGCACAGAATTTTACTAAAAAAAATCAAATTTTCTCAATCATTATTGAACTGGTGTTTATTTGACTTTGGTGTACATTGTCTAAAAAATGGCACAGCTACAGTGCATCAACAACGATTGCTGTAGTAACTATATATCAATAAATGTAGCACACAATAAAGAAAAGAGCATATCGTCCAACTGATTGACAGGTCTAAAAAAAAATCTGGTCTGACAGTTCTAAAGGAATTTATATAATACCTCAGGCTTTGGTGTACATTGCCCTTTTGTGCTTTGTACGATTATAATAATAAAATGTATCAGATGAATTTTTATCATCCTTCATATTAAGTTGGACCTTTGAATAAATAGGTAAGGACTAAGTGCATTAAACAGGTGGTGATTCTGTGCTGATTTTTTAGTGATTTCCATGATAATTATTTCTTGAATACCTTAGAATGGATTTTCTCAAAGTTTAATATGTAAGACAATTATTATTAAGCAACATAGCTGAATATTGTTATTTTAATTTTTGATTTATTCATTCAATTAATTGAACTGGTACCCTGTGCTTTTCATAATTTGCATGATAGCGACATCTCTACATCTATGGGACGCAGTTATACCAAATTTAATATATAATATATTTATTTCAAAATTTCTTCCAATTTTGATTTTGTCCGTTCAAGAGAGAATATATTAAAATATTCTTCAGTGATGAAAAATAATGCGATAACGTAATTTCTATGGGATATAAATGTTTATATTTGAAGTTATTAAAGTTGCGTTGATTGGTCAAATTTCGTAATTTGAACACAAAATGATAAAGTGTAGATTTTGCCTTTCTAAATTCACTGATCACTGCAAATCAAAGTTAAATTCAAAGATATTCAATCTACTTCTTAATTCTTGGACTGTGCATTAAAACAAATTTTAAAGACGAATAAAGATGAAAGCTCTGAAATGGTCGCAGCATGGTATTTAATAATGAATGTATCAAGGCACAGTTGTTAATGATTTAAGCCAATTATTTTTTATACATTTGATATCTAATGTTGCAGTTTATTAAATATTCTTCATTAAATTTGTATTAATATTTTTATCTCGCTTCAAAAAAATAAACGAAAATTTACTAGATTTCGAATTTGTTCTTGGTATATTGTGGGAAAAATAAAATCAACTTATTAGACAGAAACAAGGTCAATAAGTTTGATCCTTCCGATATATTTTTTTCGCTCTTCGAATTCAATTTTCTGATAGAATATAAAAGCAACTGATCAACGATTTAGCAACTGATCAGCTTTTTCGGCTGTTGGAATCAGAGTACAAAGAAAAACGACAATGAACCATCCATTTTTGCTTCAAAACCGGAATCAATAATCTTAGTCTCAACTTTATATTTTTATCATGGTTTGAGCTCATCAAAATGCATACAAGTAACATGTAAAACTTGCTGTCAATATTTTATGAAGATTTAAAAATTATTTTACTTAAATTATGAGACAAAACATTTTAAAAAAGAACAACTTATGAAATATTATTGAAATAAACAGCTCAAATTATGATAAAATCAGGAAATCGATTTCAATTATGATTAAAATCTTGAAGTAAACAACTTTAGTTCCAGGTAAATAGTTAATTGAATATAAGAAAGAAGAATGATTAAGAGATAGCATTTATGATATTCATATCTTTACGAGTGTGGTAAAGAAAGGATTAAAAGAGCTTCCAAAAAAGATAATGTACGTTGTACAAATACGACAAAAGATGTAATAATATTCGTAAAATAAAATTTTTTAACAATTACATAAAAGGAAGTTTCAAGTCAAATTAAAAGGAAGAAAAGTTGCATAATAATAAAGGCAAACTGTCGAGTACGAGGCTCTCTAATTATTTTTTTAATTATTATTTGAAAAGAAGAAGCGAAATCTTTTATTAAGAAATGAAAAGCGGATGTCTAAAATTATTTTGACTACGTATGCTATATAAACGAGTTTTACACGGTAATTTTTGTTAAAATTTTTATGAACATCTAAAAGAAGGGTAATTTGCAGTGAGATGCCATGTTGTACGATACGCAGTTTATATGAGTGTATATTTATGTTGTACAAAACGCAGTTTATACACAAAACGCAGTGTATCACATAGTTTTCATATGCCAGGCGCTGTAGGGAAACTCCGTGCCACTCAGTTGTATGCAAAATAGTTCCCTATTGATACTTTAATTTCTATTTACGTTTTTACAATTTTTACAAATGTTTTAATGGTGCTTCTTTAACGTTATTTTGTCTTAACACTTGTGGTAAGTATAGAAAATCTTTTATGTGACTTATATATTAACCTACATAAGTCTTGGTTTAAATATCAGAAAAGTAAATATGATGATTTTAGAGAGTATTAGAATCTCTGCTCTTTTTCCAAAGCATAAATGGCTGCCAGATACTTTTTCGCTTTAGCGGGAGGGGGGGTCTTTCTGTTGACCATGTTATTCATATCATGCGGTAAGACGCTGAAATGTTGGGTAAGATTTTGAATAAATATTGGATGCTTCCTAAAACATCTTTAAAATGAAATATGTTTTAAATCATACATAAAAGTTCAATCTTTAACAAGAAATCAATGTATAATAATTAAAATCAACAGGCGACTTTTAAATCAAATAAATCAAAAACTATAGCATCTTCACCCAATTTAGCCTAATGTAATATATTCCAGCCTCTGGCTTAAAAAAATGTATACTTCGTACCAGAAGATTTTAATGAATGAAATTAAGTTGACTTCAGATGATGACTGCTTAGTACAGAGACACTGTAATTAAAAGTAGCTTCTGCTTTAAAGTAAGATTTTTATTTAATAGAAATCCATTGCTTGCTAAATATGCAATTAATTTTTTCTTTTTATTGGTAATAATTCTACAAAGTTCAAAATTAGCCTGCGAGTATTTTTGCGTGACAAATGTAGGCTTTTAAGATAAGAATTTTTATTTAAAAAGTATACACATTAAACCTTTTTATTTGAAATTTTCATTCAATATTCAATTAAGTTTGATAACGAAGTATAATTTACTTTTTAAATTAGAAATTATGCAACCATTTTTATTTTCAATAAATAAATCATTACAGATATTTTTCATTCTGTGCGTGAAAAATATTCTATAAAATAATTATTATCATACAAATTTGAAAATAATTTTAATAAAACAATAGTTTTCATTTTTTAAAACACTTATATAAAATGAAATTGATAAAATTAAACTGCTTTGTTTGCATTACATGCAATGCATTACCTTATTATAGAAACAAAATGAAATAAAGTTAGGTTTGTATTTAATATTGCATAGCAGAACAAACTCAAAGTAAATAAATTTTTTATCCATGATTCCTATCTGTAGAAACAAACTCAAGTTTAAATAAAAAGATGGATGAAACAAGATGATATACGGACAAGAAATTGTGTTTTTAACCCTCCAAGCGTCTTGCAAATGGGTAAAATTGTAATGTTGTTTTCTCTGCATTTTGTTTTAAATGCTAATAAAATATGATTCTTTCAATATTACATAAAAAATCTTATTTAGGAATATAAATGTAATCACTGAGAGTCCTAATCATTCCTCAATGCTTTGAAAATTCATTAAATTTATAGAATTATAATATCTTAAACATTGCTTATATTGCAGTGAAATCTGGAGCTTAGTGTACGGAATTTTACGGGTCAAACGCTTAGAGGGCTAGAGGAAATGGAGGAAAACAGAAGCTAAAAGTAAGAGAAGTCTATTTACTGAAGAATTATAAAGCTATTAGAGTACAGTTTGTAATATTCAAGATAAACGTCTGACATGTATCATATGTTTCTGTTGGCTGTTTAGAGTATAATGTATTCATAACTCAGGTAGTTTAGTAAAATTCTTTATAGTTTGTGTTTGTTAAAAGTTAGTTTCTTGTTTTAAAAAGTGTAAAAATTGTCAAAAGTTTTTTACTGTGATTCAATAAATTCACACGAATTAAAAATGATACACATAAAGGTTAGAACTTAATGAAAAATTATGAGCAAGGAAGTTAGTAAACGAAGATTATTCAATTGTCACTTTAATTAAAATATGTGTTATTTAATGTATATGATTTTTGAATAATAAGTAAAGTATTTGTTTTTGTTCACGCGAATCATTTTATTTAAGGGACTTATGCATTATCCCCGATCAGATATAAATAAGTAAGTCCCTAATTATACTAATTACAGTACACTTTATTTCTTGATAGAAAGATTTCTGTGTAGAATAACTAAGGTAAAAGACAGTAATTATTATTTTTCTTTTTTTTTTATGAAGATGGAACCATTTTCAAAACAGAAAATAGTCCGCGTGTCATTGATTTAACTTTAGCTTGCTATTTTTTTTTTGTATTACTAGTGTACTCTACTGTTATAAGTTTAACATTAACCTTCGAGTGTTTTGCAAGAGTATTATAAGTTCTTAAGATGAAAATTTTTGAATAAAAAATATTTTTACGTGATCATTAAAAAATATATCTACCAATAAACATTCAATTAAATTTCATAACAAGACGTACTTTATTGTTTACGTTCTAAGTTATACAATCATTTTTAATTTTATTAAATAAAACATTTAAAATATTTCCCATTTTATACTTAAAATATTTTGCATAAAATTATTTATATCAAACAAATTTGATAATATTTTTAATTTAAAAAAACATTTTGTAAACTTGTTTAATTTTGCATTATCTTATTATACAATAAACAAATGAATTAAAGTTGTATTTATATTACTATTGCTTAATAAAACAAACACAAAAAAGTGGAATCTTTATCCATGATTCTTATCTGTAGAAACAAACCAGAGTTTGAATAAAAGGGCGGATGAAACAAGATGGTATACTGGCAAGAATTTTTTCTTATGAGGGAAATGGTAGAAAATAGCAGCTAAAAGTAAGAGAAGTCTATTTACGTTAGAACTCTGGAGCCATTAGGGTATAATTTGTAATATTCAAGATAAACATCTGACATGCGGATTATTTGTCATATGCTGCTGTTGGTTTGTTTTGAAAGTACATTCAAAACTCAGGTAGTTCCAGTAAAACTCTTTGAAGTTTGTATTTGTTAAAAGTTAGTTTCTTATTTTAGAAAGTATGAAAATTATCAAAAACTTTACACTGTGATGCAATGAACTCACACGAATTAAAATATGACACATATAAAGATTTGAACTTAATAAAAAATTGTAAGCAAGGAAATTAATAAACGAAGATTGTTTATTTGTCACTGTAAATGAAAACATAATGTATATGATTTGTGAATAATAAGTATTTGTTTTTGTATATGCGAATTATTTTGTTTAAGGTATTTATGCATTATCTCAGTGGTCAGATATAATTAAGCAGGTCGTAAATTAAACTAATTGCAGTGAACTTTATTTTTTGATGGAATGTAAAACAAATGGAAAGTGTTTCACATAGATTTTTATACCTTTATTTATTTATGTGTTTCTATTTGTATTTAGTAGCTAAAGAAAGATGTGTAATTATTTCTTTTTCAATTTCCTTTTTTTTTTATGAGGATACAACCACTTTCCGAAACATCTTCAAAATAGAAAATAGTCCGCATGTTATTGGTTTAACTTTAGCTTGCTATTGTTTTTGTGTTACTATTACAAGCTACTGCTATAAGTTTAACATCAACCTACGAGTATTTTTCATGTGTAGTATAAGTTCTTAAAATGAAAGTTTATTAATTAAAATATTTTTATTTACTCATTTATTATAAAAAAGAACTACCAATCAACATTTAACTGAAATTCATAATGGTACATACTTTATTTTTTGCGTTTCAAGTTATACAACCATTTTTAATTTAACTAAATAAAACATTTAAAATACTTCCCATTTTATACTTATAAACTTTTCCAAAAAATAATTTATATGAAACATATTTAAAATATTTTTAATTAAAAGATCATTTTTAAAAGTGTTTAATTTTGCAATACCTTATTATATAAACAAAAATTAATTAAAGCTGGATTTATAATACTATAGCTAAAAAGAATAAATTCAAAATAAGTAAATTTTTTATCCATGATTCCTATCTGTAAAAAAAATCTCAAGTTTGAATAAAGGACGAATGAAACAAGATGATATACTGACAAGAAATTTTCTTTATGGATAAAATGGAGAAAAAAATAGCTAAAAGTAAGAGAAGTCTATTTACTGAAGAACTCCGGAGCCATTGGAGTACAATTTGTAATAATTAAGATAACATCTGACACGCGGGTTATTTGTCACATATTTATGTTGGTTTGTTTTGAGTAAAATATATTCAAAACTCAGGTTGTTCCAGTAAAATTGTTTAAAGTTTGTGTTTGTTAAAAGTTAGTTTCTTGTTTTAAAAAGTCTGAAAATGATTAAGTTTTTCACTGTGGTTTAATGAATTCACACGAATTAAATATGATTCGTATAAAGGTTAGTACAGAATGAAGAATTTTGAGCAAGGAAAATAATAATTATTAGTCATTTGTCACTGTAAATAAAAACATAATGTTTATGATTTGTGAATAATATGTTGTTTTTGTATACACTGTAAAAAAAAAAAAGGTCGATCTACTAAAAAAACTTTAGTGATCCTTGTAATTACTAAAAAATGTTTAGTAATTTTAGTCGGTTACAAAAAATCTGTAAGAATTACTAAAAAAAAGTTAGCAACGAATAGAGTTAATAGTTATATATTTTAATAGCTCTTACTAAAAAAACTCAGTTGGTGTGGCCGTGATAGCATAGTGGTTATAGTAACGGACTCTAGGCTAAAAGGTCCCGGGTTCGAAACTTGCCACCGCCAGATAAGCCCCGAATGTATATAGTGTCTTGTTAATAAAGGGATTATGAAATTCCTGTCGGAGCAGGTAGGAATGTTTGGTGCTGCCATCTATTGCGGTTTTGCTGAAAATCTTCTCCTTTAGAAGTCTGGATGCCGCTCGAAAGAAGCTCCTGCACTTCGGGCGCACGTAATGGTTATTGAAAATAATTTTGGAGCTATTACTAAAATTTGCTTGGTGGCTCATTCTAAAAATTTTTAAGTTAGTTATACAAAAAATTCTTTTATTCAGTTTACAAAAGAAATGCTTGTTTCACTTGCAAAAAAAAATTGTAATGGTTACTAAAAAATTCTGTGGAATACAAATTTACTAAGAAATTTTTAGTAACCTCTTGATTTTTTTTTACAGTGTATGTTATGAATTTTGTTTAATGTACTTATGTATTATCCGAGCCTGTTCAGATATAATTAAGCAAGTCACAAATTATAAAAATTACAGTACATTTTATTTTTTGGCGTAATGTAAAAGAAAAAAAAAAAAAAAAAAAAATTGGAGCGTGTATCACAGAGATTTTTGATTCGTTTATTTATTCATATGATTATTTCTGTATGGAATCACTAAGGTAAAAGCGGGTAATTATTTCTTTTTCATTTTTTTTTTTTTTTTTTTTTTTTTTTTATGAGACTACGATCACTTTCAGAACATCTTTAAAATAAAAAATAGTTCGCATCCCATTGGTTTAACATTAGCTTGCTATTGGTTTTGTGTTACTAATATAAGCTACTGCAATAAGTTTAACATTAACCTGCGAGTGATTTGCATAAGTAGCTTAATTTCTTGAGATGAAAGTTTTTGATTTTTTTTTTAATTTAATCATTAAAAAATCTAACAATCAACATTCAATGAATTTCATTACGAGACGCACTTTATTTTTTACGATAAAAATTATACAATCATTTTTAATATCATTAAATAAAGCATTTAAAATACATCCCATTTTAAAACCCCTTTTGAAAACGTATGAAAATATAAAACCCATCTAATACTTTTATACTTACAATTATTTTATTCAAAATGTTTTAAGTATAAAACATTTTGAATAAGTTAATTTATATCATACAGATTTTATAAAATTTTAAATAAAAATGAATCATTCTTTAAAAGTGTTTAATTTTGCATTATCTTATTTTATAAACAATAATAGCTGGGTTTATAATAATATAGCTTAACAAAACAAACTTAAAATAAATAAAATTTTTATCCATGCTTCCTATCTGAGAAATAAACTAGAATTGGAATAAAAAGACGAATGAAACAACATGATATACGGTCAAGAAACTTATTTCTGGAGAAAATGGTGGAAAGTCTATTCACTGATGACATCTGAAGCCATTAGAGTATAGTTTGTAATATTCAAGTTAAACTTCTGACATGCGGGTTGTTTGTCATATTTCTGTTGGCTTGTTTAAAGTAAAATGTATTCAAAACTCAGGTAGTTCCAGTAAAACTTTTTAAATTTTTTATTTGTTGAATGTTAATTTCTTTTATAAAGTTCGAAGATTATCAAAAGTTTTTCACAGTGATTTAATGAATTCACACGAATTAAATATGATACGTATAAAGGTTAGAACTTAATGAAGAATTATGAGCGAGGAAAATAATAAGATTATTCATTTGTCACTATAAATAAAAACATAATGTGTATGATTTTTGAATAATAAATATTTGTGAATCATGCGAATTATTTTGTTTAAGGTATTTATGCATTATCCCAGAGGTCAGATATAATTAAGGTATTCGCAAATTATACTAATTAAAGTACATTTTATTTTTTGATTTAATGTAAAGTAAATAGAATGTGTCTCACATAGATTTTTTCTTCGTTTATTTATTCATGTGTTTCTTTCTATATAGAATAAAGGTACTTCTAGGTTATCCCGTCGACCAATTTCGCCAAATTATACAAATCGCCAAACTAATAGCCAAATTATACATGTTGACAAAATTTTTATTTTAAATAATGAAAAAACAAATAATTAGTAGAATATTAATAAAAATATTTATAAAAAGTCGAAATAAAAATCACTCAATGACATTTTAAACACGTGAATCGCATTTAATGTCATTGAATGTGACATTCACGATCATCCATTATTGGCATTTAATCTTATAGTTTGGCGATAACATTTTGATCGACGGGATAACCTAGAAGTACCAGAATAAATAAAGTAAAAGCTGGTAATTATTTTTTTCTTTCAATTTTATTTTTTTATGAGAATACAATCACTTTCAGAACCATCTCTAAAATAGAAAATAGTCCGCATGCCATTAGTTTAACATTAGCTTGCTATTGTTTTTGTGTTACTAACATAAGCTACTACTATATCTGTAACATTAACGTGCGATTGTTTTGCATGAGTAGTATAAGTTCTTAAGATGAAAGTTTAATTAAACTATTTTTATTTAATCATAACAAAATAAAAATCAACATTTAACTGAATTTCATAACGCGACATACTTATTACTAAAAAATTTAATATATATATATATTTTATTTTACATAAGAAAGGTGTTATAATAATTAAAAATAAAAACAATTCTGGAGCCATTAGAGTATAATTTGTAATTCAAGATAAACATCTGATACACGAGTTATTTGTCATATATATTGGTTTGTTTTGAGTAAAATCTATTCAAACTCAAGCAGTGCCAGTAAAATTATGTAAAGTGTTTATTTGTTTAAAGTTACTTTCTTCTTTTAAAAAGTCTTAAAATTATCAAAATTTTACTCTGTGATTTTAAGGAATTTATACGAATTAAAATATTTATGTATAAAGGTTAGAACTTAACGAAAAATTCTGAACAAGAAAATCTAAGTCAAAATTATTAATTTGTAGCTCTAAATAAAAACATAATATGCATGATTTGTGCATAATATGTAGTATTTGTTTTGTACATTCAGATTATTTATTCAAGGTACTTATGCGAGGTACTTATTCGACCCATGTCACAGATTATCATACACGCAAAAATTATAGCAATAACAGTAAAATTTATATTTTGGCGGAATGTAAAGTAAATTGAACATATATCACAGAGATTTTTGTTTTGTTTATACATTTTTTATGTGCTTTTTTGCATGAAATTTCTAAGATAAAATTGGGCCCTTTTTTTTTTAAATTTTAGTTGTTTTTATTTATAAGGATGCTGTCACTTTTGGAATCATTTCCGAAATAGATGATAGTCCGACTGCCTTTGGTTTAACATTAGTTTGCGGTTGTTTTTGCATTGCTAATGTAAAATCTTTTTAAAAGTTTAAAATTACCCTGCTTATATTTTTGTGTGATTAGTGCAGGCTCTTAAGACAAATGTTTTTATTTAAAAAATAATTTCTATTAAATCATTTCATTAGAAACTTTCATTCAACATTCAATTACATTTAATAATAAGGCATGATTTATTTCTTTACATTACAAGATATACAACCATCTTTAATTTCACTAAATAAAACATTAAAAATATTTTTCATTTTATAAAGAATATTCTATTTAATAATTATTATCAAACAAGTTTGACAATAATTTTAGTAAAACAATATTTTTCCTTTTTTAAAAGCATTTAATAAAATAAAATAAATTAAATTAATCTGTTTTAACTGCATTACTTTATTTTAGTCACAAAATGAAGTAAATCTAAGTTTGTTTATTTTTTGCTTAACAGAAGAAATTCAATATAAATAAATTATTTATCCATGAATCTTATCTGTAGAAACAAACTTGAGTTGGAATAAATAAGACCAATCAAACAAGGTGATATACTGACAAGATATTTTCTTTATGGAGGAAATGGCGGGGATCAGCAGCTAAAAGTAAGAGAGGTCTACTTACTGAAGAACCCTAGAGCCATTAGAGTATAATTTGTAATATTTAAGAACATCTAACGTATGGGTTATTTGTCATATGCTGCTTTAGGTTTGTTTTGAGGAAAAAATATTCAAAATCAGGGAGTGCCAGTAAAACTCTTTAAAGTTTTTGGTCATTAATAGTTAGTTTCTTCTTTAAAAAGTCTAAAAATTATCGAAAGTTTTATTTTGTGATTTAATGAATTTATAGGAATTAAAAGTAATACATATAAAGGTTAGAACTTTACAAAAGATTATGAACAAGGAAATTAATAAGCGGACATTATACATTTATTACTGTAAATAATAGTATTATATGTATGTTTTTTTAATACTATATAGTACTTTTTTTAACAATCGAAATATTTTATTAAGGACCTTATGCATTATCTGAGTCTGTTCAGATATAAATAAGCACGTCGAAATTTATATTATTGACACTAATTTTTTTTTTATGTTGTTGCAGTAAACTTTATTTTGCGGAATGTAAAATAAATGGAACGTTTTTCATACAGTTTTTTTTATTTATTTGTTTATTTTTGTATAAAATTATTAAGATAAAAGCGGCTTTTTTCCCTTTTTTTAATTGTTTTATTTATGAGGAAACTGTCATTTTCGGAACCATTTCTGAAATAGAAAGTAATCTGACTGTCATTGGTTTATATTTTTGAGTAACTGAAATGCATTACCTCACTATAGAAACAAAATGAAGTAAAGTTAGGTTTGTACTTACTATCGCATAGCAGAACAAACTCACAATATATAAAATCTTTATCCATGATTTATATCTGTAGAAACAAACTACAGTTGTAATAGAAAATTCGAACAAAGTACGATGATATACTAACAAGAAATTCTCTTTATGGAGAAAAGAGGGGAAAACAACAATTAAAATTAAGAAAAGTTTATTTACTGACGATCATTTCGACCATTAGAGTATAGTTTGTAACATTCAAGATAAACATCTGACATGCGGGTTATTTCTCATCTGTTGGTTTGTTTTGAGTAAAATGTATTCAAATTTAAGAAGTTCCATTAAAACTCGTTAAAGTTCATATTTTTTAAAAGTTTGTTTCTTGTTTTAAAAAGTCTTAAAATTATCAAACGTTTTTCACTGTAATTTTAACGAATTTAAACGAATTAAAAATAATACGTATAAAGATTGGAACTTAACAAAAAATTATGAATAAGGAAATTAATAAGGGAAAATTATTAATTTGTTACTCTAAATAAAAATATAATATGTATAATTTGTAAATAATGTGTAGTTTTTTTTTTCTTTGTACATTCTGATTGTTTTATTCAAGGTAATTTTGCAAGGTAATTATCCGAGCCAGGTCACATATTGTTATGAACGTTGAAAATTATGCTAATAACAGTAAGCTTTATATTTTGACGGAATTTAAAGTAAATCGAACATACAGGGTGGTCATAAAAAAAACTTTGCCGATATATGGAGTTCTAGCGGCCAGTCCGTTTAACCGATCGAGGTGAAATTTCAGATATAGCTATTCAGAGGTATGAGTTCGAGATTCTGTGAATGGCAATAAAATGGCGCTTACGGTTACGGTTATAGTTACAGAAACTCGAAATTGTTCAATGCCAACACCTTTTTTTTTCATCAGAAAATGCTCAGCGCATGCGAAAACCCTAAAGAGCGTTGGAACGGTATGGTTATTGCAATAAACGGACGCGTTATGCTCGCACAAAATCAGCTCTATGAACGGCCCAGAAAGAAAATGACCAAAGCGCACGAAGAAAATTTGAATATGACAGAGACAAAATACCAATCACGGAACTTGTTTTCCTGATAGTCAGCGTAGAAAAAGGATAAAAAGTGGAGTGGGGATGTTAGTTCTTTAATTGGAGATCGCGGATGCTAACAAAATGGCCTCGTTCGTAGTGAGTTGGTAAAACTATTATCAAAATGAGATGAATGCTGCGAAAACCTGGCGCGTTTACCGTCGAAACCATCGCCAAATACGTGGCCTATGCATTTCACAAGCTTTACGTGGTTTACTAATGAAATTTGAAGAAAATGGCTGCACTTGTGATAGTCCGCGATCCAGACGACAAACTGTTCCTGAGGATACTGTTATGGAAGTGTATCACATAGTGACGAGAGGACGCATGTAAACTACAAAAGGTGCATCTCGTGTATTTGATATGCCTAAATTTTAAATTTTCTGCGCTCTGCAATCCGCATGTTTCTTTACCGGTACCAGCGCGTTCAGATGTTGGAAGTGAGATACCATCAACAAGATATAGACTTTGTTAATGAATTTCTTATCCAATGTGATGGAGTTAACGATCGGCCTCTTCGCATATTATGAACGCATATTATGGACGAGGCACATATCACCTTAACTGGTAACGTCAATGGCCTCCGCGATCCCCCGACCGATTTCAGTTTCTGGGGATATCTAAAATCTGAAGTGTACATGTGCAATCCGCAAAGTTTGCCAGATGTGAAAGATTCTATCACACGTGAGATTGAAAACATCCCGCATGCGATGAATCGTACGGCTGTATTGTCCACAGTCGCCATCATGCAATGTGTAACTCTCTGTGATTGCACCCATGTGGAAAATGTGCAATAAAAATAAAATTTTTCTTTTCTCCGATGTTTTGTAATCAGAGATTAGTGTACTGACTCTGTGACATATGTAAATTTACTTCTTGCACCCCAATCATGTTTTTTTATGAGAGGGGGGGGGGTATTCCCAGAGCAGATTTTTGTGCGAGCATAACGCATCCGTTTATTGCAGTAACCATACAGTTCCAACGTTCTTTAGGGTTTTCGCACGCGCTGAGCCTTTTGCGATGAAAAAAAAAATGGTTGTTGCCATTGGAAAATTTTAGTTTCTGTAACTATAACCGTCACTGTGAGCGCCATTTTGTTGCCGTTCACAGAATCTCGAGCTCATACCTCTGAATAGCTATATCAGAAATTTCACGTCGATCGGTTGAACGGACTGGCCGCTAGAGCTCCATATATCGGCAAAGTTTTTTATGACCACCCTGTATATCAAAGAGATTTTTATTTTCTTTACTCATTTATTTATGCGTTTTTTGTGTAAAATTTCTAAGATAAAAGTGGGCATTTTTTGTTTCTTGATTTTAATTGTTTTTATTTGAGAATACTGTCACTTTTTGAACCATTTCCGAAATAAAATGTTATCCGACTGCCATTGGTTTAATATTAGTTTGCGATTGTTTTTGCATTGTTAGTATAAACTGTTTTTAAAATTTTAAAATTAACCTGCTTGTGGTTTTGTATTATGAGTATAGGCTCTTAAGACAAAAGTTTTTACTTGAAAAATAATTTCCATTAAATGAGTTCATCAGAAACTTTCATTCAAAAATCAATTACATTTAATAACAAGACATAATTTATTTTTATGTTACAATATATTGAATTAATTTTAATTTAACTAAATAAAACATTAAAAAATATTTTACATTTTATACTTAATAAATATTCTATACAATAATTATTATCAAATAAGCTGGAAAATAATTTTAATAAAAGAATAGTTTTAATTTTCTAAAAGCATTTAATAAAATTAAATGCATTAAATTAAACTGCTTTACATGCATTTTCGCATTTAGTAACAAAATGAAGTAAATCAAGGTTGTTTATTTATTGATTAAAAGAACAAACTCAAAATAAATAAATTATTTATCTGTGATTCTTATCTGTAGAAACAAACTACAGTTTGAATAAAAATGCCGAATGAAACAAGATGATATACTGACAAGAAAATTTCTTTATGGAGGAAATGGCGGGAAACAGCAGCTAAAAGTAAGAAAAGTCTACTTACTGAAGAACTTTGGAGCCATTAGAGTATAATTTATAATATTCAAGATAAACATCTGACATGCTGGTTATTTATCATATGCTGGTTTGTTTTGAGTAAAATCTATTCGAACTCAATTAGTGCCAGTAAAATTATGCAAAGTTTTTATTAGTTTAAAGTTAGTTTCTTGTTTTAAAAAGTCTTAAAATTATCAAAGTTTTACTCTATGATTAAAACGAATTTATGCTAATTAAAAGTAATACGTATAAAGGTTAGAACATAACAAAAAATTATGAACAAGGAAATTAAAAAGTGAAAATTATTAATTTGTTACTCTAAATAAAAACATAATATGTATGATTTGTGAATAGTATATAGTATTTGTTTTTGTAATTTCGGATTATTTTATTCTAGGTACTTATGCAAGGTACTTATCCGAGACAGGTCATATATTATTATACACGTCGAAAATTATGCTAGTAACAGTAAACTTTATATTTTCATGAAATGCAAAATAATCGAACATGCATCACAGAGATTATGTATTTAGTCTATTTATTTATTTATGTGCTTTTTTGTATAAAATTTCTGAGATATAAGGCATAATTTATTTTTCACGTTAAAATCTATGCAACTTTTTTTAATGTCACTAAATAAAACATTAAAAATATTTTACATTCTGTACTTAAACAATATTCTATACAATAATTATTATCAAACATGTATGAAAATAATTTTAATAAAAACAATAGTTTTCATTTTTTTAAAGGCTTTTAATAAAATAAAATTCATTAAATTAACCTGCTTTACCTGCATTACCTTTTTTTAGTAACAAAACGAAGTAAATCTAGGTTTGTTTATTTATCAACAGAACAAACTCAAAATAAATAAATTATTTATCCATGATTCTTATCTGTAGAAACAAACTAGGGTTTGAATAAAAAAAGACAAATGAAACAAGATAATATACTGGCAAGAAATTTTCTTTATGGAGAAAATGGTGGAAAAGAGCATCTAAAAGTAAGAGAAGTCTATTTACTGAAGAACTCTGGAGCCATTAGAGTATAATTTGTAATACTTAAGATAAATATCTGATATGCGGGTTATTTTTCATATGCTTCTGTTAGTTTGTTTTGACTAAAATATATGCAAATTTGAGGTAGTTCCAATAAAACTCTATAAAAATTATGTTGGTTAAAAAATAGGTACTTGTTTTAAAAAGTCTTAAAATTATCAAAAGTTTTACATTGCATTTTTAATGAATTCATACGAATTAAGAGCAATTACGCATAAAGTTTAGAGCGTAATAATCAGTTATCATCAAATATATTAATAAACAAAGATTATTCTTTTGTCACTGTAAATAAAAACACAATGTGTATGACTTGTGAAAAATATGTAGCATTTGCTTCTGTATATTCGAATTATTTTATTCAAGATATTTTTATATTATCCAAGGATACCGAGGAGGATTAATGAGGGTATTGTCACTTTCGGAATGATTTCCGAAAAATAAAAAGTAGCCCGACTGTCATTGGTTTTACATTAGCTTCGATTGTTTTTCATTACAAGAGAAAGCTCATGTTAATAGTTTATATTTTTTACTTTTTGCGTGACTGGTGTAGGCTCTTAAGACAAAAGTTTTTTACTTAGGAATGTATAACTTCATTTCATTAGAAATTTTTCTTCAGCATTCAATTAGATTTAATAACAAGCCATAATTTATTTTTTACTTTACAAATTATGCAAACTTTCTTAATTTCACTGGATAAAACATTAAAAATATTTTCCATTCTGTGCATGAAAAATATTCTATAAAATAATTATTATCAACCAAATTTGAAAATAATTTTAAAATAAAAAATAAGTTTCTTTTTTTTAAATATTTAATAAAAAGATATTCATTAAATTAAACTGCTTGTTTTGAATTAAAAGCAATGAATTACCTGATTATAGAAACAAAATGAAGTAAAGTTAGGTTTGTATTTACTATTGCATAGCAGAACAAACTCAAAATAAATAAAATCGTTATCCATGATTCTTATCTGTAGAAAAAATTACAATCTAAATAAAAAAGTCGAACAAAATAAGATGATATACTAACAAGAAATTCTCATCATGGAGGAAATATGGAAAAACAGCAACTAAAACTAAGAGAAGTCTATTTACTGAATACCTCTGGAGCTATTAGTGTATAATTTGTAATATTCAAGATAAACATTTGACATGCTGGTTATTTGTCATTAGCTTCTGTTGGTTTGTTTTCACTAAAGTATATTCAAACTCAAGTAATGCTAGTAAAATTATGTAAAGTTTTTATTTGTTGATTAGTTTCTTGTTTTAAAAATTATGAAAATTATCAAAAAATTTGCTCTGTGATTTTAATGAATTTATGCCAATTAAAAATAATACGTATAATGGTTAGAACTTAAAAAAAATTATGAATAATGAAATTAATAAGTGAACATTACACATTTGTTACTGTAAATAAAAGTATAATATGTATGATTTGTTTCACGATGTAATTTGTTTTTGTACATTCGAAATATTTTATTTAAGGTACATATGCATTATCCGATTCTGGTCAGATATAATTAAGCACATCGAAAATTATATTAATTACACTAAGCTTTATTTTTTGTTACAGTAAATTTTATTTTGAGGAATGTAAAATAAATGGAACGTGTCTGATATAGATTTTAAATTTGTTTATTTATTTATGTGTCTCTTTTTGTATAAAATTACTAAGATGAAAGCGGGTACTTTTTCAATTTTTTAAGTTCAGCTGTTTTTATTTATGAGTAAACTGAGTAGAAAGTATACCGACTACCATTGGTTTAACATTAGCTTACGATTTTTTTCCACTGCTGGTGTAAGCTTCTTTTAAAAGTTTAAAATTCGCCTGCGAGTATTTTTTGCGTGACTAGTGTACGCTTTTAAGACAAGATTTTTATTTTAAAAAGTATATACATAAAACCTTTTTATAGGAAACTTTTATTGAACATTCAATTGATTTTGATAACAAAGCATAATTTATATTTTACGTTATAAGTTATGTAACCATTTTTAATTTCACTTTATAAAACATGAAAAAAATTCTATAAAAAATTTATTATCATAGAGATTTGAAACTAATTTTATTAAAACAATAATTTTCATTTTTTTAAACATTTAACAAAATGAAATTAATAAAATTAAACTGCTTTATTTGCACTATTTGCAATGCATTGCCTTATTAAAGAAACAAACTGAAGTAAAGTTAGGTTTGTATTTCTATTGCATAGCAAATCAAACTCAAAATACATAAAACCTTTATTCATGATTCTTATCTGTAGAAACAAACTACAGTTTGAATAAAAAAGTCGAACAAAATAAGATTATATACTGATAAGAAATTATTTTTATGGAGGAAATAGGGGAAAACAGCAACTTAAACTAAGAGAAGTCTGTTTACTAAAGTTCTCTGGAGCCATTAGTGTATAATTTGTAATATTTAAGATAAATATCTGACGTTCGGGTTATTTGTCATCTGTTGGTTTCTTTTGAGTAAAATATATTCAAACTCAAGTAGAGTCAGTAAAACTATGTAAAGTTTTAGTTTGTTTAAAACTAGTGTCTTGTTTTAAAAAAGTCTTAAAATTGTCAAAAGTTTTACTCTGTGATTTTAACGAATTTATGCGAATTAGAAATAACACGTATAAGGAATAGAACATTACAAAAAATTATGAACAAGGAAATTAATAAGCGAAAATTATTAATTTGGTAATCTAAATAAAAGCATAATATGTATGATTTGTGAATAATGTGTAGCATTTGTGTTTGTACATTCCGATTGTTTTATTCAAGGTACTTATACAAGGCACTTATCCGAGCCAGGTGATGAATTATTATACACGTCAAAAATTATACTAATAACAGTAAGTTTTATATTTTGACGGAATGTAAAATAAATTGAACATGTATCACAGAGATTTTTATTTTGTTTATTTATTTATTTATTTATTTATTTATTTTTTTATTTTTTTATTTTTTTTTTTTGTATGAAATTTCTAAGATAAAAGTGGACATTTTTTTTGTTGTTTTTTAATTTAATTTATTTTTATTTATGAGGATACTGTCACTTTTGGAATCTTTTCCGAAATAAAATGTTGTCTGACTGCCATTGGCTTAACATTAATTTGGTATTGTTTTTGCATTACATGTGTAAACTTTTTCCTTAAGTTTAAAATTTGCCTGCTTGTGTTTTTATGTGATTAGTGTAGTCTCTTTAGACAAAAGTTTTTACTTGAAAAAGAATTTCCATTAAATCATTCCATTAGAAACTTTCATTCAACATTCAATTACATTTAATAATAAGGCATTTATTTATTTTTTCGTTTATTTATATATATGTATTTTTACGTTACAAACTATGCTATCATTTTTTATTTCACTGTATAAAACATTAAATTTTTTTTTTACATTTTCTACTTAAAGCATATTCTACAAAATAATGGTTATCAAACAAGTCTGAAAATAATTTTAATAAAACAATACTTTTTTTTTTTCTAAAACAGTTAATAAAATTAAGTGCATTGAATTAAACTGCTTTACACGCACTACTTTATTTTAGTCACAAAATTAAGTAAATCTAGGTTTGTTTATTTATTGCTTAACAGAAAAAACTCAAAATAAGTAAATTATTTATCCCTGATTCTTATCTGTAGAAACAAACTAAATTTTGAATAAAGAAGACGAATAAAATAAGATGATATACTGACAAGAATTTTTCTATGTGATATATGGGAAAATAGAAGCTAGAAGTAAGAGAAGTCTATTTACTGAAGAATTCTGGGGTCATTAGAGTACAATTTGTAATATTTAAGATAAACATTTGACATACGGGTTATTTGTCACATGTTTTTGTTGGTTTGTCTTGAGTAAAATGCACTTAAACTCACGTAGTACCAGTAAAACTCTGTAAAGTTTTTAGTTATTGAAAGCTAGTTTCTTCTTTAAAGTCTGGAAATTATCAAAAAGTTTACACTGGGCTTTTAATGAATTCATAAATTGTAATGCGCATAAAGGTTAAAATTTAATGTTTCACTTTTGGCCAAGGGAATTAAGAAAACGAAGATTATTTACGTGCCACTGTAAATGAAAACATAATATGTATGATTTGTAAATGATAAATAGTATTTGTTTTTGTACTTTGGACTTTTTTATTTATGGTATTTACAATCTAATAACTACGTAATACAAGTAGTTACCTAAACATGTATTGTTATTTTTCTATTATAGCTCATTTATTTATGTAAACAAATAATTTTTATTCTTAAGCAAAGATAATATTTTTTATAAATAATTTAATATAATATAAAATGTATATAATATAAATATAATATATAAAATATAAATAATTTTTATTCTTTAATAAGTTATGACTTGTTATAATGTTAATCCCTTGTCTGTTCGTGATTCTCTCTAACCACAAGTGTCCGCGTAAATGGGCGGTCCAAATGCTCTCGACATCTGTAATTTAAACTAATTTTGTTCGACTTATCTAACGTATGAATAATCTGTTATAAAATATGGCGAGATAAATTGTAAGGTATTAGTGGTGTCCCGATTAACGAGGGACACTTAAGAACACTGGTTGTGAGCGAAAGTCACCTATTGGTTGCAAAGAGCTAAAATACATTTTGAGCGTAAATGGCAACGATAAACGAGAATGGCTATTAAAAACCATATTTGGCGATTTATCTAATGGCCAAACAATATGTGAGTTCCTTTTTTTATTTTAAGTAAATTATTAATTAGTTCATTAACATTGAAATAGTTCAATAAAATCACCATAAAAAAGTTGCTTCGTTTGCACCAGATAAATTTAGAGTAAAACAAGTGTGATCTTATATATATATTGAAGACAAATTTTATTTAACCACAGAAATTGTGCTATTAAATAACACGAATAATTGTGATTAAAAAGTATTTACCTTTAGACCAAAGTGCCACGTTGTTATTAATAACACTAGACCAGTTGTAAAAAAATAATAATAATTCTGAAATAGAACTTAAAATTGCTGATTTTTAATATTTTATCGATGTTTAATCTAAGAAAACTTTAAAGTTAGGTAAGACAGCTTTCCTCCAATACTCAATACACCTTTTTAATGCAGATTTGATTTAGGAGGATGTCTTCATATTTAATTTGTACAAACTTTGAATTTTAACTTAATATTAATACTTAATTGTAATATTAAATTCAGGTACCTTGTTACTTTGTAACGTCGAGCCTTCGTCGTTTGAAATGGCACAAATTTAAAGAGATGGAAAGTTAGTCTCTCATACGTTAAGAAAACCCTCAATTTCTTGGCGAATAATATAAAATAGTGCATTAAACACGTAGAATCATGCAAAAAAATTCTCTATATCCATTTAATAAAATTAAGTAAACGTTTGGTGATTTTTTTTTTTTTTTCATTAGGAAATTATGTTTCTGGTAAATAACCAAAACAAAAGTCAATTATTTCAGCTTACAAAGTTCAGGTGCGTTACATCCCTACTAGCAAACCAATATTGCCCCAACGTTGTGCCAATATTTCATTAATTTTAAATATTGCCAATAAAAAGTCAATATTGCTCCAATATTGGGATGTTTACATTTTGCTCTTATTTAGCCAATATTTGCAACCAATATTATGCTAATGTTGGGGTTTCATTGGAAATATTGCTAATAAAACGCCAATGTTGTGCAAATGTGGGCGTTAATTTGGAAATATTCCCAATGAAATCCCAATATTTACCCAATATTGTCATTTTATTGTCAATATTTCCGATGAAACCCCTCTATTGGCATAATATTGGCTGCAAATATTGGCTAAATAAGGGCAACATGTAAACACCCCATACTTGGATCAACATTTCATGCCAGTATTTCGCCAATGTGCCAATATTGCTCCAAGATGTAGCCAATATTGGTCCAATATTTTTTGGCTACTGGGGATGAATCCTATCGAATGAGGATCTTGAAAGTGCTATTACACGTGGTCTGTTTCAAGCGTCAAATTCCAGGCGTCTCCATGTTATCCTATGGGACCAGAGGAGTCGCCTGAAACCACGCGTCTCGCTTGCTTCCGAGCGATTTTGACGCGTAGAAACCAGGCGACTCGCCTGCAACAGCCAATCAAATGCGTTTAGAATTTGACGTCATCTTTTTGATTCTTTCAAGATTGCATTTCCTCCAAGATGGCTTCCGCTGTTTTAGATATATGGTCGGTCGACCAGACTAGTTTTTTTATAGACTTACTTCACGAAAATCGGGTTTTATGGGATCAAAAACATCCCAATTATTTTTAAAAGAAAGTTCGTGACAACGCCTTTGCGTCAATAAGCGAACAAATGGTCAATACATGGCCTATGTTCGCACCGCTCTTTACTGTTGGTAAATATGATATTATCTTTAATTTTTTTTATTTTTATTAACTATGTTAATCAAATGTTTTGTACAATAACTGTGAACTTCTGTAATTCATTCTCGTTTTCATTAAAAGTATTTCTTTGTTAATATTGTCATTATTCTTTCACACATTTCAAGTTTGATATTTTGGCGCTAATTTGAAATTTTCTCGCCAAGTTATTTGTTTACATTCTTTACAAGTTAAAACTATTATTTCCGACAATTAAGATCAGACATATATGTGTGATAGCACATTTTTAGATCTTATAAATGAAGAGTATTGGTCTTAAATTTTATAATGCATCGCTTTCTTTAAACATTTATATCAAATATTCCATATGTTACATTATTTCTAAATTACTTTTTATACTGTGAAATATGGTAGTTGTGTCATCAATGGACACCCCTCAATGTTTTTGGTTTATAAAAAATAAAAAAATCGATAAAAATTTTACTTTTACTTATTTGTTATTTTGTTCAGAACTCCCTTTAGTATGTTTTATAACAGACCACTGCGCAGTAACTCAACCCACACTATGTCAGCTGCTCTTTCCTTATAAGAAAAAACTAATGAAGATAAAGGGATGTACAGTAAACTCTGAATAAATCGGAATCAATCAGAACTGAGAAAATTGTTCACAGTAAATGATATTCTGCCTTAGGCAAATTTTACACTGTCTATGGATTCACGAGGACGTGAAAAACTTTTTCGAGCTAGACAAATTTTCTTACTCAGTCTAGCTTACATAGAATTTACTGTACTTAGAAAGATAAATAAATATAAAAGTTATGTCAAAATTATTTATTTTTTCTTATTTTTAAAGTAGAATGCTGCCTTGTAAACTTTTTACATAAACAAGTGACTATTTTTATTCATAATACTAACACATTCATGTATGCTAGGAGCCATTGTTCAAGTGATGTATTTTATAAACAGTATATCATTTTGTATATTATTTATTTGGATGTAATTCTTACCCATAATAACATGAAAATAACTAAGCATAGGATGTGCCACTGGATCTATAAATAGATGTCTGTTAATCATATTGGCTATTTATGAGGTTTTTGTCATATTAACTGGCTATAAAAGTGGCATCTGAAACATGATTTTAAATGAATTTCATAAGATTTTAGTTTTAATTTACATAAAATGGCCATTAGTAAGGTAAAATAATGAAAGAAGTTGTTAAAAATAAATAATAAAATAATGCAACAGAAAAAAGCCAATAAAAGCCGGCCGGTCTGGCCTTTTCTAGAAAAAGCCGGCTTTTTTGCAGCCCTGGTTGTTTTGGATTTCATTAATTGGATTAAACTGTTTTTTGGGGTGTGTAGATGGGTAGACAGCCCTGTTATATATAGATCTGTCAGACAGGTGCCTGATGGTATATATACATGTATATACATAGATATGTATATATATAAGTATGTCTCTATAACATATATGTATTTATCTAGTACGTATATAGATATACATGTATATTTAACATTGACACCGAAATAACCAAAACGTACTGTATTTTCTTGTATGTTACTTAAATAAACTTTTCATCGTCCTTGCTTAAGTTATGTTATGAGTATTACATAAATGGAATAATTCGACAAAATATGTAAGTAGTGAAGAAGTGACTATTTATGTTAAGTCGCTCGTCGTTTTTAGCCGCTACTTTACAAGTAGTTAGCTTCATTTTCAATAAAATATTTGCATATTATCTGTGCCAGATATATAGATTGCAGAAATGGTTTGTCAATTGCAAATTTTGTTTATCAATGTAAACTGCCGATTGTGTTCAGTTTTTTAATGTACATTCAATAAATACATGATATTGTTAAAAATGATTAAAAAAAGTTAAAATAATTCAAAACAATAATTTAATGTTCATATTTATTAAATACTATGCATGGGTGCAGAAAAATGTTTTTACTCCCAACATTTCTCCCAATCCATATAAAAATTTCCTCAAACTTTTATGATATGTTATACAGACATGTTACTGGCACAGCAAAGAAAAAGCTGAACTTTTATGGACTAATGGACTTATGATGAAATTTGTAGGGCCATATCGAGTGGTCGATTATTTACTCAGTAGTCAGCATACTTTGTATTTGGCTAAATTATGGGCAGAGTACATAGTTTGGACGAAATTCTCGTTTTTCACAAGGTTTTTTGACAGAATTTGCCTTTTTTTTTTTCAATTCTTCAACAAAATTTGAGGTCTTTCATATAATTTTTTGCCAAAATTTGCTTTATTTTCCACAATTGTTTGACGTAATTCGCATTTTTTTTTTTTTTTAAACGAAACTTGCATATTTTCACGATCTTTTGCAAAATTTGTATTTTTTTTTTTCATAATTGTTTGTCAATATTTTTGTTTTTTCACATTTCTTCAACGGAATTCGCAATTTTTTCACAAAATTCACATTTTTTCAACGATCTTTCAATGAAATTTGTGTATTTTACGCGACTTTTTGCCAAAAATTGCATATTTTACACAATTTTTCGCTTATAATTGTATATTTTACACAATCTTTTGAAGAAATTTTTATTTTTTCCCAAAATCCATTAACAGAAATTGCATCTTTTTCGTAATCCTTCTCAAAAATTATATTTTTGACAGAAATGTCATTTTTTTTCCTGCAATCCATTGACAGAAATGACATTTTTGTCACAATCCTTTGATAGAAATTGCATTTTCCCCTGCAATCATTTGACATAAACCACATTTTTTAATGATTCTTAGACAAAAATTGCATTTTTTTTAATTCCTTGACGAAAATCACCTTTTTTCTGTGACTTTTCAAATATTTTTTGTTTTTATCTGTGATCATTTGATGAAATTTGCTCAATTTGGTGCAGCTCATACTTATGTTTTTTGTTGTCATCCACCACTACTACCTCCCCCCACCTGTAGTGTAGATCTGTATTTTAAAGTATATTGTTGGCCAGGTTCTTTTAAACAAATGCATTCGCTAGAGTTGTAGGCTGTGATCTATTATAATACAATAAATGCTTTTTAATAACTTTGTTTATTTGAAGTAGAGTTGTAAAAATTAAATCATTTCTTACAGAAAATAGTTAGGGATGGTGCCTGAACGCATATTATTAAGAAAACAGTCTTCACATGACTGCTTCGTGAAGCGAGAGGGAGGCAATTGAATTTCTCATTCAGAATTCACACATTGGCATCTTGGAATTGGCGAAAAGGAGCATATGAAAAGTGAATGGTATCATAACCATGAAATTTTCTGTTACGCTTCAACAATTAAGATGATTTTGAATTTAATGCAGGGCAACCAGAAATGGGCAGTCCTAAAAAAATACGCCAAAAAGAATTCGCGCCAACATCGTACGTTATATGTCTGTTTTGGGAGAATGTTATCAATAGACAAAATACAGAGCATGTACATGAAAAGTTTTTATGTAATAAAGAAGTTAGGCTCAACATTACGCAGAGAGAAACGATTTTTCGCTAACCGCAAGCAACGGGGTTCTTTATTCTTTTTTTTATTTGTTTCCAGCAAGGGTGAAATACGCATCTTAATGAATTCTCTTTATCTGATAGCCGTTTTTCAGTAATAAGGCAGATGCTAGATGTTTTTCTTTCTTTTCTTTTGAACGGAAAGTTATTGTGGAATCGAAAATAAACGTTAAGATAAAATGGACATTTAATTAAAGATTAGTTTTAACGGTAATTTAGAAAAATGTAAAATTTAAGAAAACTATATGTGATTCTACGTCACATATATCACCCCTTTCACAGGCAAAAAAAATCTATAAAGGTACATGCAGGAAGAGAAATCAATTTTCATATGCTCTTACAAGTAACAATGTGTAAAATGTTCATGAAAACAAACTAAATATTTACTAAATAAAGTAAACAGTAATTGAACTTCTCTCTAAGTAGGCAACCATCCCAAATAAAAGTATATATATATCATGATATAAATATATTGGTACCATAAATTTTGTCATACAAATGACACCATATATTGTTTCTACTTAGAAACAGCTGCAGCTTCATTAATAAAATTTGTGATCACTTTTCAATTTGTCTTATTTAGACAAGGACCTGTATAAAAAATGTGCACATACAAATAAAACAAAATATCAGGTATAAGTCTACAGGTCACTTACCAATTGGCAATAAATTCCAAAATGTTTGTAATAAGAAACATTAAATATGTGTATTGATCAATACAATAATAATAGCAAAATACTGGAGTAATATAATGCAATTAAACACAAAACATAATACACAAATAAACAAAAAAATATTGTAAATAGAAGGATTAAAAATGTCCATAATAATGAATAATATGAAATTTTGAAATTTCCACTATTTTTTTAAAAGTTTACAAGATAAATTTTACTACAAACTTATATCTGAGATGAGAGTTCAAGAAATGCTAGACAAGCAACATATGGAAAATATTTTTGAAACACTGTCGTTGACCATTTACTTCCATGTGATAACAATGTTCCTAAATGTCTATCTTCTAATTTTTTTGTCCTTTTTTTTAATACCTAAACTGATGAATTTTTTTATTAAGTTAAATCTGAAATTTAAAATCAATGTTGCATTATATTGACATCTAAAACGGTATTTTAGTGTAACATGAGAGAAGAAATCTCCGTAAAGAATTCGGTATCTTCCCTAAAATACTTTTATTCAAAAATAATTACTGGTAAGTGGGAGACACTGAACTTTCATGCAAAAGTGTAAAAAAGTTTAGAACTGTGGGAAAGATGTGTGGAAATGTAATATGGAGACCTATAAAGTAACTTCAATTTAAGATACAACTGGTATAAAGACCAATAAAAGACATGTATTAACAAGTAAAGCAAACGTATGACAGCCTCTTTGCTTATAAAAAATTACAATTTATCTTCACTTCATATCCTTTGAACAGAAGTGTGAAAACATTGACAGGTATGCAATTTTAAATACCACCTTGACTATCGTATACCACTCATCGTTATATGAAAAAATGACTAAAGTGTAATATTTTTTTAAATATAGAAGTACCCTGTACAAATTATAAAAGGATGAGTATTGAATAAAAGTGTTTAAGTGTGTGAATTTTTTGTCTATATATAAAATTTTGCATCTTGCTAGAATTTTTAATAAAAAAAGGAGTAAGCTCCGCTACATGTGTAAGTATTCATTGACTGAAAACTAATTTTTAATGGTCGTAAATATAGTGTAAAGTACTACTGTATATCATGTATACCCAAATGAAAATAAAGAAATGTGGAGAAGCGAATATAAATGATATTTAATTACGAACAAATGTTATGCAAAAAAAAGTGTCTATATCTATCTAAATTACGCCTAAAGAGTAATGAAATTCACGTGTGTAAACGGGAAAACATGGAATAGTGCAAATGGGAAGGTAAAAATTACTGGATTAAATCATCCATAACCAAAACAAAAAAAATGTACAGAAATGACTTATGTATTAAAGATAATAAACAATATGTTCTAAAAAAAACTTCACAGAGGACCGATAATTAAACAATTGCATATGTAAATGTATATGTATGTGAATAACTTCCTCTGCAAAGCATGCAGCAAAATATATATACCTTTGTAAACTACCATTGTAAAAAACTTTGTATAAAAACATTGTAATTTAATACACATTGCATGCAAGGAGAAGTTGTATGAAAAGTGAGTCAGTTGCAATTACCCACAAGTATATCAAAAGTAAAAAGAACTTTGTAAAAATTTCACCACTGTAATATTGATACACCAGTGAACATTCGCACTAACACTGTGTGCAAAGAAAAGTGCAATTGATAATTAAACAGACCCACTAAGAATTAGAGTAGCTAAATCGAGTTAAGACAAAATAGATGTGCAATTTTTTTTATCTATCACGAAAGATACAAGTAAAGAAAAATAAATTGTGTAAACAAACATTTAAGATTCACCGCAGAAGTCTTACTGATAATTAGGGCTTAACCACCAGAAGAAAACTATCAATAAATCAAAAATGTGAAATTTCGAATCATTCATCTATTTCTGAGCTCACGAAACAGTTGAATGAAAGAGAATCAGAGATATGAACAATGCCCGAAAAATGTAAATCATGAAATGATTGAAAGTAATCTTTAAATAACAATGTATTAAAATGTGTACACCATATGAAAAAATATATATCTACGAAAGAATAGTGTATGAAAAAAAAATATAATTATTAATGCTTTATGTTTGTGTTATGAATAAAAAGGTTAACAATGTAAAAAAAAAAAATACTGTGTAAAAGAGCGGAGAAATCCAAGTATTACCTGAAGGTAACCAACAAAATATGTAAATAACTAAATATACATGAAATAGCATACCTGAAGAAGTGTTGAATATTTACGTTATATTTTAGAGTGATTAAAAGCTTGTTTTTGCTTGAAATAAAATTTAAATGTATTACAGCAAGTGGAAAAAGCAGGATGATTTATGTCGAAAAACTTCTTGTAAGCACGGTTATGTGCGATGCAGTTAATGCATCTTGAAGCGTTTTTACAATTATATGAAGTATGTGATTCACCACAATTAGCACATGCCAAATCATATGCACAAAATTTTGCCTGGTGGCCAATTTGTTGGCAATGAAAGCAACGTTTTATGTTAATAAATGGCCTGACAGTGTAGTCAACAGAATTAATATTTAATTTTCCATGTTGAATTAAGAGATCAGATATCCAAGATGTAACACTAATGGTCCAGTTATATTTTAATCCCTGTCTTAATTTATGCTTTCTTTCAAAGTTAATGGAAGGAATGGTACTGCCAATCTTTTCATTTATAGATATCATAATATCTGGTATACCTATATTGTCATCAAGACCTAACAGAATTATTTTTGTGCAGTCAGATAAATCTCTAACTTGATTTTTGTGCTCACATAAATTTAGGATGTAATCCGGTATTGAAATAAGATCAGTATTTTGTCTTTTGATAATTTAGAGTTATTCATACCAGAATTTATGTGTGTTTCAGATTCAACCTTATCTAGAAACTTGGCCAAATCTTTCCCACTAGAATTACATTCCTTATCTTTAATAACATTAAGGGGTTCATCCAATTTAGATTCATCAATGTCGCATTGAATAGCTATCTCATTATGCATAGACTGTTTGGACGAGTTCAGTGTTCTTACTTTTTCGAACAACAGCTCATTTAACTTATGTAACTGGTCGTTATTTTTTTGTAAAACAGTCCACTCAGATTGAACACTACACACCAAATCACTTAAAATATTAAATTTTAATTCAATTTCTTTTTGATAGGAATTAAATTTTGCCATAAGTTCTGGGTTATTCTCATTTGAAATAGGATCAATTAATTTCTGAACATCCGAAACAACAGATCTAGAATATCTGTTAATAGAATCCTTTAAACTACTGAAACATGAAATCTCAAAAGAATTAGAATCTAAACCAATTGTTTCAGAATCCATATTAGTTTTAAAAGACATTACCTGTTTTGCATCAGGTCTAAACTTAAAGTTAAACCCAACAGATGGATCTTGTGTCAATTTACGTGACCTTTTTTTAGTCATTATAAACAATTTATATCCTAAATTATAAAAATACGAAAATAAACAAACGAGCACAGTATCTGATTATTAAAAAATGGACCTATCTACAATGCAATATAATAAAAGCAGCTATATGTGAGAATATTTTTAAATAGATGCTAAAAATTTAAAATAAATGTCTATCCATAAACTAATCAAAATTGTGTTTTACATTTATAAAAGTGAAAAAGCATGAAAAAAAATCTCAATATTTATTTAAATATTAGAAAACTGGACCCTCTCTAACGAAATATTTTTGCAAGTGGGAGCAAATAGGAAAAACAAACACTGGAAATATATGTATAAAAAGTCTTAAAATAAATTAGAAGGGGGAAAATTAGTCACTTTAGTTAAGACGATATTTTGTTTTAATGCACTGTTTATATCCTACATGAAATGCATAAGAAATATCATAATAAATATTAAAAAATTTATCAATTTTTTTTTTTTTTTTTTTTGCAGACTAGAGTGTAAAAATAATTCTACTCGAACAGATATAAACAATGCACACACTTTAAGAATATTAAGATGTTAGATAGGTTTAATTATGCAAATAAGAACATGGCTAGTCTTTGCACAAATAAAAACAATCTCCCAATAAAATTACTGTACAAACAATATAAAGCACAACTTACCTTTAAAGTGAAAAAAATCAGGAAAGAAAAGTAGGATAAAATGTAATAATATATTTTTTGATACATGAAGTTATAATTCGATTATGCATGCATCATTATTATTATTTATGTCATGTGCACATGGCATGTGATTCAAACGATAAAATTTTATTTATCTGAAAATGAGCCCACTGTCAATAATATATGAAGGTGCATACATCCTTATTGTATAACCAGTATTCACATGCATCTTTCTCTGTATTGTTTCTTTTATATAAACCTCATATTAAAAAAATAATGGTTGCAACCCGACAACATCATGCCTTATTTTTTATAGGAAAAAGAGATGCACCATTAACTTACCTAGAACTTTTTCATCTACATGGAAATATAATATAAAATTTATGAAAAAGAAAAAGGAATATACGTCAATTTATAACACTTCAAAAATAACTGTATTAAAAAAAATAAACAAAATATATAGTCATTAATTAATAATGGAAATTATAAAAATACTTTCTTTAAAAAGTAATAAACTGTCTTGATATTTCTCAAACGACTTTCAGCAAAAAGTGCACAGCAATAAGTACTTAGATATTTGAAAAATATAATTTTATCATGCTATCGTTTGTATCATAGTTTTTAAATAGCACTTGTAAAGCTGTGAAATGTTTCAAGACAATCTAAAATCATTTATAACTGTTCGTATTTAAAGAAATTCAATTAGAGCACAGAAAAACTAATACATAATAAACTAAAAATGGTTGAAAATTACTCAACATAATTTTTTTTTTTTTTTTTTTAAATATCATATAATTAAAATAGAAATTGAGATTTAACCTATTAAATATAAAAGCATACACTTTCTCATCTGTGAAATTTATGCTGTAAATATTTATCAATGAATGTCTTTTTCACTCATTTTTTTTTTTTAACTTTCAACTACTACAAATAAACTTGTAACAGTATTATCGTAAAAATAAACGTTCAATAGCGCACAAAATTACAGACACAAAAGTGATCAATGCTGTAGTTTTAAGGGTTTTTTTTAATAGTATAGCGCATGTAATTATTTTTGTGAAAAACATCAGTGTCAGCATCCAAAAATTTAAAGAATAAATCCAATGTGAAGATCATATTATCGACGAATGACGAAGAATTTAAACGTCAAACACGAAATTCTGTGTCACTTTAGTCGAGAGCATATGGAATCGTCACTGAAGTACACCGCTAAGATGAAATAAAAACATTATGTCAGTAAACGTTTAACGGAGGTGAAATAAGAGTCACAAATCGCCAGTCGTAGATTCTTAGGCCTACATCGGCAGGAGAAAATTTAACGAGCGGCCGCGTTAACACCGAGCATCTCGAAAGGTCCCAATCAGAAGAATCAATCGCTCAAATAAAAGATAAATCGGCACTATAATCCAACTCCATGAGGTCCATCAAGAAAAATCCATCAGACATAATTCACAGGAACATACGCATTTCAAACAACATTCTGTGAACAAGGGGGGCACTTATTTAATAATCCATGGTTCACAAACATAAGTGGGACTTATCTGACGAGGAGACAGTCATTCGAAACTATTTGAAGACAGGCATTAATAATCCAATTTCACACTTATAAGTAGTCCAAATAATAGTCCCGATATAGTTCAGATAATTTCTAATGAACTAGTCCAGAAAATAAATTGGCAGACAAATAAAAGCTGGCTAAAAAAGCAGGCAAATAACAGCAGGCACCATCCCTCGATGTTTGAAAAAGTTGCGAATGCCTGGTGTAGGCACCAAGTTTCTGTAGTGTAGATCTGTATTTTAAAGTATATTGTTGGCCAGGTTCTTTTAAACAAATGCATTCGCTAGAGTTGTAGGCTGTGATCTATTATAATACAATAAATGCTTTTTAATAACTTTGTTTATTTGAAGTAGAGTTGTAAAAATTAAATCATTTCTTACAGAAAATAGTTAGGGATGGTGCCTGAACGCATATTATTAAGAAAACAGTCTTCACATGACTGCTTCGTGAAGCGAGAGGGAGGCAATTGAATTTCTCATTCAGAATTCACACATTGGCATCTTGGAATTGGCGAAAAGGAGCATATGAAAAGTGAATGGTATCATAACCATGAAATTTTCTGTTACGCTTCAACAATTAAGATGATTTTGAATTTAATGCAGGGCAACCAGAAATGGGCAGTCCTAAAAAAATACGCCAAAAAGAATTCGCGCCAACATCGTACGTTATATGTCTGTTTTGGGAGAATGTTATCAATAGACAAAATACAGAGCATGTACATGAAAAGTTTTTATGTAATAAAGAAGTTAGGCTCAACATTACGCAGAGAGAAACGATTTTTCGCTAACCGCAAGCAACGGGGTTCTTTATTCTTTTTTTTATTTGTTTCCAGCAAGGGTGAAATACGCATCTTAATGAATTCTCTTTATCTGATAGCCGTTTTTCAGTAATAAGGCAGATGCTAGATGCTTTTCTTTCTTTTCTTTTGAACGGAAAGTTATTGTGGAATCGAAAATAAACGTTAAGATAAAATGGACATTTAATTAAAGATTAGTTTTAACGGTAATTTAGAAAAATGTAAAATTTAAGAAAACTATATGTGATTCTACGTCACACCACCCTCATTAGAAATGTCATCGAATTTTAATGCATATTTGTCTCGATCCCAGGCTTGATAAAATGTAGTGCCAAAAATGTGGAATTCTGCATTTCCGTAAAAAAGTATAATGTCTGGTTATAGACTTAGATAAATTCAATTTTACCATAGTAGAGATTTTTTCTTTCCCAAACTTTCTCAATATATGTGTGAGTATATAATATTCTGAGATCAATTTTGTAAAGGTCACATACAGGTCTATAATTTTAGCGGCAATTTTTCTGCATTGAGTAACTATGTAATTCATTGTTGAAATCAAAATCAATTGTTTTTTTATGTGTAAATTTTTTCCCGATCCTAGATCGCCAGATTGGACATATTTTGCACTCTTGATCCTGATACCAGGAACATCAAATTGATGAGTTTGAGCAATAAATAGCGTAAGAATTTTATTTTTATTTACAGTGATATGTTATGTACATCAGAATGTATATAAATTATATAAAAAATAAGTATGCTATATTATCAATGAATATAATATTATATAATGTAAAATACTGTTACCCCCCCTCCAAACGTGACAAAAAATAAGTGAGGGGGGGTGCCTACAAAAGATTTTTCTGTGATTTTTTCACAAAATTTGTATTTTTATTTCAGGATGTTAACGGAGGTTGCAGCGTTCTAATAATGTTTGACATTTTTTTTTTTTTAACGATATTTAACAAAATTTGTGTTTTTTATTTTATAATGAAAATCACATTTCCTCCTGAAATTTTTTGTAGAAATTTGTGTTATTTACACAATCCTTTGTTAAGATGCGCTTCTCTTTCGTGATCCTTTAATGTAATGTGCATATTTTTTTTTTTTGTCCCCAGATTCTCAAATAGAATTCGGGATTTTTAAAACAAAATTAGCATTTTTTACAAAATTTACATTTCATTGCGAATGTGAAAATATTTTAAAAAGAATTTGCCTTTTTTTTTGTTGATATTTTGGCAAAATTCATATGTTTTACGATCTTTTGACGAAATTTGCAGTCATCTGGCTTTATTTGTACTGGGATCTTTTGATAACATTTGCATTTTTTATCGTGATCCTTTGACAAAATTTTCACTATTTTTGCGATCCTTTGACTTTTTTCTTTGTAGATTTGACATATACTCTGTTTTTTTCCAACAGTCAAAATGTGTGTTTTTTGGTGATTCATCAATTTTTTTACGATCTTTATTATATAATTTGCATTTTATCAGTTTTTTCCCCCCAGCGATCTTTTGATAGTGTTTTTTCCAGCAGTCTTCTGACAAAATGTTCCTCTTTTTAGCGATGTTTCAATGGAATTCATGATTTTTTTTTTTTTTTTTTTTTTTTTTGAAGAAATGTGCACTTTTTATGATTTGACGAAATTTATGTTTTTCAGCGATCATTACATAAAATTTTCTTTTTTTTCATGATTTTTTTTTTACATTTTTCTGTTTTGTGGTGATTTTTTGACGTGATTTATGTTGAAGTTAACAAAAATGTGCAAAATTCACCTTGTTTACTAATTTAAAAATTTGAAATGCATGTAACTGTATATAAATTGCTTAAAAAGAGCATGATAAAACATATAAAATTTAAAAATACATTTACAGGTACTTTTAAAAAGTTCAGAATGTTTTCAACCGTCACTTATGCGGTCTTCGTCAGTGAGAAAAACTCTAAATGACAGTTATTACTGCTTGGCATTCTCAGGCTTGTCCGGGATAATCTATTTTACACTGAGGGGACGTAGGAGTGAGGAAGCAGAGTAAAAGGGGAGTAAAATAAAAACTGTTGGAAAATATTTCAAAAAGCACAGGCTTAAATATTATGAATTTAATTTCTCCATATTGCATTAATATCGTAGAAAAGTGCATCATTACATACTGTTTCTTTATTGGATATTATTTCAATGGATTTCGATAGTTCGAAAATAATCTTTTATAGTACTAGTCACCTTGAAGCTATAATTACAGAATCTATCGCATTATTATCCAATATAGAAATAGTATGTTTTATATTTTATTATGCACCTTTTAAGTAATTTATATACTGTTACATGTATTTTTAAAATTAGTAATTTATGTTTTTTCACCAACCTAACTTTCTCAAGATTTTTTGAATATTTAAATTATTTTATAAAGTTAGGAAAGGAGGGGGCATTTGATCAAGAAAGGCAGATGTTATTTTACTGTATATGCTGCATATATTATAAAAGTATGTAAATACTTCTGGTATGTGCATATTATCATGGCAAGATAGATTGCCAAAAATGGTTGTCAATCAGAAATTTGTTAATAATCATCGTCAGTTTCCGATAGTGATAAAAACAGTAAATTAATGTACATTTAATAAATACATAACATTGTTATAAATGAAAAGTATAAGCAATAATATGAAATATTAACATACAATTATTTCCTATATGATTTAGCCCAACAAGGGACAAATATTAAGATATTTAATTCAGTTTGTTCTTTATTTGTTTTTAATTTTATGTAAAAAATAAGTTAAACCAACTTATTTAAACATTAAAAGAAGTAAGCATAAAATTCAAACAATATTATACTTAAAACAACCTAAAAAGATTCTATGTCTCTGCAAATGAAATCAAAATAAGTCTTAAAATTTTTTTAAGTCGCAAATATTAGTACTGCAGATTTCTATTATGTTTATGATGGATGTATACAAACTTTTAAGGAAATTAAATTGTTAAGACAACGGGTTCCCCCAGTGGATCACCACAGGTGTTATGATGGGTCACAGAGTAATCAAAGTCTATCACTAAAATATATCTTTTGTTTCATGTGTTTAAAAAATGTAACAAATTTCAATAGCAAATAATATTTTAAGGATTAATATACATGCAGAATATCCAGAAATGTCAAATGCATCTTTTAATATCCCTGGCTGGATTCAGCATAACATTACTTGTGTCAATATCCTTTTCTACTTTGCTGTTTTTGAAAAACAAATTAAAAACAAACTACATTTAGAAAGTGACTTAAGGTTTAAATTAGCCTGTGTTAACCTTGATATGCATACCCTTATCGGTAAACACCAGTGCCAGAAATCTGACCGATTATAAAGCTGTGTTTTGATAATAATTAAGCATATTTTAAATTGTGTTTGTAGCAAGATTTAAACCAATTGGTTTTAACCATGGTTTAAACCAACTAGTTTTTTTCTCAAAAAAAAAAAAAAAATGTTTGGGGGAGGGGGGGGGGAGAAATTTAATGACATTTTTTCTTTATAATTTGTGTTTGGTTATTGGATATAAATAATTTTTACTTTTAACAATTTATTTCAGAAATAAACATTAGAGATAGTAAGTTTGATAATTTTTTTTATACATAGGTTTAAACCAATAGATTTTTTTCCTCCAAAGAAAAAAAATTGTTTTTTAGAAGAAATTTAATGACATTTTCTCTTTTTTTCTTTATAATTTACATGTTTCAGGTAATTAGATATAAATATTAATGCGTGGAAAATTTTTCCAGAGAGAAAATTCGCCTTGAATATAACATATCAAACGAAAATCAAATTTTGAATTGATTAAAAGGCGCAAATGTCAACCTAGTGGAAAAGATTCCATGCTGGTAATCGAACCCGGGCCATCAGTATAGCGCACTGACGTTCTACTGACTAAACCACATGGAACGACACCCAGCAAGGAACTTATCACTATTACATGTTGGCAAGGCTACAAACGCAGCACAAGAAACGTCAGTGCGCTATACTGATGGCCCGGGTTCGATTCCCGGCATGGAATCTTTTCCACTAGGTTGGTATTTGCGCCTTTAAAGCAATTCAAAATTTGATTTTCGTTTGATATGGATATAAATAATTTCTACTTTTAACACTTTATTTCAGCACTAAGCATTAGATGTAGTGGGTTTAGGTAATTTTTTTTTTTAATATATAGGATAAAAATCAGTACACGTTGGTGAAAATATGTTGCTCTAAAGGAAAAACTTCAGACATTGAATTGATCAAATGTAAAATAGATTCAATGTTTAGTATAAAGTATTTCAATTTTTTAATAATGCAGATTTAATGCAATTAATAACATAACACAATGATCTTTGAGATTTTGGGCAAACTGTAAAAGAATTTGTTCTTGATTGGGGAGATTATCTTGAAGAATTAAAATCAAAATATGAAGCCAAATAAGAGAGTATTCAAAGACTAGTTGCTAGTTACAGCATTTTAATATATTTTTTTTCCCTCTGTTACCTACTGAATCTATCAAACAAAAATGTTGACTTCAAATTGTCAACAAAAAAATAAATTAATTAGAAGTATTTGAAATTTGTTACTTTAATAACTGTGGAAAAGGATATTTATCAAACTACATCTAAATGTTTATTATTATTAATCAAAAGATTTTCAGATCATTAATGGTTCACTGTGTAAAGTAGTTAATTTTTTGAACATAAGACTGTTTGCTAAAACTATTTAAATTAAAAAATGATTTTTTTTAATTTTTTACATAAATGTATTGTAATTACAGGGATGCACCGAATATTCGGTATCTATTCGGCCATGTTACCGAATATTCGGTTAGGCCGAATATTAAACTATTCGGTTGAGCCGAATATCAAAGTATTCGGCCGAATTCAATACTTAATAAAAACTTTTAAAAACTTTTCAATATTTCTACTTTTAACTGTCAATTTTTAATTTATATTTAAAACAATTAGAAACAAAATCATTTTTAAATAAAATAGAATGTTTTTACATTATTTATTTGCTGTTTGTAAAGTATAACTTAAGAAAATTAAACATGAGAAAAATTAAAATGGTGATTTATTAGGATTCTCCTTAGGAATAAATTATGTGCAGATACAAGTTTCTAAATTTTGTTTAGTAAATAATCTGTTTCTTGCTTTCCTCTAAATAAAAGTCCTTAAAAGAAAAAAAACTTTTGAGATAAGTAATAGGGTGGGCCGAAAAAAACTTTTTTTCGATTTTCGATTATGGCGGGTGCGGAAAAGTGGCCACTGGTGGCACTCAGTTCATACAAAAAATTTGAGATTTTTTGGACATTTCCTTACCCTGCCGCAAACGGCTTGAAGTTTTGCAAAAATGTTCATTTTTGAACTTTTTTCGAAAAAAATTAAAAAATGTTAAATTAAATTTATTTTGGTTGTATTTATTTGAAAAGGCATATTTAATGTACCAAATGTTTAAATAATATCTGAGCATGCATTATTTAAAATCTATGTGTACTATAACTCAGGCTATTTTTATAGCTTTTTCGCGTATAATAGGCAAAAGTTGTATTTGTTTGAATCGATCGTTAGTTTCTACATTATTTATGTCCCTTGGTCTTCTTTATATTTTTTCTATGTGTCAAATGTCATACATTTGGGGAAAATATAGCAGCATACTTCAAAAACAAATCTGGAAGGTGAGAAAGTGGTGAAGCAGGACTCTAAGCGAGCGCAATGACTCGCCGTAATACTCAGGGAGTGAAGGACGAAATAGCTGAGAGCCAAAATGCGATAAATGATTCTTATTATTTATTCTTGCTCAGTAACCTGCGACATTTGTTCAGTGTTAACGTGAAACCTTTTTGTAGTGATTATACAGTGCTTTTTGGGTCGTTTAATGTGCCATTATAGTGTTTTGTGCGTTTTATTACAACGAGTTTAGAAATGGCTAGTATAAAGGGCCATGACAATGCAAAGACACGTAATAGCGTGAAAAGTAACTTTTTGGGGGCGTCATGTATATTGAAAGAATTGCAATAGCCAACTTATGCTGATAATCATGCGCCACTACTACTGGTTGCTCGACCATGTAGAAGTTGTGACAGCAGAGGATACGAATCTCGTCATCGATAAAAACAAAGTCAGAAGAGAGAAATATAAACTTGGAAAGAAGACACAGGTAGAAGAAGTTATTGAAAGAAGGAAAATAAAAAGCATATTTTTTGAAAAGATAAAAGTATATTAAGAGGAAGAAAAATAACAAGCGGCACCGTCGAGAGAAAGGCGAGGAACACATCACCGCGTTCCGGTCACGGAAAAGAAATAGCAAAATCATTATACAATCTTCCAAGTCACCACAAGTTAGACTTTTCTGAACTGACGAGGTATCAAGTGACCCGAGTATTCCTAACCAGGTTCAAACAACACGGTGATGTGTTCCCCGCTTTTCTCTCGACGGTACCGCTTGTTATTTTTCTTCCTCTTAATATACTTTTATCCTTTCTACCATCAAAAAATATGCTTTTAATTTTCCTTCTTTCAATAACTTCTGCCTGTATCTTCTTTCCAAGTTTCTATTTCTCTCTTCTGACTTTGTTTTTATCGATGACGAGATTCGTATCCTCTGCTGTCCAACTTCTACATGGTGAAGCAACCAGTAGTAGTGGCGCATGATTATCAACATAAGTTGGCAATTGCAATTCTTTCAATAGGCATGATGCCCCCAAAAAGTTACTTTTCACGGTATCGCGTGTCTTTGCATTGTCATGGCCCTTTATACTAGCCATTTCTAAGCTCGTCGTAATAAAACGAACAAAACACTATAATGACACATTAAACGACCCAAAAAGCACTGTATAATCTCTACAAAAGGGTTTCATGTTAACACTGAACAAATGTCGCAGGTAACTGAGCAAGGATAAATAATAAGAATCATTTATCGCATTTTGGCTCTCAACTATTTCGTCCTTCACTCCCTGAGTATTACGCCGAGTCATTGCACTCGCTTAGTGTGCTGCTTCACCACTTTCTCACCTTCCAGATTTGTTTTTGAAGTATACTGCTGTCTTTTCCTCAAATATATGACGTTTGACACATAAAAAAATATAAAGAAGACCAAGGGACATAAATAATATAGAAACTAACGATCGATTCAAACAAATACAAATTTTGCCTATTATACGCGAAAAAGCTATAAAAATAGCCTAAGTTATAATACACATAGATATTAAATAATGCATGATCAGATCTTATTTAAACATTTGGTACATTAAATATGCCTTTTCAAGTAAATACAACCAAAATAAATTTAATTTAACATTTTTTAATTTTTTTCGAAAAAAGTTCAAAAATGAACATTTTTGCAAAATTTCAAGCTGTTTGCGGCAGGGTAAGGAAATGTCCAAAAAATCTCAAATTTTTTGTATGAACTGAGTGCCACCAGTGGCCACTTTTCCGCACCCGCCATAATCGAAAATCGAAAAAAAGTTTTTTTCGGCCCACCCTAATAAGTAATAGCTATCAAGGCAGACAATTTTTGTTCATGAAACCATAATCATAATCAAGTTATTGAGTCATAAGTACATTGTATTTCATCTCACTCTAGGTCAAAACTTGCGTGTTCGTTTATTACATTAACAATAAATAAGATAACATATTTTCAACTCACATGCTTTGATTTCTGTAAAATATGATATGATGGGAAGGGTGGAAAATACCACCATTCACAAGAAAATAACTATGAGCCAAACATGCCTTTATTCAAAATTAAGTTGAAAGTATTTGTACTTTATATTAAAAAAAATTTGCCTCGAGTTATTTAAAAAGGACAATTATCAGACTGCAAAATATTTCTTCAGCCATTTTTTCATTATTTGATTTTAAAATGTTTGTTTTGATTCGTAGAAAATTTTATTAATTAAAGTTTCATAATTGTGCTTCTTAAATAACTCAAGGCAGATTTTTTTTCAATACTAAATGTTCTTATAAAAAGCTCTTGTTTATCAAAATGTAAGTTTCTTTTATTAAATATTATGTAAAACTGTTTTAAAAAGTAACATTTTAATACGTTTAAATTTTAAAATATAAGAAGAATTTGGAAAGCCAAATATTCGGTATTCGGCCGAATAGTTAACTATTTGGCTGGCCGAATATTCGGTATTCGGCCCAACAATTGCTATTCGGCTAGCCGAATATTCGGTATTCGGTTCACTTGTTGGCCGAATATTCGGCATTCAGCCAAAATCACTATTCGGTGCATCCCTAGATTACTAAATTTAAATTATTTTAAAATGAAGTTACACTGCTTATAATGTCTGACCATCATAAAATCTGTTTTTATCAGTAAATATGCATGTATACCTTTTGGTAACAGATTTTCCCCTAGAGGTATTTTTCCATCTAATTAATAGCTTAAGAGAACTTGTAAATTTTAAATTGTCTATTTTGTCTATATGTTATAAGCACCGGCAATATATCGAACTTAAAACATACTTTCCCGGTCCAAAACTATCTGTTTAGTTAGTTCTCAATAGTGATCTTGATAGTGATATGATGTAATCATAGATTGCTAAGTGATTAACTTCTTCATATCTAGTTTTGTATATGGCATTTTAGAAGAAAAGTGAAAGGGTCCTATACAAAACCTGTGTGCGACACTCTGAGTATTCTATGGCGGCTGCCCCATCCTCCCATTGCCAATCGAGACTAATATTAAGCGCAGTGCAGCACCGGTTGTTTGGTTGCTTCAAAGATGTGAGCCTGTCCTTTTCACTTATCAATGCTTTACATTTAATCAATTTCCCTTTTAAATTTATCCGTGTCATTCATTAATTATTATTTTTTTTAACTTGGCTTCTGCTAGAGTCTCTTATATTTGAGATATTAGTGTTGACCTGTCAACCTGGTTTCCATTAAAGAGTTGTAATGTGTTAAAATGTGTGTTTAAATGTGTACTGCACATTCCTTCTGTGGTCCTTTCGCTCTTCAGCTAGCTACTATTAAAACTCTTTAGCGGAAGCCAGGTCCCTACCAACATCCCAAATATAAAAGAGTTTAGTGTAAGCCAAGTTGAAAAAGGAAAAGAAAAATGAATGAAATTGAGCAAATTTTAAAGGGACATTTTAATTTGACATCAATAAGCATAAGGGCAAGCTTGAAGCTCCGAAGTTACCAAACAATTGCTGCTGCGTAAAGCTTAATATGTTTCTCATTATTCCATATTTATTATAAACAATGGTGATAACATTTACTTGATTTAATATTGATATTTCTATCTACTCATAATTCATTTTCATTTTAGACCCAAGAAAACTCAGTAGCTGATAATAATCCTGGGAGACAGCCAAGAAAGAAGTAACGACTTGTATTGTATACTCAAAAAAGCTCAGCAAAATGCAGATCAGAAAACAGAACTGCTAAATATATTTTGATAATTATTTTATATAACTATATAAATATAAAACAACAATGTAAAAATAAAAATACATTAGAGAAATCGATATTACTGTTTGTAAATCATATTACAATTTATTTTAACCAAAATCTAATAAAATTATTTTTAATCCTACTATTTTGTTTTAATTAACTTCTGTTTGTGTTATTTAATATATAAGAAATACACTTTATTGTAAACGCTTGTTTTATGTTATATCATTCTGATATCCCCCCTTTTTTTATATAAAACTATGTAGGGAATAGAGCGCAGTAATGTGTGCACAAAAGCCTAATTTGTTGAATATAAGTTATTCAGAACCAAAAAATACTAAGTCCATTTTTCCATTAAACACTGATTCCTGTTCTATATAGACCATAATTTCATAAATTCCATTATAAAACAAGTAGTCGTTTGAAAATGCGTACAGCAAATGTTGTTTGTCTTCTACAGTTTTGAATTAAATCTACAATTAGCAAATTTTACTTACAAATATCTCTAGATTAGGTTTTATGGACCTGATCCATTTTGATTCTGAATGCCTCATACATGAAATTTGCGAATACCTTTTAACATATCCACTATATATGTATATATTGAATTTATTTATTTTTATTTGTGTGTGTGAAAATATATAGCTCTCATTTGTTGTTGGATCTTATTGTAAGTTTTATGGAATATTGTGTTCTTTTCTTTCCTTGATTCCACGCTGTCATCAAACTAGGCAATCGTCACAAAATTTCTTTTAAAATAAGGCTTTAAAACAAAACTTTCTTTTTTTTTCTTTCATTTTTTAAGAGAAGATTTTTACCATTGAGTAGTTTCATGATATTTCAATTCTAAATGAACTTTTTTGCTTGTTAAACACAAATGTATTGTAAAACTTCAAACATATTGTTCTTGAAACCATGTTTTTCAAACTGGGCAATCACTTTCCTCCACAGTTATTCAATCAATTTCCTCCATTTTATAATTTATAGAAATGTGATGTTTTTTGCTGGAAACTTTATCCAGAAGTGTAATTTTCATTTTTTATAACTTTCGAAAGATTTAAAAAAAAATGTTTCAATAACATCCGTTTTTAAAATTAAATGTTGGTGTATGGTCCAGAGAATGTAATGCCGTTTCATAATTTGGTGACCAATTTTGTGCAACATGCTTGTAACTAGAGAAAAATGGTTACCCAATAGGAAATTCATGAAACATGTGCATGCGCTTGCAAGTACTTCTAGAGACACTATGGATTTTTTTTTCTTTTTGTATTTTTATATATACAGTCGTCCCCGTTTAAACAAATATTGGTGGCTTTAGAAATAATATTCGATTAGGCGGGGTATTTTATTAAACGGGGAAACATAGAAATGTAATACTTAATACATAATAAAAAGGTAAAACAACCACTTACTCCATAATTAACAGCATAATAAAATCGTTAATGTAATAATGTAAATTAGTAAAAGAAATACAAATACTAATATAAAGTACGTAATAATTTAATATCAATACATACATCTGTATGATTTACATTACACTTCATGAACTTCGTTTGAATTTGGTTAAAAGTTGGCTACTTGTAATTTACGTTATAAACACAGACTAAAAAACATCATTTAAAGTTATTTGTTTATGTAAAATTTACACGTTTATTGAAATTACGCAAAAAAAAGTAGAAACTTTTTTGTGCGTTAGTACATGCTTTTTGCATAAACATAGCGTGATTTATTAACGAAACTTTTGCTCTTTTCGCTAAACCCATTCCAACGTACATTGACCAATGTTATCAAAATTGGAATTATGTCCCCTCTTTTGATCCTAATTTCCATTTTACCTCTGTTCATTTTGGATTTTTTCTGCATTGTGTTTTATATTGGAAATTTTCGTCTGCGATATTTCAAACCTTTATTTACCTGACTTCTGTTTTCGTATTTAACACTCCCAAAAGTGCAGTTTATCAGAAAGATTTAAAGCTTTACATTTAGAATTCATAGCAACACCATTTTACTAACAAAAGAGCGACTAAACTTACAAAATGTAAAAATAATCCATATTGGCCAACTTATTTCACCCATTCACAGGAAAAAGAAGGGAGAACATTTGACCTGTCCATTATACACCTGCCGGTTGAAATCATTACAGGAATAATTAAAAAATTGTTTTCAGTATGAATGAACCTAAAATGACAAAAAGGTGGGGAAAAGTTCAAGATTAAACGTGCTTTTTGTGCCTGTTTTCAAACATTGGTCACCCAGATGTTATTTGAGTACGCGGGAAGGTTCACGAAAAATATTCGGTTTAAGCGGGGAAAATAACATAGAACCAATGGCAATAAATTCGGTGTTGAGGAGTTATATTCGTATAAGCGGGGTATTCGATTATATGTTACCCGATTAAGTGGGCAGCACTGTATGTCTTGATAAATATGATGCAAATGCAAAAAGTCTGAAAGTGTATCATTTGCTACCACATTATGTACAATTTTTAACACATGAATATGTAAAATGTTTGAATGCATTATCATCAATTGTCTACTTAAAAATAAAGTAAATGACTACAAAAGATGAATATATTTTCTTAAAAAAGCATAAGCTTCTTTCTTTGAAAATAGCCTTGTATATCTGTAATGACTACAAATGGTAAATATACTGGAATACATGATCATCAATTATCTGCATAAAAATAAATGGCTATAAAAGGTGAATATATACTTTAAAAAACATAAGTTTCTTTCTTTGAAATTAATCATTATATGAATAATTTAGCTAAAACAGATATATTGTGTTTATTATTATTTAGGATAGTTATTTTAATTTACCTACTTCTAATAGAAAGGGCATTTGAGATAAATCCTCAAGTTTAAAACATAATTACTTTTTTTCTTTTTTATAATTATGAACAAAGGGAATTTTTAGATAAATTTGACATTTTAACTATATAGACATCCATATAAATGTATGTTGCAAGAAACTGTAGATTTATGAGAAGCAATTTTTTAAACTGACTGAAGATTTGTCCAGTCTACTACTCTATTCAAGTACCTTTGATTTTAACTACAAATGCTTTTCCAATTGTTTTACTTGGATAACAATCGAACCTATACCAATATTAGTCAGGACAGCCATTAGTTAAATCTGGTCTGTTATTTGAAAATACTGCACAAAATTAAAGACAAAAAAAAAAATAAATAAAAATCCAATAAACTGTTGATGCATAATCACTCTTTATTTTTTAATATGATCAACTGATTAGTGAATAAGTGATATAAGTAGTAGTTGTTTTGTTGTTTCGGATATTATCCAAATAGCTCAATTGAAAGAGTTTTTGCAGTCAAAGCTCCAAGACTCTTGGCTCAAATGACAAACCAAATATATTTTCACTCAGTTGGAAAAAATATTACTTTTATCATTTATTCATCAATAAGTTGATTGTGTTAAAGAATAAATTGTAGGTTCACTGCATACCTTTCTTCTGCAATAATTTTATTTTGCATCAGTATGTCATGTCATTCTATGGTATATTTAATATTCCGACATTCAGAATGGTGAATGAATTTAAAAGAATCTGGATTATTCCATAACTATTCTTTAAAACAGTGGTTCCAAACATTAATTGTACATCCAACAGGGCAAGGGGGGGTAGATTTGATGCTTGTTATTAATTTTTACAATTGCTTTTTTAATTTGGCCTCATGTAAATAGTCATAGTGATTCACTTCTTATGCAGTAGGATTTGCAAGTACAGTGGAAAGTGATTTATACATCTTTATTTTTTTAAATCTACCTAGGTGAAGTGTTCTAGTAGTAGTAACAGTGTTTGAAACCGCAGATCACCACTGTACGTATTTAAATATTCAAGAGTGGGGTATTCCTAGAAAATCTTAACAACCAGCAAAATTCAGCATGCAATTGAAATTTGTGACAAAACTTACATGATTGAATACAATTCAATATCATTGACACAATGCATTTTTGTATTTTTTCTCCATAAAAATAAGAGTTATATAAAACAGAAGACAGTTTGGTACAGCACAGTTTCCCCCAGATTTAAAGAACAGTGTGTAGCTGAAATTTAAAGTATGCCTTTTAAATTCTTAACTGAGTATTTCAAAGTTGGAAGAATACTCTTTAGATTCTTACAATTATTTTTAATAAAAATCAGGACTCTCTTCAAAACATGATAATAGATTGGTTGTTACTATGTAAGCAGTTTTTTTTTTTTTTTTTTTTTTTTTTTTTTAATACAAAAAGCGATGTGGGCAAAATTTTTTGATTTACGGAGAGAAAGATACGTATTTTTAAATCAAGGTAAGGCGGAATAATGTACCTTCCTGAAACTGGGGGGGGGGGGGTGCTTGTATAGAATAGATATTAGCAATAATAATATAGAGTTGTAAAATGTGATTAAGAAATTTAAAAAGAAAAAAAATAAATAACTTCTTAAAAATCACTTAGCTTGATTGAAAATCCATTTACTAGTGGTGAGTGAAATAAAATATTCCGTACTGTAGTAAATAACTTCGGATAAACTGTTTTTATAAGAATCTTAGTTTAATTAAATTTAAAGTTAAAATGATCATAAATAAAACATATAAATTTTACTGTGATAATTTTTTTTCTAATGATAAGTATTGAATTAATTCTCTTGTAGAATAATTTTCATCATTTTTAAAAAGAAATAGTTGCACCATTGCACTACTTGAGAATCTGACATGCATTTTATATATTATTTAAATCACATAAATTATTTAGAATATTTTCTTTAAAGTGTTGAGTTAATTTTATCAGAGATTATATCAATCTTGTTACAACATACTAGGTGGCGCAAGTTATTTTGTAAAAATTTCCATTAGTTGTATTGTTGTAAGAATAATTATATTCGAATAAATTGGAATTGAAGGAGTGACCAACTCAGCCTTCTGGTTTCTTTTTTGTGCAATATCAACAAATTCTTTTACTAATAAAGGCTCTCAAAGTAATAACAATTATTCTTTTTTTACTTTTTTTTCTTTTTTACTAGTAGCAATAATATATTAGGATACTTTTCGGTTAGGTGTGTGTTTCGGATGTCAGTGTTATATATACTATATACATATATAAGGATTAGATTAAATTTAAACACAATAATTCAGTCGGTAAATTAATTATAACAGATGTAAATTTTCCAATTTTTGGTGAAAAACCTTCGATTTATTCTGTTGAGCTGATCCAGAGTATCACACCAGATTCAGTGATCTTTGAGGTTAATTGGGTAAAATAGTCCTCCAGTGTTCGTGTCTGGGATGGCATTGGCGGCTTCGGCCAATACATCCCTGGTACGAATCCTGGCCTAGACTTTTTTTACCCAAAATTGAAAAATTTACATATGTTATATATATGGATATTTGTGATCGCAATTTCAAGAGGTCATTCATGTTGGACTTTGGTAACAAGTGAAAATGTCTAAGTTATGAAAGTAACTAAAGAGAAATAAAGCAATTTCAGTTAGATATTCTAGTCCCTCTAACAAAGTATTTTCATTTTCAAATTACGGGGGGGGGGGGGGGAGAAGGCAACCAGTTTCTTTCTTATTCAGATTTATTATATTACATTAATGCTATGTATGCTTCTTTAAAATGATTTTTGTTTATTGATTTAGGAAAATGCTACAAAATTGTATCCCCAACTGCTTTGTGGAAACAAAGCAGTTAGTTTTGTTTAAAAATCCTATTTATTAAATTTAATTTATAGAGCTATTGTATAGAGAAATTGGTGTTTATATATAGTACAAATTTTGTAATCCAAATCTCCCAGTATAGCTAAAAATTGAAAAATCGCAAAGGAAAAAATTTTATTATACTGAGATAAAACTTTGAAACTAGATTCTTTTTACAAAGTCTAAAAATTTCTGCTTAAAAAAATAAATATCAATCGAAAAATTTGAAAATCGCTGTAAGAATTCCAATTAAACTTTTTTTAAAAAAAGATTTTTTTTTTATATATACTGCACTAGTTAAGCTGCTTTTTTTTTACTTCTTTTGCGAATGTGAAAATTTACCACGAAAAAACGAAAAAAAAAAAAAAATCCGTTTTAAAAGGTGTCAATTGCATCTTCTAATTTCGTGTATACATTAGTATTTTCTACTTTAAGCCCAACCAGCAGACTTCAAAATCATATCTTTAAGCTTATTATCTTAAGCTTATATTATTTATAATAAAACTCTACGAAATGTCCGTTTTATACAGTGCACGATAACAATATTGCCGTAAATCTGGTTAAAAGAAAGTATCATTTCTTTAAACCGGGCGTACGCAATCGTCTTGGCACGGCCAATCGCTTGGCTTCCTGTTTAGAGCGATGAATATATGAGTGTGGAACGGGTTCCGCTCTCGTTTCTGGCAAACCTCGCTTCCAACCATAAAGCTAAGGAGGTATACCTTCTTAGCTTCATGCTTCCAACTCTAGTGGGAGGAGTTTGACGCGGCGTTTTTTTGACGCCTCAAACCTACGTGTAATAGCACTTTGAGTGACTGCATTACCGAAATCACAAATAATGATTTCAAGAAATACAACTCAAATTCGTGAAACATTTTTACAATACTAACTGAAAATAACACAAGATTATACTAAATGATGGACACAGTTTCAGAAAAGTTTATTTATTAAAGTACAAATCCAAAATGAACAATCGATACATACTAATGAAAAGAGGAAGTTTCAAAGTTTTTTTTAAACGACATTATAAATGTTCAATCTGTCCACTGTTTGCTGCACGGCAAACGTCTTCGTGATAGCCAAGCACTTCCTAAATACTTGTGCTCCCCAGTAGCCACCTCACTCACAACTGACAGTGAAACGAAACTGCGGCCTATTGCCGCGCGACTTCTACCGGTCGCTTCTGGAACCATCACGACTTTGAAAGCTGTGCACTCAGTAATACCAGATACGCATTCTGGTGTGAGTGGCGAGTTTAGCTATGGTGTTGATGTTTACCGTGCTGCAAACGGTGGACACATTGAACATTTATAATATCTTAAAGAAACTTCGAGACCCCATTATTTAATTGGTATAAAGATTGCTCATTTTTGATTCGTACTTTAATAAAAACATTTTAAAAAATGGGTCTATCATTTAGAATAACCCTAAGGACGATTTTACGGAAATACTACTGGAAATCTGGATGCCAGTATAATTTACTATATTTAACGGAAAAATACCCATAAATTCCTTAAAAATACGGAAATTTTTATGGAATTTACGGAAGTTTTTCCGTTAAAAATCAGTAAATTGTACTGCATCTAGATTACCAGTAGTATTTCCGTAAAATCGTCCGTTTTTTTACAGCGTAACTAAAATCGTTTTTGATTGTCTTGTGAATACGTTACGAATATGTTGTGTCAAGAATAAGATTGTGCAAAACATGTTGTTAAAAATCACATATTTCTTACAGAAATGTAGTTGCCAATATTTATTGGTAAAATTAGTTGACCCACTAAGTAATCTCCTGCTTTTGTTTATAAAGCAAACTATCTGTTATTTCATTTTTTAAAAGTGTATAATTTCAAAGGCATCATGTAGAAAGTGTTTTGAATGTGATGTTTCTTAGTGTTCTAAATTGTGTGGTGTTTACAATGCGTTGTTTATTTGATAACAAAGTGATACACAGCACAACATTGTTGTAAGAGAATATTTTTATCAAAACTAGTCACAATATTATTTCAATGCAATTAACAGCATTATTTTTAAAACACACTTTTAGATAGCAAAACTTTTGCAACATATTAAAAATTCATTTCTAAATAACAACACTTTTACAAAATATTAAGAACACAATCAGAACACAAAAAACATTTTGTATATGAAGTTTTCTAGTTCTTAGTACGTTAGTGTGTTGTAAAATTGGTGACAAAAAGTGTTCTAAAATGTTTTTATTTTCGTGTGTTGAGAATTTGCAGTATATTTTTGCAAAGTAGAATAAGTAAAGATTTAAGTGTTTTCAAACAAAATACAAGCAGATAATACATATTTTTAATGCACTGTGTATTAATTAAAGCAATATTAATTTAAATGTAAATTTTTTGTCAAATTTAATTTGCATATATTGGACTATTTCACGTAAACACGTGTACTTAAATATATATCATCATGTAAATTACTAGAAAAAATTATTATAATATATTTTTATGCTTAAATACTTTTTCCCGTAATGTAACGGAATAATTTTGATTGCCCCTGTAATTAAACTATGCATCCAATTTTCATAACATATGAAATGACTCAAAAAAATTATGCAGCAGTCATATATATTAAATTGTAAACAGTGCGACTGTATAGTTTTCACTCGGTTATGTATGAACGAACGAACAAACAGACGGACAGATTGAACGCCGAATATAGGTGTTACGTGTTTGCATAATTACGAACGTACCTAAAAAAGCTGTTAAACAACAGTATTTTTCAATCTAACCATAATTTTCTTAAAACTTATACCAAACATTGCTTTAAAGCTCTGAAGAAAGTTCAGTTTCAGTTTCAGCTAGGTGGGGAGGCCTACCAAATGGCTTAAGCTCAACAAGCCCCACCTAGCAGGGTGAAATAACTATGCTAAAAGTCCAACATGGACTAAGACAGAAAAGCCAAAAGGAAAGGAGAATCTCCGTAGTATACGGTCTCAGGAGAGACCAGGGACACTATTGAATGGCCCCAGACCGCCGTCAAACATATATTAGAAAACAAATGAAAGAATATAATTTAAACACAATGACAACGCGTAGCCCTAGCTATTCAGTGCGTGCTCAAAAAGTAAACATAATTGAAGAATTCTTCACAGTGATAAATACAAAATTATATGTACAATATAAATAATTAAGATAAACCTATGAGCATATTCATGCATTTTAATAAATTGGCGATAAATCTTTTTCTGAATCTTGTGAGCAGAGAGAAAGCCTCGTCTCTTTAGAAGATCACATCCCGTATCTGCAAATATGCCTTTCGACATATTATTATCTTTTTTAATAAACATAAATTATAATATGTAAGTAAAATATCAGTAAATATAATGCGAAAAGTCTGACAGTGAAAAGCTTTTTCTTAAAAGCCGAAAAAATTGACTGACTCGCAAAAAAACCCACATGCATTTTTATTTCAAAGAAATAGAGTCTTCTGCCAACCGTGGCCGAATGGTTATGGCACTACACCGCTAATTAATTGAGAGCATAGGTGGGTTCAAAGTTCTCCCTCAAACTGTGTTATACATACTTTGTGAAGCTCCCAACAGTAATTCTCTAGTTTTGTAAATTTTCTTGTACTATCTCATCCCTGTATATTGACGATGACTCAGAAGCAAGCACCCCACATAAAACGTATAGAAAGATGTATGTAAAAAATAAACTTAAGGGATAAATAAGTAGAACTACCCTCAATCACATCCAAGACTTCCATTTTCTTTATTAAATAGTTACTGAATTTCAAAAACATTCAGTTTTTAGAAAAATTCTCATATAAATGTGAATAATATTCGTAATTTCTTGATATCTAACTATTTAATACTAACACAGATTAGGTGAAATAAAATTATTTAATCTATTGAAATAAAAATTCATGTAATGCCGCTATGAGGGAATGCTTTGTAAAAAAGTTTTTAAAACTAAATAGACAATCTTAAAACACGTGTAAAAAATTGTAAAGATGAAAAATCTATTCAAAATCAAAATAATTTTTATTTAAAAGTCACAAGAAAATTAAAATAAAATAATTGAAATTCACAACGCAATTTCTTTATAAAAATTAAAAACAATGTTAACATTATTTCTATTAATATCATGCTGATAAGTGTTATATACATAGTTGTCAAATTCAACTGTTTTTTAAATCACATGTATGGACAAGCAACAACAAAAATGTATGCATACATTATACAGAATGAAATACAGATAGATAGATAAACTTTATGAAAAATTAAACCATTTAAACAGATGATATTGACCTGGTATCATGAACTCTGTATTATCAACAAAATAAACAAAATACTTGCTTAATTATGTAATACTATGAAGTGACTGGGGAAAATTACAATTTAAAAAAAAACAAGATGAATGGATACAGAAGTTTATACTTTAAATCATTTCCTAAGGTGTACAAGATTTACAAATATAAACAAAAATAGTTGATTTCTGTAGATAATTAAGTTTTAAGCGGCAAAATTAATTCTCTCTGTATCAAATTGACTGTGGAACCAGGATAATAAAAGTAAAGAAAGAACATTAAATAACAAGAAAATGTATGAAATGAAAGATAAAATATTAAGTAAATAAAAGAATGTATATAAAAACATTTATGAAGAGTATATAACAATCTGTTGGTGAAAATCGATATTGGAGTTTCATGCACACCATAAACAAAAGGAGAAAACAAGCTATTTGATATGCAACCAAGTATAAAGAATAGGGAGATCAGTGCATATTTTGAATGTAAGCAAGATGTATTAGAGTGTATTAGATGATGCCAGCAGGAGAACTGGCTGAAGTAGCAACATTGTACACACCATCAACAAAAGCTCTAATTTTGTAGCTGCTGTCACGTAGTCAGGAGAGCTGTTTTTTCATTTTTAAAGTGCTGAGTAAAATTTCAGATTTTTATCGAAAGAAAAAAGTACAACTTATTGTTCTGACATTGCATGCACTAAAAAAAGTTTTATTTCTTCGTGTAACTATGCGTTTGTTTTGCAAATAACATATATCACTATTCGTCTAGGTATTGTAAAATTTTAAATATACTTACGAGAAGATTTTTCAACAGCATACGGGGTATGCTTTTTTAACTTGTTTCTTGTTGGAAACACCCCCCCCCTCCCTCCTAAATCCGCTAGTCTTATTCTATAGTAATAACAGATTAACCATCCCAGGATTCCAACTGTCTCTTTAGAGTATAAGTGCAAGTAATTATTGTGTATTAAAATCGCCCAAACAACCATTTATACTGCGAACCCGTTTGAGCATTTAGTCATTTCAGTAAAACTATCAGTATAAAAACAAGGTAAATTCAGAAATATTATAAAATATTATTTTTTTAAAAAATGGTTTCATACATTTTATCCATTTTATGTTAATTATGCCTTTATAATCATAAGCTATAACACTGAGATCGCAATGCATATGGAACCCTGAAAAAACAAATTAAAAGTGCTTAGAGCTGCTCTGCTGACCTTAACATCAGTAAATATTATGGCTGCTTTTGAAGAAGTGTGATTTCCGCTGAATCCAAAATTAATTACAGACTTTATGCTATCCTCCTTTTCTGACAGGTCAGCTATTGCCTCACCAATTATTGAAATCACCAACATTCTTGAAAATATTTGAAAAATTCCACAATAACCTAGTGCCCCTTTCTCCTCAAAAAAGGAAAGCATTTAAATTTTCTACTCCAACACAGGCTAGAACTTTGAAAAAAAGTTGCTCTTTAAGTTCTACTTTTATTTTCGCTGTTTCTTATAAATAAAACGTTTCTTTTACAAATAAACAAATTCTGCCTTCATTCAATTCCAACCAGAAAAAATCTTTGGACCTTCGTCTTAAAACCCATAATACATTAAAATTGTTTTTTTTTTATGTTATTATGCATTTAGTTTACAATAAGATATACATGTTAATTAGCAGGCGAGATTTATAATTAGTGTTTTACTATTTAAATTATAGTCGGTAAATTTACCCCCTGATTATTTCCTGTAAGCTGGAAAACTTGCCACGCATACCGAGTACATTTTAGAACGTGACATTTTTCAACGTAACCGTTTTCTATTAAAAACTTCATCTAATTTTCAAAAATAGCTGTTACATTTTGTACTGAAAGATATAATACACTGATATCCTGTAGATCTCAAATAGACAAAAATAGATAAAAATGTAAAAAGTTGGAATAAATTTGTAAAAGTTTGTCCTGGTCTCCCCGTATAACGTCTAAAACCATAATAATTTCTTAAGGTGCCTGCCTAATACTAAAATGCTATTTTCGGCCAAAAATCCAATTTTCTATATTATGATTAATATTTAAGTCTGATGTTTTAGCTTTCTAAATCAGTTTTAATTTTGTTTCTATCTTCCTCAGAATTTGAGTTACAGCCATCTTAATATAATTCATTTAATACATGAATTCTGGTTTTAATTTTATTTTCTACTTTTTCTGAAAACGAGATTTATAGCATTTTGCTTTATCACAAAACATTATAATTCGAAAGATTATAATTTTTACTTTTTTAAAATTTTATATGAAAAATAATCTAAAGGGGTTTATTAAGGTAATATGCCTCTACTATGGTCTACTAGTATTTTTCCATATTTTAAGTGATGCATGTTAACATGTAATTTCTTGATTTTTCAGTGTGTAAAAACTGGATAGATTTTATAATACTTTTAATAACAAATTTATATTTATGAAAATGTTTTAATACCTCAAAATAGATTAATTAATTGTAATAAAATTTGCAAAATAAAAATACCTTCATTTAAATTTGGGTTTTGATGTTTTGCTAAATCGATATTTTATAGCAACATTTATATACGTTTTGAGGTTAAAAATCAAAACACTTAAAAATATGCTTATTTTACAGCTTATTCAGAATATTTAAATATATTTTATAATGTGATGTACATTAGTAGGCAATTTTTCAAATATTAAAAAAATTCTTTTAAATATAGGCAGGCACCTTAAGATTATATTAAGTAAATATATTTAATTATTTATTAAACTAGTTATACAGAGCATTTCTTCAAAATATTTCTTGTGAATATAACATAAATAATGAATTTTCAAAAGTTCCTTTCTAGTTAATGCCATTCGCAAAATGTTTCTGTTTTTTTGTTACAATTTCATAGGCCCACATCTTAAGATTATATTAAGTAAATATATTTAATTATTTATTAAACTAGTTATACAGAGCATTTCTTCAAAATATTTCTTGTGAATATAACATAAATAATGAATTTTCAAAAGTTCCTTTCTAGTTAATGTCATTCGCAAAATGTTTCTGTATTTTTTGTTACAATAATATAGGCCGTCACCTTAAGATTATATTAAGTAAATATATTTAATTATTTATTAAACTACTTATACAGAGCATTTCTTCAAAATATTTCTTGTTAATATAACATAAATAATGAATTTTCAAAAGTTCCTTTCTAGTTAACGCCATTCGCAAAATGTTTCTGTATTTTTAGTTACAAATGAATTGTTGTGATTTTTCCAATCCCTTGTGATCCATTTTCTTTGATGTTGTTCGAAGTCATTTCGGTTGGTAAGTCAAAGGAGTTTTTGCTTTTTTCTTCATTCTTTCGAAAAAGTACTTTCTCCATAGATATAAAAGGACTTTCCACTATTAATGCTAAAACTAAACTCATGAGTATAGATATAGATGCGTCTGCGAAATAGTTCCAGATCTAGAAAAAAGAAAATAAAAATCATTACCTAGTTTTATTTACAATTTCTTATTTTATTACTCAAGAAAGCGAGATTTTTATTTTTTTTTTAAAGATAAAAGCACTAAATAGGAAATATGTGTGCTAATGTTTTAAATTAAACCACATATATCTTTAATGTATACAAAAATTTGTTTAAAATAATATTTCTCAATCTATAATATTTTATTGAGTTTACAATTTATTGATGAGACATTCTATGTAATTTCTACGTAATATTATCTTGAAGTTTGTCATGGTAATTTCGACTTAAAGGTGGTGAATACCAGTTTTCTCGAAAATAAGTACTTTAATTAATGAAAATATTCTCAGTTTGAATATGGTGACCCATACAATTATTGAAAACTTATATTTAAGATAGCAATTTCAAAGTCTTCAGTGCATAGAAAAATGAGATTAAAATAATATTTCTCAATCTAAAATGTTTTATTAAGAATAGGCTGATAAAAACTTTGCAAAGTATTGAAGTGCCATTCCATGAGCTTTCTATCTAATATTATCTAGAAGTATTTCATGGTGCTTTTGACTTAAAGATATAAATTACATTTTTTAAATAAGTATTTGCTTTAATTAATGAAGAAATTGTCAGTCTGAATGCGACGACCAATACGTTTATTGAAAACTTATATTTAAATTAGAAATTTCAAAGTTTTCAATATGCACAAAAAAAGAGTTTAAAATAATATTTCTCGGTCTAAAATGTTTTTCATGACTACGCTGATAATGAGTTTGCAAAGAATTGAAGATCCATCCCATGAGCTTTCTATCTAACCGTAAAATGGGGTGAATAGGAACGAAATTTATCGTTCATACAAATAAATTCATTATAAATTTATGAGATTATATTTTTAATTGCCAATTTTTTATAAGTATATATTAAAGTTAAGAGTTGGGAAATTCAGTTTTGACATGTTGGCACCACTACTGGGGTATATAAAAAAACTGCAAGTGGATCCTCAAAAACCCCATTTTTTCAACGTCTTCAAAATTTTGTATGTAAGTACATTATTTTTCGTATTCTAAACCTAAGAGAGGGGGTTTTTAATTAATGATAGACCTGCAAACGATATGCTGTATTAAATTCTACTTATTTCTAAATTACATAATGAAAAAATGAAAAATGGCTTGTAACATAGAGGTTTAAGATTTACGGGGTAAATCGGAACACGTTTTCTTCAATGATTTATTTTTCTATATAGTAATAATTTCACGCAATATATGAAAACATATGTATGAATATCTATTGTAACAATATTTTGTTTGTTCTAATTACTTGAAAAGTTTAAAAATGCCAAGAAATTACTTCGTTAAACAAAAATGTCAACGCCTAATCCAACAGACATGGAACACACAAAAATAATTTAAAAATAGCAAATTAGTTAGAAAAACTGCTCAGAATTATTCTCTAACGTCCACAACATAACACAAATATCTCAAAATAAAATAAAATAATAAAAAAAGAGAGGGATGCAAACAGTACTAAGGGCTGGCGATGGGGACGTATTAGTAGATCGTATTAATACATGCAGCGATTGGGGTTACTCATTCCATTTACTTACCCAATGACTACTAGTTAGTCCGTTTTCTAATTACATCCCGTGTGCAATTTTATGATTAAGTATAGTGAGTGGTCTCATTTTGTTCCTTATGTCTTGTAGACTAAGAAAAGCGAAGGTGGACATCCAGGACACGCGACTGGGGAGGGAGAGGGGGAAGGGAAGGGTAAAAAGTGCAAGGGAAAAAATTCCATTTCTTAAAATATAAAGACAATTATGTATAAATATTAATATTTAAAACATTTATGGATTAGGAAAAACATTTGTGGACATCCAGAAGCCGCGACAGGGGCGGGAGATGGGGATGGGGAAGGGTGGGAAAGGGGAAGAGCTGCAAAGTGCAAGGGAAAAAATTCCATTTCATAAAAAATAAAGAAAATTATGTATAAATATTAATGTTTAAAACATTTATAGATTAGGAAAAACATTTGTGGACATGCGGTTCCCGCAACTGGGGACGGGGAGGGAGAGGGGAAGGGTTGAAAAGTGCAAGGAAAAAATCCATTTCATAAAAATAAAGAAAATTATGCATAAATTTTAATGTTTAAAACATTTATAGATTAGGAAAAAACATTTTTGGACATCCAGGACACGCGACTGGGGAGGGGAAGGGGAAGGGTAGAAAATTGCAAGGGAGAAAAATTCCATTTCATAAAAAATAAAGAAAATTATGAATAAATATTAATGTTTCAAAAATTTATAGATTAGGAAAAACATTTGTGGACATCCAGAAGCCGCGACTGGGGAGGGGTAAGGGCAGGGAAGGCGAGGGGAAGAGTTGCAAAGTGCATGGGAAAAAAATTCCATTTCATAAAAAATAAAGAAAATTATGTATAAATATTAATGTTTAAAGCATGTATAGATTAGGAAAAACATTTGTGGACATCCGGGACCCGCAACTGGAGAGGGGGAGAGGGAGGGGAAGGGTTGAAAAGTGCAAGGGAAAAATAAGTAATAAAGGTAATTGAAAAGGAACTGAGTGATGAAAAATACTAAATGATACAAATTTTGTAACGCTAAATATTATTTGTTATCTTTGTACTGTTATTCTATATTATACATCATGTACCTAAATAGTAAAAACTTTCAAATTTTAAACTGCAAGTAAAAGTTTAACTTCAGAACAAAGTAGGATCATCGGTATCACTGTCATCATAATTTACATCATCAAGGCCTCCAACATTATCATATTTATCAGTCTCACCCGAGCATGAACACATTTCAGTTACAAGGTAAAACCTTTTGCGAACATTTACAGGATGCTACACATCTTGACTTGACAAACGAACAACGCACCGATTAAACCAGTTCTTGAGGAGCACATGACATGTTACACATGACAGGTAGGTATTATTTTTTCTTTATTATCCAAACAAAATCAGTTGGGGGTGGAATATTAGTTTTTAAAATGTGTGCTCTTTGCCAAATTATTGCTTGGTTCATTTTTATGAACTCTTCTTATGGCTGGGTAAAGGGCGGCTTGAGTTGGAGGCATATTTGTTCCATCAACTTGCTTTTTTGTAAATAACCACCATCTTAGCTCACTCAATGTTTTAATGTTTAATTTTGGCATGTACACTGAACATATGTATTCTTCAAGTGCAAAATATGTTTCACTCTCAAGGGTATCTGTTTGACCTTATGTGGCAAGTGCTTTCAGAATTCTGTCGTCAGCATTTATGAAGCTCTTCCAAAAACTGGTTTTTGATTTACCACTGAATGAACCAGTAATGTCAGATCCAGAATAGAAAATGCAGTCTCACTAAAGCTTCATATCTTTTTTCTTGCCCTTTTCAACCTTTCCCCCTCCCTTCCCCCTAGCCTAGTTGCGGATCCCGGATGCCTACTATTGCTTTTCTTATTCTATAAAAGATTTAAACACTAATATATATATATATATATATATATATATATATATACATATAGATAGATAGATAGATAGATAGATAGATATAATTAAATGGCTTAATTAAAATTAATAAATAATTATATATATATATAATTAATTTTTTTTCTTGCCTCTTTCAACACTTTCCACTCCCCTCCCCTCCTCTTCCCTTACCTCCGTCTTCCTAATCACAAGTCCCGAGTATCCTTCAATGCCATTCTCATTCTATAAACGTTTTAAACTTTAATATTTATGCATAATTTTTTTGAAACAGAATTTTTTTATTGCCCCTTTGAAATTCCTCTTCTCCCCCCGTCTCCTCCTCCCCAGTCGCGAGTCCCGGATGTCCACAAATGTTTTTTTCCTAATTTATAAATGTTTTAAACTTTCATATTTATACATAATTTTCTTTATATTTTAAGAAATGGAATTTTTGTCTTTTGCAGTTTTCAACACTTCCCCTTCCCTTCCCCTCTCCCTCCCTTGTCGCGGGTCCTGGATGTCCACAAATGTTTTTTCTAATCTATAAATGTTTCAAACATTAATATTTATGCATAATTTTCTTTATTTTTTATGAAATGGAATTTTGTTCCCCTGCATTTTTCAACCCTTCCCCTCCCCCCCTTTCTCCAGTCGCTTGTCCCGCATGTCCACAAATGTTTTTCCTAATCTATAAATGTTTTAAACATTAATATTTTTGCATAATTTTCTTTATTTTTTATGAAATAGAATTTTTTTGCCTTGCACTTTTCAACCCGTCCCTTCCCCTCCCCCTCCCCAGACGCGGATCCGGGATGTCTACAAATGTTTTTCCTACTCTATAAATGTTGAAACATTAATATTTATAGATATTTTCTTTATTTTTTAAGAAATGGAATTTTTTCCCCTTGCACTTTTCAACCCTTCCCCTCCCCCGCCCCAGTCGCGGTCCCAGATGTCCACCATCGTTTTTCTTAGTCTACAATATATAAGGAACAAAATGAGACCACTCACGATACTTAATCATAAAATTGCACACGGACCTATGAAAAGCTGTAATTAGAAAACGGACTAAGTAAAGGATAATACAGAACAGGGCTGAATTTATATTAAATTCTACTTCTGCAATTCAAACATAATTTCTTAAAATAAATTTTAATTTTTCTTGATTTCAAAGTTGTTATCTAATTTTTAAAAAGGCATATCTTTACTTGTATATAAAATAAATATTTGGTTTTACAATAATTATGTGTTCCTATTCCTCCCTTGTCATTACTACCTATTTTTACTTTCTTCTATCTTTACAAGAAGAAAGTATTGGATTCATGAATATTTTCGACTTCCGGTTTTAAACGGATTTATACGTTTTAGAAGGTCCTGAACACGTTTTGACTATTTTTAGAAAATGTCTGTCTGTGAGTCTGTCTGTCTGTCTGTATGTGACAAAAAATTTGTGGGCACTCTATCTCAAGAACTAATGCTCGAAATTTCATAAAATTTTATATTCTGTTAGACCTTGATATGAATTAGTGCCTATTGGTTTTTGGTGTAAATTGGCTTGCAGGTGGCGCTCCTATACTACGTTTTTCATGATTTTATTGATTGCTATATCTCAAGAACTAATGCACAGAATTTCACCAAACTTCAGATTCTGTGAGACCTTGATATACATAGACGCTGATTAATTTTTGGTGTAAGTTTTTCTGCAGGTGGCGCTGCTATGCCACGTCTTTCATGATTTTCATGATAGCTATATCTCAAAAACTAATGCAAAGAATTTCACCAAACTTCAGATACCGCAATACCTTGAGATACATTGCCACTGATATGGTTTTGGTGTGAACTTCCAAGTAGGTGGGGCTGCTATTCTACATTTTGCACGATTTTGGCGATATCTATATATCAAGAACTAATGCAGAGAACTTCATCAAATTTCAGATTCTGTTACACTTGAATATATAGCATATTTAGACGCTGATTGCATTTTGGTATAAACCTCACAACAGGTGGCTCTGCTATGCTACGTTTTTCATGATTTTCACGATAGCTATATCTCAAGGACTAATTCACCGAATTTAACCAAACTTCAGATTCCGGGAGACCTTGAGATACATAGACGCTGATCAGGGTTTTGTGTGAATTGCCCAATAGGTAGCGCTGCTATCTAGGGATGAATCTAGGGTTAGAGTGAAAATTAAGGTAATGAAACAAAAATTATATACATTTATACATATACCTATGCGCTAAATCAATGTAATTATTTGCACTTTTTAAATGGTTTAATTGACGTGATTTAAATAGAAGAAAGTTTTGTGATGGCCACAACACACTATTTATTAACTCTATTAAAGTGAATAAATAAAGATTATAACATTTGTTCCGATTCACCCCTATCTTAGGGATGAATCCGAACACCATTAAAAAAATAAATAATATATATATAAACAGTAAAAATGTTTCGCTTTTGCTTAAAAAGTAAAGAACAAAACAACACCGAAGTTCCTAGTAGAAAAATTAAAGAATTAAAAAACCAGTTGTTGCTTTTTTTTAACGTTAAAATTGAAAATTGTTCCGATTCACCCCATTTTACGGAATATTATCTAGAAATATTTCATAGTGCTTTCGTCTTAAAGGATATAAATTGCAGTTTTCTGAAAATAAGTATTTGTTTTTATTAATGAAGAAATTCTCAGTTCGAATGTTGCGATCTACACTATATTGCCATTGATTATGGGACACTTGCGATTTTAGACATTTTATTAAATATCTAGAAAAATACATGAGGAATCATCTCGAAACTCTTAGTGTATAAATATAATAGTATACGTCATACATCTCCGTGAAGATTTTTTACCGAAACGCCATAGGGGACCGTCAACAAATTAAAAAAGAATGAATATCTTTTGAATAACCCTGTCAAAACTAATGTAGCAAAAGCGCTCAAACTCTAGATTATGATTGAAAGCCGTATTGTAATACACTGTGTTCATTTTTATGCAAATAGCATGCACACTCGCAGAGTAATTAAGGTTTTTATAAAAATGGTCACAAATTTTTGCAAGTTTTTCCATTATAATTTTCAGAGTTCTTAATATAAAATATTTTTTTCAGAAAATATGACAAACAACATTGCACACAGTACCCTGTAATCAGAATTAAAAAATAATAAAAATTGTATGAAAAATGAGTAGGTTTACTATATAATGTTTTACTGCGCATGCGTCAAAGATATCAAAATTTCATTTGCATATTATGTTAGCTAAATGTATAGAGCAACTTTTGTAAAAGTCTCAAAATCATAGCTTGAAAATTCTGAAAGTAATCGTCTATAGAAAAAGGACAAAATCCGTTGTTTCCAAAATGAAGCAAAAAAATGAGGGATTTTATCCAAATGCATCCCATATTGTGTATTCTATATTGACACTAAGCAATGAATATATGGATACAACCCCTCTTGTTTTTGCTTCATTTTGAGAATAACGGATTTTCGACTTATTCAATTGACGATTATTGTCAGAATTTTCAAGTTACGATTTTGTGACTTTCACAAAAGTTGCTCTATACATTTAGCTAACATAATATGCAAATGAAATTTTGATATCGTTGACGCATGCGCAGTAAAAAAGTATTTAGTAAACCAATTCATTTTTTATACAATTTTCATTATTTTTTAATTCTGATTACAGGGTACTGTGCGCAATGTTGTTTGTCATATTTGCAGAAAAAAATAATATTTCATATGAAGAACTCTGAAAATTATAAGGTAAAAACTTGGAAAAATTTGGGATCATTTTTATAAAAACCTTGATTACTCTGCGAGTATGCATGCTATTTGCATAAAAATGAACAAGGCTTATTAAAATAAGGCATTCAATTACAATCTAGAGTTTGAGCGCTTTTGCTACATTAGTTTTGACAGGGTTATTCAAAAGATATTCATTCTTTTTTAATCTGTTGACGGTCCCCTTTGGAGTTTCGGGAAAAAATCTTCACGGAGATGTATGACTTATACTATTATAGTTTTACAATAAGAGTTTCGAGATGATTCCTAATGTATTTTTCTAGATATTTAGTAAAATGTCTAAAATCGCAAGTGTCCCATAATCAGTGGCAATATAGTGTATACGTTTGTTGAAAACTGATATTTAAATTAGCTGTTTCAAAGTTTTAAATGTATACAAAAAAGGGTTTAAAATAATATTTCTCAATCTAAAATATTTTATTAAGACTACGCTGATAATCGGCTTGCAAAGTATTAATGGAATCCCACGTACTTTCTATCTGATATTATCTAGAAGTGTTTAATGGTATTTTCAACTTAAAGGATATGAATACCAATTTTTTTTTTAAACCAGTATTTGCTTTAATTAATGAAAAAATCCTCAGTTTTAATATGGCGACCAATATGTTCATTGAAAACTGATATTTAAATTAGCCACTTGATAGACCTCAGTGTATACAAAAATGTGTTTAAAATAACATTTCTCAATTTAAAATCTTATAATAAGATTACGCTGATGATAAGTTTGCTAAGTGTTGATGAGCCATCCCATGTAATTTATATCTTATATTATCTATAAGTTTTCCATGGCACTTTCCACTTAAAGCAATGAGTACCAGTTTTTATGAAATTAATATATGATTCAGTTAATGAAGAAATTCTGAATTTGACTATAAGGACATACATTTATTAAAAATTGATATTTAAATTTCCACTTTACGCAGAGAGCAAAGTGTTTATTCAAAAATGAGATTCTCTTATTATACAATACGTTCCAAGGAAGAGTAGAATAAGAATGGATAGATTCGAAGAAACTATCTTACATAAACTGCAAGACTTATTAATTACAGTTAAGCATTCCGCAAATAAATGCACACAGGAATATAATCATTCATCAATGATCATGTCGATTCTTTCCTAGTTTTTCACAAGGTTGGACGGGCTAGAGAATTGGGTGCAGATCTTAGATTTTCAGAAGGCACAAAAATTTTCACAAACTAAAATCAATTTAAGTTTTCTTTTTCTTTTTATGTTGTATCCGACTTAACAAGGTTTAATACACTCGCATAGCGCCCATACAAAAGTGGCGTTTATATTATATGTCTGATTTTAGAAAAAAATGCTATATTCATCGTGTATGTTTGAAGTTCCACCAAATCCACAATAATACAGAATTTTCAAAATCATGAATAAAAGAAGATCTCATCCTAGTAATCCTACTGCAAAAAACCGAATAAAAAAAATACCGGTACCAATTGATTGGGAACAAACCTAATATTACATGCTATGCATACTTATTAGAGGGAGTGTGTACCTACATATTAAAAAATGCGCAAATGCTGATTTATATTTGTAAAACCAAATCTTGCCTCTTTATTTGAGTTCCTTGGACTAAGACATCCGGAGATGCTTTAATACATTTCTGAAACTTTCACCGAATCAGGTATATAAGTATACATAAATTATAATATTAGACGTGTTTACATAAATTCTGAAACATAAAATTATTTATCTTCCAAGAACATGCATCGAGATTTATCGTTTTACAACGAGCAAAATTGTACCGAGCATTGAATTTTCAAACTGCTTAGTTTATGCTAAGAAAAATGTATCTGGTAAATTTTACTATTTTTTCCGTAGTAGTTTTACAATAGATGGTCGGCTCGCTTAAATAAATTATCGAAAAGTCAAATTTCTCTATATGTATGAAAAATATTTATTCTGTTTCCTTGCACACCGATGTTTTTGATAATAGTAATTCAATGCGTGCTAAAATTAATGTAGATCATAATTTATTACTTTTTAATGTAAATTTATAAATAAATTGCATAATTTTAAAAAAAAGGTTATGAAAAATTTAAGGCTTGGAATATGATTCTTTTTGCGAAATTTTTTCCCATTTTTTACACTTTTTATACAGAACTCTTACATTTTATAAATAACTACAATGGGATTTTAAAATTTCAATCATTAATAATTATAAAGAAATCGCAATTTTAAACGTATTTAGAATTTTTTTCACAAAGTTTTACCATTTTTAATTATCGAATTTTTAGAAACAGTTCAAAGGGAATATTTTCATATTTCAAGTAAATATTATACTGAATAAAAGTTTCTGGGCCCTTCAGTATCACAAACATCATGTTTTCAATTTTTTTTCTTTTGAATCTGATTGGGAATCGAGAAACCCACATAAAATACAGCCTATGTAAGTACAAGTGGTATTACTATTAATTTTCAAATTTTACAATTGAAATTACCTTGGTATTTCCTTTCATTTTATAAAAATAGTTATTAAAAAAAATTCGCGCATTTTCATCTCTTTAAATTTTTGGTTTTTTTTAGAAAGTGTTCTTAGAGATCATTTACTTCTTGTAACTACCTACAATGCCAAATTTAAACTTTCCAGGCCTTTCAATGTCACAAGAATCGCATTTTTAGAAATTATCTTCTCCTGCACCGTCCTGAAGTTTTTGTCTCCGCCAAAAAAATTAACCTGTGTTGATACACAAATTGTCCCTATCAATTTGTCACTTTTACTTTTGAAATCATTTTGATAGTTCTATTAACCTCCATAAACAGACAACCAAACATACCTGTTTGTAAGACTATTTAAGTGCCATTGAATTAAAAATTATTGTTTTTTTAAATAAAATTATAAAAAAAACCAACAGCAAAATAAAAATTAGTAAGGAGAAAAAATTAAAAATAAATAAAACTAGTTTAATTTATAAAAATTTGAAAAACAATCAAAAATGTCGAAATAAATAAAAAAATAATATCATATAGTCTAACCTAAACTAGTATTTCATACTTACAATACTTATATTAGAAAAATCTAGCGGAAACCTTTGATGCATTCTATAATGGAGCTGTATCGCAGGAGATAGCAAATAAATTAAATAAGTAAGTCTTGACAGTGGAACCCACAATTTTAGCGAAAGGATATAGTTGATTAAACCTATAAAATGAAATCAACATTTAATAATAATTTGAAATCTCTAAAATAATTTTACAGTTACACAGTAAGAACATTAAATTAACACATTGCCAAAAATTAAGGTCACAAACATAAAATTTGTAAAAACCGATGAACTACTTAATCTGTTACCAAAAAATTCAGCACAGAGGTATATTAGAATGGGCGAAAGAATGTAGCAACATAGCAATATGGAAAAGATTTTCATTTTTTATTAAAATACAGGTTATAGCAAAAAAATGTTAAATCATGGACGACAGATAAAGCAATTATCTCCAGAAAAGTCTGTCTAATATAGAAAATGACCATCGCACATTGCTATTCAATCCTCACTACGAGCTCTCACACTATTTATGAAGGTGGAAATAAATATTTGTGACAACGAAGCCCATTCTTTCGAAAGCTCGGCTTTTTAGTCTTTAGAGTTATCGGTCCTGAGAATGGGGTTACGCAATGCAATCGCTTTTCCTAGACCATGCCAAACACGTTAAATTCAATTGAGGTCCAGAGATGTCGAGGGCCAATAACTACGGCGAATATTCTCTTCTCTAAGTAAAATCATCAACAACATGAGCTCTGTGTGGCTTCGCATTATCGTCTATAAACATATCTGGGCCTACAATAACACGGAACAACCTCATATATGCTTCAAGTATCTAATTCCTATAGCGATGTGCATTGATAGTACACACATAGAAGAAGTGCTGTGGTGTAAAACTGCCCAACTTTATGCCGCCCCCGACCAGGATTTTTTTGGTTTAAAATCTGTCGATTTCTAAGATAGACTATAGTGAGCTTCACGTTCTATCCATATGAAGATTCAACGAAAATCACTCTACTTGAGAATCTCGACTCATCACTGGAAAGACTTAGCCCATGCTTGTTGTGTCAGAGACTGATGTCTTCATTTCCACAACAACCGGGCTATCATGCTGCATGCAGCAAAAGAGACACGCATGGCAGGACACCGGTCATTAATATATTTTATTTATTTAATTAATCATGATTCTATATTTATATTTACTAATTCAGTGATTTATTTTTTTCTTCTAAAAATATATGTGTTTCCTTTTTTATTTGCAAAAATGCATTTGTAACGGAAAACATGTAAAATAAATTAATTAAAATAATAATTTTTTAAGATTATTCTGTAAAAAATAATATCGTGTAAATCTACAGATTATAATTTATTTTTTTGATTAATTTAAATCAAATTAAGTCAAAATACTGAATAGTTCTTTTTTTTTGTAAAGTGTACGACAAACTGTAATTTGTATAGCCTAGTAGAAGATTTGCTCCACTCATCCTAATAATTAACAGCTTTATCATAGACTGGTAAAAATGAAATTACTGAAAAAACACAGCTGGCACCTAATAAATTAAAAATCTATAAAGTAGAAATTATGGTCTTAATTTATCATATGTCTTATTTGAACACTGTCAGCGGGCATTTTTTTATTTATGTAGAAAAGTCGCTTCAAACGTAAAAAATACAAAATTTTCATGACAGATTCATTATAAATATAAAATCAGGCTTCTAAGTGCAAAACTACATGCACAGAATTATCATTCTATGAAATTTTGTAGCTCTGGTTGCAGCTAACTCTTCCTAACTCTGCCGGCGGATATACGTTAACACAATAAATTCCTTGTTTATTATTATAGATTGAAGTAATGATTATTTTTTTCTTGCAAAAACACTGTTCCACGTAAAATTTATAAATCTAGTAGCGTTTCAAATTACATACAAAAATAATTTTGAAAACGGATTTATAATGATTTAAAAACTTGAAAATAATGTCCAGAAAAAAGTTGGAAACTGATGTTATACAATAGGAGACAAAAAAACTTCTTGAAACACCATTAAATAAAAAAAGTAACGCGAGGCCTTTCGATAGAACTTAGTCTATCTTCATCAGGAGAAAAGACGTGCGTCTACAATGGATGTAGGGGCAAACTTGAAAAGGCGGGAAAGGTTGCAAGCTAAAGGAGCAGCCAATGGGAAAGTAGAAGGCAAACAGCCAAACAGGGAATAGCATAAACGAGCAAAGGGTACAATGAAGAAAGGGAGGGAAAAAGGAAAATGGTTACAAAGGGAAAACGTTAAAAGTAAGTAAAGAGTAATAAGTAAAAAGGCAGGTTATATTAAAAGTAAATACACACACACATAAAATAATAATAATAATAATAATAATAATAATAATAATAATAATTAGTACCAAAATGTTTATAGTAATAAGAAAACATATATATATCTAAAAAATTATATACATGATTAATACGAAAAAAATAAAAAAAAACAAAGTTATAAAGATACATATGTATAAATTAAAAAAAAATTATATGTATGTTTAAGAAAAAAAAATAATAAAATTAAATAAAAATAAAAATAAATAATTATAAGGCAGTGCTGAAAAGGTTTTCTGATCTGAAGATAAATCTGATTCTAAAACGCTATCCATAGGTTGGAAAAACCTTTTCAGCACTGCCTTATAATTATTTATTTTTATTTAAATTTAATTTAATTTAATTTAATTATTTTTTTATTAATCAAACATATATATTTTTTAGATTTATACATATGTATCTTTATAACTTTTTTTTCGTATTAATCATGTATATAATTTTTTAGATATAAGGTACCCTGGGGTAATAACGCCACGTTAAGGTTCTACCAATTTTCACGGCTTAGTTTTAGATTGTATTTTTTAAACAAATATAGGATCTGATACAGCAACTCATTGACTATCTATATAAAATAAAATAATTTAACAGATATGTATTCTTAAAATGTTATGGCGTTTTTTTCTTGACCCATGCTATTTGGTGTTATTACCCACCTATATAGGTAATAACGCCATGCAAACAAAACTATGAAATAAGATGGAATAATTGCATGTAGATAGCCCAATTCTAAAAATACAAACTCTACAAACTTAGAAATTGACAAATTGCATTCTAAGATATTGAAATTGTTCAGTTTTTGTGAAAGTGTAAGAAATATAAAGGTGTGGTGTGGGAGGGGGGAATGAGGCAAATGAATATCAGACAGTGAGTTTCTTTTTGCTTAAAAAGGACCGTTTAAATAGAAATATGAGAAACATTGCACAGTTTTAACTGTGTTTATTTCAATCAGTATTTAGGATGTAGCTCGGCCACTGTAGGCAATCAACCGTTGTATTAATGTCAAGGATTGGCGTTATTAACCCGGTATAGTTATTGCGCAGTACATTTTAAATTACAAATTATCTCGAGAAGATATCCAAAATTTTCAACAACATTTTAAAAGTACATGAAATGCACTACAAATTTATGTAATTAACAAAGTATTTCCGGATAAAAAGATAGTCTTCACATATACGAAACGTATTTCGCAAATTTTAGATCAAGCGTTAATTTTAGTTGTTTGTAAAAACAATAAGACCTAAAAATGAAACAAATTAACTTGGAGCTGTTTTTTGCGATTTATATGATTCAAAACCCTTCTGCGCAGAGCACATGGGTGTCATTTACCTGATCATTTCATAATTATGCAAAATATAAGCATTGGCGTTATTACCCCGCCTGGCGTTATTACCCCAGGGTACCTTATATATATGTTTTCTTATTACTATAAACATTTTAATACTAATTATTATTATTATTATTTTATGTATGTGTGTATTTACTTTCAATATAACCTGCCTTTTTACTTATAACTCTTTACTTACATTTAACTTTTTCCCTTTTTAACCATTTTCCTTCCCCCCCCCCCTTCCTTCATTGTATCTTTGTTCGTTTATGCTCTTCCTTGATTGGCTGTTGCCTTCTACTTTCCCACTGGCTGCTCCTTCAGCTTGCAATCTTTTCCGCTTTTTCACGTTTGCCGCTACATTCATTGTAGACGCACGTCTTTTCGTATGATGAAGATAGACTAAGTTCTATCGAAAGGCCTTGCGTTACTTTATTTATTTAATCGTGTTTCAAGAAGTTTTTTTTTTGTCTCCTACTGTAAAAAATGTATTTAACATACCTGCATGTCCAGTCACACAACAGAAAATTAGCCAAGAAAAGCCCAAAACCATTATGGTCCTTGACCATGCTCCGTATAGTGCACTTTCAACTTGCGTGTACGGAATTCCTGAATTCCATCTATAGGTCATGAAGATCATGGAAATAAAGAAAAGACTAGCGGCAAGCCATCCAAAAAGTTGAGTTACCTATTTTAATTCAAAAAGCATGAATAATTATTTATTATATCAGTCAAAAACAGGACCGTGGGAACAAAAAATTATTATTCATAGAAGTCTTTAAATTCACATTACTATTTTTAAAAAATGATCTGGAGAACAAATTTAATATTTTACAATTCCTTTATAAAAGGGAAATCGCCGACATGTCCCAAAGTTTGGAAGATAGATTTCTGATTAAAATCTAGATCATTGATTTAAAAATTAGAGAAAATTAAAACATTATACCGATCTTCAATACTTTTTTAATATATTTACATTCTACTGAAAGATTCTTATTGTGCTTTTAATCTAATTCGTTAATTTACAATGAAATAATTTTTAATATATTTTATTTTTTTATAAAAGTTAAATAAAAAAATTCCACTCAAAGTTGCATTAGTTTTCTAATGAATCTTCATTATAATTGTTTTAATGACTTATCAATTTCTTTGATTTCATGGACAGGAATAATATCTGAAAAAGTCCGTACCTTGGAATTTCTTAATTTTTCTTTAAGAGTAAATTATTTTTAAATTTACGATAAGTTTCTGAAATAACGTTTTGCTAGTTTTACAGATACTGAGTTTGTTTTTCAGGGCTTTGCAATCGAATGCAAAAGTAAAGATATAAAACTTAATAATAAAATTAATAATAATAATAATAATAATTTGGGAAGCGACAACAAAAACAATCGCTTCATCGACTTCACAGCTGAAATTCCAGAATTAGTTAAAACTTGAATCGCATATTAAAATGCAATTGGTCTGTTAAATCATATGTTTTTGTAAAGCGTCTATCTTTTTTAAAGCGCGATTTTGTCAATTGAGTCGAACATTTACCATTCTGTTTTCATACACACAGTCCTCCACGGTTTCATAAATTTGGATGAAGGATAATACAATGGTAAATCTACTTGTCAGCCGCTAAAATCAGCTTTTTAGGGGCTTTTACCAAGATATAACTTGGCAGACCGATTGTGTTTTAGTATGCGAATCGAGTTTTAACTATCTCAGGAATTTCAGTCCTGAATTTGATGATGTGATTGTCTGTGCTGCCGCTTCCTGGTCTATAATAATAATACGCTTGGTCTGCCTTGATTGGACGATAAAATATCACTCTGTGTCGATCTACAAAACATGTAAATGATTATAATATAAATGTCATATATTGAGTCTATGCAGCAAAAATTAAAGAAAATGCAGTAATCATTTTTAAAATGTAAAAATATATCTTTTTGGTTTAATGATTAATTCCATGTTAGAAACATCGCACAAAATTTAGAGGCTAAAATTTACTTATAGACAATTACGAAAATATATTATAGTAAGAAGTATTGCAAAAAAAAATTAAATAAATTTGTGTTAAGATAAACCACTGGCAACATGTTTTATTTATTTATTTATCTTTTTATTTATTTTTTTTTTTTTTTTGCCTAACAAAATTGTCAAAATAATAATATTCTTCTTCTAAGAATAGTAGTACGAGAATGGTTATTTTGGAGTAATGGAAAAGAATATTAGTAAAGCGAATTTTTAATTTTTTTTTCATGTCGTTACGTAATTATGGAAAATTAAACTTTTGAACTTCTAATATTACATTTATTTTTAGTAGTTGAAAAATGGATTTCAATGTAGGTAGTATTTAACATTAAATATTTACAAATAGCTGGTAACAAATGAATATATTGTGATTCGAATGAGAAATTTCTTTATAAAATGAGAAAATATAAATAACGCAAAAAAGTAATTACTTTAAGTATCTTCTCGAATATTTATAAGTATATATGCACGAGGGAAAGTCAGTAAGTAGGTCACAAACGGATATGAGAAATCAAAAATATGTAATAAATTGTTTCCAGATATGCTCGTAAGTGGAGCATTATTCAACTGTAAGATGTTATTTTCGAATTTATGAGACAACTCTTCTAAAAAAAGAGCAAGGACCTTCAAAAGTTGTTGACGAAGAACGAACCTGGGCCGTATCTATAAGAGAATAATATGGGGGGGGGGTAGGCTCAAGAGTATGCAATTGCCCTTATACTTTCTCTCTCTCTCTCTGACGCAGAAAGTCAATCAGTGCGCATTCACATTGTAGGTACTATGTACTCTAAAGCGAAAGCTGAGGGATGATTATCCCCTGTCATCCCCCTTGTAGGTACTATTTTTCTATTAAACCGTTGTAATAACTTCATTTTATGCTAAAAAAAAGAATATCGTGATGAAAAATTTGAGTTTATAACTAGTAAAATATTAAACATCATGTTAGCTTCATACATGCAAATAGGATGAGAAAAAATTGAAACATTTATTTTAGTTATAATTTAGTATTTCTGTAAAACTGTGAAAGGGCCTCAAAAGTAATTCGATTTTTGAACATAATTTCATTTAGATTTTCGGAATATAAATTCATTTAGTGACCTTGGAATTTTTTCCTGTGGTGGTAAAAAATGTTTTAGGAAAAGACTGAGCTCCTTATAGCAATCCCTTAGCTACGACTCTGAGTATAGTATGTATATAAGTAATCGCGAACAACAATAATAACTGCAATAGAGTACACAGTTTAAGTGTACAGCTTATAGATATAGACGTAGATGGCTGAAGAAGCAGCTGAAATATTGTTGTTCGCCTATCACCTCTAACTATTTCCTCAACATTCCGCACTGTTTCTTCTGTCGCAATCTCAACAAGACTACCACTTAGTTCTTCGTCAACAACTTTTAAATGCGCTCTCTCCTCTTGTTCAACAGTTATTTCATAAATATGAATTTAACATCTTATAGTTCGATAGTGCCTATCAGCATGTTTGGTAGCAGTTTAGTTAGTTAAGATATATATATATATATATATATATATATATATATATATATATATATATATATATATATATATATATATATATATATATATATATATCTTAACTGAGTGTAAAAACCACCTCGTCCACCTTGTTTAAAATTGAATTGTGCTTCTGATGATAATTTACATGTTGTTTTTTTATATCTTGACTTAAATATTAATAATGGTGAATTAGTTGTCAAATTATTTGATAAAAGTACTTTTTTTCATTTTAAAACCCACTCCATGCCTCATTGGCACTCTAATTTAAGTAAAAGAGTTTTTATAAATATTATTTTAGGTCAAAAAATTAGATATTATAACACATGTGGGCCGAAAAAAATTTTGGAGACACAAATTTTTTAATTTGTTGCAAACTTGTTTTATAATAATTTTTATCCTCATAAATTTATATTTTATTATGCAAATGAATTAAAAAAGATTTCTTGAAGTGGCAACAGCAGAGCCAAACGCCATAATGGAGGTTTATTCTCGGGTGTTGAATTGATGAGAATCTGTGAATGAAAATCCACTTATGGAGAGTTCACAGGGCGATGGTTATCAACATTTGGGAATTAACAGACCAAGTTTGAATATGGAGAGAGCTGAGCAATGGGAGGACAATTCAAAGAATTTAAATTTTTGATGCTGGCCTGCTACCATCCTAGGCCTAACAGTTTTCCCGCTCATGCAAGAATGGAGATGTAATGTGATAATTTTTTAACAGGTATCTTTTTTCTTTTTTCTTAACAGATAAAGGTGGGGGCATCACATGCTGCATGTCTATTTAGTTTAGTTTATTGTTTAGTTATTGAGATTTTTACATTTGTTATTTTTTGAAATTTCAGAATATTTTATGTTACGAGTTGATTTATGTTATGGTTTTGTCGTTGGCTATTCATTAAGTTCAGTTTTTAATGTTAAATCATTTTATAATCTTGGCTTATTAAATTCTTGGTTTATTATATTCAGTTATTTTTTTTAAATTCTTTATATAGTAATTGGTGTATACGGTTTTGTGATGCCTTGCAAAACCTGTGAGGATACATTTTTTAATAACTTTTTGATGCTTGTTACACCTTCCACCTTCTGAAGAGCAGGGAGTTTATTTTGTTTTGTTTTTTTTATGTTGTTCTTTTACAGTTCATTTTTGTTGCACCCATTTTGTCATCTTTTCATCATTTTCATACTTTTCTCATAAAAGAATATATATATATATATATATAACTAATGAATAAAAGTGACGTTTAAACATGGTATTATAATTAAACTGTCTGAAATTTTTTGCAGATTATTTTTCAATTTTTGTTTAAAAATGTGTTCGTGTAAAAATACAAATATTTAAATAACATAAAATAACTGTTTGATTGAAAAACATCCTTTATGAATACATGATCTATAAAGCAAAATTTATTATTCTACAAACGTTCTCTTCCCCCTCGGTTTACATTTTTTTTTATTAAAATAATTTTCTAGTTAAATATATATGAAAAATATAATCACTCACGATTTTTGCAGCATAAAAATAAATTATTTTCATTAAAAATGATTTGAAAAAAACATTCATTACATTTAACATCAGACAGTGACAAACTTACCTTTGGAATTTTAACATCTTTCTTTGTTGCAATTGCATAGCCTAACAATATCCCAATAAAATATGATCCAAAGTGAACTGCTGGACCAAAATATATCTGGTAGCTCTTTTTGCTATCACTGAAAAAGAGCAATAACACGTATTCGAATACGTAAATAAAAATATTCAGTTCTCTTACAAAAGCTATAAAACAACATACTAAATAATAATTTGATCATTTAAGTACAATTTGCGTCAATAAGAAAAAACATGGTGGTTATGATGAGTATCGTAAAAGATAGTTGTAATGTTCACTTAATACAGCATTATTAAATTTATTAAAACAAATTATTGCATCTACTACATTTCTTAGCATTAGCATAGCAAAAAGTTATGTTATGATTGCAGAATACAATTAAAAAAAATATTTTAATTAATCCTTTCGGATTTGGTGTACTATTAATAATACATGACCTTTTGTCGACTATTATTTTGTTTTAACACTTACTTAATTATTTTCCACATATAAAAATGATAGTATATGGCTAGGGCTTTCTTCTTATAAATTCAGTTATGTTTCGACATTCAGTGATGATAATGATAAAAAAAAAGTTTTATCAATTCACCGTTGGCCATTGCTTTATTTTATACATATATTTTACTATTTAAATTAAAAATATAAGTTACTTATCAGAAGAAATCACGAGTGATTAAACAACAACAACAAACTAGAAATTGTAATACCCTCTCAAATCCTTTTTTAATTTTTAATTTTAGAAACGTCTTCAAAAACTCTACTTTAGCCTATTGTTTTATAAATAAAAATTTAATAGTACACAGAATAAGTACATTCGTTAGATTTGAAACAATGAAATAATTTTTAAACATTCTATTATGATAGCAACGATTAACGTTAATGAAATTACTAGTCGTTGGAGGCCACCGTAATACTTACCCATCATGGATATGTATATGAAAATAAAACATGTGAAACTATTTATACAATGCATTGCAATTCATAAACAAAATTTAAATATTGTTAATATACATAGCAATGCTATATTAAAGAACTGCTGATGTACCAATTTCGACAAATTATATAAAACGCCAAACTACTAAAGTAGTACCGAACTGCATAAAAGAAACATCCTTATAACTCCAAAAATAATAATTCTATTAACTAACAATTAACTGAGTCGGATTCAGGGTCTTATTTCCAATTAAAATATACTTCTGAATTGAAATTTGAATGAAATACAGGGTCATGAAAAATCGAAGAATGGGGAAAACAAGATTACAAATATCTCTGCAAATAACACTGGTTAACAGCCGTTTTGGTGCCGAGGAAGTTGCAGCTGATTTTATATGAGTTTGATGTCCTGATTTCAAATATGACATTAGTTTTTCCCCAGCAGCTCAAATTTTTAAGATAAACAACTTTTTGTGAAATATATGTTGCATTATATTAAGTAAATCCATGTATTAAATATATACATATAAAAATAAAATAAACACAGAATTTTTATTTTTATACTATACAAGTGTTAATTTTTATTGTTATCATACACACATATTCAAATAATAATTTTTTTAATTATATTATACAAAAATTTTTACTCGTAAAGATAGAGAAAAACGTCACTGATGAGACCGATTCTCACTGATCGCTTCGGAAGCTTCTTTTCCGTGGCATTCTCGAATATATTTTAGAATAGTAATCTGCCTCAAACAGTACTTAAACTCAAACAGTGATATGCCATCATATGAGTATTCCATCTTCCTTGGTAGCGGTCCCCCATAGTCTTAATAGTCTGGTAAAATCTTTCACCCTGTTCCTCATTCGTGTCTCCTAAATTTTCAAGAAAATGCTATGAGAGGCTGTGTAAATAGTGCACTTTAATGCTCATATTACACCCAAGAGATTTAAAACTATTATACATTTCATTTACCAGTTCTACATAGTCTTTGTTTTTTGTTTTTGAACAAAGTTTTGGACAACTGCTATAGAAGAAGTGCAGGCTTTTCGTTCAGCCTCATTCATAGAATTTATGAAAGCAGGATCCTTAATCAGTTGTCTTACTTGTGGTCTGCCAAATATTCTTGCTTTATTTTTTTTTCATAACTCAATTAGGACATTTTCTCTCCTATATATGCAAAGCATGATCCGTTTTTATCAAGGACTTTTACAAACTGCATCAAGACCGAGATTGATATGCACTGGAGTAAGTATGATTTTCTCTTGTCCAACTAAGGGGTTATTAATGACATTCCTTTCCACTATTAACCATGCTTTCTTTCTTAGGCCAATCTTTTCTAATGCAGTGGTGTTTTTTATCACTGATATCCAGAAAACACAATAAGCAAGGGTATTTAATGTAACAACTTTGCTGTCTCAGGCAAAAGTTTGTCAATTTTTAAATTTACACAAATCACCCATTGATGTTTATGGTACTTTATTTTGTCAAAGACCGAAGCTATTGTATTGTATTCTTCTTTCATTTTTGTTGAGTGAGCAATTAGTATGGAACCATATTTGTTCCCATTGTATTGAAGGACACGATTCAAACCCCTCTTTGATCTGCCGACGGATAATGGCTAATAATCTGGAAAATAATCACAATGAGCTATTTTTTTCCAGAAGTGCTCTAATTTCACGACAAAATACAAGATTTCTTGGAAAGAGAAGGGTAGTAGACTCTTTTCTAATGCGTGATAAAAGGTAACTTTCCTTCCATGTTCCAGTAAATCTTTGTATTTAAGCTTGAAGTCCATAATTCAGACACTTCTTTTGAGAGATTGAGATCTCTGCTAATATCATTTAACTCATCCTGATTGAAAAGTTGAGGCATTGGCGACATCTCATCATAATCACCTTCATAACTATCGGAAGGATGATCAGTGGGATAATATTCATCCTTATGGATTTGTGGTAGCTGATAAAAAGTTGGAACTGAAACTCCCTCTTAGTAAAGGACCGCGCGTGTTGCAGTGACAAATTTATCTTTGTCACCAAGTCTCATATCAAAATATCCAAGATAAGCTCTCTTTACTAAGTCAGGAACATCTTTTTCTCTGATCTTTTAACTGCATTCTCCGCAGAACACATAGGGATGATTTAAACAATTTTTTCTTATTGAACTTATTTAAGTTCTATTCAACAACACAAATACAGCAATCTATAAAACGGCACGTTTTAAGTTAACTTTATAAGAATTCTATCCCAAACACAAATAGCATAGAAGATCAACAATGTTTTGCGTCCACGGAGAGAACTTATATCTTGGCGGTTTTTCCGTTTCTCTTTATGGATTGGCGGCACGAACTCATAAGCATACTCAGAAACTAATTCTAGTTTGGACATCTGTTTTTTCAAGGTTTTCTCATATTTCAACGCCTCACAAATCGCCTTGAGTGTCAACGACAGGCCCATGTGTCAGAAGATCAGTTTAAGCATTCAAGGTCATTTTAGTTCTAAAACATTTTTAGTTCTCTTCGTATATCTAAAAAAGTAGAGCTGATAGAGAAAAACCGATTTCAAATTTAGATTCAGTATCCTAAAAATATCTAATATCAGTTGTAAAATCTTCGGCACCAAACGAAAAAAATTTTTTTTGTAGGCCTGTGTAATAATCCGATCGACTTCGTTCTACATGCAAAATGTGTGTTATTTTATTGCCTTTTACCTCCATTCCTTAAAACAAAAGAAATCGAAAAAATTTATATACCTTTCATCAGAGCGAATTTTTCGAGAGTCCGAAAAAAATAGTTACGGATAATCGAGGTTGCTGATATTAAATAGTGTTCGTCCCATTCTTACATACTAACTACATACAAAATTTCAAGTCTCTATCTCAATTTGTTCGGGAGATAGAGCGTTTACAGACAGACAGACGGATGGCAATTTTTTTTTCTAAAAATATGTTTTTCGGAATCTCCACTATCTAAAACGTGTAAATCCGTCAAAAAAATTTTTTCGATTTTCAAACCGATTGCAAGACTTACCCTATACTACCTATGATGGGTAAGTAAAAGTAATTTTGTTGTCACAATGGAAAAAAGTCGGATCCGAAAAGGTTCAAATTTAAAAGAATTAAAAAAAATATATCCTATTATACTCATTGTTTAATTTAAACAAGTCGAAAATTGTATATGAAACGTGGCAAATGGTTCACGATTCCACTATAACCGCTATAACCACTATAACCACTATAACCTATACATAATTATTCAGATCTTGATACAAAATGTATCGCACTCCTATGCAAAATGCAAGAATAAAAATTTAATTACGAGTATGCATTTTAAACTCCGTAATATAAAAAGAATGGAATTCCATCTTAAATATGTCGTAATCATCATGGTAACGCAGAAGCACTACTATCATGGGATATCTCTGAATTTCTTTCATATGATAGAATTTAGTAAAATGAAGAGAATTGTAATAATACAGTTTAAGTTTTTACTCGATATTTATAAAATTTGAAATGATTCAACAAAATTCTGAAACAGTTTGAGGGCGAGCAAAGCGAGCTCTAACACTATTTTACAACATGTAGATTCTTGGTATACTTTACAAAAAACTATCACACCTCTAGATTTAGAACTCAACATAGTAATTTAAGTTCACGTCTGTATGTGTTATCTATCATAAAAATATAATTCTGTAAGTAATTTAGAAAGAAAAAGTTTTTAAACTTTCCATTAACTTGAATGTTATTTTATTACCCACACCTTCTATCGAAGGTATTTAAGATTTAACACACTTTCTTAGTATATTTTTGACAACATAACTTCATATATTTAGTGATTTGTTTTCGTACCAAGAAAATTTCTGTAATAAAAGACATTTTAATAATTGTATACAATAATATGTAACAATGCAAAATTTGAAAAATAAAGTGCTTGCCTATTTTATTTATTTATTTATTTATTTATTTATTTATTTTTTTGTGGAGAGTTAAATTTATTTACCGATAGCTGGAAATTTACAAAATTATGGCAAGTCCACATTTTTTAGAGTTAGGTATAAGGGAAGACAAAGTAACTAATGTTATGTTAATAATTTTATCTATATTTCGTTGTAATATTTTATATTAGCCTCTTATTCCAGTATTTTTTCTTTATACATATATTTATTTAATGCCGCTTTTACTAGTTTCATAAATCTTTCAGATTGCTACACAACTAGATTGCTGTATCTAATAATTTGTTTTTTGGGAATAAATGAATACGCGGCGTTAATACGTTTATTTGTGACTGCTGCTTAAAAAAAATTGTGCATTTTTGTGATTGCTACACATCTAGGTTGCTATATTCAATGATATTTTTCTTTTGTTTGTAGAATTTGAACTGTTGAGTAATGACACAAATATTGGTAGGTACTTAAAAAAATTGAAATGACGCAATATTTTTTGCTAAAATTTGTTGAGAAATAAAAATTTTAATAAGTAAATCGTTTCTCAGATTTAGAAAGGTAGCTTGAAAATTCCACATTTTATAGTAAGTTTATGTTGATTTTTTTTTCTTAATTTTGAATTTTATAAAAATGAGCTTGCCTTTACTTCTAACTCCTTGACTCGAATAGCAAACTAATCTAAGGGTCGCTGGTTCCTAGATGATGATGTAATAGTAAACATGTCTGCAACCAGTGAAGAAAAAAGGCCTATCATGTCAGTTTTTAGGTAGCCATATTTTAGATTGGCGTAAGAGGTTTGTTGGCGCGTCTCTGGAAAATCGCCAAATGGGGTGTTGAGACATACAAGGATTTTGCCATATTAATTATATGTATAGTTTAATGCGCAACAATAGTTTTTTTTAAACATTTTTGACCTCTGCCATCATAATTATATGAAAAAAATATTAAGCATTTTTTTGTGTGAAGTTTAACGTGTGAAAACTAATGTAAGCCTGAAATACAATTTTATTAGACAATTTATGATATGTAACATTAATTATAAATAAATATTAGGTAAGTATACATGAACGTAAGTACCCATGACAGGCAAGTAGAGAATGCTATGCATTATCCAGTCGTTTGAGAGGTATAGCACAATTTGATGAAAACTTGTCAGAATTTTAAATGATTTTATTGTTGTTACAGCGAAATGCCACAAAGACGCACGTTAACTGATCAGAAAGAATACGAACATTACCTTCCTATGATGAATGATATAAGAGAACACCAGAAAAGTTCTCGAGATGTGGAATGTAATCCTGGTGACGAAAATGTTCACTTTATAAATATACCATTAATTCCGAAACAGCCCAGGAAAATTTGGAACGAAAATGCTGCAATTTATCTCATCGGTCGTCGGTTTCATTTACACATTAAAGAAGACATATTTTGTATTCTTTGTCACAAATTTTAAATAAAAAACGCAATGAATTTATTTTCTATGGACAATAATATGGATCCGGTCCTTGTGAATTCAAGAATTATAATTAGAATAATGATTTGGAAAATGCAGCTAAAACAACTGTACATTTGTGACAGAAAAAAAAAAAGTTAACATAAGATAAAAATTAAAAGTTTACATTGTTCAAGCAGTACAAATAAAACTTATGTAGTACCATTGCATGGTTATAACTGAAGAGAAAATTCTTAATTGGGCTGTGATTAATAACAATTTGTATTAAAAAAAGTACAAATTGTGGTCTGCGTTTACAAGCTTAGAAGCTCATTCAGTGTTTTGATCATAGCTATGTACTTTTAAATGTGACTAAAGTCTAAGGAATTTTGTTTGCTTCTGACAAGTATTGTAACAAAAATACACTAATATACACAGGGTGATTCCAATTTTTTTTTACAATAGAAGAGGGGTGATAGTACACATCAAGATAAACAATATTAAATAGGAGACCAAGGGTCCCTAACGTTTTCCAAAGGAGATAGCCACCATTAAAGTTTAGGGACCAAAATTTCAAATAAACATAATAAACGGAAAAATCGGTCGAATGATTTGCGGTTTTCACTAAAATTATTCTTTATGTCGGCATTTTCTTGAAATTAAATTATAAAGATACATTTCAAAAATGCCGATAGAGGGCGCTTTAGACTTTGGAGTAACGAACAACTATTTTTTGCCGGTATTTTTTGCATCTCATTAAATGTTTTCGTAAGCTTAGACTCAAACTTAAATTTTGAACTCAAAATCTGAAAGTGGGATTGGTTAAGTAGCACAAACTGAACTGTGTTCAGAGGGTTCAAATTTCAAATGATTATAAAAAACAGAAAAATTTGTTCATTGATTTGCGGTTTTCACTAAAACTATTCTTTATGTCGGTATTTTCTTAAAAATAAATTATAAAGATAAATTTCAAAAAATGTCGATAGAGGGCACTTTAGACTTTGGAGTAACGAACAACTATTTTTTACCGTTATTTTTTGCATCTCATTAAATGTTTTCGGAAGCTTAGACTTAAACTTAAGTTTTGAGCTCAAAATCTGAATAGTAGGGAGTAGTTAAGTAGCACAAACTGAACTATGTTTAAGGGGGGGGGGGGTGTTCAAATTTAAAATAATCATAGAAAATGGAAAAAAATTGTCGATCCGTTTGCGGTTTAAAATAAAACTATTCTATAAGTCAGTAAATTTTAAAGATAAATTTAAAAAAATTCCATTAGAGGGCGCCTTAAACTTCAAAGTAACCAACAATCAATTTTAACCATTATTTTTTTGTTCTAATTAAATGCTTGCAAAAACTTATTAAATGTTTTTGGAAGCTTAAATTTAAACTTAAATTTTGAGCTCAAAATCTGAATAATTAGGAGTAGTTAAGTAGCGCAAATTGAAGTGTCTTCAGGAGTTGAAATTTAACCCTCCCCCCTCCACGAACACAATTCAATTTTTCGCTACTTAAACACTCCCAACGATTCAGAATTTGAGCCTAAAATTTAAGTTTATGCATTTGAAAACATTTAATGAGATTAAAAGAATAACAGTTAAAAATAGTTGTACGCTACTCCAAAGTCTAAGGTGCCCTCTATCGGCATTTTGTGAAATTTATCTTTATAATTTATTTTTAAGAAACTACCGACATAAAGAATAGTTTTAGTGAAAACCGCAAATCAATGAACGAATTTTTCGGTTTTTTATAATCTTTTGAAATTTGAACTCTCTGAACACAGTTCAGTTTGTGCTACTTAACCACTCCCACTTTCAGATTTTGAGCTCAAAATTTAAGTTTGAGTCTAAGCTTACGGAAATATTTAATGAGATGCAAAAAATACCGGCAAAAAATGGTTGTTCGTTACTCCAAAGTCTAAAGCGCCCTCTATCGGCATTTTTTGAAATTTATCTTTATAATTTAATTTCATGAAAATGCCGACATAAAGAATGATTTTAGTGAAAAGCGCAAATCAATCGACCGATTCTTCCGTTTTTTATGTTTATTTGAAATTTTGGTCCCTAAACTTTAATGGCGGCTATCTCCTTTGGAAAACGTTTGGAACCCTTGGTCTCCTATTTAATATTGTTTGTCTTGATGTGTACTATCACCAGTTCTTTATTGTAAAAAAATTTGGAATCACTCTGTATATATATATATATATATATATAATGGCAAGTAGTATAAATGATACCTTTTTCTTTAATAAACTACGAAAAACTGTAAATTTTATTAATCACGATAATACTCAAGAAATATATAATATGAATTTAATATAAAAATAATATAAATAAAATGACATAACTTTTCATATTAACCGAACATTTTTGGTACACATGGTACATATATATTGTTACTTGAGAAACCAAAATACATATTAAAACAATATTTTACAATTTTCAAAATACATCTTTCAAACATTTGATCGGGTGGCATTCTGATGTTTTTGAAATTATGATAGATTATTCAATAACTAAAATTAATTAAAACAAATATACTCTTGACTTCAAATGATAATTTTTTTTTTGTTATTGTTGTTAGTGTAAAGCACTAAATATTCATATGCAAGAATTTGGCGATACTTGAAATTTTAGATACGGGACTAAAATTTTTAATAGTTAAGAATTATTTCCGAGTATTAAATTTTAAATAACAAAATTTCTTTATTGAAGTAATGAAGGTAATAACTCAAATTATTATTGTGCTTGTCTGAAATTATGTCTGATGACATTAATAGCAGTTTTCGTCGAAACTTTTGTGATTCGTGCATCTTTTTTGTTTATTTATTCAAATATAGTTATCAAAATGGACATGTTTATATAACATATTTATCAGTGTATTGAAAAACGGAGGTCTTATAGGACTTATAATGAAATGATGCATGCAGATAGAATTAAACAACTATGCACGAAAAAAAATTATGAATCATACCTACGATCAAATCTTGCAGCGTCGAGTGTAGCTGGAGAGAGGTGATCTACAAACCAGTATGACATAGAACAAAGATTTACAATGAGAATTATTCCTATATGAAGAATAACGCCTATTTTCTCATTTCTAAAAGGGAAAAAAAAACATTTAGTAATTTCACAAATCACCATTACTAAAATAATACTTTTATAAATACATGTTGAATAAAAAAAAAAATCATCAATTTAAGAGTTTTCAATTTTCCCGGAACATTGATATAGAGAAACACAGACTTTGAAATAGCTATGCATTCAAAACTTACATTAATGTATTCTATAGTAGTTAATATTCGCTTCTGTTAGTTTAATTCTTCCGTGACGTATTGTAGGGAAATTTATTGGTGTCAATTGGTTAGTAATAATGTATTATAATTAAAAATGCAACAAAACTTTGTTTACAAGGTTGTTTACATACAAAACGTATAACAAAATTACATTAAATATCATCAATACAAAGATATAATTTTGATACCATATGTGGATGCTTTCGTAAATTTTGCTTTTGGTTTTCAAAGAGAAAAAAATTCAGTGAAATAGTTCAGGAAGGTATCAAGTTTAAAGTTTAAATATCTCAATGTTAAATTCTATTTAGGCACGTTCGTAGTTATATAAGTATGCGGAAGTTAAAGTCGTCGTCTGGTCTTCCGTCTGTCCGTCCACCTGTTCGCATATAGCAGCGCAAAAAATACCAGTCGAATTGTTTGAAAATAATTACACTATATGGCCAAAGGTGACCGATCATTGTGATTTTAGATGTTTTTATAGGTATCTAGAGAAATACATCAGAAATCAGTCTGAATATAAAGGTGAGTAAACAGAATAATGCAATTCATATAACTCCATATTTTTTTTTTCTTCTGGAATACCATGGGCGATCGTCAAGAAATTCAAAAAGAATGAATAACTATGTCAAAACTAATGTAGAAAATGCATTCAAAATGTAGATTATTATTAAGTGGCCTATTGTAATAAACTGTTTTTTTTTTTTTTTTTTTTTTGAGGGTAGCATGTATATTCGTTGAAAAAATTAAGCTTTTCTTAAAAACAGTCCCAAATTTTGGCAAATGTTTTTCAGAAAATGTGACAAACAATATTGTTACATAATACCATGTAATCAGAAATAAAAATAATAAAAATTGTATGAAAAAGGGTTTATTAAATGTTTACTAATTGATGTTTCATTGCGCATGCGCGAAAACAATTAAGTAAAATAGACAATATTTATTAGCTAAAAATATTGAACAACTTTTGTGAAAGTATCAAATATGTAGCTTAAAAATTCTGAAAATTCTCGCTAGTAGAATAATCTCAAAATCCGTTTTCTCCAAAATGATGTAAAAATATTAAGGGCTGTATCCATATATCCATTGATTAGTGTCAATATAACATAAATAATACTACTATATTTGGATACAACCCCTCGTCTTTTTGCTTCCTTTTGAGAACAGCGGATTTTGAGCTTATTCTATCGACGATATTTTTCAGAATTTTCAAGCTATGTTTTTGAGTCTCACAAAACTTACTCTGTACATTAAGCTAACACATTATGTATTTTATATTTTGCTTGTGTTTATGCATTTGGAATGAAACATTATTTTACACACCTGTTGAAATTTCATAAAATTTTTATTATTTTTTAATTATGATTATAGAATATTGTGTACAATGTTGATTATCATATTTTCGGAAAAAAAAATATGTATATTTTTATATTAATCACTTTGCAAATTATAAGCCAATATCTTTGCAAAATTTGAGATTTTTTCATGAAAACCTTAATTTCTTCATAAATATGTATGCTGTCACAACAAAAATGAACACAGTTTGTTACAATAAGCCACTTAATCATAATTTACTTTTTGAACGCTTTTGCTAGATTAGTTTTGACAGGGTTTTCCAAAAGGTATTATTATTATTTTTTAATTTTGTTGATGGTCCCCTATGGTGTTTCGGGAAAAAATCTTCGAGGAAATACATGACGCGTACTATTCTAATTACACATAGATGGTTTCAAGATAATTCCTCATGAATTTTTCTAGATGTTTACAAAATATCTAAAATCGAAAGTGGCCGGTCATCTTTAATTATAAGGTGTATATATATAGTCCAAATTTTGTTGAGTCATTTCTAATTTTATTAATATCAAATCAAGACTAATAAAGATATTTATACATTTTTTCTTAAATTATTAAATCCTATCATATGTAATAATTCAATGATATCCTTTGAAAAGTAGTGATTCTAGGTTGCCATAGTGATCCGCTTGAAAATGAACGCAGTTTATTACTGTAAACCACTTAATCATAATTCACAGTCTCAAACGCTTAGTTTTGACAGAATTATCCAAAATATATTCGATCCTTTTCAATTTGTTGACGTCTCCAATGGAGTTTACGAGAAAAAATCATCATTGAAATGTATTACCTGTATTATTATGTTCACACACTTAGAGTTTTAATGTAATTCCTCAGATGTTTTCCTAGATATTTAACAAAATGTCGGAAATCGCAAATGGCCGGTCACTTTTGGACATATAGCGCAGTTGTTCGTTCAATATTTTATATACTATATTGACACTAATCACTGGATGTATGGATATCAAATAATAACAAATGAACATTCATTTTACATGCTATCGGTTAAAATCAAACGTTATATTTTTGCTAATTATGTTTATTATATAAAAATACATAAAAGTAAGTCCATCTTACCTGAAAAACACTGGAACTGTGATTAAAGACAGCAAGAACAACTGCATGTCAACACATAAGTACCAGGATTGCGCCATGCACTATAAAATGTAATAAAAGTGAATAGACTTTCTTTTAAAAGTTAACATTATGTTTACTATTCAAAAACTAAAAAAACATATTTTTGTTTTATTATTTACTTTTGTGTTGCACTAAGGATAACAAACATGATTTCTTCACTCATTTTCCTCCAGTTTTTCTTGTGTTACTTATCTTCATTTCGCGCCAGTAATACGTTTCCGATCATGGATTGCTATGCGAATCTGAATCCTTGTGATGAATTCCTACCTATTCTTAAAGTTTGCCCCCATAATCCTTTGACACCCTGTATATTAGATTGATTTTTATTTCAATTCATAAATTAATCGTTACTGTTGAAAATTCCTAAGTACGTGAAAAAGCACACACATACCTAGCTTGAATAGTGTTCGGAATTTTTTCACCCAATTCAAAATTTTCTACAATCATGGTTTATTTATCAAATAAATAATTATGGTAAAAATTAATCTAATATAACTACGCGTACAGTGTTTACTCTAGTTTTAAAAATTACCTTATATTTATTCTATTAAGCTGATTCAAGATATAAATCCAGATGCCGTGATCTTGAAATTTTTAATTGGGTGAATCAGTCTTAAATATTCAATTTTAATTTCCCAGTCTATAGGGCACAGGGTACTTTAGCCAATACATCCCTTGTTCAAAACCTGTTCCAACTTTTCCCATCCACTTAGAAATTTTCAAATCAAATCTGAATGTCTAATTCACCCAACTTAGGATCACAACATGTTGTTTGATACATAAATCAGCTCAACAAAATAAAAAGAAAAATATTATTGGAGCTAGGGTAAATGCTGCATACACTGTAAAAAAAAAGTGTCCATCTACTAAAAAAACTTATGTGATCCTTGTAATTACTAAAAATTTTTTAGTAATCCTAGTCGGTTACAAGAAAATCTGTAAGAATTACTAGAAAAAAGTTAGTAACGAATAGAGTTAATAATTTTATATTTTTAATAGCTATTACTAAAACTCACTTGGTGTGGCCTTGATAACATAGAGGTTATAGTAACGGACTTCGGGCTAAAAGGTCCCCGGTTCGATACTGGCCACTGCCAAATACGCCCCCGAATATATGAAGTGTAAGTACTCGTTAATAAAGGGATTATGATTATACTGTCGGAGCAGTAGCAATGTTTGGTGCTGCCATCTATTGCGGTTTTGCCGAAGATCTTCCGCTTCAGAAGTCTGGATGCAGCTCGAAGGAAACTCCTGCCCTTCGGGCCCACGTAATTGTTATTAAAAATAATTTTGGAGCTATTACTAAAATTTAATTGGTGGCTCATACTAAAAATTTTTAAGTTAGTTATACAAAAAATTCTTTTGTTTAGTTTACAAAAGAAATGCTTGTTTCGCTTGCAAAAAAATGTTTGTAATGGTTACTGAAAAATTCTGTGGAATACAAATTTACTAAAAAATTTTTAGTAACCTCTTGAATTTTTTTTACAGTGTACAGAGTATAAAATACAGAATATCTCACGGTTATTGAAACAAAGTTTAAGGGGAGGTAGGAGGTATCACGAGGATGCACATATGCGTAGCAGCCAATAGTCTGACACGTTTTTTGGCACGGTAGTGACAAAAACAAACACAAGAAAGAAAGGAGACAAAAATTGTGTGTAAGAAATTAATTTGATATAGTGAACGGACAATGTTACTTACTGATGCAATAAGAAACTTTTTAAAATTTTAATCGTTTCATTTTTGAAACAACGCTGTTTAGTTTAAAATAATGAATATAGCTATAACAAACGGTTGTAACTATTTAATCGAAAAGAATTTATCTATTAGAGTAATAGAAACTGTAAAAAAAGTAAAAAATTTATTTACACACTTTATAAAAGATCTACCGGCTGCCCAAAAATGACTGATGGATTTTAAAATTCAATAACTTGCAAACGATGACAGCTATTTAAAAAATTTTTGCAGGAGGGTTATGTATAATGTCAGGAGTTTTTTTTTATCGAAATTTATTATTTTAGTTCGAATTTTAAACAATATGTGGCGCTGACGGCCAGGTCGACGCTTCACTCAGCACTGATCACCTGGCCTTCAATCGTCGTCAGCGCCACCTAGTGTTTGAAATTCAAACTAAAATAAAAAATTACTGTAAAAAAACTCCTGACATTATACATAACCCTCTTGCAAAATTTTTTTAAATAGCTGTCACCGTTTGCAAGTTATTGAATTTTAAAATCCATCAATCATTTTTGGGACACCCAGTATGTGTCTCAACTAGGTCACACGGACAATATTTAAACATTATTTTTTTTTCAAACATTAGATATCACCTGCATGTGTTGTTGGCATTTTTGAGAATTTTGTGTGTTAGAATTTTGTGTGTTAGAATTTCACAATTGTTATTTCTGTCATCATTTTAGTGAAGATTTCGTTAGCGGTACAGTCCAAATGCTATAAACATACACATATGGTATCGGATGTTTGATGAAAAAGAATATTTCGATGTCGTCCATAGGAACAAGGAGGTTTACAATTATAAAGTATGTAATTAGAGTTTTGAATTTCCTTTAAAATTCTGTGTAATTCTTAATGATAAATTCCTTTCAATTAAATTGATATAGGCGTTTGTAATCGATATATTCGTTTCGAATTACCCTGTATTTTTATTCTCTATAATGTGTAATTGAAGGAGATTCCGGTTATAAGAAAACAACGTGATTATAAAAATCGAATTGTTACATTTCGCTACTTAAATCAATAAGACGACAAGCACGAAATTTAGATTATGCTATTGGTATTGTTGAGGAATTATTTATTCATATTTGTGGAACAAAATGACATTTGAGATTTTTTAACTTATATTACAACTTACATAAAAACAAATTATATGTTTAAACATCATTGATATGCTTCATTATTCAAATTTATGCTCCATTCGTTATGCCATTATTAAATATTATGCTTCATTTGGCAAATATTACACAAAATTTAAAACATATATAATACTAAAAAGTAGAATTACCAAATTTAGTTGTATCTGAAATTCATCATTTTATGAGAATTGAACATATTGGCAATGGAAGAGAAATTTCAATGTAAGTGTACATCACAACTTCCTATGATTTGTTGTTGAACATGGGTAAATAGGGTTAAATAAGACTACAGAACAAACACAAATTTGAGTTTCTAATTTGTATTCCAGCTTACTTAAAAACAAATGGCATGTTTAAACTTTAATAATTTTTTCATTACACGTTAATGATTTAGAAAATGAAAGAAAAGAAGTTTAAAAGCTAGAAAAGTATCTGATTCGAAAGGAATGATTCATTCATCAAAATATTATATAATGTTTAATCATGTAAAATACAAAAAAAAAAAAATCTTTATGAAATTTAGTTATATTTGGAAGTTACCACTTATGACAATTGAACAGATGACCAACAGAAGGGAAGTTTCCTTACCAATGTACGTCACAATTTTCTAAAATTTGTTTTTTAATACGGGTAAACAGGTTTGTATAACAAATTCCAGTTTCCGATTTGAATTTCAACTTACATTTAAAAACTGCATGTTTAAACTCTATTAATATGTGTTATTACACGTTAATGATTTTATAAAATGAAAAACATCTTCAAAAGTCATAAAAATATCTGATTTGAAAGGATTGAATCATTCTTCAAAATATTATAGAATGTTTTAAACATGTCTAGTTCTAAGAAATATAATTATTAAATTTAATTATATCCGGAACTTACCAATTTATGAGGGACGAACAAATTACCAATAAAAAAGAAATTTTGCCACCAATGTAGCTCAAAAAATAGGGTTGTGGAACAAAAACAAATTTGAGTTTCTAATTTACATTTCAGCTTACTTAAAAATAAATTGCATATGTAAATTTAATTAATATATTTCATTACACGCGAATGATTTTATAAAATGAAAAAGAAGAACTTTAAAAGCCGTAAAAATTTTTGATTCGAAAGAAATGAATTGTTCATAAAATATTTTATAATATTTAAAACATATGTAATGCTGAGAAATAGAATTATTAAATTTAGATATATCCGGAACTTACCAGTTAATGAGGATCGCCGTGATCGTTAACAGAATGCCAATGAAAAGGAAATTTCGCCACCTGTATACGTCACAATGCTCTAATATTTGTTTTAGAAGAGGGGTAAATAAGGTTAAATAAGGTTGTGCAGCAAAACAATTTTAAGTTTCTAGTTTGTATTCCAACTTATTTAAACTCAAATAACAAATTGCATGTTTAAACTTCATTAATCTGTTTCATTACACGCTAATGATTTTATTAAATCAAAAAGAAAATCTTTAAAAGCCGTAAAAAACATCTGATTCGAAATGAATGAATCATTCGTCAAAATATTACATAGTGTTTAAAGCTTATATAATACTAAAAAAGAAAATTTTGCCACTAGTGTATGTCAAAATTTCTTGAGATTTTTTTAATAGGGGTAAATAGGGTTAAATAGAGTTATGCAGCCAAAAACAAAACTGGGTTTCTAATTTGCATTCCAGCTTATTGAAAAACAAGTTGCAAGTTTAAATTTCATTAATGTGTTTCACTACACGCTAATGAGTTTATGAAATAAAAAAGAAGAGCTTTAAAAGCCATAAAAATATGTGATTTGAAAGGAATGAATTATTCATAAAATATTTTGTAGCATTTAAAACATTTATAATGCTAAAAAGTATAATTATTAAATTTCGTTATATACGGAACTTACCATTTTATGAAGATCGAAAAGATTGCCAATAAAAAGAAAATTTCGCCACCAGTATACGTCACAATGTTCTAATATTTCTTTTTCAATAGAGTTTCCCACCGCTTGAGGAACGATTAGAAGGTAAAAAAGAAAAAAACCCGCAATATAAGCTGGATAAATTCTAAAATAAACAAAATATTTCCAATAAATTCCAAAGAAGGAAAGTAAAACTAAAACTAATTAATCAAACAGAGAGATAGGTAAATCTGTATGTCTATATAATGTCTTACCTCCATAACCTGTGCAAAATAATTTTTAATACACCTGGTTGAGATCGTCCTTCCTTTTTAATAAGCATTCTTGAATAACAATTAACGAAACCACTATTTAAAAAAACATATAATATTCTATGAAATTGAAACTAGACAGACAAATTAGATAGATATTTTACAATATTTTTGTAACATAGATGACTATTTCTTTTTGATATTTTTTAGATAAATTCATCTGTTTTTTTTTTTCTTTTTTTAAAAATACTAAAATTAGTTTTAATAATTCTAAATAGTCATTTTTTTCAAGCGGGAAAGTATTATTATAGTAGTTAAATATGTTAACTTCTTGCATAGTAAAGTCGTTAATTTATCCTGTTTTCTTTTATTCGAAAACTATAAATTAATTCCAAATATTTCGAATTGTAATTTTGGTTTTATTTATTGGTAGTGTTTTACTGGGCTTAGCTGTATAAATATCTTGAGAGTCTTCAAATTTGTCAACAAATTTATGGCCTGTCTTCAGTTTAATGTCTTATTATTGATGAACTATTAAGAAAAAAATTGCCTAATTGTAGTTTATGTACTAATTAATAATTTTTAAGTAATTAATCCTTTACTGCTTAAAACATTTGAATTTTCATTATGTTGTCATGGATTCGGCCAATATGATCTCTGACCTATCATAAACAAACCAAAGAATGAAATAACTCTGATTTTGCTCATGTCTTATGGTTGCAATAAACACAAATTCATATATTTGTTTTTCGGAAACAAAAGAAATTTCGATCCAGCTATTTAGGAAAGATTGACTTCCATTACTTTTTCCTGAATGCTTAAAAATATTAAAATAAAAAAAGTTCCCGAGTGTTAAGCACATAAAATTAATTTAAACTCATTTAGTTGCAAAATATATAAACCAAGAGCCGACAGCACAAAAATCTTTGGTATCGAGCACAAGAAAAAGAAACCCATTATTTTATGGAAGAGTAGTAACAGGAGAATCCAACGATTCTTGTCTGTTGTAAGCGAAGCGGTGCATAAGACAAAAATTAATGCTACTAATGCTTTACTCGTAGCTTTAGCATCGTGTTTGGTCAAAGGTATCAAATTATTGTACAGCAAACACAGTGAAAAACCTACAGTTAAACCGCTAGTCATATTAGGTAGATTTCGAATGAAATACTACCTATTGCGATCACTCCTACGTTGGAATTCCTGAAAAATTATTGCAGATGTACACCGTGATCATGACTCCCAGACCCGAAAACTACCATTTTTAAAAAAGTTTATTTATCTATCAATCTATCAATCTATCTATATCACTTTTTTATTGACACGATAACTACTTTAATTCTGCTCATATCACTTCCTAACTCATACATAAAATCAAGGGCATACAATCTCGGTCAATCTGGTTAATGGGAAAAATCGGACCAAGATGGTAGAAATAGGTAGGGGTTTTGCGAAAACCGATAAAACCCCATAAATTCTTAATTAAACTAGATATCGAATGAGTTTAAGGTTTATTTTACTTCTAAAAGTTGATGCATGACAGATTTTTATAAAATTAAAAATAAGCTCATCTAGCGAAAGAAATTGAGTTTTTGCGAGTTAAAAATTCATAACTTTGTCAACTCTCAAGATATCAAGATATCAATTCTGAAAATACCTTTTGTTCTCAAACACATACAATTTGCAGATTCTATTATTTAGGAACCATACAATATAACATTTTGGTCAGTTTTGTGATAAAGACAGAATACATTTCAAAAAGTGCTGTTAAAATAGCATTTTGAACTGAATTTCCCAAAGCGATTGTTTGAGAAATTGAGGAATTATATAAATAACAAAATGCTTATTTTCTAACTCATTTTTAAATCCATTTTTGTTCTGAAATGATCTGTTCTGACACGTTTCTCTTATTAAGGAGCTGTATAATGTGACGTTTTGGTCAGTGTTTTGATTACAGTAGAGCATATTTTTAAAAAAGTCGTCAAATCGGGCATTTTGAAAAAAAATTCCAAAGGCGATCGGGATTGAAGAATTGAGGAAGCATTCAAATAACAAATTGCTTATTTTATGATTCTATTTTAAATTCAATTTTATTCTGAAACGCATTCAATTCACAGTTTCTCTTATTTTGAAACTCATAATGTGCCGTATTGGTCATTTTTTAGGTGCGTTCGTAATTATGTAAATACGTAGCACTTATTGTTGTCGCTCAGTCCATCCGTCTGTCCGTCTATCTGTCCGTCTGTCTGTCCGTCCGTCTGTCCGTCTGTCTGTCCGCATATAACAACGCAAAAACTACCCAAACGAATCGTTTGAAATTTAAAATACATAATTATAACATAATTTTGTCGAGTCATTTCAAATTTTATGAAAATTGGATGGATAGATCAATTACAGGGACAATCAAAAGGATTCCGTTACATTACGGTCAATGGGGAAAAAAGTTTCAAATGCAATTTAATCGTTTGAAATTTAAAACATATAATTACTGCGTAATTTTATCAAGTCATTTCAAATGTTATGACAATCGGATGTATTGATCAATTACAGGTACAATCAGAAGGATTCCGTTACATTACGGTCAATGGAGAAAAAGTTTCAAAAGCATTTTAATCGTTTGAAATTTAAAACATATAATTATTACGTAATTTTGTCGAGTCATTTCAAATTTTATGAAAGTTGGATGGATAGATCAATTAAGGGTACAATCAAAAGGATTCCGTTACATTACGGTCAATGGGGAAAAAAGTTTCAAATGCATTTTAATCGTTTGAAATTTAAAACATATAATTATTATTGCGCAATTTTATCCAGTCATTTTAAATGTTATGACAATCGGATGTATAGATCAATTACAGGGACAATCAAAAGGACTCCGTTACATTACGGTCAATGGGGAAAAAAGTTTGAAATGCATTTTAATCGTTTGAAATTTAAAACATATAATTATTACGTAATTTTGTCGAGCCATTTCAAATGTTATGAAAGTCGGATGCATGGATCATTTACAGGGACAATCAAAAGTATTCCATTACATTACGGTCAATGGGAAAAATGTTTCAAATGCATTTTAATGATGTTACACGCATTCGAACATAATAGAATTGACATGAATCTATGAAATATATACTAAAATATGCATTCTGTACAATCTCTGATGTAAAGAATTTTTATTAATAAAATAACAGGGCCACACAAAAGTATTCCACTACATAATGCTATGCGGGGAATCATTGTTTGGGGCGTGTTTTAATTATATTCAACTATTTCACATTTTATGAATTTGATATACGTTGCTGAGGTGTAATAAAAATTACTTTCTGCATATTTACAAAAACACAAAGATTTCGACTACTATACTGTATCCGAAGTACGCTCTACTATATCATCAAGATCTGAATATTTTTAAAACTTCGTTATCGCACAAACGCACCTCATTTGCTACGCTTCACGTGCAATTTCCAACTTGTTTCATAAAGTCAGAATATATTTAAAATAATGCTGTCAAAGTGGCCGTGTAAGCCGAATTTTGCTTAAAATCATTCTGAAAAAAGCGCCTGTTACAGAAAAATGAAATTAAAAATTCTTCAAAATGCAAAATAACGTTGTTAAACGATTTTTTCTCTAATCATATTTTATTTTTTGTAATTGAAATGAGTACTTAACCTCGAAATCCACCTTCTCCTATACGCCAAGCTGACAGGGATTTTAATTTTTGGTTTATGCACCACTTTTCTTCAGGCAGCCAATGATCATTATTTTCCCCTATTTCTACTCTTTTATAGAATGAATGTTTTTTTCTTGTGCACGAGTTGGCTTTTAGACTAATAGTGATAGAATTTTGTAAAACTCTAATTATACTCATATGAAGAAGTACACCATAACATATCAAATTTTAGCAGATAATTTGAAAATTAAACTTTTTTTTTATTGTTATTCCCAATAGTATACCGATATATAGATTTATAATAGTTTTTCTTTCATAAAAATAGAAAAAAATATGCGGTAAAGAGTTATTAATATTATGAAATAAGAAAATGAGAGAATTACAGGCATTTTACGCTTACATAACAAAAATGAGTTTTTGATATGAAATCAGGATTAAAAATGAATTTTGGGTATGAATTCGTTTTTTTTTTTTGCATACAGATGGGTGGTTTATCAAAATATGTTCACTGTTAAAGCTTTGAACATCGAAAAAAAATTTAATTAATTAATGGGTTAGCACAAAACTTAAATTTTAATTCAGAAATAACGTGTAAGTATAGTGGAAGAGGCATTTTAAAATAGCGTTTCTTTCCTTGTATTATCATAGATGTAGCTTAAATATTCACATAAAAATTTTTCGCAAGGTACATGAAAAAATACGTAATTAAATGTATTATTAAATATGAATTACCTTATAAAGAAAAACATGTCAACACTAACGAATGCATTTAATGCGATCTGTGCAAAGAAGCTTGACAACATTTTCTCGTAGTTAGACCCATGATCTAAAAATAATGAAATAAATTTTACATACTTTTTATTATTTCGTAGATAACAAAGTTTATTGAAACATTTCAAATATTCATATTCGTAATATTATAAAAAGAATATTAGTTAAAAATAAAGTACACACTACAAAATGTAGTACGTAATTCTCGTTGATTAAATTTTGCAAAATATTGCAAAGGACTGTTTTAGGTGTTTTCTTTGCTATTTCATTAAATTTGTCAAGTGTGTACTAATATCCAATAATATTATTTATTACAATTAACTTATAATTTTAATATCATTGATGGATTATGTACTGACAGGTTAAGTAATCAGTCTTTAGAAACACTTTTATTCGCGGTATGAAAAAAGAAAAACATCATCTGAGTACCTCAATGACATCTATATGGAGCAGTATTTCTTATCTTGGTCCAAGATTATGATGACTAGCATAAAATTTTGCCAAGATCCAGTTTTCTCACAGCCAAGAAACTGTTTAGCTAAATCCAATTTTCCATACATGAAATTTTTAAGTTGAAGATAATTGAACAAATCCATCTCGTTCACATTTTTTGTGTCACATTTTGAGATGAAATGTTAGAAAATAATACAGTAAACATAAGATCCTCTAGACGAAACATTTTCAAGATGTTTGGACATACCAAAGCAAAATTGACAAATGCACCATTGAAATGGTAGATTTCTTCTTATATTGGGGCTACAAAGTTTGTTTTTATCGAAAAACAGATTTCATTGCCCTAAATGAGTTCGTAAAATCGTCACCCATGCTTCCTGAAATTATTCCATAGCAGATATTTCTGTTTACGATTTTATAAAGCAATTGGTATGATAATTTTATACACAACAGGCACTTTCTTAGTATCAAATCATTAATATCTGTATCACATCACTCTCCTGATTGTTTTCTGAAGTCATAGTGAAGTACATAAAAACTTTCATTGATATTTATAATACCGAAAATCACATTAGATATATCTTCCTATTTTTAAACGCAAAACTTAAAATGCTTACTTACCTGTCTTGTAATTAATTTATAAATTCATTAAAGAAAGTTTTACATGAAAATTTCAAACTTAGTAAAATTTTTCCTTACTTAAAATCGATTAAAAAACAAAACCTGTGACGAACATGAAGGATCAGAGCCTATAGTGCTCAACTTTGTTCATTGAATGCTATACATCATGTTTCCTGACTAGGTGGTCAGCCCAAAACGAAATTCTCGGTGTTTAAATCACAAAATTGCTTGGTACTCATTTTTATCGACCTCAAAGGGATGAAAGGCGGAGTACATCTTTCTCAGTCGGGAGTCGAACTCACAATATGCAGTGTGGCAAACAGACGTGTCGATCACCACTCCACTAAATTTCAAATAAGAGAAAAATGTTTATGACAATCAATATCTAAGAATATGGCTGCGTTATAAAAGCAACATTCATATTTTTAAATACTGAACTCTATCCGACAGATTGTAGATCTAAAAATAGTTCTAAAACTTTGGACAAAAGGGAACAGATATACGTCCACTTCTTTGCTGATGCACTCCATTTATTTCTCTTTAAGGGAATAAAAGTTGAGTGTTAAAAAACTCACGATTTCCCTCCCCTCTTTTTTTACCACAAAAAACTCGTCTAAATGTATTTTTATAAACATATTTAATATTACTTATGCTTAAAGCTAATGGTTATTCTATAAGCACATCGTCCAAGTATATGCAGATTATTTAACAAAAAAAAATTACATTGTTACACATTATTACAAATAAATTATTACATAAATTATAATTAGAATGTATATATATATACTTTACTTGCAGTCAGAGATACAGCATGAAAAATATACTCATGTCCCAAAATAATCCAAAGAATGGTAAGTACACGGACGCCGTGCAAGCATGCAATAGACTTTTCAGGTGCATCTGTATTCATTAATTTTGGAAAATTTCGTATTAGGGAGAAACACCTGAGAATTTTAATTTTAAAACCTAGAGAAAAATGTAAGCATTTAGTAACATTAAATTTAATTGTAATTTTAAATTTTCAATAGCAGTTCAAATCAAATTTGAATAAAAAGGTGAAACTTTTCAATAGCCCATGCAATTTTACGTTAAATATTTTCAGATAGTATTGTTTTTGTTTGACTATTATAACAAAACGAAAATACTTCAAAAAATCGTTAATAATAATAAATTTGATAAACAGTAATTATTATATTAAAAAAGATGCACTTATAGTAAAATCATAACAATAATTAATAATAAATTTAATGATTTCCTGGTGAAATTGGACAAAACCGGGTTGTCCTGAAAGCATTTGTTAGTTTTTGAATGGCTTAAGTTATTAACACATTTTAAAAATGACAACAATACTTAATCTAACATGTTTATAATTAAAGTGTTATTGCACTTCAAAATTATATTGATTAGTTGTAATTCTGATAAGCATGTAAATCACTCCCGAAGTAGAGAAAATAATCTCATATATCACATTATATTTCAGAGGTGAATTTATAATACTGTTTATTTCCTATTTTAATAACATAGGTTTCGGAAAAGATGTTTATTGAAAAAGGTCAAGCAATGAGAAAAATAAAAAATGTATAAACAATATAAAATAGCTATTCTTTAACAACAAATCTAAATCAAATATCTGATAAATTACTTTCCTTAATTACTATATTTTAGAAATATTGCTTTATATTAGAATGCTTTCTCTGAAAATTTATTAATTTCAAAAATATATCCAATTCAGCTTGATAAATAGCTGACTATCATGCGCAATCTCATGAAATGCGGTCTGGCTATCATAAACAAACGAAAAACCAAAATTATTTATGTTGTGCACATGATTATTATTAGCAGCATTTTTTAGACTTGACTCCCACATGAATGACGATTACCGTACATAATTGCATAGAAGTCGAACAATATCTGTCAATTTCTGACGCGCAAATTGGGAGGTCGACTTGTAAGCGAGACAAATATATAAGAAAGTAAAATTCTCATTTTTTATTATTGGTATTTTATATATACTATTATAATATAGCAGAGAAAGCTAACTGTTTTAGCAATCTTATAAGTATACATATATATATATATATATATATAATGTAAAAAATAACAATAATTTGTCCTTAATAAAAGTTTCACTGATTTTCTTTTCTTTACTTGCAACTTTTTTGCATTGGCAGGTGAAATCTTTGTTTTGATTTCGTGCAAAATTAAAGTAAAAATTTAATTGTCGAAATACGCGAGTTTTGCATTTAAAAATTATGTGGTTAACATGCGCGAGTATATATGGTATTCTATAATCTCAGCATTATATAACGATGTGCGAATTTGAAGAGACCAGGGTATCATTAAGGGATCATTTGATGACCAGGGAATAATCCAGTATTAAAAGTTTCAACAACAGATATTCACCTGAGCAACGTATGGTAGGATTTCATTAACCCTTTCTTGCACGGGCAAAATATGTTAGTAAAATGAGGAATTATTGACTGACACCGGAATTCACAAACGATTTTTTTAGATATTTTGAATTCCTTAATTTAAGCTTTTATTGTAAAAGCAAAATATTACTAAAACATTATTGGTGCCGTTTGCAAGTTTGGAATTAAAATTAAGTATCGTAGACCGGGTACAGTGTTCCGGTAAGGGTTAACAAGTAGATAATTAGTTACGTCATGGGAAACTATGACTATGAACATTATTTTGAAGTTTGTTAAGAATTCACCAAACTACAGAAAGAAAAAGTATTTAATATTATTTTTTGATAAAAATATGTTTTTTCACATTTGATGCATATAATATAGTGTAACATTTTAAAGCACCTAAGCTTAGCCTAATTTTGTGGAAACCAAATGAATCACACATGTTATGATTCAGTTATATTTGACTGTCCAAAGTACCGAGTGATCCAAAAGTCAAGACGAACTTTAAAAATGAATAATTCGATGAATGAATAATTGAATAATTTGTAATAATGAAAACATACGGTTTGCTCAAAATGAATGCAAAAGAAGCCAGACTTTCCGTGGCAAAAGAAAAGAAAAATCAGTTGGTGCCCAACTGATGTCTCTATAGCGTTTTATTGCTCCAAAAATGATTTATAAATGAAAAAGTGTTGACAACTTACAAGTCAGCTTATTTACAGTTAATTAGTACCGTAAAATGGGGTGAATCGGAACACTTTTAAACTTTAACGTTAAAAAAAGGCAACAACTTATTTTTTATTATTTTTACTTTTCTACTAGAAACTTCGATCTTGCTTTGTTCTTTACTCTTTAAGCAAAAACAAAACATTTTTACTGTATATATATATATTATTTATTTTTTTATTGGTGTTTCGATTCACCCCTATCTGCGGGGTGAATCGGAACAAGTTTTATAATCTTTATTTATTCCGATTCAAACTGTAATAAAGTTAATAAAAACAGGTAATAATGATTAGGGGGGAATAGGAACACCTAGTTACTGTGAAACGAAGCCTTTATTTCATGTACAAGTAAAGATATGCCTTTTTAAAAATTAGAAAACAACTTTCAAATCAAGAAAAATTAAAATTTATTTTAAAAAATAATATTCGAATTACAGAAGTAGAATTCAATACAAATTAAGCCTTGTTCTGTGTTATCCTTTATTAGTAGTCATTGGATAAGTGAATCTATTGAGTAGCCCCAATCACTGCATGTATTAATACGATCTAATAATACTCCCTCCTCCCCAGCATATAGTACTGTTTGCTTCCCTCTCTTTTTCAATTGGTTTTTCATTTTGAGATGTTTGTGTAATATTGTGGATGTCAGAGAATAACTCTGTGCAGTTTTTCTAACTAGTTTGCTATTTTGAAATTCTTTTATTACGTGTTCCATGTATGTTGGATTAACGTTGATTTTTTTGTTTAACCAAGTAATTTCTTGCACCTTTAAACTCTTCAAGTATTTAGAACAAACGAAATATTGTTACAATACATATTCATACATATGTTTTCGTATATTACATGAAACTATTACTGTATAGAAAAAGAAACCACAAGAGAAAACGTGTTCCGATTCCCCCCGTAAATCTTAAACCTCTGTTGTTACAAGCCATTTTTCATTTTTTTATTATTTAGTTTTGAAATAAGTAGAATTTAATACAGGATCTCGTTAACAGGTGTATCATTATTTAAAAATCCCCACTCTTAGGTTTAGAATATGAAAAATACTGTAGTTACATACAAAGTTTTGAAGACGTTGAAAAAACTGAGATTTTTGAGGATCCTCTTGAAATTTTTTAATATATCCCAGTAGAGGTGCCAACATGTCAAAACACAATTTCCGAACTCTTAGTGGTTTTACCTTCTTATAAAAATTGGCAACTAAAAATATCATCACACATATTTATAATGAATTTATTTGCATGACCGGGAAGTTTCGTTCCTATTCACCCCAATTTACGGTACTGCAGTAAATGTTGAATGTGATGTCCATCAATTAGAAGTACCGCTGTGAGACGAGGTACCACACCGTATGTAGCATTTAGTAGCATTTCTTGCATTATGACAGATACATTTTGGCGGATGCCATTTTTCAGTGCTGTTGGTGATGCCGGATGCTCGCCGGTACATTTTCGACTTCAAGAATCTCCATAACCAAAAATCACAGAGTGTGAAACTCAATTGTGTGACTTCCTCGAAAAAAATCAACTTATTATGAAATCAGCAGCGAAGCCACATTAGACTCTCACTTTTGGCTGTTTCAAGGTACTTGAACAAAATCCAACATAACTATTTTTTTCGTTACCACACAAAACCCGGTTTCTTTTCCATCCTTTCGGTGCAAACCGTAACTTTGTATCTTGATTCGTTTTCGAATTATTCATTTTTAAAGTTCGTCTTGACTTTTGGATCATACGGTATATAATTGATTGTACACGATTCTTTGACAGAATATACAGGATTTCGAATTCTGTGTATTTCGATTTACGCCAGACATGCTGTGATTTACAAAATTACATTTTAAAACAATATGCGATTTGAAATTATTGGTACAAGTGAAATATTCACATTGGCATTCGGATCACTTATCTGATATGTTTTCTGAATGAATGTTCAATTAAAGTTACATACAAAACTAATATTTACAGGAAGCATTCTGTGTAAAAGCATAAAAAAATGAAAAAGCTTAAAATACAGGAATATTGGATTTTAAAAATGTGATTTGTAAGCTCTATATCATCCTCATCTGGAGGATATTTAAATCCATTTTTAAAGGAGATGCCTGATTTTTTTACTTGTAAATGAGAACTTCTATAATATTGTAGAATGCAAACACATTTTTAGGATATATTAGATCTACTAATTTCTGAGTTATTGTTTTAATGTAAAATGAACGAATTACGTTATAACCATCATCAGACATCATGTAGTCTCAGATAAAAAGTAGTACTGACTCGGCACTCAGAGGGAAGTAAAATACCTTCATTAAAACTACGCTGTTAAAAATTTGAAACTTTTGCTGCATTGTCACTCCACCGCTTTTATAGAAAACGATCTATTCACGGTATCTCATTGATCAAAATACAGATATTTAATACAAGCGGGGGTGTGACCATACAGCAAAAGTTTAAAATTTTTAACAGTGTAAGCAAAGTTGACAAAGAGTGGTAAGTGATAGCGATTGATAAAAGATCAAGATATATTACGTCCCTTGTTAATAAAAGCTCTAAATAACTGACTCAGTGGTGAATTTCATATTACAGATAGGAGTGATGAGAGAATCATATTTTGTTTGCACATTAATGAAAATATTTAAAAACCTTGAAATTATCCTTATCTGATAGCTGCAAATGAATGTATGTAAAATGTTTGATTTTAGCGTTATCCATACATTTATAAATTATATTTATATACAATAATATATTTACCTAATTCTTTGTCCTTGCATGATTTTAATGTATTGTCTAAGAATGTGCTCACTAAGACTACAGTCCCAAGAAAAACAAATATAAAACTGCAAATAAATTAGGAAATCTAGTTAAGAAATTTTTTTTATATCTATACAAAGGTCAACATGATGGAAAGAGATAAAAATGAATTATATTAAGTTTTCAATATTCAATTTTCTTTAACCCCTTAACAGTCGCGTTAAATAAAGCTTTAAAAATACAGATCGATTATTAACACCACTTTTTTAAAAAAGAAATATTCACCTTATTTAAGGACAAGCAGAATGATGCTAGAATAATGATAGTTACCCTGTTTTATAAAACTGGTGGAATTCAAAACAACTTTGAATAAAAGCTGTGAAACTCGTAAAACGTAAATATAATGGATACGAGAATAAAGAAGTAAACAAAAATTTAAGGATCCGTCATTTTTCCTACATAAATTCAGTGTTGGAAAAAAAGTGCACTGGTATAATATATAAATAATATATAATTAAGAATAATATGTTTAAAGTATGTATTTTATGCGGATATAACAGGGTGTTATTTAACTAAATAAACTGAAAATGATTTTCGGTAAAATAAATATTAAAATAAGTAAATACTTATTAAAAAGTGTTTTTTCTTTAACTATGTTCTTCGAAATTATGATAATATCTTGTAGGAATTCAATACCCGCTATGTTTATTTAAGTATATCAATTTTTTCAAATTCGGAGCTGATTTAGAGAATTTGGCGATATTTAAATATTTTTACATTAAACTTTTAGTTATATTAAAAATGACTGACAGTGTTTTATACAGAAGTTTTTGTGGTACCATTACATATGAATGGTATTAAAAATTATTTACACCGGCTTATTCTAACAGAAACTTTTTTTAAGATCGTCATTTAATAGAAAAAAATATAAATAAAAAGCCCTCCAAAATAAAAGTGTCGTAGGTGTTTTTAGTACAATGTAAAAAGAAAAAGGCAGATCTTTCTTAATCTACAAAAATGTAATATTTACATTACACGTTACATTTTGAAATATTTTCAGTAATTTTAGTAATATAACACATACACACAAATATATTTAAAATGTATTTTTGACATGGTTTGGTAATTAAACTTATTCAAAGCCCAATTTAAATGGAAATTACCTAACTCTTTTGTTATTTCTTAATCTATGGTAGTTTTATTTACTATTATAACTGTCATTACTGAAAAAGGAATGCAAGTTAACATACAAAGTGCAATTTTTCACGATGATTTTTTAGGTAATTTTCATCCAAACTGAACCTTAGACAGGTTTTATTGACAAATAACGATAGTTTTACGTTTGGAAATTTTTTAGTGTTATATTAATCAACTTACTGCAATAAATTGCTCTTAATGTAACGTAAATTACCATGGAAGAACCCTATAATCAAAAAAGATAATGTACAAAACCTTTTTCTGAGTCACCGAGTATTGGAATAAAAGTTTCTTTTAAGTTTAAAAACCTCAGAAAATTATTTATTTTCAAAATTTAAAGATGAATTTATCTAAATTATTTTTATAAAGCTGCCCGTAGTTTTCGGAAACGTTTCTGATTAGCTTCAGGTACGTACTGAGAATAATAAGTTTTCTCAAATCGTGATAGGGTCATTTCATGGTGACTTACGTTAAATTTAGAACAATTTACTGTAGTGATTTTAGTAATATAACACTAAAAAATATCGAAATGTTAAATTAACGTTACTTGCTAATGAAAACTATCTAAAGATCAATTTCGATGAAAATTACCTAAAAAAAGATAATGAATATTACACTTTATATGATGACTTACATTGGTTTTTCAGTTATGACAGTTACCATAGTAAATATAGCTACCAAAATTTATAAAATAACATTAAAATTAGGTAATTTTCATTTAAATTGGGCATTGAATAAGTGTAACTAGCAAACCATATAAACTTACATTTTGAATAATTATTTTTTAAGTGTGTTATATTACTAATATTACTGAAAATTTGTGCTAAATGTAACGTAAGTTATCATTGAATGACCCAATATCATTTTTCCATATGGTATTAATCCTTAGCGAAATACTCGTATTAGGTGTTCGGTAAATGTATTTAACAGAAAAATATATAAAAAAATTAGCAGCATTAACATAATTATGAAAGTTAAAATTAGTTTGCAACTATCGCGAGAACAATTTCAGTTACTGGTCTAAAAACGTTTACTTGAGAATTGATACATTTAGAAAATTTGATTTTTAAGCTGAAGAGATCCACAAAAAAGCTGTTAGGAATCGCTTCCAAAACTTACTGGTAGCTAAAAACAATTTCTCTTTCATAAGTACTTCTCTAAATTTAAAAAATAAATTGTTTTTTATCTTTCTATAGGCACAGGAACACTTTCAGGTACAGGAACACACACAGTCTTGGGTGGGTCGAAAGAGGCTATTTTTGCCGTCATGATTATTGCATGTTCCGTAGATTAATAAAGTTTTGTATATTTTTTACAGTGTATTTAAAATTTTAACGACTAAAATGAAGAAACAATTTAAAAGGATTGTTTTCTAATTGAAAACAAATTACAAATATTTTAGAAGCACAGGATCTTTAATTCTTTTATTATAAAAATCAGTTTCAGGTTTGTGTTTTCTCGGAATGTTTTTATTTTTTTCAAAAATACATAAAGAAAAGCATTATTTTTAGAGTTATAATTTTTTATAGACTTTGAGTACAATTGAATGTCTACAGATATTGAAATTTTCAACAGTATTTTCTCAGATTAGTAAATTTTGAGTTTGCGATTACTGTTATTTTCAAATTATATAAGCTACATATAAACATAAAAGTAAAGAACAATAGAAGCGCAAATTATATTGAATTACAAGAAAACCAGTTTCGTAGCATGTAGCTTATCGTCCGCGGTGCTAAGGAAAGTAGGAATTTGCTCATATATATGGGAGAGATGGGAGGTTCAAGTTGAAGTTTAAATAACTAATAAGGCAACAAAAGCTTGCAAGTAACTGCCAGTAAGAGAATGGATGGAAAATGGAACCGAGGCAGAGAGAAGTGGGTAGAGGAGAAAAATAATAAAAATGGTTTTAATGTAATATTCCCAAAAATCTAATAATGGGAGTATGGCGAATTTATAATTGACAATATTATCAAAATTTTTATTAATATGGAATGCTTCAAGGAATTTAAGTTCATGAGTGGAAATAGGTTTGGAAAGTACTTTAGCTGAACTGTAGTCAAAAATGAAATGTTTAGTTAAAACGACAAAATGTATTTAGGAACTGTCGGCATCAGCGTATTTATCAACCATTTCTCTATACATTAATTTTTATGTTTTTGTGAGCAGTCGTTTTCTTAATATTAACGAAGAAATACCTTAGGATACTAAAAATTCATTGTCAGTGGCGGTGATAGCGTTAGTTAGGCTTTGTTTTACAATTGGGAAATTCTAATGATTTTAGAAAAACAAATAAGTAAAAATATTTACATCTATAAAGTAGTAGATTTCTATATTAAACTGTTAGTAAATTTATATTTCTATTATTTTAATTTTGTTTTAAATTTTATTTAATTTTTATTATTGTGTCACCTTATATTCAAATGTTATTCAAAATTGAAGAGATGGTTTCAAAAATAGCGTGTTCCCTTAAGAGGTCTCATGATACTTATAGATTCAAAATTCGTTGATTTTCCAATTAAAACAGAGGTCACAGCCATTTAGAATTGTAACCACTCAAAAGCTGAAGAAGCGTTTCCGATAATTTGAAGTCATATTTCTCCAAATTTCGTTTTTGAGTATAGCGCGCAGGATATTTCAAAAACTTTTGAATATTTTTTGATGAAAAGATTGAAATCTATGTTTCAGGTTACTCTCTACAAAACTAAACCTATATTTCATCCTTATTATTCAAAAAATATTTTTATATGATTATATACTGTTGAAAATTTCAAAACTTTGTATTTGCTAAATACAACTTTATATTCAAAGTATAAAGAGGAATGAAATACAAACGTATTTGGGTTTAAAGTATTTATTATAATATGAACCATAATTATATACAAATTTTCATTCTAGTTCTAAAGTTTATTGCGTATTGATGCGCGTAAGCTGTTATACTAATTTTCTCCTCTGCAAATGCTTGACAGTTTGGAGCCTCCTGTAAATCTAATTTGGGATTTTGAAATTTTCAGTACATGAAAAGAAAGAGCATACATCTTTTATACCATACAAATTGTGTTTAAAAATAGCATACATTTTAAAATAGTTGTTGGAAACGGTTATTTTTTTACTTTTTCCAATTTTAAGAGTCCTCCTGGCCGGTGAGAAAAAAAGAAAACATAATAAAGTATTTTCTCTGTCATTTTTTAAAAATGCTAACGAAATATGCATGTATTTTTTCAATATGATATTAAAACTTTAATTATGTATAATAATTTAATCTTTCAGAGTGTTAATCATAATTTAATCGTTTAAAACTGGATTATTTGAGGCGTTGAGAAGTCAATTCAATTAAATTGACCAAATAAAAGTGCTGATTTTAAACATTTAAAGTCATTTATTTATTTAAAAAACTCCACTTCCCCCCCCCCCATATTTGGTTATACTAATGAACTGTCTTATAATCAAGTGTAATTCATAAGCACTGTACATATATAAAGAAAATTTTCTACGCAATCATGTCAATACCTAAATTTCTAAAAAACGGAGTTAATCGGATTGACTTCTACACACCTGATTTCTGAAAAATTAATTTAAAAAATGCTTCAATTGCAGTGAAATTTACTGCTTAATGAGCGGATAAGTTTGATACCTTCTTGTGGACAGATAAAAGATGAACTAAGAAAAAAGGCTAATGAAATTTTACCTGATTTCAGATGTTATGTTATTTTATCGCAATTTTGTTATTTAAATTATATACTATAGTACTCCAAAACTTTTTTTTCACTCATACTTTAATATTAAAAGAAACATTATTCCACTTACACGAATGTGATTCTGGTTTTCGTCCAGTAGAATAAATCACCCCTTTTTAAACAGTGACTGACTGTAGCATCGACATAATCCTTTAAGGCTGAAAAATAATAAGACAAAAATTTAGCATTTCTGTTATCATTTCATTATTATTAAATTTCTAGTTGGGGAATTGAAATATAACCTTAATATTATGTACGTGAAAATTCCGAATATTAGGAAGGAATAAGAAATTTCCATTTGTAATACATACGGATAAATATTACTAACATTTACAAAAGAAAGATTTGGGATTTTGAAATAAAATAACGAAAGATGATGTTATCTAAACAAAATTCAGAGAAGAGGACATTCAAATAATTATTAAATTACGTTTTAAACTATAGATATTGTAAGATATTATACTCACTATAGTTGACTATTTCGGATATATCGTCTTTAGTGCAACCTGATGGCACACATATTCCCCATTTTATATTTATTGCATAAAAAATATGTGCTCTTGATACCATCATTTTTGTTACATCCTGAAAAAAAATTAAAAGGTAATATCAGAGCTGCCAAGTCTCCGGCTTTTTGGATACCAGTATTATAAAACAGAAAATGTTCTGTTATTTAATTGGAACATTTCTCCGATTGAACAAAACTAGATTTTCTCTAAAATAATAGTGGTATGGAAAAAGCCGGAGACTTGGCAACTCTGTAATATTAATAAGTACATGTAAAAGTGCATTTGAAAATATCAAGAGATTTACAATATTAAGGTGATAAGAAATTAATTTTTATTCTTTAATGAAGATACCATTATTCAAGCACTACAACTACTACAGATAATTGAAATTTTAAATCCTCCATAGGTATAAAAATGTTGTAGCATATAGTGATGCTTACAATATGTGTTATTGTACTCATAGGGTAAGAGAAAAATACTATTAACAGACAAATATGTTTCCAATATTATGATAAAATTTTATTATTTTTTATCCTCCTTTTACGTAATATTTAGAATTATTTAAAATTGAGATACCGGTCAAAATATATGTTGTGTGTAAAAAAAAAAAAAAAAAAAAAAAAAAAAAAAAAAAAAAAAAAAAAAATGTTATGAAATTTTAAGTTGATTTTTGAGATAGTGAATAAACATTTAATCATTTAAATATTTGACCGACTTTTTCAGTCTTTTAACAGGGTGCGTAGTCATCAAGAAACCCAGAGGATTTTAATTCTTTTAGTATCAGAAATTCTTTAAAATACTGGTTGTTACATCAGAAAAAGGATTTCTTTTTTTTTTAAATAAAACAAACATTACATTATAAAAATTCTGGTAAAAGGTCCTTACAAGGTGCTTCCAGACTACGCACCCTGTTTAAGCAATAAATTAAAAAATAAATGTGAACAAATCTGTGAAATTTACTTTTGTATTTCTTTATCACATTGCATTACGTTCATGCTCATAAATTATGGGTAAGTGACCGAAAGCTTTCGATATTTCTAGTCTGCTGAATACCTACTGAAACACCTCACAAACTCTTCTTGAACGTCCACGATAAAAAGAACATATTTAAATGCATATTTATAAATAGACTTTTAATCGAGCGGTCAGTTAAAGGACTAGCAGTAAATTTAATAATAAAATAATATTATTGATCATCCGTGTAGCAAAAAATGCTAAAAAAAATCTTTAACTGTGTTAAATGAGAATTTGGTTTGTGGTACGTTTGTTTCAACGTTTATCAATCATAATCGTGAAAATAGCAATTTGTCTGTGAATGTTCAAAGTTTTTATTTATTTATCTATTTATTTTTTAACCAAATTCAACACAAATTTATGAAAACCTTACAAAGAAAAGTAGAAACAATATATAGGGTATTTATGAAGTCCCGGACCCATTTTGATGTTTAATAACTCATAAAATAATAATGATAGATTAAAATTAATAACATAAATGGTTACATAGACTCAAAAAGTTTCATGACCCTTGTCAATGAACTTCCACTTGTGCCAACTTCGTCGCACGGAGAATATCACGTCGGTAGTCAATTTCACGCTAGGTAGCGTCAAGCATGTCGGCATCCTCAGAGGCTATTGCATCCACAGAGGCTAAAATCTTTTTCCACCGCAAGATGATAACCCAGATATAGGATCCGCCATCCAAAAGCAGCATTTTTCGATGGAAAAAGAATTTAACCTCTGTGGTTGTCGACATTCTTGCCGTTACCTAGCGTGAATTTGACTATCGACTAGATCGTAATACTAATATATTCTACATAAAAAATAAGAATTTATATTATAAAAATATTTTGCTTCTAAGATGTTGTATATTAATAAAAACATTTAAAATATATTAAAAATTTTTATTTACATGTTTCAACTCCTATTAATAGAGTCATCCTCAGAATGTAAATAGAAAAATAATACTTACAAATAAAATAAACGTGAAAATCGGAATAAAGAATTATTGAAAAAAAATTAATATCATAAATATATCAAATAGTTGATGAGATATGGACATTTGTATGAGTTACTTTTTGACAACATTAAAATGAAAGTAAAAAGTTGTAAGTTTACTGAACGACGGATAAAACATTGTAAAGTTTAAAATCTAAACAAACTTAAAACACAGTTAAGATATTCAATGCTTCGATCATCTTACCTGGCCTTTATAAAGAAACTGTTATAACGTTTAAAAAACATAGCAAAGCCGTCTTGAATTTAAAATTTTCGTTAGATATTTTAAATTCAAGGCGGATTTTCTCTGTTATTTGGAAGAAATATAACAAAGTTTTCCTGATGAATATCATAGACGATGATTCAAACGTCCAATATATTTAAAAAATAATGTTTGTTTAGTAAATAAATATAAAATGTATGACGGAATGAAATTTTCGCACTGCTTTTAACATAAAACGTATGATATGAACTTCAAAATGTTCAAGTTTACTTAAAAAGAGATTATAATAACCAACTGTAAATGTTAATAGTTAATTTTATTAAAAAAAAAATCTTAGTACTTTCAAACTTTTAATCAGGCTCTTCCACAGAGAATATTTTCTTTTATAAACACAAATATATGATTCCGTTTTGAAAATGAACGAGACTCGTGGCTTGAACATTGAGTTAGTTATATTTTAAGTAAACGGTAAAAAGAAATATTTAATTGTTGCACCATAAATTTTATGATACAACAATTAAATATTTCTGAAATGTTATTTCAGATCAAAGTTGCATGTTATATTCATCCTGTTTTTGAAACATCAATTATTTTCAGGATGATAAACATAAAATATAAGTGTAATATTTCGAACAATTTATTAATATTGCATAATTCCTTTTTCTAATGAAGTTACATAAATCATTAGCTACAGATTTTCTAAAAGAAAACAAATCAAAATTATGCAAAATATTTTTATTATTTGATAACAATGAAGAACAGTATAACAGATTTTAAGAGTAACTAAGCACTTATTCTCCATTTTGTTAGATCTAATATATATATATATATACCGCTACGGAACAATTACCGCTACGGCGATTCTAGTGTTAAAGATACTCTGCATCAATATATACAGAGTGTATCTAAAATACTGGGCAAAACTTTAAGGGGTGATAGTGCAGTTCAAGACAAATAATATTAAATGGTAAACATAAGGGTCCCAAATGTTTTCCGAGGGAGATAGATGCCAAGAAAGTTTAGGGTCCAAAATTTGAAATGATTATAAAAACGGAAAAATTGGTCGATTAGTTTGTCGTTTTCACGTAAACTATTCTTTATGCCAGTATTGTCTTGAAAATAAAATATAAAGATAAATTTCAAAAAACGCCGATAGAGGGCGCTTTAGACTTTGGAGTAACGAACAACTATTTTTTACCGTTATTTTTCGCATCTCATTAAATGTTTTTAGAAGTTTAATCATAAATTTAAATTTTGAGCTCAAAATATGCGGTTAAATAGCGCAAACTGAAGTGTGCTCAATGGGAGTGGGTAGGTTCAAATTTCGAATGATTATAAAAAAAACAGAAAAATTGGTCAATTGATTTGCGGTTTTCACTAAAATTATTCTTTATGTCAGTATTGTCTTCAAAATAAATTATGCAGATAAATTTAAAAAATGTTGATAGAGGACGCTTTAGACTTTGGAGTAACATACAACTATTTTTACCGTTATTTTTTGCATCTCATTAAATTGTTTTAGAAGCTTAGACATAAACTTAAATTTTGAGCTGAAAATCTGAATCGTTGAGAGTGGTTAAGTAGCGCAAACTGAACTGTGTTCAATGGGTGTGGGAAGGTTCAAATTTCAAATGATTATAAAAAACGGAAAAATTGGTCGATTCGTTTGCGGTTTTCTCTAAAACCATTCTTTATGTCACTATTCCCTTGAAAATAAATTTTAAAGATAAATTTCAAAAATTTCCGCTAGAGGGAGCTTAGTAAAATCTTACACTTAAATTTTGAGCTCAAAATCTGAATCGTTGTGAGTAATTAAGTAGCGAAAAATTGAACTATGTTCATAGGGTGGGCAGGGTAACATTTCAACTCCTGAACACAGTTCAGTTTGCGCTCTTAACCCCTCCCAACGATTCAGAATTTGAGCTCAAAATTTATGTCTAAGCTTTTGCAAGCATTTAATTGGGTACAAAAAATTACAGTTAAAAAATATTGTTGGTTATTGTAAAGTTTAAGGCTCCCTCTAACGGAATTTTTTGAAATTTATATTTTAAACTTAAAACTTCTAAAAAAATTTAATGAGAAGCAAAAAATGACGGTAAAAAATAGTTGTACATTACTCCAAAGTCTAAAGCGCCTTCTATTGAGATTTTTTAAAATTTATCTTTATAATTTATTTTCAAGACAATACTGACATAAAGAATAGTTTTAGTGAAAAATGCAAACCAATTGACGAAATTTTCTCTTTTTAAAAATCATTTGAAATTTGAACCTACCCACTCCCATTGAACATAGTTCAATTTGCGCTACTTAACAACAGATTTTGAGCTCAAAATTTAAGTTTATGTCTAAACTTCAAAAAATAATAATAATAATAATAATGAGATGCAAATTATAACGGTTAAAAGTGTTATTCTTTACTCCAAAGGCTATAGCGCTCTCTATCGTCATTTTTTGGAATTTATCTTTATAATTTATTTTCAAGACAATACTGACATAAAGAACAGTTTTCGTGAAAACCGCAGACAAATCGATCAATTTTCCCGTTTTTTATAATCATTTCAAATTTTAGACCCTAAATTCTGATGGCGCCTATCTCCTTCGGAAGACGTTTGGGATCCTTAGTTTCCCATTTAATATTATTTTTCTTGATGAGTACTATCACCCCTTAAAGTTTTGCCCAGTAGTTTAGATACACCCTGTATATATATTGATGCAGAGTATCTTTAACACTAGAATCGCCGTAGCGGTAATTTAGACCGTCACAAAAGAAAAAAAATAATTCGAATCAGTAATGTCTTTTTAAAATAAGTTCATTATGTACCACATCAAAAGAAATTAAATAAATAAGTTAGAAAGGTCTAAATAAAATTGCTGGTGTGTAATATTTTTAGAACACGTAGGTAAAATTTCTGGCGTTTCTAGTGTTAAACAATAAATAAAGAAAAAAGTATTTCTTGCGATGTCCTTGAATTTTTTATTATATCAAGTTGCGCTTAATTTTATAAAATATATTATTAACTTTTAAAAATTTATTACAATATTGTACATCAATATATAAAAACACCGTTGATACTTGCATCTCAATAGAAGTGTATTAACATTTTGAAAAATTAAATCTATTTTCATCAAATTTAATTAATGGAACTTATACATTAATTCAGACATTTACACAAGTTAAGTTTATAAAAAATACATAAAATAAATCTCTTATATTTTTTTCATTTTATACTTACAGAGGAATTTCTCGTTGCATTAACTAATCCTTCCAGTCTGCCACTGACGCCAGGAATTTTCTTAACTTTAGGCAGGAATGGTTTCATTATTATTAAACAGTACTGTCCTTCAAAACTGACTTTTTCTTTTTTAATAACTGTGGTTTCAACACATTCTTCATATTCGCCAAACATTTGAAGATTACCAGTCTGTACGCCACTCTGTAGCTTTCCTATCGCATCTAGGACTTTTAAGTTAAAAGAAAAAATAACTTATTACAGTAATAATAGATAATGTAATTTTAAAAGTGATATATTTTAAAGCTTTATAAAACTACTTCGAGTTAGTCATGTTTTCATTTTTATTTAATTTTATTTATTAATGTTTTAATCAAGACATGCAGTTTTTAATTAACCCCTTAAAAAGTAGTGGGATTTATCATATCTCACCTAATTTTAATCGAAAGTTTTACCAAAAAATTTTCATTAAATTTTACTTTTATAACTTTGAAAGAAAAATGTACAATTGCACACTTGCTCTTTTGTTTTTTAAAAAAATTAGAAATTTCGTGTTAATTGAACTTTAGAAACAAGAATTGCCAAAACACTGTTTTTAAAAGTTTTGCAGGTATTGCAGTTAATATATTCTTATATTTGTGCTTCGCTGTGACAGCGCACACATATTTAAAGTAGATTACAACTAGGTTTATTTTCTTATAATAGAGATTTTATAGAAGCTACAGAATTGAAGGCCAGGTGACCAGTGTGGAGTGAAGCATCGACTTGGCCTTCAATCGCCGTCGGCGCCACCTATTGTTTGAAATTCAAACTAAAATAAAAAAATTACGGTAAAAAAAACTCCTGTTGCCGTTAAAAAAAACCGTTTGCATGTTATTGAATTTTAATATCCATCAGTCATTTTTGGCACACCCGGTATATGCAAACAACAGTGATTTGAATTAAATAGATTTTTTAATTCGTATGTTCTTAATTAACACCAGAAAATAAAAATAAAAATATTTGCTTTTATTAATAACAGACATTCCGTATTTAAATAAAGTGAAATGAACCACAGAAACTTTGTAGTGTAAAGTCATATTCTTTAAGCTTCGCACTTTCTTAACGTTTTTTATCATGGGAATTAAAGAGTTAAAAGCTAAATTTTATAAAACAAAAATAATAATGAATGAATGAATTCATACGTTTTAAAATATTTACTAATTATCAAAATTATAGCTTAAACAACCACACAACAGTTTTTATTTGTAATGCAGCTGTTAGTATAAGAAAAGATTGACGTATTATTAAAAATAGAAATGTCAGTCTGATTTTTTTTATTATTATTTTTCTTGTTTAATAGACCTTTCCGAGAATCATATACATATTTCTCTTCGAAACAAAATAAAAAATCGCGCATTTAAGAGTTAAACATCTTAAAGAGTTTCATCAACCTTTGTCGATGTATGGTAAACATATTGTTAGATCCATTCGCTTCCCAACATTAGTGTTGATGCTTATGTACAATTCAATCGATATATTAGGTAAAAATTGTCTTTTATTATGTATTATAGTAACAAGTAAAATAATGCAAGTTATCGTCAATAAAATACTTGAGTATTTGAGTATTATGAGATAAATCAAGGGCGAGTAAGTAGTCACGCTAAAACAAAGTCATCAGTTCCCTTTTAATCATACTATATGAATAAGATATCCTGAAGATAATGAATATTTTCATTTAAGAAAAAATAAATATTTTTTACAGTTCCATTTTAGTCAATCTCCGCATATTTTCTATATACCTAAAATACTTATTAGAGACACAATAAATAGCTAGAAAAGCACAAAATTAATATTTATGATTGTTTTTTTTTTTTTTTTTTTTTTTTTTTTTTTTTTTTGTGTGATATAAATAAGAAATTACAGAAAAAGTATGAACAAAAGTAAAATCATTTGGCATTAAAATTGAGAAAAACTATATTAAGAATTACATCATTTTTGTTTAGAAAAACGTAGATGATTATATAAAAACCCTTTGTAAAACATCACTCAAATTATATATCAATCAATCTCTGAACAATTTCCTTTTAAAATAAATTTCGAAATATTTATTGTGAAAAGATTTGGAAATCATGTAACAATATGCTTGATGAATATGATTTAATACGTACTTTTTAAATATTATTTTTTAGTGCTTTCGCAGATATATCCACAATTTCGTTATTTGTTTCATAAGAAAATACTGTGTTTAAGATAAATATCATATTTCAACTATTTAGTATTCTAATGAGATTATTTTCCTTAATTTGAAAGGTCTTAACAAAATAAATAATACCTGAAAATAAATATTACTAATAAATGCATGTGCAAGGAATAACATAAAAGGACAAATTATTTTCTAGATAGTTAGAAAAAACATTCGATATCTTTAAATTATGTTTTTAAGAAAAAAAATATTTTCAGTATTATGCTACAAAATTATAACGTTATTCATTGTAAAAAAAATGTGTAAAATTCTTGAAATTTTTCCTAAAACCTGGGTTTTTTAGAACATTTTAAGTAACGGAAATAACAAAAATTCACATTACAGATAGACTTTAGCACAATAAAACAAAAAAAGGTGTAAAGTTACCAGTATTGTTTTTGTAAACTTGGATGCTTAGAACATTTTTTGTAGCTGCAATCTGGGTTATAGATAAATTTTTACTGAGATTATAGCAATTTTAGATTATTTTCCAAAGCTGCGGATTTCTGTAGCTTCACAAAAACTAGTTTTCTAAATTTTAATTTTTTCAGTACAGTGTACAGATAATATATATATAATTTACACAATTTCAAAACATAAAATATTTAAAGTCTCCAAAGCCAAGTGAGAGTCAGAACATAAAATTAAAATTAGAAAACAAAGTCAAAAACAGATTGAACAATGCTGTTATAAACCTATAAAGCAGAACCAGACACGAAAAGCTAAAAGCTTAAAGTTTCGAAGGCACGCTACATGGTTATCAACATGCACACCGGGGTTTACTGGTATTACATGTGTAATGTACCTCATGTCTGCCAAGACCAGACTAAAACTATGAAAGACAATATTATTGTTTTATATGTGCCTATTTATTAATTAATAGATACTAATCATTTCACCTTTATATTGAAATGAGAATATTTCTTATTCTCGTAATTTTTATTTTTTTATAAAGTTGAAAGTCAAATTCATTAAGAGATTCATTGCATAACTATGTTCAGTTGCAATTTCATAGAGTTTACCTATGCCCTTGGCGACAGTCTCAAATCTGGAATTTAACCTCTCCATGCGAGTTAAACCATTAATATAAATATTTTTAACGATTAAAAATGCATATTTGAACTGAAGTGTAAAAATCAAAATCATTCCTTTTGTCATAGGTACATGTGAACAAATCATTGCCTTCAATTGCGACAGAAACATCCAGATAGTTATCTCTCTTATGATTATCTGAACCTTTCTTCATGTTTAAACTGTCTGGATATTAGTCAAATTTCGTATCAGGGGGATATCCTTACATTTAATTAACAAAATGTCATCAATATATATCAAAGTTATAGTTAAGGCATACTTTTCATATGTGTAAAGATACACTATATAGCCAAAGGTGACCGGCCTCTGCAATTTTAGACATTTTGCTAAATATCTGTAAAAATACATGAGAAATTATCCTTAAATTCTAAGTGTATAAACATAACAGAACAGATCATACATTTCCGTGACGATTTTTTCAGAGATTCTATAGGGGACTGTCAACGAATTGAAAAAGTGCGAATATCTTTTGGATAAATCTGCCAAAACTAATATTAAAAAAAGCGTGCAAGCTGTGAATTATAATTAAGTTGTTGGTTGTAATAAACTGTGTTAATTTTTATGCGAATAGTATGTATACTCGTAGAGAAATTAATGTTTTTGCAAAAACAGTCCTAATTTTTTTATTATAATTTTCTTTTTGTTATAATTTGTTTAATTACATTATAATTTGAAGAGTTCTTAACATAAAATAATGTTATTTCTCTAAAATATCATAAACTACTTTGTACACAATACCCTGTTATCAGAATAAAAAATTAATATTAAATGCATGTAAAATTACTAGATTTCCTAAGTATTTTTTCATTGTGTATGCGTGAACCCTAACAAAACCATTTACATATTGTGTTAGCTAAATATATAGAGCAATATGAGTGATAATATGAAAATTATAGATTGAAAGTTCTTAAATGATGAGGCGCTGTATCCATTTATCCATCCATTAGTGTCACTATAGAATGTACAATATTACACGTATCACTATATTTGGATACAACTCCTCCTGTTTTTGCTTCATTTTGGGTACAACGGATTTTGAGCTTATTGTATGGGCGACCAGTTTCAGAAATTTCATATTATGTTCTTGAGACTTTCTCAAAAGTTGTTTTATTATTTTGATAACACAATATGCAAATAAAATTTTAATAGCGTTCACGCATGCACAATGAAATATTATTTAATAAAATCTGCTCATATTTTGTACAATTTCTATTATTTTTTATTTTTCATTAAAAGATATTGTGTATATTGTTGTTTCTTATATTTTTGGAAAGGAACATCATTTTATATTAAGAACTCTGTAAATTATAAATACAAAACGTGGAAAAATTTGGGACTGTTTTTGTAAAAACCTTAATTTTTCCACGAGTATATATGCTATCTGAATAAAAATTAATATAATGTATTACAATGATCTACTTAATCCTAATCTACAGTTTGAACGCTTTTCATATTAGTTTTGACAGGGTTATCCAAAATATATTCGTTCTTTTTCAATTTGTTGACGGCCACCCATGGATTTTCGAAAAAATATGTATCTTTTTTTATAATACGATAACTTCTATAATTCTGCTCAGATCTCTTCCAAAGTTGTATATAAGATCAAGGATCATGGAATCTCGGTCATGTTCGTTAATGGACAAAATCGAAGAAAGTGGGTTCGAAATAGAGAAGGGTTTTGGAAAAACCGCCAAAACTCCATAATTTCTTAAATGAAACAGATATTGAATCAGTTTAAAATTTATATTACTTCTGAAAAATGATCCAAAAGTTTAGGCATGACAGATTTTACATAACATTAGAAATGGGCTCAAAGAACGAAAAAAATAGCGTTTTTGGGAGAAAAAAATCATAATTTCGTCAATTCTCAAGATAACAAATCCAATTAAACTTATTATAAATTTCCTACTATAATATAAAACTTTTATATCTACTAGTTTTACATTGGAGCAACACTTATAGCAAAAATAGTAGTTGAAGGAAAAATCTCAAATCCAAACTGTTTATATTCTGACTTACTTTTAAATTAATTTTGCTCTCAAACACATCCAAATGATAGATTCCCTTATTTAGGAACAATATAATGTGACCTATTGGCCATCTTTGTGATGAATGCAGAATACATTTAAAAGAATGCGGTCAAAGTAGGCATTTTGAACAGAATTTCCCGAAGCGATCGTGGTTTAAAAATTCTGAAAGTATTCAAATGAAAATTTCTTATTTTCTGATTCACTTTTAAATCCATTTTTGCTCTCAAATGCTATCACTTGACAGGTTTTGTAATTTAGGAACTGTATAATGTGCCGTTTTTGTCAATCGTTTTGATGAAGATAGAATGTACATATATATATATATATATATATATATATATATATATATATATATATATATATAAGCTGTCAAATTGAGCATTTCGAGATAAATTTTCGAAGCGATCGTGATTGAAGAATAGAGGATGTATTGAAGTAACAAACTTTTTGTATGACTCATTAATATATCATATTGGTAAAGCTTTTCACAAAATTTTAATATATTTCAAAAATTCTTTCAAGTGGACATTTGTGCCGAATTTTGCTTAAATTGATTCTGATAAATCAACAGTAACAGAAAAATTAAATTAAAAATTCTTCAAAAATGGCCAAATAAAGTTGTTAAACTGGATTTATCTCTAATCATATTTTATTTTTATTTTTTTGTTGTTGCTGTTGAAATGAACACTAAACTTCAAAATCTACCTCAGCCTAGGCCAAGCCCACAGAATTTTTTTAAACTGTCTGCTACATATGATCTTATGTTTATGCTCTACCACCAAAAACATTTTATCAAAATTGCTTCTGTACTTTAGCAGTTAGCTGATTACTAGTAACTAGTAACGATTGATTAATAGAAATAGTAGCTAAAACTACTAGTACTTTAGTAGTTTAGGTTTTAACGAATAGTACAAATTTTCGAAGCGCTAAGAAACATTCATAACGTATGTGAAGTTCTTGCACAGTTTTATCAAGAACTGTAATTAAAGTATACATAAACACTTGGATAAAATTTAGTTACATATAATAAATGAGTATAAAATGTTAGAGAAATATTAATATGCGTTGGCAAGGCGTTCCAATCATATATTCTGTTAACTTTTAATACAGATACTTTCAGTAATTATAGTCTTTTCTATCTTTTTCCGCTATTTCTATTTACTTACTGAAAGTGTTACTTAAATGAAAAAAAATTCTATCAGATTTCCCATACATATTTCATTTAAGTTTGTGTTGCAATGGATACTATAGCATTTTTTATAGCTTCGTTTATCCAGTTTAAACCTTTTATTTTCTATCACCTCATTTTACTGTAGCTTTACAGTATAAATTTGATTTGTTTTTATATATAACCATTAAACTTTCATTATGTGCTGTGTATAAAAAAATGTTTCCAAATCTATTTAATTAAGGAAGCCTTGACTATTAGATTCTCGAACACATAGGGTCATGCCTCTCCAGTCAACCCTTTTCTAAAAAATGGATTTTGTTAGGTTAAACCTAATTTACTGTACAATATTTATGCCTAGAATAAAATTTAAATATTTCTGTATAACTTCAAACATACTTAAATATCTATGATATATTTTATCAGTAAAAAGCTTACAAACTAATTCTTAAAACACAAGATATTCGTTGATAACAGCTCACAGTTAATTTTTCGACACATATTTCGATTATCTATATGGAACAATGACAGTTCTTTGAGCATTTCAGTAGCTTTGTTTGACATTTATTGTCAAAAATCTGAAGTTCTTTTAAATATTAAAACTGAGGGTTGAGACAAACTTCCCATGTTCCCAATTGTTCTTTATTTCCCTTATTTAACTTTTTTAAATAATAACCTATTTTACTGGACACGGGTGAAATGAAATTACCAATTAATGATATCGATAGATTAATCTTAATTAAATAATTGTATTTTTTATAAACACATACTGGACAATTGCATTATAAAATATAACTACTAAGTATGTATTTGTTAAAAACACATAACAATGCTTATAAGTACACAAAAAAGAATTTTAATATGAACTTGTACAGTTAAAAATAAAAGAAAGTATAAAAATCAACGCTTCGAGCAGTCTTCTGCGAACTTTATCAAATAATGTTGTAAAAGTCTACATAGATATGACAACACGCAAGTTTTTAGTAAGAATTAAGGAGCATCGCAGAGACATTAGACATGATAAACAGAATACTGCTCTTTCTCGATTCTAAAAAAGGACATATTTTACTTGACACATACTTTGTAACGATCATTTATCCCATAATATACCAAAAATGTGGCATAACACCATAAAGTCTTAAATCTGTTTGCAATACTTTAGTTTTTCTCATGCGTAGATAGCAACATATTATAGTTTTTGATTCAATTTTTATTTTATTTTCTTAGAAATATTCTTTGTTATTCAGTGGGTGGCGAGAGTGCATCGTTGAATCCACATCATTGGTGAGGGCTCAAAACATTGTCTTTCGCGCAGGAAGCATTTATTTCTGAACTTATAGTCATTTCATCATCATATTTTCCTGAAGACGGCTGCAGAAGCATACAGGTTCAAAAACTGATTTTATAGTTAATTTTATTTTTTATTAACACAGGTTCACATTACAATTCTTGTTTTTGTGTACCAGTGAACAACTTTATGTATTTTTAATAAATACATTCTTAGTTGTTATGTTTTTGTAAAACATGTTCCTAATGTATCATATTGATCTTTAAACTCAGTTTTACAACTATTAATTTTAGAAAAAGTTCAAGATGACTGCATTAAAAATAAATTAAAAACAAACTTATCTTAATCTTACAAAGATGGTTTCCTTAAAATAGCACTTCTCGTGTTTTTAAAGTTCTTTACTTATTGAATATATTCAAGGCCTTGTAATTAAGAATATTTTGACTCGGAAATTAAAGTAAGTGTCTGGATAACCATTACATGATATTACTTTTTAGAATAAAAAATATAGATTATTTAATTTAGATATTTGCTTTAGTGTTAGTCGCAATTACATATAATTAAATATGTTACTTATAACCAGTGATTTTACCTTAAAAGTTAACGTAATTAATTCAATAAATTGTCTTATCTCATAATTTTATTTTTGGCTTTGAACTGCTTTCGATTACTACTTTACAGCTCAGAAAAGTCTGTCTTGAATTTTGCAATTACGATCCCATATACAAACAGCAAAATACTGTTTAAATACCAATGTTTGGTATCATTTACTATATAGGGAGTTATAAACAATACATTTATATCATTGGACAATATTCAGAGACAGAACAGGATATTGCTTCAATGCTGTAATAACTTCATTACTTGCTAATGGCGTAAAAAATAATAAAAATAAAAAAACTTTTTTAATAAAAGATAAACTTCTATAATAAGCTAAAAAAGCAATAAGTTCAAGCGACAAAACTCTTAGCCATTTTATTCTTTTGTTGATTTATCGTACTGTTCTATCGTTACAGGAATGAAAGATGAAAAACTGGTAGTTTTGTAAAGGTAATAAAAGTAAGCAAACAAACCGGATATCTTAAAGCTAAATGTATTTAATCGATATCTGGTATTAAGTGTAGTATAAAAATAATTATTTTGGAAAAAGTAACGGTACATAAAGTATTCTTGTGGCATATAGCAAGAAAAAGAAAAAATTAACTACCTGTAATAGGTTTTTGAGGCCAATTTTAAGTACTTTTAATTTTTATTGATTTATCGAACTATCCCATTAATTCAGGAAGAGAAGGTGAGAAACTGACTGACTTATATCAAATTACCTAATTAAGCATAAATAACGGATATCTAAAAGCTAAGTATATTTTCTTGTCAGAAGTTATATTAAATATTGGTTAAATTATATTTCATAAGAATATAGAATTACATTTAAAGTATCCTTGCGATCAAGAACAAGAAGTAAAAATAGGAATTTTTAAAGTTTCGGACTTTTTATAGAGCTTTCGGGACAAATTTTAAATAGTTTTAAATGTTAATGATTTATCGAGCTGCCTAATTGCTGTTGAAAAAAATATGAAAAATTGATTGCTTTATTAAAATACTAAAATAAACAGAAAAAAAGGATATCTTAAAGCTATGTACATTTACGTTATAATTGATATTAAGTATTGCTTAAAACAGTAATAATATTGAATGTATTTAGGACGATATATAAAGTATCGTTGCGACTAAGATCATGAAGTAAATACATTTTAAGAATTTATAAAGTAATACTCTTTTCAAACAAATTTCTAATAGTTTTAACTGTTATTGATTTATTGAGACGTCTCATTGCTACAACAAAAAAAAGATGAAAACATGTCGATATAATTAATCATTTAATTGTTATTTTTTTGTTAGGTACAAGAAATTAAAACTATAGGATAAACACCGCTTTTTTAAGCTAAAATATTCGTAATATTTAGTGTAAATATGTCTGCTATTAAATAGTATAAAATTGTAATTGAAAATTTAGTGATGCCAAGTAGCTTTAAGTGATGAATCAATCAAATTCTTCTTGTCCGTATGATGCACAGGGAAGTCAGTTTAGTGGTTTAATATCAAAATAACAATTAATAAACATATATCAGAACTAAATATATTTAAGCGTTAAAATTAATGTTATGGATTGTTTAAAAATTTAAGTATTTAATAGGGATTTAGGACGATGTTTAAAGCATTAAACGTAAGAAACAACAACAAAAAATACATAATTAATATGAAAAATAATTATAATGTAATAACTTTTAGTACAATAATTTAAATAGATTTACTGTTATTGATTAATCGGGTTATGGAATTATTAAAAAAGTGAGCATAGATAAAGTATATCTCAATGTTGAAAGTATCCGTAACATATATTAAATAATGCATAAAAGTATAATTTTTGGCATATATATTGAACAGAGCCAAATATTGAAAGTATTTTAAAATTTTTAGAAAAGAGTATTTCATAAACTAAAATTCAAAGACCCAAACAGTCTTTTTAATAGGACGATAAAATATATACAAAATATTTTATCGGTTTAAATGTAGGACAATCAGCTGCAAAAATGTTTTTAAGCGCATAATGGTTATAATGTATTGATAGGTATCAACATACAGTATTTTTTAAATACAGGGTGGCATTTAAAATAATTTCTCATGATAGTCGTAATTTTTGACTTTATTTTTTCATTATAGAAACATTTTGCTGCAGAAAATTCATTTTAAAAAATTTGTATGAAATAAACTTTAAAATAAAAAAAAGATAATAAAAATGTTTAAAACTACGTAAATCGGTCAGGTATGTTTTTAAAATCTTAAGAAAAAAAGTTTACTAGAAACAGTTTAAAAAAATTTACGGTGGTAAAAGTGATAAGAATGAGCACAAAGGTTAACATATTCGCTGCCGATCACGTGCCAACGTTGAGGGGCCACTCACGCACCAGCGCGTGATGTGGGAGTGATGTCTAATAGCCAGTATCGCTGGCGCGGGAAAATGTTTCACTGATTTTTTGTTATAAAAAGTAAATCGACTTCTGGGAAAAAACCACTTCAACAGTGCGGCCTTAACTATCATTACATCTTCACGTAAGCGGCAGCGAACATGCTAAAAAATCTTTCAGTAAACAGACCTATTACTTATATAATTTTAATTAAATTTCCAATTACTTTACAGCAATAAAATTTCGCTTAAAATTATTGAATATTCACGTGATTTATCCCTTGCTAACTAAGCGTAGAATCAACAGGGTGAAAAAAGGCCAAGCCAAGGATCGAACTCGGAACCCTTAAAATAATGCTCCAAGTGCTCTAACATTTAAGCTTCAAGGACGATGCCTAGCTTGGCATTTTTCACACCCATATGTTGGTAAGACTACATTGCAGCACAAGATAGAATAGTTTTCATGCGCACACAATTGTGCACACAATCGATTAAAATTAAAAAGTTTGAAGTATTAATAAAAGAGTTTGAAGTATTTTATTGTAATTTAATAATTGTTAGTAATGAAGTTTAAATAGATATAACTTGGATAAGAACTATAATAGTCTACAATTTTATGAAAATTATCAATACTAAAATTATTTTAATGTTTTACTACATTAGTATTTTTAAAATATATTTTTCGTAATTTAAAAACTATATATAGAAAACTATAAGTTAAGTTTTTAGACAATGATTACATTGACTAACAAATCTTCATTTTCTTAGCAATGCCTTCATTTCAAAAATAATTATATAGAATATAAATTTAGACAGTACACTAAAAGCTCCTGAATATATAAACTTTGAGCACACTAGTTTCGGTAGGATTTAGCGTACCATAATCAGTGAAAATTTTGGCACTAATTTGGACTTTACGATAGATTTTATCGAAACTAGTTTGATCAAAGTTCACACATTCAGACGCTTTTAATGTTACTTTTCATTGAAATAATACTGTGACAAGTAGTATGTTAAGAATTTGATACATTGTTTAGCAATTGTTATATTTTGCCAACCTAAAATATTTTACTATTTTAATATCTGTATTAAAAAAAGAAAAAAAAATTAAAAATGCAATTATCTAAAATTTTATGAAAACTCTCAATATCAAAAATAATTTAAAATTTTGCTAAATTTGTATATTTAAAATATATTTTTAGAATTTAATATCTTTATTTTAAAAAACATTCAAATTAAATGCTTAGACAATGATTACATTGACATAATAAATTTTAATTTTCTTAGCAATGCCTTAATTCCACAAATGATTTTATACAGTATAAATTTAGACAGAACACTAAAAGCACCTGAATATATAAACATTGAGTACATTAGTTTCTGTAACATTTAGTGTACCAACTTGAACGAAAATTTTGGTACTCATTCGCACTTTACACTAAATGCTACTGAAACTAGCGTGCTCAAAGTTAACCTATTCAGGCACTTTTATCTTCATTTTTCATTTAAATTATGTACGAAGTATTATGTTAAAGATTTTATCCAGTTAATGATATGTTAATCATTTTATACTGTTCAACGATTGTTTTTTTTCCAAACCTAAAATATTTTACAACATAATAACGGCATTAAAAATAAAATTACTTACAATTAAAAGACCAGCTTGTTAATTTACGAAATCCAGTTATAAAATCAAATAGATTCTTCGTGCATGTTGCTGATATATTTACATGCTCTCTAGACTTTAATAAATACGGAACTAATGATTTTACAATTTTCTCTGCACTCTTTTTTAACTCCACATCCATTTGTATATATTTTCGATAAATGTTCTCATTGTAATCACTGTAATCATCTTCAAAATTATTATTTGTATCATTTGCTGTAGAAGAATAAAATATAACAAAAAACACGATAATCCTTAATATCGTTTTCATTTTCTCTAAAGTTGTATATCTATTTTAAAACCATTAAACGAATATAAAAAATATGAATTTAGGAGCACTGAACAAACGCCATTGTTAGTGCTATGAAAAACTGAGATAATACTAAGTTTTTCACGCGTTTCTAAAACTTGATTTGTTATATCACTGGATATACCACTACAGTAAACATGAGTTCTAAATGATATTCCACTTTCAAGGGCAAATCATTTAGAAAAATTATCACAGAAATTTATCGAAATCAGAAATTTCATTTTGTATTGTATTGAGATTTATCAATAGTCATAATCTAACAGTTTAATATCTAAATTATTAACGAAAATCGCATCTCTTATGACTTATTATTATAATTTGTAAAGAAGGAAATATTATTGATTCTGAATTTTTCCTTTAATACATCGTTATTTCACAGTTTGTTTAGAGAATTTACGAACATTCAAGGACATTATGATTGAAAAGAAATCTATACATTTAGCCATCCTAAACAATGTCACGCTTGGAGGAGGGGGAGGGGATTTACTGAAATTGTGACTTTTGTGACAAGGGGAGAAGGGATAAGAAGAAATGTAACACGATGCATTTTAGTTAAAATAAAAACATTGAAATTCAGCAGATTAAATTTTGAAGTTATTTTGAAATTAAAGTATTTTGTATTCATAGAGTAAATATAAAATTTAAAACCAAATATACTAGTAAATTCCATTTCAAATTCCAAAATACTACTGTTTTCAACTAATCTTTTATATTAATATTTAATTACTATTGTACAATAATTATAATTTTGTTCTAAACCTTAATCTTATTTCAAACAAAATAAATTCACAAATCACTTTTATTGTTATTTTTTCAAAAGTCATCAAAATACAGACTTAAAATTTTAAAAAGTTCACTTATTAAATTTGAAGTATGATTTATAACATACTACTTTGTCTCTTTGTATTAATATTTAAGTACTATTGTACAATAATTATAATTTTGTTCTAAACCTTAATCTTATTTCATACAAAATAAGTACATAAATCCCTTTTATTGTTATTTCCCCCAAAAGTTATAAAAACATTAAATTAAAATTTTAAAAAGTTCAGTTATAAAATTTGAAGTATTATCTATAATATAGTGCTTTGTTTCTGAACTGCAAGCATATGCATATGTAACATAGCGTGACGAGTAACAACAAGGTGGAGGAGTGCACTGTGAAATGTGACACTTTATGACAAAAAGGGGGAGGAGTGTTAAAAACATTGTGTGACATCATTTATGGGCACCCTCTTAGAAGAAAATGAAACTACGTATGATTATTGACGAATTTGTTAAATAAATATATTGAGGTGATATAGTTTAGGAATAATTATAATAATAATTAAACTTTCAATTAATTATATTTAAAAACAATGAAACTTTTCTGTACTTTATTATAATATTTTTTCATCTCATTATAATATATTATAATATATTTTTTCATTCCCTTTTAATGTTCATATCGTTGTGCATTTCCAATAACGCAGATTATTTTATTTGTGTATATGAAACTTATGACTGACTTATAAATATTACATTTATTATGTATTTATTATATATTATATTAACGCAATTTTTAATGAAAATTGCGTTATACACATACACTAGACAATATATTATTTCTAGCCGCTTTTTTTGTTCAAAACAGATTATATATGTATGAAACCATCAAATGAAAAACGAACAAAGACTAAAAAGCGAGTATAGAAACTGTTTTAAAAAAATATTGCCATAATTATTAAACCATATACTTACCATCTATCTTAATCTAATAATATCTGGGTAAACGCTCAAATGATATTCCTGATATAACCTGATTGGTCCTGATAGCAGCAGAAGTGCAATCAGATAAATAAAAAATATAATTTTAGCATTTGATCCAGGTTTTCTAGATTCAGGTAAATGGTGAATATGGCATTAGATATTTATCCTATTGCGAGACGAGACGATCAATTTTAACTTTTTTTAAAAAGAGTTAGGTTTCTTATGGATCGAAACCTCAGCCTCAGTTCTTCTACTTCATCGACCGAACGAAACTGACATCCACGAATGCCTTTTTTTCAAGGGGCTAAATCAGTCATTTTATTCGTTTTCTGATTGGTCAAAATTTAATGTCCAAAAATATAATACTTCTGTTGCCACGGTGACAAAAAGAGTGGGGGAGAGTGGACTTGAGCCACCCCTATTATTTCTACAGTTGGTTAATTATTCTTTCTAAAACTGGCAATATAATAACATATTTATAGTTCTGAACATGTAAAAAAGAAACCAAATAGCTTGGTACCATTTTAAAGTATGGTGATTAATAGTTGTTTTACCCTATCTAAAATAAATATTTAAGTGCATGCTTTTTTTTTTTTTTTTTTTTTTTTTTTTGTTATCAAAGTTTCGTTTAAAGTTGCAAGAATATATATAAATTTAATAAATATAATCTCCATTGCATTTTATATCTAAAATAGCTCAAATAGCTGCATGCTTTACTTAGTAAAACTCTGACAAACAAAAATAGTGGTAATGGGGATCTTGAGCCAGTGAGATTGGGGATACTTGAGCCTGATGGCTCAACCATCCCCACTCGGAAATTAGACATGGGTAAAATAAACAAAAAATAAAATTACGTCCTTATATTCACTAATAGATTTTTTTTTCTGGATAAAAGGGAGCATAATTTTTTTTTTTTTTTATTTTCATTAAAAATATAATGACTTAGAAATTTTTTTTAAAAATTATATCTTTTTAAATGAAAATATCCATTTTATTTTCATTTTCAATAGCAAAATAGCCTGTCTAGATAAATGTAAAATAATCTCTAATACTTTAATTAGTTAGGTCCAACATAATAAATATTTATTTTATATATATATATATATATATATTAAGATTAATATTTTATATTGAAATTGTAACGTCTGTTACTGTAGCTTTTTTAAAATCAAAGAAATGACTTCTATTGTCCCCAACAGAGGGCACTGCTGAGTTACCATGTAAGTAAAAGAAAAAAGATGTGTGGTTTTACAACCATTCTGAATTTGTTCTTCATACATGTTGCCAAACAGCTGAAACATCTGAATTTTAATCTCATTTGGATTTGAAGGACTTTATACATCATAATTTATCATTCTGTAAAATATTTGTGCAAAAATAAAGCGAAAAAAATTACTTTTGTAGGTATTTTTCCATACTGACTCAAGTATCTCTACGCCATGGCTCAAGTATCCCCTCCATGGGGATACTTGAGTCACGATGTAAAAAAAAGTAAAAATTAATTAGACATAGAAAAATAGTTCAAAATTAATTGAAAGTGTTTTTCAGTTGAAGAAAAATTATCAAATTTTTATTTTCAATATTTTATTTTGTTCTAAGAAATTATAAAAAAATTAAAAAAAAAATAAAATTTAAAAAGTGGCTCAAGTATCCCATCTTCCCCTAATTAAAACTTAAAAAATAATAATAACACAAATAATATTTAACAACAAATTGTGATAGAGATGTGTGAAATAGAAAAAATTCATTAAAAAATGCATTTTTTCCCTATACGCAACGATGTAAAAATTTCAAATGTGCGATATTTTGAAGTTGAAAAATTTGCTGCTCCGAAAGTTGTAAAACTGAAATTTCATTTAAAATTATGTTTCTGAGGGGTCCAGCAATATTAATGCTTAATCCATATCGTACGTAATATGAGGCGTTCAGAAGTCAGTCTGATTAACTCCATCAAATAAAAATTCACATTTTAAAATTGTCTATCTTAAAAGTTAAAGTTAAAAGTTAGTTAAAGTTGTCTATCTTTAATCTACTGTTTTTTTTATCATTGGTCTAGGAATGTCAATGTTTAATGCACGGCGTACGTAATATATGACTCGTTATAATCATCCTAAAAATTATGTTTATTAATTTAAATACAGAATTTATTTATAAGTCTTTAAAATTTGCGTTTTTGAAAATATTTTCGAAATAGTCGTCGTAATTTGTTAAACCACATTCTTTAAGCATTTTAATTTAAAATTTCATTCTCCAAATATAGTTTAGTTCACAGTGAAATACGTTATATCTACTAGTTTATGACTACTGTTGCCAGATTGTCAAGGGTCATAGTACATAGTGGAAATTTTTATTGTTCCTATTGTAATCATTAATCCGAAACCTTCATAATCATTTTATTGAACATATGCTGAAGAAAAGTATATTGAAAATATTATTTTCAGAATAGCGAAAGGCACAATAAAATTTTCCTAATACGCTGCGATACCTGGATTTTCAAAGGTCTCAAAATAATATTTACTAACATTTCACTTTGAAAAATACAGCTACAAATGATTAAGCAAAAATAAAGAAAAAAATTAAATTATTAAATGGTGAAAATTATGTCGTATTTTAAAACGATACAATTAAATCTAATTTTTCATATCAGCGTTATAAAGATCGCGAGAAAGGGCAACGACTTTCTTTACAGAACCATTTTATACAAAGTGTTATCCCAATGTGTTGTTGATCTTCTGTGTTAATCTGCAAATTGGCTGTCAATCGTTGAGATAATGGCGGAATTAAGGTTGGATGGGGACAGGGCACAGAACCACCTATCTCCCCTTCCAGTTAAAGCTAAATGACTGGAAATCCGATTACATATATGTTCCTCTGGATATGATAATATCACTCAGTCAGTCATGGTAACGTAATTATTTTTAAATAGAAAAATGCATCGCGATTTCTGTACTTACAGCAGTGTTTGCCAAAGTAGGGATACGCTTCACCGAGGTGCAATAAGACATTTTAAAGGGACAATTTCAAATGTGTTGTTTAAACATTCAAGGTGATTTTTTAGTAATGTTTTAGGTAAAATGTAAAAGTAATTATCGCAAAATTAAACTAGTAATATTTTGATTAAATTTTAAAACAGTTTACAATCGTAAGTTTAAAACGTCAGTTCAAACCAAAATAATTACATAAATTTTATTTTCAGTTGACGCCTTTCAAGTTTTATAATTTTTACAATTTTTACTGCTTGTTAAGGTATTTTATAATTTTTGAAACTTTTTAGATTATTTATTAAATGAGCCTTGTATTTCTATTATCTCTGGCATATAGCTCACAAAGAAACTTCTACGCTTGAAATTATATAAAGCTATACTATCTGACTTTATTTAACATATTAAATCGAAAAAATACTTAAAATATTAAAAACGAGATACAACTAACTTTATAAAATTTAGCAGTCTTAATCATTTTTAGAAAGTAAACATAAAATAGTAAACGCCTATTAACTCTAGAGCAAGTCCTCCTGCAAAGTAAATAATTCTACTACATATGCATTTTAAATTTTTCAAGCAGATAATACACGTTAATACACATATGAAAAACACACAGTTGTCTAATAATACACAATGATCATGAGAAACTGAAAAAACAAAATGTGTTTTAATTTAGAACAGCGTTAAATTAAAATTATAAAGATGAGAATTTTAAAATAATTTTTGTGTGTAGAAAATTTCCATCCATTAGAAAGAAAATTTAATTCCCAAAGATTTCCTGTATGGTTTTGTATAGTAGCAAATGTATGGTAGCATAGATTATGAACCACCTTTTCAAAATTTTCTGAAATCTTTAACAAAACTTCGTACATATGTATTTTAAATTTTGAAAGCAGATAATATACGGTAATACACATATGTAAAACAAACAGTTGTCTAATAATACACAATGATCATGAGAAATGGAAATAACAAAATGTGTTTTAATTTAGAATAGTGTTGAATTAAAATTATAAAGATGAGAATCTACTTATAAAAAATTGCGACTTGAAGAAAGTGTAAGAACGGTTCCGGGTCGTACCATTCTGATCTGCAAATCCACTGTAGCTCAACGCCACGTTAGGCTTAGCTCAAAATTGGTGCTAAAATGATGCTTTTAAAATTTCTTCCACTTGAAATAATGCTTGTTCAGCATATTTTTGTATAAAACATGTATATGATACCCAATTATAATACATAAAAGTATCAGCGGAAGTTTGAACTGATAAGTTTTTTATCGATAGTACGATTTTATTTTAGGGACTAATGGCGACGTCTTGCTCTTATCTAACACTTTTCAGTGCTGCCATTTATGAACTAACAAAGGACTTGCAAATCTGTTTTTAAAGTGACCTTCTAATTTTCCGCGGAAACGCGAATTTTGTGGAGAAATCGGGGAAATGCGCAAATTTTGTCAAAATATCATGGAAAATAGGCGAATCTTAACGAAAGATATTGAGAAGTACGAGAATTTTCACGAAAGAACAAGGAAAATCTACGAATTTTGTCAAAAGATCGCGGAAAATATGCGACTTTTGTCTGAAGATCGCGGAAAATACGAGAATTTTGTCGAAAAATCGGGGAAAATACGTGAAATTTGTCAAAAGATCGCGGACGATACGCAAATTTTGATCGCAGAAAATATGCGAATTTTTTCGAAAAATCAAGGGAAAAAAACGAATTTTCTCGAAAGATAGCGGAAAGTACACGGATTTTCTTGAAAAACGGTGTTATTTTCTATAAGAAACTACCATTTAAAAAAGTTAATTTGTTTATATTAAATGTGTATAGAAGGTTCCAAATACAAATTAAAAAAAAAAAAAAACTCAAATCTTCTTAACTGATGCCTAAAAGCATCGAACTAAAAGTCTATCATATGCCTTTGATTAAAGCTGCTGCCGAATCATACTTTTAATAAAAATAATGTATTTTAAAATTAAAAAAACTTCAATATTTAATTTTAATGCTTTGTTAAATCTTCAGAAACTGAGTTTCATTTTGCTAATTATTATTATTATTATTGTAATAAATAGGGTAACAACCCCAGTAATTGGCACATTAAGAATTTGTCGTTAAACTTACTTTAATTTTCAGTACAAAGAAATGAGCTATTTACTTGGAAATATTTTTAAATCAAAGAATGCATATCTGTGCATCTATTTTGCCCACTAAAAGCAAAAAAAATTGAAAAACTATTTTTATAAAAATATATTTATAAAAAGTTGCTGAAATCACCAGTAATTGGCACCTAGAGCACCAATGAATGACACCTTGTGATCCAGTAATTGGCATATGTTTATATTAAAAAAAAAAAAACTTTACATTTTGCATTGGGTTTAATCGCTTTAAATTAATTTACTGTAGATGAAGATACCATATTGGAGGTTTTTGAGAGTAAGAAATCAGCATATTAATCTGAAATGTGAACACTTTAAAACAATACAATATACTTACATTAATACCCAGTAATTGTCATGCTTTCCCCAGTAATTGTCATATGAAGCTTTAATGGATTGCAATTACTGATAAAATTTATATTTTCAAATAAAAACAATTGATAAACAAAATTAGTCTATAATTTTAAAAGTACTTCCAAAATAAATGGTTTAATCTCAAATTCCTTGCGAATTCCTTGTAATTGGAATAGGTGCCAATTACTCGGAACTAGCAAAATTGAAGCACCATTAATTGGCAACTACCATTAATTCAGAAATCCAAATATTTGTGTCGAAAATACTTTAACACAGTTAAAGTACCCTTTTTAACTAAACAAAACTGTTGTCAATTAAAATTTAAAATATATTATAAATCAGATAATAATGAAATGAAAAGCATGCCTTCCTTAAGCTAAAGAACAAGAATTTGCAACAAAATGACTAATTTGATACAAGCCAGATTTGTTTCTCTTTTCTAGGCTCTATTGTCATCTTGTAAAATAAATCAAAGTTATAATCTTTAACGTAAATGAGCATATAACTGATATATGTTCTTGAATTTTTAAAAGACTGGATATAATTCTTTTTGTAGGACATGTTTGTAAAATGTGCCAATCACTGGTGCATGCCAATTACTGGGGGTGTTACCCTACTGCCCTTTGTTTTGAAATTAAAATTTGTTCAGAAACTAAATATCAAGTAAAAAAAAAACTTCATTATTGATATACTAGTTATAAAATATATACTAGTATTATTATATATACTAGTTTATGTTGGTTATATACTAGATTTAAAATAATTTTTGTGTATCGTACTATCCATTAGAAAGAAAATTTAATTACCAAAGGTTTCCTGCAACTTTTAACAAGTTATTAAAATGATCAGTTTTAATGCTAAATCTAACAGTTTCTTCAAGTATTCTGTGAGAGAAAATGCAGATTATATGACGTTTTATTTAACGCTGAGGTAAATTAAAGGCGAAGACGTATAGCTTCAATGCATTTATAGAATTCATAAAAATACAAGGTTGTCAGAAATGTAGCCTTTTTCCCAAATTATACAAGTAAGAAAAATCATGCGTTAAGCATAGATTATGAACCACCTTTCGAAAATTTCATGAAATATTTAACAAAACTTCGTTATTTAGTGAAATAAGGTGTTACTGTCTATAACAAAATATGTATTAAAATGCACTTGAACAACCCTGTATTTAATTTGTCGTATGATACGTTTACTATAATGTGGGAAAATTTAGTTTAGCAAAAAACGCAAAACAACTTGAAATTTCTATTTCAACAATTTATAATAATATATTGAAAAATACTTGAGTACTTTTATTCAGCCTCGTTGTTTACCTAGTATCCTTATTACACGCTAGTATTTAGCAAATATTATGTTCAAACTAAAACACTCTTAAAACTATTTAAACCACATTATCATCAATAGACAGCCATGTATCCAATTCTTTGCATGACCCTGTATATCATTTTATCTATATTCTATATATATATATATATATATATATATATATATATATAGTAAACTGGATGCAGTTCAGCGTAAAATGAATAAATTACTTTAAAATCTCCTTAAAGTAAATTACGCTCATATTCAGCCACCTGTACTAATACTTTTGTGTAGCTCTGTGTATAAACTATAGCACTTATAAAATACATACCATATACATTTCGTGAAAGTAAAAACTTCATATCATAATTAAAGTTGCATTGCATCCATCCATCAGCCATCATCGATAATATACAGCACTTCGTATGGAATAAACAATTTGAAATTTTTATGTGTACCCCTGTAAATGCCATGCACTTCGTATTTTACGTGAAATTATATTTAGCCTCAACAAGGTATATCAATTTTATTATACGTGATATAGTTTAATATTATTAAAATATGTCGCAAGCAATTCCCCGCTTTATCATTATGAAATTAAATTCTTTTGTGTGGCCCTGTAAATGAATAATATCTATTTTTTCACAGCATATTTTACTGCATTTTGTAAATGCATCTAAATTTTAATATGTTTGACAGAATGTAACATCCTAAAAATTCATTCGAAACCATTTTTTTAGCTATTAGCCGTAATTTAATGAAAAAATTTTGAATGTCCCTGTAAATAAACTAGTCCTGCTAGAAACTTCATTTTCAATATAGTTCGTGCTAGGGTAAACGTCAATAACTCCTAAAAATTTCATGACTGTCCGAGTGTATTTACGGGAGTGAGAGCGCAGACAGACAAACCGAAAATATACTTACTTTTCAACTTTGTTGGAAAAATGTTAAAAAGAGTTATATGCATACGTATTTTTAAAATTGTGTTAAATTTTTCTCCATGTAAGTAATGGTAATTTTTTAATTATAGCAGATATACATCTTTCAGTTCATAGCGGGAGGGGGGGGGGGGTATAGTGATCTTACAGATGTAGAAGTTAGGTGCGGTCAATAAATATTTGGGAAATATTGCTCTACAACGCTCGTAGTAATCAAAACCCATTTAGTATTTTATAACGTATATGCACTACGTTCAATTTCTTTTCAAAGGTAAACTAAAACTTTTTTTTTTTTTTGAAAAGTATACTGCAAAAAAATTGCTGATTTTACAGTAAAATACTAGCAGCTGGGGCGCTAGTTTAAAACTGTTAAATTTACTGTAATAAACAATTAAATTAGTAGGTATATATTAAGAAGCAGTAATATACCGTCAAATTCATTTACACAATGCTATATTAATGCTTATTTTACAATTATAGTCTGGCGCCCCTGCTACCAGTATTTTACTGTAAAATCAACAATTATTTATTGCAGTGAACCATCATTTTGCATTTAAAAGTAATTTACAATGACATAAAAGTAGAACAAATAGATTAAAATAAATAAATAAATCAACGAAATAAATTTGGTTAAACCTCGATATATTTATATCCTCAGATGTAACTTAAGTGTAATTTAAAAAATTCAATATAACTCTTTCGTGCATAAATATGTTTTATTATTTCTTTCCATCAATGGATCAATATACTTTTGTTGAATATATCATACGTTAGCAGGAAACATTAACGACATTGTTCTTATTTTAAAAGCTAACGGGGAAAAATCCTAATCGAATATATACGAAATATGAGAATCATAAAAATATCTTACAATGTATATTTACTGAACTTGTCAATATATACTGAAGAAAAGCAGCCTTACAGACTAAATGCAGTTATGAAAAACCAGTATATTATAATAGCCTCTAGCATAAATATTACTCTAAGGAAGGAAATAATGTTTCCGCTGAAGTAAATCTTCGATTAATTTATATACAGTAATATTTCATTCACAAGCAAATGTTACCTTTCTTTTATCTATATTTTATTATAAAAATGCATCATTTTATTATTTTTTTCATCAGTAAAGGAATACAGAATATGTTTTTACGTACTTGTGGGGAGTGGGGAAAAATCACGATTTTTTGATTCAGTTATCAATTTAAGAGCGAAGAAATTTCAAATAAAAATGCAATTTTTACCTCAGCGATCAACTTAAATAAAGCCGTGTAAAGCATCATATACACAATAATAATCAGAGACACAGAAAGACGAACAAACTGACAATCAACTTGTTATTTTTTGTTTTATAGAAACGACATGTTTCAAAACCTTTCTTACCTTTCTTAATGGAAGGAGATAAATCAACATTTGTAAAAACATTTGAAAGGGATTAAATTAATTGTTTAAATTTAAAACAATAGCTAATTAATATTATATATAGCTAATTAATAAATAATAAAAAATTCAATATTCAATATATATCACAGTGTGTGTGAATAAGGGGGGGGGAGGCAAAAGGGATCTTACAGATGAAGCATGTATATTACCTACATGTTCCTGTCAAAGCTGAACCAAAGCTAATTTTTTTAATAAACTACCATTATTTTGCATTTAACAAGAATTTACAATAACATAAAAATAGAACAAATAGATTAAAATAAATAAATTTACAAAATAAAATTGGTACAACCTCGATTTATTTATATCACCAGATGTAACTTAAGTGTAATTAAAAAAATTCAATATAATTCTTTCGTGCATAAATAGATTTTATTATTTCTTTCCATCAATGGATCAATATACTTTTTTGAATAGATCATACGTTAGGAGGAAACATTAACGACATTGTTCTTATTTTAAAAGGCAACGGGCAAAAAAATCTTAATCAAATATTTATGAAATATAAGAATTATGAAAATGTCTTACTATATACATTTACTGGACTTGTCGATATATACTGAAGGAAAGCAGCCTTACAGACTAAATGCAGTTCTGAAAAACCAGTATATTATAATGGCCTCTAGCATAAATATTACTCTAAGGAAGGAAATAATGTTATACAGCAGTTTCCGCTGAAGTAAATCTTCGATTAATTCATATACAGTAATATTTCGTTCGGAAAGAAATATTTCCTTTCTCTTATCTATATTTTATTATGAAAATGTTTTATTTTACTATGTTTATTTTCTCGATAAAGAATTAAAAAAATGTTTGTACGTACTTGAGTAGAGAGGGGTTGAGGTTTTATTGTTGCCTGAGCGATCAATTAAAAAAAGCCTTTTAAAGCATCATATACATAATCATATTCAAAGACACAAAATTAAATCTATGAACAATGAACTTGCCAGTTTTTGTTTTATGCAACTAACATATTCCAAATTCTTTTTTAAACTAAGGAGATGAATAGACTATTCAAAGAAAAATGTTTATTGGTCACATAATTATTGATTCAATTCATCCACCCCAATATTAAATTTAAAACATTCGAGAGGGTTTGGTATTGTGACATTTTGTTGAAATTTATAAAGTTTGAATGTTGATTAGAAATAGTTTTCCTTTAAAGTGTACGTATAATCAATCAACGTAACTCTTTAAAATTCCGTCTAAATCTTAATATATATATATTTAATTTATAGAAGAATAGAGAAAAAGAAGAAAGACATATAGACAATCCACGAAGATAAATTCACTTGTAATATTCATCATAACATCATTTTTCACTAATATTGTGGTCCATTAATTCAAAATACGCTTTTAACCCTTTGTTTTTAATGTACCGGTAAATATTTTAATTTGGCGTTTGAAAGGTTTAACTGATACAAAACAATTTTAAATAACGTTCGTACAATTTATTAGCATTTCACAGGAAATGTTAATTTATTATCAGACAATATTTAATATCAAATTACATATGTTTAGTGTCATATCACGAAAAATCTTCATTTATTATCAAATAGTATTTATTATCAATTCACATATTACCATAACACACACAAAAAATCCTGTTGTATAAAAACATGTTTAGTGTATTGCTAGCTATTCTTAAAAGTACGGCTGTTGAATCTACGTTATTTACAATTTCTAGCTGACTAAAGACAAATTTTAGATATTTCACACCGTTATGTGTAAAGGAAAATCTATATAGAGATGCAGTTTATTTGAAAACTGTATCGCAATTCGCTTTTTAATATGGATTTTAAAGAAATTTTCTTGCATAAAATTTTAAAACCTATCTTCATGCATGTAGCCGTCGTTAGGGAAGAATATAAATGCACATAAAAATATATAAAAAATCAATAATTGCATCCCTTTAATTTCTTATAACGAAATTAAAATAAATATATAAAGGAAAATAAAACAGAAATACAAAACAATAAGTATTCAAACATTTTTTTTCACCCCTGAATAGGAAATAATGTATTTCAGATGCAATTTATTTCCAAAGAGCATCTCAGTTTATAGTTTGTTTAAGGTTTCTAAAATAATTTTAATTCATGCATTATTTTTAAATAAATTTTTATCATGTGCTACACGATTATAAGAAAATGCTATGTTAAGTAAAAAACATATTAAACGGTTCAACATTTCTTTTCGGTTAATAATTTAGAAATAAAATAAAAATACAAAATAATAAAAATGCTACACAGACTTAATTGACACGTAATAGAAGTATGGTGATAAATTATTTGGGAAAAAAAGGCTGCGGTAAGTAAAAAATCCATTGCTATTTCTTCGGTATTAACTTATACATGAGACTAATATGGAAATATGGCTATTTTAAATTTAAATATCCATTTGGATATAAAATAATTTCAAATTTAAATAACGAATATGTATTACCTGAGAAAAAAGTGAGTTTGCATTTAGATCTCCTAAGAAAGGAACTTATCTACAGCGCATTTTATTTTTCCCCATGAAATTCCATCTTAAAAGATTTTACTGTATAATGAACAATATTAAGAAAAAATCTGAACATTTACGCATAAGTAATTTCACTAGATTTTGATTTATTAATTAGATTCATTAATAAATCAAATATATCGCAGCTTTTTGCTGACTAAAAAAAAAAACATTATAAACATGGAAAAAGAAAAAGCTGTTATAAGTATTTATAAGTATTTTTGCTCAGAATCGCCGAACGATATACGAATATACGAAACAATTTTTACTCATAACGATGTAAAAAAAAGTATGTAGAAATTCATCGAGGTTGGGCAAGGCTATGACTTCAAATTTTACAGGCTAGGCCGAACTTTTTTTATGTGTATGTTTGGGACCGGACCTAGATATTTCGACCCGTTCTAGTGCACTCTAAAAGCAAATTTTGAAAGCCGGTTTAGCATTAAGTCTGTACTCTGCTTTTTTGTGTGCAAATGAGAGGCACTGTCTTAAATCAACATTTAAAAACGGACAATGTGAATGTTCCCTTTCTTGCCTTCAAAGTTATTCAAAAATTCTGCGTTTAGAGGCATAGTTAATTGGTGTAAGTCACGAATTTTCGACAATTTTGGATTTTATTATCTCTGTGAGATTTATAGATATAAAAGATGATTTTTTTCTCAATTCAAGAATGGATAATTAGTAATTTTCATAATTTTGAATTCTGCCCTACGGGAGTCTTTTAAAAATTTAACTATCGTATTTTTTCATATAAACTCCCCATGAAGTTTCAATTTACGTCATCACATTTTGTACATTTTTTTTGAAAATTTGCAATTAGAAGTATGTACTTAGGGGCAAAATTTAAGGAGATAGCCTATTTAAACTTATAATTCACTCTATATATGAAGTAATTGAACTGATTGAAATACGGTGAAAACAATATTTTCTCATATATTATTATGTAAGAGAATTTTTTTGTGTAGTTCTCTAAATAAAAAATAAACATTTTTTGCACAACTTATTGCGCAAAATGTATATTTTAGTTCAGTTCAGTAAATGCATATCAATTTTATCCTGCTTGAAAGGCAGTGACAGTATTAAAATGAACTCCCATAGACCGTAATGTAATAGAATATTTCGGATTGTCACTGTAATAAAACGATACATCCGATTTTCATAAAATTTGAACTACTCGCTAAAATTATGCAACAATTCTATATTTTAAATTTCAATTGATTCGGATGGGTAGTTTTTGCCCTGTTATATACGGATCGACAAACGGACTGAACGATGACATAGCTGCTACGTATTTACATAAATAGGAACGCACCTAAAAAATAATGTTAAGTAATTAATTCCTTAATACAGTGAAAGACTATACTTTTTTATGTAGCTTAAAAGTATTTCAGTCTGATTATTTTTGTCTTAAAAATTAAAAAAAAAATGACGCTATGTTATAAATATATTTTCCAGTGAATTAATAACAGATCGATAGTGTAAATATTGAAAAATACACATTTGTTTATATTCTCTAAAATTAAACTTAAACTTTTTTAAAAGAAACATTTCTTGTTACAGTGTTTTCAATCTCTTTATGAAAAATATGTTATTGTTCATTACGTGTCTATTTAAAATCAAAGAACAGTGATAAAAAAGGAAGCCGATGTAAATAAGTGCCAAACCTTCACCAAAGGAAGAAATGTATTTCTTTTCTGAAAGATAAAAATATTTTTCTTTTGTGAAAAATGTTCTAGGAAATGTAGCATGTGACCGCTTCCTCATCCAGTGATCCGTTAACAAAAGATCTAGTTTCCGTTTTATATGTTCTTTATGTTTTCACAAAAGATTCTATTTCCTGACTTAAAAAGCTAAGAAATTTCGTTATCAGAAATACTTAAGTGAAATGTGTATTTCATTTTGTGCAAAGAAACGAAATATTACTTAACAGTTTTTAAAACTATGCAGTGAGCAATAGAAAATATAGAAAAACTACGTTTGAAGAAAAGGATCGATTTATTTTATAAATCATCACTATTTTCAATTAATTCTCAGTATTAAAACATAATCATCAAACAATTTATTTTTGTATTCTTTTAACGTATGAAATTTCTTTCAAAAAATTAAATTCCTCAAATAAAGTCGATTGTTTCTAGATAAAAATGAGAGTGTTAAACCTTTCCAACACGGACAAATTATGTTCGTAAATTGAGAAATTATCAACTGGCACTGAAATTTGCAATCGGCATTTTTAGAAATTACGAACTCTTTCAGATTTCATTATAAAAACAAAATTCTACTGTAATATTATTGGTGACGTTTGCAAAGTTTTGAAATAAAATTAGTTGTGCTCTGAATGGGACAACTGTGATTGAATGGGTTAAGGGATTAACTCATTAACACTATGAATATATATATATATATATATATATATATATATATATATATATATATATATATATATATATATATATATATATATATATATATATATATATATATATATATAAATGTTTTTGATAACACCCTTAAATATATTTCATCTTGTTGGATGATTGTTCTCTTGAAATATTTAAAAGTTTTACACTATGTTTTAAACATATTTTCCAATAAATATTAATATATCAATATAGTGAACATTAAAAATACTCATTTATTTATATTCTCCAAAATCAAGCTAAATCTTTTTTAAAAGAAACACTTCTTATGACAGTGCTATCAATAACTTTACAAAAATAGATTTTATTGTTCAAGATTCTATTTAAAATCAAACAACAATGATAAAAAAGGAAGCCGATTTAAATAAGTGCCAAGCCGTTACCAAAGAAAGAAATTTATTTCTTTTCTGAAAGATAAAAATATTTTTCTTTTGTGAAAAATGTCCTAGGAAATGTAGCATGTGACCGCAACCTGGTCCAGTGATCCATTAACAAAAGATCTTGTTTCCGTTCTATGTGTCCTTTACGTTTTCACAAAAGATTCTATTTCCTGTCCTAAAAAGCCAGGAAATTTCATTATCAGAAATACTTAACAGAAAAATGTATTTCATTTAATAGAAAGAGACTAAATGGTTTTTAACAATTTTTGAAACTGCGCAATGAACAATAGAAAAAATAGAAAAACAACGTGTGAACAAAAAAAAAAAAAAAAAAAAAAAAAAGGTTTATTTTATAAATCATTATTATTTCCAACGAATTTCCAGAATTAAAACATAATCATCAAATATTTTATTTCTTTATTCTTAAAAAATATGAAATATGTTTAAAAAATATAAATATACATATATATATATATATATATATATATATATATATATATATATATATATATATAAGACAGATAGGAATTGGATAATATTAGGGTAACATCCCCAGTAATTGGCACATTAAGGATTTGTCTTTAAACTTACTTATATTTTCATTACCAAGAAATAATATATTTCCTTGCAAATATTTTTAAATCAAAGAGTGCATATTTGTGCATCTATTTTGCCCACTAAATGCAAAAGTATTTGAAAAAGTATTTTTATAAAAAATATATTTATAAAAAGTTGCTGTTAGCACCAGTAATTGGCAATTAGACTTTTACACAATTAAAGTAACCATTTTCTAATAAACAAAACTGTTGTCAATTAAAATTTAAAATATATTATAAATCAGATAATAATAAATTGAAATGCATGCCTTTCTTAAGCCAGAGAATAAGCATTTGAAACAAAATTGGCTAATTTGATACAAGCCATAGTTGTTTCTCTTTCCTAGGCACTATTGTCCTTTAGTAGCATAAATCAAAGTTATAATCTGTAAAGTATATGAGCATATAACTGGTGTATGGTCTTGTATTTTTAAAAGACTGGATATAAATCTTATTTTAGGACATTTTTGTAGGATGTGCCAATCACTGGTGCTTGCCAATTACTGGGGATGTTACCCTATATGGTTTTTTTTCTTTGTTTCTTTGTTTTGTTATGTTTTAAATATAGAATTTTTCATTTATTAATGTTCTTTTTAAAGCACTAGAATAAAAAAAAAACAATGAAAACAGTCTGCGCAAAGCATATATTATAAAGCACTTTCCACCACATTCAGAGTTATGTAACAAAATTTCTCCGTTTAATAAATTAAAATATTATATCTAATTCGATAACAAGAAAACTTATTCCCTTTTCGCAGGAAATATCTTGTAATAAAACTAAGCAAAGTACATCAATTTTACTATATGTGAAACAGTTTAACGTAATTAAAATATGTCGCAATCATGTCCTCTAAGCGTTTTATACCATTACGTAATGGAATTCATTCGTGGTGCCCTGTAAATGAAAAATAAATAATCTTTTTGCGGCATATTATGCAAGATAAATATTTTAGTACCCTTTATAAATGCATTCCAATGCTTTCATTATGTTTCAATGGGTGTGACATCATTAAAAAGGACTTGAAGCTGTTTTACCCCATCTGCCGTAATGCAAAAAAAGCTTTCGATTGTTGCTGTATTTAAAATAATTAACCGATTTCACTACAATTTGAAATTACTCAACAAAATTCTGCAATAAATATGTATTTAAAATTTCAAAAGATTCGGTTGGGTAGTTTTCCCACTGCTATATGCAGATAGAAAGACGGAAGGATCAGACGACAACTGTAGATGCTACGTATTTATATAACTGCAAGAGGATAAAAAAATTGATAAAATTTAAACGCGCATGCCGAAATTGAAAACTCATTTCCTGTGAATGTTACTCAAAAACAATATTGAAACGATTTCTTTTGTGTTTTCCGGTAAATGGCTTAAGAAGGCTATCAATGTCCTGTTATAACAAAAACATAGTGAAATTCAGTAATTAATATTAATTTCAGTACATTTTCAATAGCGTAATGTCATTATAATACTCTGCAAATGATTTTCCTCCATGTATCACAATGTAATGAAATTCCTTTGGATGCCTCTGTAAGTGAACTATTAATCTCTCATATTTATATGCAATATCAAAAATGCCTAGGGATCCCTAAATAAAGTTTAAAATTTCCATGAAAAACCGAGTATATATACGGGAGTTCAAGCGTGGACAGAATCTTCTTAAAATCTAACCAAATACATATATATATATTTCAGAAACTAATTATTTTTAGGGTTTCCGTACTTAAAAAGTAAAAACTGAACAATCATAAGATCACTCCTGTATCTGTCATTCACAGTCATTTTACTCGTAAACTATGGAACGTGGAAAATTCAAATTGCGGGATATAATATAGAGATATAGAGTATTGACCCACATATTTACAGATTATTAACTAATCACATATATATTTTGGAAAGATGTACGTTGCGAATTAAGTTACATAAAAAAATGATTACTTTTATATCGAGTGGGATATTATGGAAAAGCTTCTATAACGCTAAACTCAAAAATATATTTCTTTAAATTTTAGATGTTATATATTCATAGATATCGTCATGTAGTTAAAAAATATCCACCTCCCCCTTTATCCTTTTTTTGAATTTACTAAGAGTAAAATTTAGGAAAAAATACAGATAGTAGACATTAATTATTGTTATTATAACACATACTAGGTCCCTACCTGCCGGGCATTATGACTAGATAAGCGAATTTCCTACCTGGTCACGGAGAGAGATGCATTTGATCGCCTTATGCGGAGATTTAACTGATTATACCTTAGCTTTTACGTACTACGCAATCGTATTAACGTATTAATGCAATCTACTGTTGTAGATTGCTTTTAACTATGATTGGATTTCTTCGTACGTTGTTGAAAATGGAAGAGATTAAAAATAAAAGACGGGGAGGGGGAGGTGAATTGCTTACGTTTCTACAGAACTTATGGGAACACCCAATCTATATATATATTACGGTAACATATGTGGCACAAAAATCACGATTATTTGTTAATTGTTTAATGGCAACATCCAAATAAAATACATCGTATGGGTAATTGTGCAAAAGCTTTGGTAAGATTTAGGTTGCAGTAAATCGGATTGATTTATGTATTGTTCCTTCGCTGCAATTATAAATTTTCAAAATATCTTTATTTTTATTTTTTCTGTTGTTTTTACTTAAAAAGATAAATAAAACTCATGAATTTTAAACTTTTCAGTTTCAAATAAAAGTTATGTATTATAAATGAAATGAGCAAAAGTATTATATTATTATATTTTAAATAATTAATGAAATACGAAAAAATGCCACGGGTACAATATTTGGCGATGTTTTATTTTCACCGGGCTAGCATAAAAATACTGAGTTATCTATTTATCAGCACAGATGTCTTATATGCATCACATTGGCGCGTTATTTTTCTGACGCAAATTTAGCGAATACTTCGTTATCAAATACCAGTTACATACATATTTTTTAACTAATTTCTATTATTTTAAAAAGGAAATAATAATTTTAAAAAGTTTAGTTAATTATAGAATAAAACGATTTATATCATTTAAAAAAAAGAAAATAAAAACAAACAAAGGGTTTATTAATAAATAAATAGCAATAACCGGTTTAATATGTGAGGCACATATAATTGCAATTTTTTTGCAATCGCGCCAGTGATGGGGTATATGATATCTGTGTCCATTTCTCTAACATAATCTCCTAATTTGGCAAAAAATTGAGCAATTAAAATAAGTTATGAATAAAAGTAATATGAATTAATGCTTAGTATACATTCAAGGGAAACCAAACTGGTCACCAAGGTTGGCTAGTAAGGATGAAAACCGTTATTGTAGTTTAATCTCGTAATTTCGAATCTTGATCAGGTGACGCGATTTTCACTTGGCTAGGCACAGGCATCTTCAGAGGTATAAATCACGGAGACCTTGGAATATTTGCATCCACGGCATTTTTACATTCACCAGATGCCATTAGCATACATGGCGGTTTTCTAGTTAGCGGTGAACCTAAAACCCTCGATCTTTTTCGATTACGAGCACAATGCTGTGCCATCTGTGCCACCACTGGCCGTACACTCCGATTCATGTTGTTGCCAAAAATTGATGTTAGCATACATACGTAACTCGATGCTCTATAATTTTTACAAAGTCTTATTATTTTTACCAATTATTTTTTCAATAGTACAGTTAATAATACAAAATTAATTATACGGAACAACACTTTGACAAATGCGAATAAAACTTGCATTTGTAATAATAATAATAATAATAATAAAAAAAAAAAAAAAAAAAAAAAGAGAGAGAGAGCTTATATGGCTTTGTCTCATCTATGTAGATAACTGGTGTTCATATAATTTCTCTGTGCTCCTGATTCCAGCTGTGAAATACAGATAGAGAATCCTATTTTAGTATAGTAGAATATAATATATATACATATATAGTAGAGTAAATTGAGTATAACTAGGAAAAAAAATGCAAAATTACCAATACCATTGACAAAAAAAAATGTCGAGTTTTTTCACATGGAAATGTAAACCTATAATTAAAAAGACAAAATGTCTTTTGAAAATGTGTTTTGAATAACAAAATGTCTTTTGAAAATGTGTTTCGAATAACAAAATGTCTTTTGAAAAACGAGACTATTAAAAGGTCCGAGAGAATACAACTCCAGGAACTAGATTCAGAATAATACATTAATTCACAAAAGCTTGTCTTAAGCGCAACATTAAATACACCAATATCTCGGATCCTACAAGTATGACTTCACAGCGTTGAGCAGTGCCGATTCGGTGAACTTAATCTCAATTAGCAACCCGCAATATATCAAAATCAATGAAATTAACGACAGCACTCCCACTACGACGATATGCAGACTTCTAATGCAGATCTCTGTATATAGGGTATATGCAAATCTTCGCCATGTCGCCTGGCTACAGCCCATTCTGCTGCAAACAGCCTAGCAGTTAAGATCTTGGTCAATATTCTAAAAAAAATGTATTGATTTTGCATGCAAGTTTTTCCTTTATTGACTCTTCTAATCATTGTATTAGCAGTGCTCATAGTAAAAATTAGAAATAAACTCTATTTTGTTAGTAAATTGCAACATAATATTTTAGATACTAAATTGAATGCCATTTGGAAGTACTAACTCTTATTGATACAGATACTAAAACCTTTCAAATTTTATGTTATAATTTTATTTCAAACAGAAAACAAGATAAAACCTTTTCAAAACAGTAACGAAATGCTTTTTCAACTGCTTTGCTAAATATCCCAATTTATTATTAAAAATAAAACAATCGAAACGCTAAAGTAAGAAAATATCCTTCTATCAGCTATTTTCTGAAAGATAAAAGTTTTTTATTTTGGGCAAATACTCATAGAAATGTATCGTTTTACGTTTTCCTGATTTTAGTGATCTAGCAACAAGAGACATAGTTTCAGTTACATCTTTTATTTTTTACTCTCTGATAAAAGATTGTATTTCCTGAAAATACAAACTAAAAGCAAGTTTCCTTGTCTGAATTAAATATTTAAAAGAAATGTTTTTTGTTTAATTAAATTAATGAAATGAGAATTAAAATTTTTAATGTATAAAAATACATAATGAGATAATTATTAATAAAAAAATATTATTTTTTATATGATATATTCTATTTGCTAAATAATTATGAAGCATTTTCAAATGGAGTATTAAAGACATATTGTTTATATTCCCCATAAGTTACCTCCCAGCATTTTTAAATCTTTCAGCTGTTGCGATTCTTTGAATATGCAGTTTTATCTTATGTTATTTTAACTACAAGATGTGCTAGTCTTCATAGAATGTTAAAAAGTGAAATATAGATATTTACACCTTTTTAATGTTAGAATAACTTTCAAATAAAGTTTTCAACTTTATTTATATATGTTTGGAACAAGCTCTAAGAAACATTTTTACGCATTTTTATTTAGATTCTTTTCTTCTCTTTATTCATATCAAACTTTACATTCAATTCAATTAGTTGTTACTACTTCTCCGTCATTAAAACTGCCTACTGTCGAATAAATTCGTAGAAATAGTTATTTTCTTTTATAATTACGAATGCAAACATTTCAATAACAGCGTATCTTTAGATTTATGACATCGCGTTGAAGTACCACCTGCACATAATCCACCAGCAGCTCAAAAGAGAAGAAAGTACTTTCCAATACAAGGGATTTCGCGAGATAAAGAAAGTTATCTTAGCAAGAATCTATTGCTATTTTTTGAAAAAAAAATCGGTAAAAAGACACATTGGCGTGATTTTCACATCAAGGATTTAAGAAATTCTAAAATTCTAAAATTTTCTAATTTTGACACAATGTACAATAAGCATGGTACTTACTATTTTTTAAAACTTCAATTTTTCAGGAACGCTTTTCGCATTTTTTATTGCAATTCTTTTCTGTAACTTCCATTTATTAGAAATTTGGCACTTTTTAAAATGGTTTCGCACTGTTTGGATTTCAGAATGCCAGATTTATTGCAAAATTTTGTAAACAATTACAAAAAGGAAATTTGATATGTTTAGGAGCTGGTTTGCATATTAATTAGTATAGCTTTATGTATAATTTATTTTTTTTATTTATTGAAATAAAAAATGGCATCTTTATATAAATACATTATGTATATGTTGAAATAATTTAAATAGTGAATAAGAAGCCAAAAAATACTCATGACAAATGTCTTTCTCTTGCTGATCTAATTCCGTTTATCTAGCCAAGCCCCTGTACTGGAAAATACCTTCTTTCCTTCTTGAGTGTTGCTGGGCTATGCACAGATATACTACAAAACGATATCATAAAATCAAAGAAACTCTGGTAGTGATTTTCTTGCATTAGTAATGGTAAATTAAAATAGTTATTTCTATGAATTTATATCTGTAGTGGACTGTTTTAAAGAAAAATAAATAGTAGCAGTTAAAATTGAATTGACTGTAAAATTTTATATGGATCGAGAGGTGGAACGAATGTAAATGTAACTGTGTAAAAATATTCCTTTGAATATGTTGCATGCTTATTTAAGTAAAACTGAAAACTTTATTTGAAAGATTTTCTAACTTTATTTCAGTTACAAATTACCTATGACAGTTTTCTCCAATAGATGAAAATACACTCGTATCACTTTGTAGAGCACCGTGTTTTATCTAAAACTTTTTATGGATACCACATTTTAAACGAAAATAAAATTATGGTAAAAAAATCACATTGCATGTATTAAAACATAGTTCCCGCAATTGCGAATCATAAACGGTGATGCATTTTTTTCTTTGCGTAGTTTTGCATAGGAATGTATTTATATTTCACAAGCTTCTATTAGATTACTATATGCAGTTCAGCAAAATATTACCTAAATCAATTAAAAACTATCCTTAAGCAATTCTGTCTCACAGTCAGCAACACTTACGATATATTTTGTTTTTAAGCAAGTTGTTTTAAAAATACATTTTACAACTTAAAACATAATTCCAGTTATTACGAACCACAAACGGTAATGCATTTCTCTTCCTGTATCATTTACCTGCATAGGAATGCAGGTAAACTCCACAAAATTCTACTAGTCTACTAATTGCCCAAAACAAGGCACATAGTAAATAACGCAGTAACATTTATGATGTCTTTTGTTTCTAAGTAAAATCTTATTAAAAACACATTGCACAACTTAAAAATCACTTACATAAGTTGTGAACAATAAGCGGTATTGTATTTTTTTTTCTTTGTAGTTCTGAATAGTAGTGTATCTATATTAGAGAAAACTTCTATAAGTCTACTAAAGGCAGTTCAGAAAAAAAAAAATGTAAAACACAATTAAAATCTACATTTAAGCTAGTCTTATACTCAGCACAATTTACGAAGCCTTTATTGTTTGTTTCATAAACAGATTTTTTTCTCTGTATCTGCTACGCACGCAAATTAATTAAACGTAAAACAGCAAACCAAAATTTAAAACATACCTCATTTAATCACTCTTATACAAAACTTTAACCGATTTTTTTGTGTATCAGTAAAAGAACGATAAATGCAATACACTTCTTATTTTTCAGTAAGCAATCTATAGTGCATTTCAATTATGCATATAAAATGTATTGCATTAGAAAAGTATAACATCATTCAGATACGCAGCAAATGATTCTCTCTCGTAGGATATTATGCAAAAAAATCTTTTATTAAACTCTGTAAATGAATAATACATATTTTTATGCAATAGTCTACAAAAATTCTGTTTTAGTGCACAACATAACTGCATATAAATTTCATTATGTTTGAAAAAGTTGTAACAGCATGAAAATGCACGTGTAATTATTTCTTTCGATTGATAGTGATATAATGGAATTGTTTTGATTGTACTTATAAACACAATGTAAATGCTGCACTGTTTCTTTTTAATCAGCAATCATGCTTCAGTAAAAGTTAATAACGCATAAAAATTTAGCGTAAACTGGTATATTTACAGCGCAGACAAACATGCAGATGGTCCGAAGTCATCAACATTTTTCAAGTGTGCTGGAAAGTATTAAAAAACAAACATTAACTACCGAATATACAATCTGACTTTTAAAAATCTCACCGTTGTACTTAAAATGCAAAAAAAGTATAGATTACAAGTTAAAAATAAACATTTTACTTAAAAACTTCTTACTACTTTCTGCCTGAATTTTTCGCAGTCATCAACAGGTAATGTATTTTTTAATTAACTGTTATTCATTCATATAAATATTTACTATTGTCTGAAACGGGAGAGCCAATAATTACTAAAGTACTGTAAAGTAGAGTCCCTTGAACTGAACTTAAGTAGAGAAAAAATATATAAACTAGAAGTTCAAATATTTTATTCTATCACTTTGTTCTAATGCATCACTTTCATTCTTAAATGCATAGCTGGATAATAGAAGTAGAAGTGTTTCAGATTAAATTTCCGTAGAGTACATGTCGTACAATTAATTGTAATACGACACATTGCTCAAGTTTTCAAGATTTGACGAACATGAGCTAAACTGCATACATTATGATTATCTCAAGGTGAAATATTCCATTTAGCCTTATGATTACATCTCTTTCCGTTTTCATGATTTTAAAAGTTTCCAGGCGTACATTAATAATATTTGGGGGTTGGGGGTGAGGGAACCATGAGAAAAAATGATTTATCCATAAGATAATTCCATCTATATACGATAAAAAGAACGTAAGTTTTATTCAATTCTACAATATTTATTATTCAACAAGATAATTTATCGGAAAAAATGCCTGTTTCCTGCATTCTGGCTTATCGAACAAAAATATTCCTTTCTAATAAAAGGCAACTATAATATTTATCCTGGTTTATCGTTTATTGAAACCAAACCGCCCATTAGCAATGTTTTATTGATAGATGTATCTTTTACCCTTTTATCAAAGGTGCAATATTGATAAAAATGAAAACAGTATGGTATGTATTTCGTGTGGGAAAAAATGAAAATAGTTTGTTTTCAAGGAAATTATTATTGGTTTTCAATGTACAGATAAGCACTTGTGTTCAATAAATTGATTTTGCTCTCCATATGTTATTTTTTAAGTGTAACAATTTAATTGAAAATAGATAAAAAAGTGGTTTTGCTAATTGACTTAAAAAATATTTTTTATTTGAAAATATCATTATTATACACCTTTTTTACAATAAAAAATAAAGGTCATTCGAGTAACTCTTGAAATATATTGAATTATGTAAATTTATATAGATATTTGTGACTTTAAGCACAAATAGTATCAATAGAACCTGTAAAACTGCTTTGTAACATTGATAAAATAATCTGATTTTTTTTTCAATATGCAGTGCATGCACACCAGCATTTAGATATTTCATCATGAGCAGTTTTTAGTCAACTTCTTGATGTAGAACTCTACTTGGTTTTCTTATTTTTTCCAGTTTAGATTTTTGGTCATCCAAACAAATCCACACTTTTCTGATTTCGTCGCTCCATTTTTCTATAGGTTGTTTTCTTTGACATTTTATACCTCTGGGGTACCACTTTTTGTTATTGTCTTGTTAATAGACGATAAGAGTTAAGCCCTTCAATGTTAATAAATAAATATTATCTCACATCGTAGTGACGCATAGTTTTAGGTGAAAATCTTAATGAACATGCAATAGCTGACTTGATTTAATAAATTTATATGTTTTTTTATCTTCTTGAAAAATTTGCACATTTTTGTTTTGGTAGTGACAAAAAATATTCAATTTTGTATACTAATAACCATTTATAAAATTAAATTTCTTTTTAAGGTTTTAAAAGGATATCCTCTTACTAATATGCTTAATTAATCATTTTCTAGTAATGGACATCCCGTGTAATCATTCCTAAAAGTGTGATTTCAGTAATACTTTTGTGCATGAAATACTGTGACTTAACTAAAAAACTAAATAATCTTACTTATTATTTTAAATAAACTTTACGAAAATGTAATAACACTAAAACTTTTAAAAATAGTTGGTAAAGCAACTATTTTTAAAAGTTTTAGTGTTATTACACTTTGGTAAATTTAGGTTGTTTTATATGGTTGATATAATGCCAATATTTTATATATATATAAAACTCTCTTTTGCTTATTTTATAAGAGTAAATCAAATCAGTCTAGAAGCGGTAAATATTCTTTAAGGTCATATTCAATAAGGGGCTCATAGGGCTTAATCCAAACCCATTTAAATAATTTTAATAATACTAATAAACACTTTAGTTACTCAAGTTCTTAAAAATATAATTTCCCTCTTAAATGTTTGTTTAGTCATTACTGACAAAAAAAAATTGTATTCTTTAAAGCTGTAGTAGTCATGAAACTAACTCATGTCCATAAATTAAGGATAATGCCAGTTTCAGCAAGTAAAGGCATGGAAAGAAAAGAAACATGACTTATTCGCCAAATCCATACATTAAACAAAAGAAAAAGAACAAAAACGATTGTATATGTATGATAAAATTCATAAAATCTACAATTGTTGCTCCCTAGATCAATTACAAAAATTATTCCCCTTGAGAAAACTTAACATTATATTATTGGTATACTGTTTAATAAATTGTATGCCACCCAGACGATGAAATGCAGTCCGAATAATGCCTAGGAATGCTGAGTATCAAATTACCAAGCTGATTTTGGGGAAGATTACTCCAATCAGTAAGCAATGCTCTTCGATGTTCCGGCACACATGTAGGAGGTGGATGACGGGCTGCAATCCGTCGTCCACGTATATCTCATAGATGCTCTATCGGATTCAAGTCAGGCAAAAATGCTGTCCAATCCATACATGTGATATCGTCAGCTTGAATGCATTCATTTACGATGTTTGCTCGCTGAGGGCGGCTGTTATCAACCATAAACACAAATTCTGAGCCCATAGCACTCCTAAAGAAACGTACATGTTGTTACAGAATGATGTCCTGATAAATTTGGCCTGACATGTTTCCGGTTTGAACATGTAGAAGCTCAGTATAATTCCATCCCAAACGAGCAATCCTGCACCACCGTTGCGATGTCGTTTAATGATGTTCTTCTGGTGGTAACGGGTGCCTGGCTTTCTCCATATGAAAGTTTGACGTGAATCAGACTGCAAAATAAACCTGGACACGTTGGAAAACTTTACACAAGTCCACTGTGATGATGTCACACATTGTATGTTCTCTACTCCAGGCTAACCACAGGCGACAGTGACTTGCCGTGAGCGGAACACATCTAACAGGTCTGCGAGCATATAGACCATAGGTTCCCAACCTTTTCTGGTCCACCGCCCCCTTTACAAGAGAAAAAAAATGCCAACGCCCCCACTTGCATAATAGTTAATTATACAAAAAGTTTAAATATTATTGCATATTATCTATATTTTACCTGTCTGTCAATCTATTAATCAAGGTAGAAGTTAATTAAAACAACCATAAAATGAAGTAAACAATTGTTTAGTAAAAATTTAAAAATAAACACAAAACCAATAAGATTTTTTTTAAAAATAAGGAAATAGTTGAGACTATTGGAGCTTTAACAATTTTTTCATGTCAGATTCCATTTTCTTCAACATCAGTCACAAATTGTCAGTTTCAAAGATGCATGTTTCTTTTCTTAGACAGTATATTAGCCACTGCACGGAACCCACTTTCAGCAAAATCTGATGAAAGGAAAGCAATTAAAATTGTATGTATTCTCTCTCACAATCCAGATTAGAAAGCTGTAGGTTTTTAAAGTTAAATTCTTTGTGACCATTTCTGAATTTTATAGTTCTCGTTTGCTGTGAGTTCCACGATTTCCTCCTCCAAATATGATGATACTGCCGTAGCTGCATTTGCGAAATAATCTAAAAACTAACTCGGTATAATCATTTATAAATATCTTGGAATCGCTCTGAGAAAACTTCATGAAGATGAAGAACGTCGAAGTGTTGACAATAAGTAAGTAAATAATCTTGTTTTCACAGACTGCGAATAATGTGGCAATTTGACTATTCTCTTCTATTTAGATTTCCTTTGAGAAAAAGAAGTTTACCAACAGAAGCAGCTATGAGTTTTTTTGTTTTAATTAAATTCAATTCATCATCTTGAAATCATCTTAAGGCTTATTATAAATATTTAAAATATTTAAACTTATTTAAAGATTCTAAACAGGTCTGTCACATAAACGATGTCATTTTTAATACAATCAGGTTTTAGCGTATTTTTACACCTCTGTTTTTAGTTAAGTGTAATACTAAATCAGATATATAGAAAAAAGATTCAGACTAATACCTTCTCAGAGACAACGAACTTCTGTGTGCAGCAGCAACCGATTGAATTCATTTGCAAGTCTGATGCAAAGTGATAGTGAAAACTGCACTACAAAGTAAAACAATTTTTTCACTTTGCTGTGAAATGATTTTCAATATAAAGTTGGCAAAATGTCCTGTCATTCAATGAATTGTTACTATTCTTATTGACTGCTCTGGTAATGTAATGAAGCGACGTCTACAGGCGTTCATTCCAATTTTTCGAAAGCAATTGCTGATGATGTGTAATGGAATGTACAGAGAGTAACATTTAGTGCTGCTTGTTTAAAATGTGTTAATGAAATCCTCCTGATGTACCGTCGTTGTTTGAGCAACATCAGTAGCAAGCGACAAAATATTATAAAAAATACGTGTGGCACTCGGGGACTGCCGCAGTAAAGCTATTGCATAGCATTTTTCATCAACTTATGCAATTATAATTATTTATTTATTTTTTATTTATGCAGTTTTTTTTGTCTTTGATATTAATTCAAGTTAAACATTTTGAGCGTGATGACCGATAACAATTTTTTTTCCTTGTATTCAACAAATGATAAGTTAATATCGTTTAAAATATTTTTATTATCTTACAATACATGTAGGTTAATCAGGAATTTTTAGCATTGAAACTATACGTATATGGAAGCTGAAATAAAAAACATAAGTTAAAGACTTGATATTCTCAAAATATCTGAAAAATACCGCCGAAGTCTACCGAAGGATACCGTGCCGAAGTCTGCCAAACTGAAGCGACGTTAGCCGGAGTGTTAGTTTTTTTTTCTCGTTACGGAATTTCTAGAATCTCTCGCCGCGCTCAAAGCCCGCGATAAAAGCTATGCAATACCTTAATAAATTACAAACAAAATTTGGCCGCGCTACGAAAATTAGATCGCGAGTTATAGGCATTTTAAATTTTTCGACTCTCACCATGGGGGATCTCCTGTCACCAAAAATTAACACTATCTCATAATAAATTACCAAACAAAATTTTGCCGCGCTAAGAAAATTGATCGCGAGTTATAAACATTTGAAATTTCTCGACCCTCACCGTGGGGGGGGGGGGGTCTCCTGTCACCAAAAATGAACACTCTCTCATAATAAATTACCAAACAAAATTTGGCCGCGCTACGAAAATTAGATCGCGAGTTATAAGCATTTTAAATTTTTCGACCCTCACCGTGGGGGATCTCCTGTCACCAAAAGTAACACTGTCTCATAATAAATTACCAAACAAAATTTGGCCGCGCTACGAAAATTGATCGCGAGTTATAAACATTTTAAATTTTTCGACCCTCACCATGGGGGATCTCCTGTCATCAAAAATTAACACTGTCTCATAGTAAATTACCAAACAAAATTTGGCCGCACTACGAAAATTAGATCGTGAGTTATAAGCATTTTAAATTTTTCGACCCTCACCATGGGGGATCTCCTGTCACTAAAAATTAACACTGTCTCATAATAAATTACCAAACAAAATTTGGCCGCGCTACGAAAATTAGATCACGAGTTATAAGTATTTTAAATTTTTCGACCCTCACCATGGGGGATCTCCTGTCACCAAAAGTAACACTGTCTCATATTAAATTACCAAACAAAATTTGGCCGCGCTACGAAAATTAGATCGCGAATTATAAGCATTTTAACTTTTTCGACCCTCACCGTGGGGGATCTCCTGTCACCAAAAGTAACACTGTCTCATAGTAAATTACCAAACAAAACTTGGCAGCACTACGCAAATTAGGTCGCGAGTTATAAGCATTTTAAAATTTTCGACCCTCTCCATGGGGAATCTCCTGTCACTAAAAATTAACACTGTCTCATAATAAGTTACCAAACAAAATTTGGCCGCGCTACGAAAATTAGATCGCGAGTTTTAAGCACTTTAAATTTTTCGACTCTCACCATGGGGGATCTCCTGTCACCAAAAGTAACACTGTCTCATAGTAAATTACCAAACAAAACTTGGCAGCACTACGCAAATTAGGTCGCGAGTTATAAGCATTTTAAAATTTTCGACCCTCTCCATGGGGAATCTCCTGTCACTAAAAATTAACACTGTCTCATAATAAGTTACCAAACAAAATTTGGCCGCGCTACGAAAATTAGATCGCGAGTTATAAGCACTTTAAATCCCTTAGCAAAAAATGGCATAGGTTTTTTATGGAAACACATGGTTTTATATGGAAGATCATAAAAAAATTATGTCATTATATGTAAACATATTGTATTCATATGGTAAACATTCATCGCTCTATGGTATTGCAGAGCAATGTCTATGGTAAAGTTATAGGATAATGATATATGCCATATATTTTATGGTATTCAGAGAAATGTCTATGGTAAAGTTATAGGATAATGATATACACCATACATGATATGGTATTCCATAACCAGGTGTATGGTAAAACTATAGGGAAATGAAATTTACCATATATTCAATGGTGTTCCATAGCGTGATGTATAGTAAAATAATACACAATTGTTTGCACCATAAATTGTATAGTATTTCAAAGCATGGTGTATGGTAAAATCTTAATGCCTTTTGAAAGTTTATAATATATTAGATTTTGTGTAACTATGATGTAAAATTACTCGGTTGTGGTCATGTCAAAACTTTCTACTATCTTTATGTATGTCTTATGCACTTCTAAAAAATAGAATCATAGCAACGCCACTGGTTAGATAGTTTAAACCAAAATCTATTTAGGAACAACTTATGTTAACTTATAACCAGTCTAATGAAAATCCCTTGATCTCAAATTAATATAACATAAAATAACGTATTTTATTATATAATTCATATATATGAGTGTGTAAATGCGTTAAAAATAAAAAAAATCTTGAGAAAAATAAATTATTCAATAAAAATATATTATTGACATATTTCCTATAAAACTCTAACAGCGATTAAAGGAGTCAGGGACACACATAAAAAATACTGCATTAAAAATTTATCTGATTTTTTATGCTTATAATGACATTTTTTTTAATCATATTTAGAAAAAGAAATATTATTATTTTTTTTTTCGTTTTCAACATCTAGCTTTTAAGCATTGATTGTCATGGATAAACTTCTTGTATGCGTTTTTCTTCATGATGGGTTTTCACAATTTCTCACATTTAAATTGTTATAACTCAAGAACAGTTAAACATATATGCTTTAAAATTAGAACATGCATTTTTTTAATATCTTTACTTTAATTTTAATTCAGAAAATTTGAAAAAAAAAATATTTATTTTTGAAAGTATTATTTTTTTTCAAACTTTTATTTTAAATAAATTTTTTTATTAATATTTTTAAAAAGGCTTAATCAAAATTAAAATGTGGGTGTTTCTGTTTATTTAATTGCTAAAAAACTGAAATTCTGCAATTATTACACTAAGTTACAATAATTTTTAATTTCCCTCCACTTTTTTTTTAATAAATTTTAAATTAAAAAAATGTAGAGATGTTTTATCGTGTGATTTTGTTTTAAAATAGTATGTTTAATATCACAAAAAATTGCGAAATTTTAATTCAATAAAAGTTTTTTTTTAATGTGTCCCGGACCCCCTCAAAATAAACAAATTGTCAAAAATAGCCTATAAAAGATTTAAGGAAAATCTTTTTGAATTTATTTTAAAAAATACCTACAAATATTTGAATCACCAAAAGAATATTTGAAATATCTTTTAAAAATATTAACAACAAAATATTAATACATATATATTAATATAATATAATATATTAATTAAATATTAATAAACTTATTAGTACCAAAAAAAAAAAAAAAAACGGTTTATAATTAATTTACGTTATTCTATAATTTTAAAGTCATTTTATATGGAACAACAAGGATTTTTATTTTATTTAAAAGTTAAAAATTATTAAAAAGATTAAAAATTATTTTACGATCTATAAAAATATCAAAAAATATCCAATATTTTTATCGACCTCAAATTATGATAATATATGAAATAATTGTATTATTATTTTGTTCTTATGTATTTCATATATGTGAGCAGAGTCTATGCGTTATGAATAAAAAATCGTATGGGAGAAATAAAATGATTTAACAAAAATATATATTTGATGACATATTTCCTATAAAATTCTAACAGCGATTAAAGAAGTTTGTAATTACAAACTTCTGTAATTACAAACACATTCTTAAAAAAACTGCATTAAAATTTCTTTATTTTTTCTTATGCTTATAATGACGTTTAAATCATATTTTCTATTATAATTCGAAGAGACAATAGTCAGACAATAGTAGTATTTTTTAGTTTTGGTTTTTATATTCATTTATATTCATTTTATATGCAACAAAAAAGTTTTTATTTTATTTTATTTAAACGTTAATAATTATTGAAAAGATTAAAAATCATTTTACAATGCATAAAAATATTGAAAAATCTATATTAATCTTTTTGGTATTAAAATTTAAAAGAAAGATTCAAAATTTCCTTAAAAATTATCTAAAAAATAGTAATATTTTTTTTTTTACTTTAAAATTAAAAAATGCTCGTAAATAAGGAATTAATGTAATACATTAATATAATCATTAAAAATATATTATATACTAAGTTATCAAATGATTTCTTATTCTTATTAAATATTATTTCTTATCGACTTTCCATTTTTTTAAAATTAATTTTAATAAACAGAAAATAGTTTTTCCTTTAATTAATTGGATTTTATAACTAAATAATATTTGCTATTTACTCCATTCATTAAAATAATAAATTAACTTATAAATACATGTCTATAAAACAATTTATAAAAAAACCCCTTTAAAACTACCTTCTTTTGTCAACCATTAACTTACAACGACAAATAATGATGATTTACCGAAACGCTTTATTCATATAACGTTTTATAAGCAAGCCTCATCAACCACGCATGGCCGAATGGATAGGACGCTCGTCTCCCATCCCTACCGTCCGTGGATCAAATCCCACTGCTTCCCAAGGTCGAAGTGCATTAGTAAGCTTAGTTCCCCGTATTCCTAAAAGATGGCGCCACCAAAGTTGATATCGTTATTATTTTTTAATGTATAGTACCATAAAGAATTACCATACACTTAACGTTTATATGGTTTTTCATAAGAATCACCATACACTTAACGATTATATGGTTTTCCATAGAATCACTTTTACCATAGGCAAAAATCCATATGATTGCACTTATGGGTTTTTTTTATGGTAATTCTATGCCTTTTTTTGCTAAGGGAATTTTTCGACTCTCACCATGGGGGATCTCCTCTCACCAAAAGTAACACTGCCTGATAATAAATTTCCAAACAAAATTTCGCCGCGCTACGAAAATTAGATCGCGAGTTATAAGCATTTTAAATTTTTGACCCTCACCGTGGAGGATCTCCTGTCACCAAAAGTAACACTGTCTCATAGTAAATTACCAAACAAATTTTGGCCGCGCTACGAAAATTAGATCGCGAGTTATAAGCATTTTAAAATTTTCGACCCTCACCATGGGAGGGGGGTCTCCTTTCACCAAAAATTATCACTGTCTCATAATAAATTACCTAACAAAATTTGGCCGCGCTACGAAAATTAGACCGCGAGTTATAAGCATTTTAACTTTTTCGACCCTCACCGTGGGGGTCTCCTGTCACCAAAAGTAACACTGTTTCATAATAAATTACCAAACAAAATTTGGCCGCGCTACGAAAATTAGATCGCGAGTTATAAGCATTTTAAATTTTTCGATCCTCACCATTGGGCGGGTCTCCATTCACCAAAAGCTACATTATCCTACCTTGTTTTATCTTAAGACGATTCTTTTCTATACACATTCTATCAGGAATTTTTATTATTGAAACTATAGATTTATAGTAACTGAAATAAGACATATAAGTTTGAGACTTGATATCCTCTAAATATCTGAAAAATACCGCGTCAATGTCTGCCGAAGTCTACCGAAGGATACCATGCCGAAGTCTGCCGAAGTGAAACGACGTTAGCCGAGTGTTAGGTTTTTTCGTTACGGATGTGTTAGGATTTTCTTCGTTAAGGAATTTTTGGATTCGGTCACCGCGCTCAAAGCCCGCGATAAAAGCTATGCAATAGCTTAAAAGAATTTATTTCTCTTGGACTGACTTCGTGGTATTAAATATCGATTATCCCTTTGTATCAGTTCCCAAATTTTTAGCAAATAACTCTCGATTTTTTTTTCTTTTATGAGTTTTTGTTATTTGGTAACGCTGATCTACGGAGTTTAATGGAAAATTTTCAGGTCTTTAAATAACAGCGTAATGATATTTCAATACTTTTAGCCATCTATTCCGCTTTGTACCGAATTATTACTCAGGATTTTTTCTATTGATATCAGACGGTTTCTTATGATGAAGAACAGTTTTTATTATCTCTCTGACTACAGGCAAGATTAATTTCTCGCCAACTGTATGCCATTTTAATACTTTTGTTTTTAAAATTATAATGATATGAGGCTCCGCCATCTTGTTTAGAAGAAGACTTAAAAAGGTTTGATATAGTCGACTGTTTTAAATTTTTCTTTTCCAGTCTTTGAATTGGTAAAATACAACCCCAAAACTTTCTTATATCTCATACATGTTAATACTTCAAAATTCGCTATCGCAGTATCAAAATTAAATGGCAATCTAGGTCAATCGTAAAGATTCTAATGGTGTGAAATTCCGTGCATTTGTTCTTGAAATAAAACTACTGCGATTGTCGAAAAAAAATGCAGAATAAAAGCGCCACTTGTTATGCAATTTGCACCAAAACATAATCAGCAATAATATTTATCAAAGTAAAACTAAATCTGAAGTTTGATGAAAATCCGTGCATTAATTCTTGCGATACAGCTGTTGCAGAAATCGTGAAAAAGACAGCATAACAGCGCCATCTGTGGAGTGATTTTCAACGAAATGTAAACAGTATCTATTCATGTCAAGGAATAATCAAATCAGATTTTTGGTAAAAATCTGTGCAGTAATTCTTTAGATAAAGCTATTGCGGGAATCGTGAAAAAAGCAGCATATTAGCGCCACCTGTAGAGTGATTTACACCAAAAAGAATAAGCATCAGTTTATAACAGAACACCTGAATATAGATTTTTCATAAATTTCTATGCATTAGTAGTTGAGATAGAGCGCCTTCAAAATTTATCTCGCATACAGAAAGTTATGCTAACAGACAGATTCACAGACATACATTTTGTAAAAACATGATTTAGGAATCTGACACCTAAAAAGCGTAAATCCGTCAAAATCCTGTACTCGAAAATTTTCAGGAATCTAATACTTTCTTCTTGTAAAGATAGAAGAAAGTAAAAATAGGAGATATCTTTGTCTTTTCGATCAGCACGCATTTTTTCAAATGATATTGTAGCCTAGAAGGCTTCGTGGCTTCATATGAAAATACTTCTTGACAAATTAGGCACATAGATAACAAATGGTTTGTAGGAGAGCGCCTAGATTCATATTTCAGTTACTCAATACTATACTGCTTGCATTTCATCTTCAATTAAGATATTTTGAAATATAAAAATTTTGCCTACATAAGTTTAAATAAATTTACTTTTGAACAAATTTATAGATAACGATTTTTAACACTTTCACTAAGGTTAAACAAATTTCTTGAACCGATTCACATCACGGGTTCCTTTAAAAGTCCTTGTTCAGGTCAAATCTTTGTCATACTTTAGAATTTTTCGAAATACAGGTTAATAAAAAAAATTATGTTTAAAACTTTTTGCCAGCCAATTATCGCGAATTTCTTACTCCACAATTTTTGAATTCATAATGATTTTTAATTCGAGTCATAGTCCTTGTTTGAGTTCCAAGACTATTTTTTGACATTAGTAAAATAAATTCAGTTTCACCCCCCTCCCCCCAGATTTAGGTTTGTCTGTATAGATTTACATAAGGTGCAGTTAAGGTTTTTGTCTCGGACTGGGTAATGTAGATGAGATCAAATAATTTTCATTATATTAGTTTTTAAATAAGTAGGTATACCATCACCGCCCCCCTCGACAGTCCTAACGCCCCCCATTTTTCTCTAGACTCGCTACCGCCCCCCTGGAAGGCTCCAGCGCCCACTGGGGGGCGGTACCGCCCCCGTTGGGAACCTATGATATAGACCAATACTTCTTAAACGTCTGTACATGGCTTGCCTTGAAACAGTCGTACCCGTGGCAAAAGATAGCTGAAAAAAGGTCTGATGCTCCGTCTATGCTTTTGGCAGTTACTGCCAAATAACGGTCTTCATTCGTGGTTGTAACTCGAGGACGACCTGTGCAGTAAAGTCTACTGACATTTCCATCATCATGGAATCTTTGACAAAGTCTAGATATTACACTTTGGTTAATTACAAGTTCTTCGGATACTTCCATCTGAGTACGTCCACATTCCAGACGGCCGATAATTCAACCACGTAAAATATCATCCACGTGTGTCCTCTATGTCATAACAGTTCGGTTTTAGCACTGAGGAGCTTAGAAAATGATTATTAACTTTTTTACTCTCACGCTTTCGTCATTGTGACGTACTACCGGCGCCATCTGGTGGCTTTCTGAAATTTGCATATTAGTCTTGAATATGTGTGTGATAATTCTGCAAGTGAAATTTTTACTTTAGAATTTGATTTCCATGTGATTCTGAATTATTCTTAATTTATAAACCTGCAGATCAGTTGCCTCTAACAATTTTTGACACAGATGTCATATGCGTACGACAATGGCGCAAGTTCAGCAAAATGGCGATTTCATGCCTCATATGGTAACCCGATCATTGTTGTTTATTTATTAATAAACTGTTTATTTACTTTATATTTTCTTTTATAAATCAATATAAATTGTTTTGTTTTGTAGTTATGAATTAAACTTTTGTAGTTTATTATTATTTCCTTTTTAAAATAATAGAAAATAATTACAAAATATACATGTAACTGATATTTGATAACGACGTTTTTGCCAAACTGGCGTCAGAAAAAAATCGCTCCAATGTGGTGCGTATATGACATCTGTGCCATCTTTTTTACAGCTTCATTTTGAAATTACATTATTTAGTAATTAAAATATTTAACTCATGGTATCATTTTTTTTACATATTTTTAATATTAATTATTACAAGTAAAATATTATCTGGAAGCCTCTGAAAGTTTAATTATTTAAAAGACGAAGTTTTACACTAAATACTAAAAAAACTTTTAAAAAAATATCTTTTACATTCTCCAATGTATTAGCAATTTGATAGCTGTAATGACCTGATAGTTAGTATTTCAAATTATGTATCTAAAATAACTAAAATGTTGATCTCATGATAATTACAATAATTAAGGCAAACAATGAATGATTATTACAAATATTTATTAATTACTGTTATTCTAATTGTTACATTAATTTTTAAAATAACTATTTTGTTTCAGTATTATGCTTTCTGAAATTCTGGATTTAAGTGCAGCCATAAAACAATTATATTTATTAATTTGTTATGAAATATCTTTTACTGGAACAGCGAGTATTCACTACTGGCATTTTAAATGTTCGAATAGATTTCTGTTATTTACATTTAAACTTTGAATAATATTAATAAATGAGGCTATGATAATGGCTAAATATTGTCGATAGATATTGAAAATTTGAAAATGGAATATAGTAACTAGAAATGTTAATTAAAATACAATTTTTAAAGAAATATTTTAAGAGTGTCCGTTACTAGAACGTTATATAGTTTTATCTCGCGGTGTAGAAATTTTTATTATTCATTAGTTTTTTACTACTATAAGCAGACACATAAAAAATTAAAATACAACATGAAGTCGTAATATTTTTCTTATGACTTGTAATAAATTTGATGCACTCAATGCTCTGATGAAGTTTGCAATGCTTTGATGTTGCGGTACTAAAGATATACTTATTGTTTGCAAACTAGTGTTTTCTATTACTAAAGATTTCTGATATTTTTAAATTTAGATTTTAAATTGGCAAGTTATTTCTATTTTTAGAACATTGAAATGATTGAATTGCCATAGTATTTCAGAAGCATCTGATTTGAATGGAACTAATTGATTTTTTCATGTTTATTGTAAAAAAAGTTTTATTAAGAATGCTGGTATAAATTTGGAATTCAAGCATAAATTTATCATATTAAGGTTTACTTATGAAATAATATTGTTGGTTGGTTAGATTAGATGTTGATTGTTGAAGGTTAGAACGATAGTGCTATTAGTTGGTGTAGTTTTAATTTAGCGATATTTAAATAATATAGAAAAATTTTAGAAAAGTTCGATTTCAGTTTTATGAGTACTATATGTCATTTTTTGTTAGATGCAATAATATAGTTGTCTATAGATATTTATAAACATCCTAAAAATTATAATACTTGTAATATAGAGCTCTTTCATAAAGATATTTGTAGCTATAAAACTTAACATTTGATTAACAAAAATAAATATAAAAGTTTCAATAAATATAGATATGCTTATGAGATACTCGAGTAAAATTTTTTTGCAGTAATTTTGAAGAAATTTCAGGATTTTGTCGATTGGTGGCACAGTGCTGTCACAGTCTGTGTTACAAAGCCTCTTTCCTTCTTTACAAGAATTCATCGTAAATTACATAAATATCCAAAGAGAATGAATATTAAAAACTGACGTGCCTTAGATACATTTTTAGAGATTAAAATTTTCCATCGTCACCTATTGAGAAAATCTTAAATTAGCCTTAAAATATCTATATAGAAAATTTAATGAAGTAATAAAATAGCCTATATTTCACCTTTATACTTCACATTGTAAGCGATTGATTGAATTTTAGAAGTAAGGTGACTTTTAACAAAAAACCTGTATGATCTTGATATATTTAACGAATGGAATAAGAAAGTACATAAAAAAAACTTTTAAACAATACTTTAAAAAAAGTACCACATTCATTACAATTGTCTAAACAAACACAGACTTTAAAAGTATTTTTGGCATTGTACCGTTTAATCAAAACTGATATTATAATAGTAATAGTGGAAAAAAGTATGTTTTATATTATATATATATATAAGTTTGTTTGTTTGTGCGTGTGTGTATTCTTAAATATTTGGTTCACAGAAGTTGTATCATTGTTTTAAAATTAAATAGAATAATTTTTTTAAAGAAGTTTCGTGACAAAACTTTAGAAGCATTTTTTTTCTGGTTTTATACGCTAATTATCTTTTTTCCAGATCATATTACTGAATTTTTTTCATTCATTATTTGTACTTTACTATAATGTCTTAGGTAAAAATATACATATAGTACTTGTTTATGTTGTTTTTCACTCTTCCCTTTTTATTTCGTTCGTTTCCCTAGAATTGTTTATAAATTGTGTTTCTCCTAAAAAACTTCAATGATGCTACTGCTTCAAATGCTGTGAAATGACTTTTATGTATTATAGTTATTCTTATAGGAAACTAATATTATATTTTGTGATGCAAAAAATGTGAATGTTACTTTTAAAAATCGAAGTTTGGGTTTCAGGAAAAAATAAAATTATTTTAAGTTATTGTATTCTTTTTTTTTTTTTTAATTTCAACTAATATTGGTACACTGTAAAAAAATGTCAATTTACGGTATTCTACCGGGAATGATCCAGTAAATTTACGGAAAATGTCACTTTTTTCACACAAACGGTTAATTCACGTACTTCTTTGTGTTTTACGGTCAAAAGCCGTAAATGTAATGGCAAAGTCAGTTGGTATTGGTGTAAAGTCCATTTTTTTACTGACTTTCTCTGGAATCTCTGCTGCAGATTTTTTACAGTGTAATTTAATAACTTAATAAGAAAATATATTATCTTTGACAAAAAAGATATGGTTTTAAGGAATCGTTTTTTAAAACTAGAATAAAGGCATGAATTCGACGGGCTTGCTCATACTAAATAATACGGAAGCTGCATAATCTTTTTCAATAAGAAATGATTGAAAATTACTCGTTCGGCAAGAAACAGTGTCTTTTGAGTAGTAACAGATATGAAATACGGTGATAGAAAGGGTTAATATAATACTTCAACCATAAAAACTAAAAAATAACCTAATCTGTATTCATTATAGATTGCATGAGATTTATTATTCATTTACGGAGACTCGCTCTGTTATAAGAATTTTAGGTAGATTATTTCTCAATAAAACTCGTTCAAGTTCTCTCATGAGCTTTATGCATTTTTAATCTTTTGAGAGTAATATATGCTGTGAACAAATTCCGTACAGGGATTCAAAAAAGAATTCTGACACATTACCATATATGGATTGAGGTGTACATCTTTTTTTAAATTTCTTATTTAGACAATGAATTTCATTAAATTAGAAAAGGGAATTTCTTAATAATTATATTGGTGTTGGAAAGTGTTTGATAACCAATACCTGGTGTAGCCTTTATCTATGCAACAAATTTTTCTACAAATAATGCCCTGATCCTTAAAAATTCTTCTTAAAACATTAATTCAGTAGATCATGAAATATTATTTTCATACAGACATTTCAATGTCGATAAGACATCCAAATAAAACAAACACACCACGATGTTAAGCATTATGCTTTTATTGGCAACGATTCTTTTTAAAGTACTAATTCTGCAGATTGTATAAAGTCACTTTCATACAAACATTATAATGCTGATGAGGTAATCTAAATGCAACGCCATAAATTTGATTACTATACTTAAATCTGTGGCTTCGGTAATAACCAGGTAAGGCACATTTTTAAAACTTTGGGTAATTAACGTTTAAAGTTTTCAAAAATGTCTTTTATCATAACTTTTATAAAATAGATTAGAACTTAATAATTTTCGCAACATTCAATTAGAATATAAGAACCTCTTTTTTTTGCCAAAATAACTATATAAAAATGTTTTTTCTTAATTGAGAACTAATTAAAAATGTAACTTTTATCTGGTTATTACCGTTTTGCATTTATTTTTAATAAATGTAAATAAAAGTAAATATTTAAATTTGATTGAACGTAGTGAAAATTATTAAAGTTTTAATCTATTTTATAAAAATAATGATAAAAAGGCATTTTTGAAAACTTGAAATGTTAATTACTCAAAATTTTAAAAATGTGTCTTACATGGTTATTACCGTAAGCCACAGAATTACAGACGATTTAAAGAAATAAATAGAAATCTTATCTGGTTATTACCGTTACTTTATGCACTTATCCGATTATTACTGTTTTTTTTTTTATACTTTTAAATGAAAATTTATTGTCACCCTATGCGGGAAGTATTCGATTTTCATTTTTCAACACTCTTTTAAAGCTACATTTTCCTACATTATCTCATTTTTTTCAAAAATGTGCCTTACCTGGTTATTACCGAAAACCACAGATATATATATATATATTTGGTACCTATTAAAGAACAAAATACTCAATTGATTTTTAATATTTCTAGTTATGTTATTTATGTTATTTAACTAAAGTGTTCAAAATCCATTGTATTTTTCTAACATTTAAAATTGCTTCAATATTATTCCGTAACAATAAATTCGAAATAGTACTTCTGTAGTGAATTATAAACGTAATAGATTTGCGTTACTTATAAACAAATTGCTTACTAAAGATCCCTCGCTAAATTGTGTGGCAATCGATTAACGAACTTGTATTATTCAAAGCTGTCTTGATTACTTGTGTTAACTCAAGACACCAGATTGCAAAATAACTGAACACTTCCTTGAATGATTTTATATCGATCCTATAATAAGGGTATTAGCAATATTCTAAGAACCCCATTAGATGATTGTATCACAGTATATAAATTAATGTGCTTCATTTTAGCTGGTGTGTATCTTTTACATGTATTTCCTAATTACTAGAGCATTTATCAGAAATCCCTTTGGCTTAATACCCATTGCTGAAAATACTTCTTTAAGCAACAGATACTTATAAAATGTAATAGAATGTATGTTAGATGGATAGCATTCTTAAAAAAAATTGTTAAATATACGTAAATTAAAAAATATTTTTTATTAATTTAAAAAAGAAATTATTGATTTTAAAAAAATATTTCATTTAATACCTTGATAAAAAATATTAAAATATATAATATATTTAATTACCACTGGAAATAAAGCAACATGTTTACACAAATGAAAGCTTATGTTGTATATTTAAGATAAATGTTACTTTATAAATAAATATAGAATTGTATTAAATTATTTATTTATGCAAAAAATATGTCAAAATTTACGGAATAGAAGAAAAATATGGATGAAGAAATGGCATGCATGTGAAAGGCATATACACAGAGAAAATATAAAAACAAAACAATAAGAAATGTGTTATTTTTGAATAATTTATTTTTGAAATGTAACGCACCTCCTTTTCATTCTTCTATACGCCAAGTAATTTATATGCTTCTAAAGCATATTCAGCCATTCACATGAAATGCATAACAATAGTGAAAGGAGCGTAGCGTTAAAAACGCGTTAAGGCTGAAGAATTTAAATTTGAAAAATTACGCACCCCCCAAAATCCTCCTATGTCACAACTAGTTTATAAGTTCTTGAAACGTAGTCAAATGTTTTTGTACACAGCAGGCATTTCATTTTGCATTAGTGATTTAAAGACATTCTAAGCCAGTTTACATAATTAATTAATATACTAAGGCTTAGTTTTTGTCTCTGACATGAACATTATAGTGGAAAATTTCCAATGTATATGCACAACTTGAATAAAAATGGAACATGCAGATCCGTTTCCAAATCTATGGAAGAGTATGTGGCAGAATTTAAGAGTTTACAAAACATATAACTTTTTTAATTTAAATAACTCGAACTAAAATGAGGAATTCCTGTGATTTTAGATGCGTAGTGTATAATTGGAATGGCAGAAAAAGAAACAATTGTGCTATGTACACGGACCCAATAAAAGCCTTCGCATTATACCATAAACCTGATATAGAGTGTAATCGTGTAAATAAGGCTTTTCTGGTAAACCCTGGCCTATATCTGATTACCCACTTAAAAATTTGTAAATGACCGAAATTAAATATTTTTATGAGATAATTTCAGAGCTTTAAGATTTAGCAATGTCCTATACACCCATGTGTCACTATATCAAGAAACAGTACTTAATTTCTAACAGAATAAAAATATTATTGCCCAGTTAAACTGGTGTCATTGAACTCACGGTCTATTCACACTAATTCTAATTACAGACTATTTTTTGAAGGAATATTGCACCTCTAAAAACAAATTAAGGGTGGGATTAGCTTTCACATTTCCCTCTTTATACTTAAATATTGAGCCCCCTAAACTAAATAGGGATAGGTCTTATCATGATGAACTTCTGTCCAATATTCGAAGCAAATTGGATAATTTAGCATAAAAAACCATTTATTTAATTCTAGAAGAGTTATCTCCCACCCCCCCCCTTTATATTAAGAACACTTTAAATTAAGAAAAAAATAACGAGTAAAATAAAGATTAAGAAATTTGAATTTAAATAAGTTACAAAATTCAACTTTATCTTCGAAATAAGGTTGAATTAAATGTAACAGTAAAAATGAGCTTAAAATTACACTATATGTAAATTACTTAAGGGGTCTCAGGACTCTTAAAGCTTCGAAATTTAATTTTTTTTATATGTTAAACTGCTATATTTTCTGGACATTTTTATCTAAAATTTTTTTAAAGAAATTCCTATTAGAAAAAAAGTTATGAGTGTTAGAATTTTATCTCCTTACTCGCTGAAGCGGCGTTTCCGAAACTTTGAAGTCACTTTTCTCCAAATGACATTTTTCGTCATTACGCGCACGATATCTCAAAATCTTGTAAGTATTTTTACATAAAATTTTCAAAATATGTATTTCATGTCAACCTGTATAAACTGAACCTAAAATTTCCTTTTTATTGTTCAAAAAAATTTCTTTTTAGGTAATTATGTTGTTGAAATTTTCAAAAATTTGTATTAGTTGAATACAACTTTGTATTAAAACTAGAAAAATGCTTAAAATATAAATTTATTTAGGTTCAAGATAATTATTACAATCCGATGTATAAGTAGATACCAAAATTTTTATTCTAGTTGCATTATTTATTTTGTAATCGTGCGCGTAAGCTCTTATGTCAATTTTCTGCTCGTCAAATGTCTGACAGTTTGGAGCGTTCTGTAAATGCTAATTCTGCACCTTGCAATTTTTTAAAGGCGTAAAATGAAAGAACGTGCTCATATCTTTCATCTTAATAAAAATTGTGTTTTAGTATCATAAACTTTTAAAATATTAAATATTGAACATGGTGTCATTTCTTTCAATTTTCCGATTTTAAGAGTCCTGAGACCCCTTAAAAAGATCGCAAAACAATGTTTGAAACTGTTAGATTACTTTATTTCTCTGTATTTTAAACTGTAAGCACAGTCGTCGTCAGAGAATATAAAGGAAAAAGTTGAAAGTAATAAGAATTAAAGTAATTTAAAACCTTTTTGAATATTTTTTTCATTTTTTTTAAATTAATTTATACATAGTCTAATTTTAAGTATACCTTTTTAAAGATGAATTTAGCATTCTACTACAGTAAAATCTCTAAATAATGGGCATTTCGGGAGCGCGGAAACTATCGGCTGTTTGGAGGTTTTCGCTTTTGGGAAAATATCTAATGTTCAAAATTGCAAAGAAAAGCTTAATGTTTCATTAACTAACTTTTATATATCCTAAAACTCCTACAATATGATTAGTCAAAAATTAAAGTTATTTTTAAGCAATAAAACTGAAAGAAAATCGTGCATGCCTTTATCCCTCGTTTATTACAATCTGTTATAAAAGATTGGTTTTGCTTGTGATTACCTGTAATTTGCTTTTAAATGTGAATTTTTAACTCATTACGTAGTTTTAATTCTTCTGAATCATCTTTTTTTGGGGGGGAAAAAGATTGTGTAACTGCTCACTATATTTTGCCGCTTCTTGGAAATTCTCGATATTGCAAAAAGCATCTCCAGTTTCAGTATCTGTTTCTTCATCACTAATAGAGTCAGCTTGTGTCGAAAATTCTGAAGGTATATAATCGCATACATCAGCTGATTGTTCTTCATTAGGCAATTCATCATCAATACTAATGAAACTTTCCGCAGTTTCTTCACTTCAGATACATTCCATGAATTCACTTATTTCGCTTAAATCTTCATTTGTGTCGGAAATGTGTGTTTCATTTTTCTTTAATATAAAGCCTGCTTTTCTGAAACACTGTCGTACGCTTCCAGTTTTATGTTTTTTACAGCTGACGAAGCCAAATTTCAGCATCAAAAGCATTAACTAATTTTAGACAGTTCTCAAGTGTAAACATAGTATCTAACTGTGTGACGTAATAAAAGCTTTCTGTACCAAGCTTTAAAATTGCGTATTACACCTTGATCGAGTAACTGGCATACTGAAGTTGTATTTGGGGGGAAAATACTATTTCGACTTTGTCGAATTTTAAATGTTTTGGATAAGAACTTGCTTTGTCCAAACAGAAGAGAACTTTTCTTTGTTGTTTTTCCATCCTATTATCAAAAGAAGTTAACCATTCGATTATTAAAGGACTAGTGATCCATGTCTTCTTTTTCGCTCTCCACACAATAACAAATTTATTAAACTGAATATTCTTTGGAAAACACCTAGGTTTCAGAGATTTTCCAATAAAAAGAGGGATTCCCCTAACATATTTGAACATACTAAAATAGTGAGTCGCTGTTTTAACATTTTCCCGCCGATACAGTCCTCCTTTTTAAAACACAAAATCTTATTCGGAAAAATTCTTAACAAGAGTCCGGTTTCATCGGCATTAAAAATGGTTCTCTCCTCATAACCTTCACAAATTGATTAAAGTCGTTCTTGTCAATCCTTCACCTCTTTAATATCTAATTTTCTAAGCTCTATCTCTTTCTAATCTGTTAATCTAAGCTCTAAGATTTTGTTTCTCCACATATAGCTTTGAAAGAGATAATGTGCCAAAATCGAAACTTTTCCAACCATCCACTGGAAGCCTTAAAATCGTGTAATCTGAGTTCTTTAGCGACTTCCAAAGCCTTTTCCTGAATCAAAAGTCCAATGATAGGAATGTGTTTTGAACGAACTGAAGAAAACCAATTCAGAATTATAGAATCAATTTCAATGGAATTAGTCTCCGTAAATTTCACATTTTTGGTGTTCTCATTTCAGTTAGTAATCCATAAATTTCTTATTTCTTCTTTATTTCGTAAAATCGCGCCAAACTGTGTTTTACCTATTTTAAAACGATCAGCAAATATCCGTAAACTCAATTTCTTTTTCACAGATACACTTGAAATTTCAATTTTTTCTTTTAAAGTTAATCATTTTTACTTTGAGGCCATTTTCAAAATAATGCTCACAAGAACCGAACAGCAATAGACATTGAGAAGTAGTTTTTTTTCCAACTACTCTCATCGCATTATTGGTTGCATTAATTCGCGCTGCCAAGATATCAATATGCAGTTTCCCAATTTAAAAAAAAATAATAAAATATAGTAATCCTTTTCTTTCTTTTATAAGAGAGTACAAATAAATAAATAAGGTGTATTTCAGGTTCTCAGTGATTATTTTTCTTTTGATTAAATCATCATTCTTTTGATCAAATCAGAGACGCCAAGTGACGTCTCTGATTTATCTCTTCTATGTTACGCAATGATAGAATTTAGTTAATTACTTATAGAATTTTACGAATGAGTCCTACTAAAATTATTTTTTTTTTCGTTTTTCTTTTGCTTTTTGATACTTCACACATTGATCTGATAAATGAAGAGGTTTTTTACTTTTTTTATTTTTTTTACTATTAAAAAAATTATTTCATCCTTTATCACCAAAATTACTGTCCCTTATTCAGAGGTTAAATATGCAAATATTTAGGTTTTGAGAGTGGGGAGAAAACTGTCCATTAACTAGAGATGTCCGTTATGGAGGTTTTAATGTAATTTATTTCCTGAAGTAAAAATAAACTTACTTTGTTGGGGATCCTTCATAAATGAGCTTGTTAAAACACCATTATGAGACAAATCAGAAGAATTAGTGGAAAACAATAGCAAACATTAATAAACAAAACAAATAACACTTAAAAATGAATATTTCAATAAATTACTCGCAAAGATATACAAATATAAATTTTTTTTTTAATCAAGCAATACAAATTTAAGCATATAGGTTTTTGAACTATCATTTTATTTTTCGACTGTGAAAGTCTATCAGCATTTTTGAAATGGAAATGACTTCCATAAATTAAATTACGCTCAGAAATGCATCTCAATTTTAATAACAAATATTTACCTTAGTGGCTTTTATAGAAATAAATATCGAATTTAATTTCTATGCCTTATGTTGATACACATCCAAATTCTTAAAGAACAAGTTTTCTGGAATGCGTCCAAATATGTATTATTTATGATCAACTGAAAGATTATAAATAGCAAAACGCACACTTTTTTGTTGATTTCATAATGAAGTCAATGAAATACAAATTTAAATACTATTTTAATATTGGTATAAGGAATAATTAAAAATATTTAAATTTATCATAGTTCTTTTAAATTTTATTTTTATAATATTGCATAAGCTCATTTTCTTTTAATTTTTCTAATGGAAACCTTTTATGGCCTGCTTCCTAAATTTGTACACTTTGATAGTTTTTGTAGGGGGGGGGGGGAATGATTATCAACGTATGTGAAACAAAAGAATATTTTATTTTCTTCATATGCTCTGAGATTTCTGCCGAACCTGTTTCAATATTTTTCTTTTAACAAAATCCAACTTAATTGGAAACTGATTACTATTTAGGTTTATTTGAAAGACTATCTGTCTGCTGTTCCCTAAATTGTATACATGTACACATGCAGCATGAAATACACTGCAACTGATATTTCTTAAAGAGGTTTACTTTGGTATGTTCGGTATTGAAAACAAACTGTGTAACTGTTAGAGTTCATTTACAGGACATTCAAAAGAATTCCGTTACGTTAGGTCTATCAGATAAAAGCATTTGTGGTGTATTTTAAAAATATTTTCTTACACAGTCACTCAGAAAAGATTCTGATATAGTACTGTCTAAGAATGATACGTAAATTTCGAGTATATTTTAAGTTGAACAATTCCCCACCCCCCTTTTATATGGTGTGTATATTTTCGATTGGAGAAAATGACTTCATTCGGTAAACAAAATATCTTTTCTAATCTATCACTATAAATATTTTACAATAAATGTGCAAATGGGAAATATTAAATTGCCATTTTTCCTTAATTTAAACATAACCCTTGTTATATACAGATAGTTCAGTGCCAAAATTCGTTATTTTTCTGTAAATAATGTCCTGCTATAGTTATGATCATGACATTTTGTGTAATTGATCTCCATTATTTGTCCATTTGTGTGATAAATTTGCATGTTATTCTTGCGTTTTCTGATGATTTTCTTGAATGATGAATTTGAAATCGGTCTAAAAGATCGCTTTGAGACTACCTGCTTTAAGTGATTTTTTTATATCACCAGTCCCTCTTTCCTGTTTGAGTATCTGAGCAGACAAATTTCTTAGCAACCTGAATATCTGCAGAGTTTTTTCGTAGTTCTTTTTTCTGATAATTAACTCAGGGAATATTTCAACATTTTTAGAGTGCCTCGTAAACAAATTATCTGCTAAGAAAAGTTTTTGACAATTTAGAAAATGATTATATTAGTGATGAAATCAATTCACAAAATAAAAACAAAATTCAAATTTTGAACGACGATTAGTTATAAGAAAATAAAGTAGTATAGGAGAAAAGTTGTTAAATTAAGCGATTTCTTCATGTAAATAGATATTTAAAGGAAGCTTGCTATTTTCCTATTTTTATTATTTTGATAATGATTATTAGAGGAAACATTTAATTATTTTTTTATTGAATGGACTGAAATCTAGAGCATTAAGCATCTAGAGCATAACACATATTTTAATTAATTACAAGCGTATAATGAAAATATATCTTTCACTTCTATCACTTAAAATAATTTAACCACGTGAAGTTTAAAAACAGATTGTCGGAAATTTATGCAAATTAAACATTTAATTTGAATAAATTATTTGTTATTTATATCTCATTATATTAACAAGATTTCTACTAGTAAAGGTGGACGCCCCCCCCCCCACCCTCTTTCATAATTTCAGTCACTAATTTTGAAACCTACAGCTGTATTAAAAGGAAAAATTCCTATTTAATTCAGTTACCTAAACGGGATTTACCCCACGATCAGCGAGATACTAAGCCATTAACTTGACCATTCAGCTGAAATTACATAAACCAAGTTTTCAAGTATCGCTAATTATTTTGAGCAATAAATATTGTGTAATAAATAATGTGTTCACATAAGTACACATATGTCTGTGTAATATTCTATTTTGACAAATAGTTCTGTCTTATATTATTAAACATAGACCTCTGTATTATTCAGTCCTTACACATATAGCTGTATAAAATTTGTATACATACATTGGGGCAATATTCTGTTATGACGGATACACGTGTATAATATTCTGACACAAATTCCCGTGCAAAATGCAAAATGCAAGGATATTTATGTAATATTGAAAATTCGAAAATTACATTAACATACCAATTCGGGTAAATAGATAACCTTTTCTAATATTTATACAACTTGTTGAGTTTTTGAAAGGATAGCAAATGTGACACTGATATTAAGCCAATAAACACACATAAACACAGGTAAAATTTAACAAAAAGTGTGTAAATTTTACGACTGAAGGGTAAATTAAAGTGTACTTCTGCTAAACGTCGTAAATATAAACAACCTATATTCAAAAATTATTTTCAATTTCCAATAACTAAATAAATAAATAAATCTTCAAGAAAAATATATTGCGATTACAAAAGGGTCTTTTTTATATCATTTGAAAAAATTGACAATAATTATGAAGTAAAAAAAAGTGTAACATAATTTAGAAACATTTTTAAATCAGATAGATTTATTAGTAATGAGAAATACATTATCGAAGGTTTTCAAAATGTATCGATATACAACATATTTTTGTAAAAAAAAAAAAAAAAAAAAAAAAAAAAAAAATCTGCATGTGAAATGAGGGATTTGATGAATCAATATTTTATTATATAATTTTAAAAATATTTATTACATATTTTTTATAAGGTTTATATCATTAAAGCGTAAAATATCAAACAACTGAATACTGTACAGTATGCAATTAAGTAATTTAATAATACCAATACTTATTAAATGAATTCTAATACTTGAAATACATATTATTCTATTTGGTAATGCTGAGTAAATTTTTATATTTAAGTAAACGAACAAATCTATGATAAATGACTTCCGTGGTGGTACCAGAAATCAGATAGCATCGAAAAGGTGGAATCTAAATGAAGACTCTGATTTGTCCCGATCATTAAGAATACGATTTCTGAGTATGTAATTTACACCGTTCTATTCTTAGTGAAAGAGCTCGTTATTTGTAAAGCTGTTTGTCTGTTTCTAATATAATTTTTGCATTTAGTTTTATGTATTAAATAAAGTGAAATTGAGAAATAAATATCAATTGTGTATTTTTACTAGTCTAAAATAGTACTTTCAAAAACATTTTTGAAAAGAAAAGTGCACATACATATTTTCGAATAGTTATTGGTAATGAGAAATACATTATCGAAGATTTTCCGAATATATCGATATACAACGTATTTTTTTAAATTTGCTTTTGAAATAAGGAGGGATTTGATGAACCAATATTTTATTATATAATTTTAATAATATTTATTACATTAGCATAAAATATCAAACAACTGAATACTGTATAATATGCAACTAAGCAATTTAATATTACCTATATTTATTAAATGAAATACTTATTATTCTATTTAGTAATGCTCCGTAAATTTTTACATTCGAGTAAACGAACAAATCTATGATAAATGACTTTCGCGGTGGTACCAGAAATCAGATAGCATCGAAAAGGTGGAATCTAAATGAAGACTCTGAATTGTCCCGATCATTAAGAATACGATTTCTGATTATATAATTTACACCGTTCTATTGTTAGTAAAAGAGCTCATTATTTGTAAAGCAGTTTGTCTGTTTCTAATATAATTTTCGCATTTAGTTTTATGCATTAAATAATGTGAAATTGAGATACATTTACTAAACTAAATATCTATTGTGTATTTTAACTTATCTAAAATAATACTTTCAGAAAACATTTTTGAAAAGAAAAGTGCACATGCATATTTTCGAATGAATTTTTTAGAAATTACGCTATAAAATTCCAGCTTCCCCTATTGTAAAACATAGGTGAAAATCATCTTTTTGAAACTATATTATGTAATTCACCCTTGTTGTATGTAAAGTGTATTATTACAATTTAATATTTAAAAACCCTTCTTTATATGCCAGAATTTAAAAATTTCGTTCTGAGGCGTGTTTTTCTTTCAGAGGTTTTTTTTTTAAATTTTTTATATATATTTTTTAATTTAAACTTAATACTCTAATTTCATGTCAAATATTTTTCATAACATGTACAACTCTGTACTAGTTGAAACACAATGCATGTAAATATGTGTCATTCAAGGACTGCCAAAATTTTCCGGAAGGCTATCATAAATTGCAACAATGAAAGTATGCACAATATTTCTTTTAAACACACCTTTATAAGTTAATAGTTTTACATCAATTACTACAGAATCTGCAAAGATAGTTGAAATAACTTTTCATATTTTGTTGTACTTTTTCTCATATTAAAATAGAAACGGAGTAAAATGTATATTATTTTTTTATAATTCCATTTGTTTGCGTTTCCTACTTAGCGTAGAAAAATAAATTTTCCCTAATCGAGTTTGTGTCTCATGGCAAATTAAGGTATGATAACAGAAATTTTAGGTAGTCAAAACATTATGAAGTAACTTCAATATGAGCGTTGACTGTTTATAAAGCAGTGTTATTAAGCAACTATTTTATCATGAATACATATTTTAACTTGAAAATTCTAATATATCTCTTACATTTATACATATATATTTATGTACACAATATACAATACATATAAATTTTTACACGGCCACTAACAATACCTAAAAGCATTTTATATGGAAAATTAAATGATGTATTCAAATGATATTTTTGTGTATACAGGGGTTATTCCAATTGTATAATGCTCAATTGAACCATAGTGTTTAAAGAGCGGAGCAAATGCATTTACTGGAACAGTATCCTTGTAACTCGCCAAACAGCATTAAAACTAGAAAACAGTCTAATAACTGAACAAATAAGCGTTCAAATATCTTACATATACACTTTCACAACATCTCAACACAGTAAAATATGCCAAACAATGTAAACAAATCTTTAAATTAAACTAGTGATGCAAAACCTTTTTTGCCAGAAAATCGTTTGACACCAGAATATTTGAAAAGTGACGTTTGTCTTCTTTCATAGCACAGTTTCTGTCATTATTATAAGGAAAATTATTTCACATAAAATTAGTGGTATCAGTTTGGCTCGCGGGCCACAAGTTGTGCACCCCTAAGTTAAACAAATTTGTTCTGAATATATCGCATTCAGGAAAGCGTATTAAGTTACTGATTGGCTGATGCTCTGCTGCGCTTCCATATATATATAGGAGCATGGGAATGTTCGACAACTTTTCACAACTTTGTTATATTGGAATTTTCTGAAATCTCCATGAAATACACGGAACAGAATTTAATGTATGGGGTACCGTGTGGGAGGGGTACAGTGGGGGGATACGCAGTTATGTCGCCAAGTTTGTCGCAAAATTTAACGGTGTATCATCAGGTTAGAAGACTGAAATTAGTTACCAAAAGTCATGACAACTTGGTTCTATATCCAATATTCTGTCGAATTCCCGTAGAATCCTATTTTAGTCCAATTGAGTTCACTTGCAGAAAATCGACAAAATGATGTAATTTAATGCAAAAAAAATGAATATTTGTTATGAAAAGAGATTAATTGAACTATTTACATTATTCTTAAGCGCAAACACTATTTGTTTGAACAATTTTCGTAACAATATTAAAAATCAGACTTCTTTATAAGTTGCTTCTCAGGAATTATTAAAGAAAAAAATTCTAAATATTTTGTATTCCGTAACAGCCGTTTTCATTCTGATAACTTCTGTGGTTTAAGTGAGTTGTTCGTTTAAATGTCTGTTTAATATGTGTTTTAATGATAAAATGATACTGCTATATTACTTTTTTATGAAATTTTATTATTTGCTATATAACTGCATTTGGAAGCGATGTTGAACTGTTTATATATATATATCTATACTAATAAAATCCGTGTGCCTCTGTGTGTCTGTCTGTCTGCTTCAAGCCAATTACAGTTCGCAACGCGGGCGAGTTGGAAGTCGCGAGAGGTGTCTTTCGATTCGAAAAATTCCGGGAAAGTCATTTCGGGCATTTTCGAGACAGTGGGACCAAAATTTAAAAAGTTATGAATTAAAAACCTATCGGGAAACGGAACGCAAAACGTCTCATTTCCCAAAAAGAGCTCCCAAGCAGATACACTGCGCCACCTTGCGGTGAATGACAAGAACTTTTCCCCTTTGGCTAAGAACGCAAAAAGAAGAACCAGCCGAAAAACTCTTTTTCTCAGCGCGCTAAGTGCGCTTTGTTCCGCATCATTTTTTTAACTTGTCCTCGATTATTTACCGTAGTTTTCGCTAAAATATTGAACTTAGAAATAAAACAGGCCGCCGCAGAGAAAATATACCGAAACTTTTTTTTGCGCGTTTTTTTTAAAACTATCATGCAGACAGTTTTTAAAGTAGAAAAAACTGATTACATATTCAGAATCTGCATAAAAGTCTGCTTCTGATGAACCAAAAAATACGAAAAAATGTCTTATAGGCGCGTAGCGCCAACCGTGCAAAACCAAATATTTTTAACGGGACGATGGACGCGAAGCGACCATGGCTCCGATCCACAATCTTTTTTTTCAAGTGCGCGTAGCACCCACCGTGCGAAATCACATATTTTTAATGGGATAATAGGCGCATAACAACCATAACTCTTTAATTTATTTTTTTTGTGCTTGAGGATTCGAACACCAAAACTTGCTCATTAAATGAATTTTTTTGCTTATTATGTACTGCTTAATATCAAGGTTCGTTTGGAAAAAGTGGACCAACTGGCGGACGTAGCTGGCTTGTCTATACTAATAAAATCTGTGCACCTCTGTCTGTCTGTCTGTCTGCTTGAAGCCTATTACAGTTCGCAACGCGGGCGAGTTGGAAGTCGCGAGAGGTGTCTTTCGATTCGAAAAATTCCGGGAAAGTCATTTCGGGCATTTTCGAGACCGTAGGACCAAAATTAAAAATTGTCTTATTTCGTCTTATTTCCCAAACAGGTCTCAAACGGAGCTCTGAGGCAGAACACTGCGCTACCTTGCGGTGAAGAACAGGAACTTTTCCCCTTTGGCTACAAGAAGATGCAGCCGAAAACCTATTTTTCTCCCGTCAATTTGTCAAAGAATGTATAAGAGAAAAAGAAGTAATTGGTAAAAAATATTAAACACTGTTTAATTAATATACCAAGTACAACTATTTAAGCAGAGCAAGATATGTTCACTAAGAGGTAATAGTGTTGCTAATTAATATTTTGAGGATCTCAGATGTAACTGGCTATTCATATATTTATTCTGTATGTGAGTATTAATTGTTGTAGCTCATTTTCATACTTCTTCTTTTTGGTAGCATACTCGAATATTGTGTAACCTAAGATTTACGCGATTAATACTAATTTCTGTTAGTACAAACGGAAAACAAGCTGCCAAAATTATTTGTTAGTTATGTTCTTTGTGATATTAATGAAATTACTTATTTTTTTTAATAGCAGTCTTTTGCAGTTTTTAATAAACAAACTTTTTTTGCGCGTTTTTTCTTAAACCATCATGCAGACAGTTTTTAAAGTAGAAAAAAACTGATTACATATTCAGAATCTGCGTAAAAGTCTGCTTCTGATGATCCAAAAAATACGAGAAAATGTATTATGGACTCGCAGCGCCAACCGTGCAAAACCAAATATTTTTAACGGGACAATGGCGACCATGGCGCGTAGCGCCGGTGGGCCGGCTTCGCACGATGGTCCCGTACCGCCCACTGTGCGAAATCACATATTTTAACGGGATAATGGGCGCATAACAACCATAGCTCTTTAATTTACTTTTTTTGTGCTGAGGATTCGAACATCAAGACTTGCTTATTAAATGAATTTGTTTGTTTATTATATATTGCTTAATATCGAGGTTCGTTTGGAAAAAGTGGCCCAGCTAGCGGGCGTAGCTTGCTAGTCTATACTAATAAAATCCGTGCACCTCTGTGTGTCTGTCTATTTGCTTGAAGCCGATTACAGTTCGCAACGTGGGCGAGTTGGAAGTCGCGAGAGGTGTCTTTCGATTCGAAAAATTCCGGGAAAGTCATTTCGGGCATTTTCGAGACCGTGGGACCAAAATTTAAAAAGTTATGAATTAAAAACCGCTCGAGAAACGAAATGCAAAACGTCTCATTTCCCAAAAGGACCTCCCAAGCAGATACACTGCGCCACCTTGCGGTGAATGACTAGAACTTTTCCCCTTTGGCTAAGAAGAACCAGCCGAAAACTTCTTTTTCGCCTCGCGCTAAATGCGTTTTGTTCCGCATCAATATTTTTGACTTGCCGTCGATTATTTACCGTAGTTTTCGCTAAAATATTGAACTTAGAAATAAAACAGAAAGTTTTTTGCGCGTTTTTTCTTAAACCATCATGCAGACAGTTGTTAAAGTAGAAAAAACTGATTACATATTCAGAATCTGCGTAAAAGTCTGCTTCTGATGAACCAAAAAAATACGAAAAAATGTTTTATGGGCTCGTAGCTCCAACCATGTAAAAACAAATATTTTTAACGGGACGATTTGCGCGAAGTGACCATGGCTCCGATCTACAATTTTTTTTCAAGTCCGCGTAGCGCCCACCGTGAGAAATCACATATTTTTTACGGGATAATGGGCGCATAACAACCATAGCTCTTTAATTTACTTTTTTTTGGTGCTTGAGGATTGCTTATTAAATGAATTTTTTTGGTTATTATATACTGTTTAATATCGAGGTTCGTTTGGAAAAAGTGACCCAGCTAGCGGGCGTAGCTCGCTAGTCTGTATATATATATATATGCTATATTTTTAATTGCCAACGGGTAAATCTTTCACAATAGAAATATCAGTTTATGAAAGTAAAAATCTGTTTTTTAAGCATAAACAATTAGTAAATTAAGGAACAATTAAAAAATAAAATGCATAGTTTTTTTTTTTTAATATTCGACGGTGTACAAAAAAATGATAAGTTTTTAACATTTATTATTTTTAAACATTATGTTTAAAATTTGAGAATATTATATAATATGACATTTCGCTAACATTTAGTACCAACATTTCACATAGAATGGAAAATTTAATGCTATGAGAATCATGTTCTGAAGGAGGAACATACACTCATCTCTCAATTATGCGAGCTTTCTTTTGTGCGCGTTTCTTTCGCAGTTCTGGCCAGGGATATAAATTGGCAATTATAGCTTTTATTAATTTATGAGCCGCGCAGAAAAAAGCACCTTTCACTGTTGAGCGTCTCAAAAAAATTTAAGAATTTTACTTCAAGCATCTAAAAATAAATAAATAAACAAATAATAAAAACCTGGCACAAAGTTGGTGGCCAACTTTAGCAAACAGTAGGCTTGTAAAAGGATAACAAATTACTGGAAAATTCAGAAGACTGAAATTTCGTAGCCCCCCCCCCACACACACACCCTCTCTTCGCCCTAATACACATGTTGATGTACCTCAAAAGACTCTTTTCGAAAAATCTCAAAAACAAAAATAATCATCGATTGTAAATTATTTTGCAAAAAAGCAAGATAAGTAAAATTAAATTGGAATATGCTAGCACTTCCATTTTTTTTAATGTTCTTAAAAAAGAATTAACGGAAAATATACGCGCATTTGCATTTTGAAACTAATATCTTATTCAATTTTTTCAGTAAAATATATAGTATTGATTAATAACATATGTATGCTACATTGATATTGCATTTTTAAGTTATAATTTGTGTATTTTTTTTATTTTTACGTTTTTTCACTTATGCGGGTTTTTTCCGCTGTTCCCTGTGCCCGCATATATGTGACAGATTACTGTATTTTTTTTTTTTTTATCTTTATTTAAAATTTTTATATTAAAGCCGGAACAAATCTTTATCAAAACACAATAAGGCTTTTAATATCAACGAACTTTTACTACGAAAAACGAAATATTTCGTCTGAGCAGATCATCAAGATAATAAAACTAATCCCATCATTAGTTTTATCATAAAAGTAAGATGAACTCAGCTAGTTGCCACGTTGTTTTTATTAATGTTTTTCAATTTGAAAGGATTTTTTTTAAATCTCTTTTGAAACCAGATTGGTAATATCTATACTAATAAAATCCGTGCTTCTCTGTCTGTCTGCTTGAAGCCGATTATAGTTCGCAACGCGGGTGAGTTGGAAGTCGCGAGAGGTGTCTTTCGATTGGAAATATTCCGGGGAAGTCATTTCGGGCATTTTCGAGACCGTGAGACCAAAATTAAAAAAGTTATGAATTAAAAACCCCTTGGGAATCGGAACAAAAAATATCCCAAATACCAAATGGCGCTCAAACGGAGATCCGAGGCAGAACACTGCGCTACCTTGCGGTGAAGAACCTGAACTTTTCCCCTTTGGCTAAAAGAAGAAACAGCCGAAAATCGCTTTTTCTACCGACGCTAATTGCGGTTTTTTTTGCGCGTTTTTTTTTAAACCATCATGCAGACAGTTTTTAAAGTAGAAAAAACTGATTACATATTCAGAATCTGCGTACAAATCTGCTTCTGATGAACTAAAAAATACGGAAAAATGTCTTAAGGGCGCGTAGTGCCCACCGTGCAAAGCCAAATAGTTTTAACGGGACTATGGGCGCGAAGCGACCATAGTTCCGATCCACAATCTTTTTTTTTTCAAGTGCACGTGGCCCACAGTGCGAAATCACATATTTTTAATGGGACCATGGCTCTTTAATTTACTTTTTTTTGTGCTTGAGGATTCAAACACCAAGACTTGCTTATTAAATGAATTTTTTTGCTTATTATATACTGCTTAATACCGAGGTTCGTTTGGAAGAAGTGGCCCAGCTAGCGGGCGTAGCTCGCTAGTCTATACTAATAAAATCCGTGCGCCTCTGTCTGCTTGAAGCCGATTAAACTTCGCAACGCGGGCGAGTTGGAAGTCGCGAGAGGTGTCTTTCGATTGGAAAAATTCCGGGGAAATCATTTCGGGCATTTTCGAGACCGTGGGACGAAAATTAAAAAAGTTATGAATTAAAAACCCCTTGGGAATCGGAACGAAAAGTGTCTCAAATCCGAAACGGCGCTCAAACGGAGCTCGGAGGCAGAACACTGCGCAACCTTGCGGTGAAGAACCTAACTTTTCCCCTTTGGCTAAAAGAAGAAACAGCCGAAAACCGCTTTTTCTACCGGTGCTAATTGCGTTTTTTTGCGCGTTTTTTCTTAAACCATCATGCAAACAGTTTTTAAAGTAGAAAAAAACTGATTATTTATTCAGAATCTGCGTAAAAATCTCCTTCTGATGAACTAAAAAATACGGAAAAATGTCTTAAGGGCGCGTAGTGCCCACCGTGCAAAACCAAATATTTTTAACGGGGCTATGGGCGCGAAGCGACCATAGTTCCGATCCACAATCTTTTTTTTTTTCAAGTGCACGTGGCCCACAGTGCTAAATCACATATTTTTAACGGGACCATGGCTCTTTAATTTACTTTTTTTTTGTGCTTGAGGATTCGAACACCAACACTTGCTTATTTAATGAATTTTTTTGCTTATTATATACTGCTTAATACCGAGGTTCGTTTGGAAAAAGTGGCCCAGCTAGCGGGCGTAGCTCGCTAGTCTATACTAATAAAATCCGTGCGCCTCTGTCTGCTTGAAGCCGATTACAGTTCGCAACGCGGGCGAGTTGGAAGTCGCGAGAGGTGTCTTTCGATTGGAAAAATTCCGGGGAAGTCATTTCGAGCATTTTCGAGACCGTGGGACCAAAATTAAAAACGTTATGAATTAAAAACCCCTTGGGAATCGAAACGAAAAATGTCTCAAATCCCAAACGGCGCTCAAACGGAGCTCAGAGGCAGAACACTGCGCCACCTTGCGGTGAAGAACCTGAACTTTTCCCCTTTGGCTAAAAGAAGAAGCAGTCGAAAACCTCTTTTTCTCCCTTTTTTGCGCGTTTTTTCTTTAACCATCATGCAGACAGTTTTTAAAGTAGAAAAAAACTGATTACATATTCAGAATCTGCGTAAAAGTCTTCTTCTGATGAACCAAAAAATACGAGAAAATGTCTTATGGGCGCGCTGAGCCAACCGTACAAAACCAAATATTTTTAATGGGACGATGGCGACCATGGAGCGTAGAGCCCACTGTGCGAAATCACATATTTTTAACGGGATAATGGGCGCATAACAACCATAGCTCTTTAATTTACTTTTTTTGTGCTTGAGGATTCGAACACCAAGACTTGCTTATTAAATGAATTTTTTTGCTTATTATATACTGCTTAATACCGAGGTTCGTTTGGAAGAAGTGGCCCAGCTAGCGGGCGTAGCTCGCTAGTCTATACTAATAAAATCCGTGCGCCTCTGTCTGTTTGTCTGCTTGAAGCCGATTACAGTTCGCAACGCGGGCGAGTTGGAAGTCGCGAGAGGTTCGATTGGAAAAATTCCGGGGAAGTCATTTCGGGCATTTTCGAGACCGTGGGACCAAAATTAAAAAAGTTATGAATTAAAAACCTCTTGGGAATCGGAACGAAAAATGTCTCAAATCCCAAACGGCGCTCAAACGGAGCTCTGAAGCAGAACACTGCGCCACCTTGCGGTGAAGGAAAAGAACTTTTCCCTTTTGGCTAAAAGAAAAAGCAGTCGAAAACCTCTTTTTCTCCCTTTTTTGCGCGTTTTTTCTTAACCATCATGCAGACAGTTTTTAAAGTAGAAAAAAACTGATTACATATTCAGAATCTGCGTAAAAGTCTGCTTCTGATGAGCCAAAAAATACGAGAAAATGTCTTGTGGGCGCGCAGAGCCAACCGTACAAAACCAAATATTTTTAATGGGACGATGGCGACCATGGAGCGTAGAGACCACTGTGCGAAATCGCATATTTTTAACGGGATAATGGGCGCATAACAATCATAGCTCTTTAATTTACTTTTTTTTGTGCTTGAGGATTCGAACACCAAGACTTGCTTATTAAATGAATTTTTTTGTTTATTATATATTGCTTAATATCGAGGTTCGTTTGGAAAAAGTGGCCCAGCTAGCGGGCGTAGCTCGCTAGTTATTCAGTAAAATCCGATACCATCGATATAAAGAATTATTACACGATTACACGAGATCTTTCGAGAAAGCAATAAATAATTCTAATTTTTTTTTTTAATTTTGTGGAATTTTTTTAAAGCCTGTTTATTTAAATAAAAATTTTAAAAAACAAATGTTTTTTTTTTTTTTTTTTTTTTTTTTTTTTGTAAAATAATCTATTGTTAATATTTCACGTCTTTTGAGATAATCTTATCAGAACAAATTTATTAAGAGAATAATATTATAAGAAAGGATTTATTAATAGAATAATGTTATAATATTTAAAGGTTCATTTTTTTATTAGTTTATAAAGTTTAGCAGAATTTTATGCAATTAATTCAAAATACTTTTATGAAAAAATATCTTACATATTTTCTCGCTATTTTGTGAAAAAAGACTTCAAGTAAACTTTCACAAATTCTCTCTCTCTCTCTAATATATGTCCCAAAATCAATGACTTGGCTTTTATTAATTACATATAGGGGAAGATGGGGATACTTGAGCCATTTTTTGAATTTTAATTTTTTTAAATTTTTTATAATTTCTTATAATAAAATAAAATATTGAAAATGAAAATTTGATGTTTTTTCTTCAACTGAAAACCACTTTCAATGCATTTTGAACTATTTTTCTATGTATAAAAAATGTTTATTTTTTGTTTTACATGGTGGCTCAAGTATCCCCATGGGAGGGATACTTGATCCATGGTGAAGGGATACTTGAGCCACTACGGAAAAATACCTACAAAAGTAATTTTTTTCGCTTTATTTTTGCACAAACATTTTACAGAATGATAAATTATGAAACATAAAGTCCTTCCAAACCAATTGAGAAAACAAAGTTAGTAATACGATCACTTTTTGTCGTTAGAACTGGTTGTCAAATGATAATTTCTACTTGAGTTATAACGACGGTAGAAACTCCCTCAGTTCAGAGCCATTTAAATATGGAATCTGTTATTCTTCGGGCAAATTTCATTTTCAAAATATTAAGTGCTTATCCAACAAATATTTTTAGTTTTCTTTCTGGCATATTTTATTAGTAACCAACCATCAATAGAAGGTTTTCTTTTCACATCATCACCATCATTGGCAGAATTTTCCTCTAATGATAATGTCGAACTCATGCTTTTAATTTAGTAGCTGTCGGAATTTAAGCCAGATGTATCATTCTACTATTTCAAACACTTTTTTGATTTCACAGGAAAAGATTTTGTCTTATTCTTTGGCTCCATGCAGGTAAGTTTGAACTGGGATTTTTGTTGCTTTTCTTGTTTTTTGTGCGCTCTTTTTACCAATTTTTCTTCAATTTTCTTAGTTAAAAAAAATTACAGCAACAGAGGTTACGATTTCAATATAAGATATTAATCTTAATATGTTATATTAAAAAATAAATATTTTAATATGTTGGACCTAACTAATTAAAGTATTAGAGATTATAGCCTGTAAAACAGTTTTAAAAAGTTATTTTAATTTAATAAAAGTTAAATTGAAAACTATGTTTACATTTATCTAGACAGGCTATTTTGCTAGTCAAAATGAAAATTAAAATGGATATTTTCATTTAAAAAATATACATTTTTAAACATTTTTAAGTCGTTATTTTTTTAAGAAAAATAAAATAAAATGAAAAATTATTCTCTCTTTTATCCAGAAAAAAATCTATTAGTGAATATAAGGAAGGAATTTTATTTTTTGTTTGTTTCTCCTATGTTTAATTTCTAGTGGGGAGGGTTGAGACATGGCTCAAGTATCCCCACTCCGACTGGCTCAAGTATCCCCACTACCACTAGTTTTGTTTCCCAGAGTTTTACTAAATAAAGCATGCAGCTATTAGAACTATTTTAGATTCAAAATACAATTGAAATTATGCTTATTAAATTTATGTATATAGTTGCAACTTTAAACAAAACTTTGATTACAAAAAAACAAAAAAACCATGTACCCAAAAATTTACTTAAGATAGGGAAAAGACAACTATTGATCACTATACTTTCAAAATGGTACCAAGATGTGTGATTTCTTTTTTACATGTTCAGAACTATAAATGTGTTAACATATTGGCAGTTTTAGAAAGAAAAATTAACCAACTGTAGAGATAATAGGGGTGGCTCAAGTATCCCCTATGCTCAAGTATCCCCACTCTCCCCTAGATCATGCACTCTATGAAGAAATAAATGCGTAGATTTACGCATTAAAACAGCGATACTGGTTGTAATATTGTTCAACACTTTAAATATTTGTTGAGCAGGTTCCTTTTAAAATGCATTCGCTAAAGTTGTTGGCTGTGATCAATTATAAAAAAATAAATGCTTTTTACGAAATTTGTTTATTTGAAGTAGAATTATAAGTTTAAATCATTTCTTACAGAAATAGTTAGGAATGGTGCCTGAGAGCATTTTTATTAAAGACAGTCTTCACATGACTGAGTTCGTGAAGGGAGGGCGAGGCAATTGAATTCCTCAATCTATAATTCACACATTGGCACCACACAATTGGCGTCAAAGAGCATATGAAAAATGAATGCTATCACCTGCGCAAAATTTTCTGTTACGCCTTAAACAATTAAAATGATTTTGAATATAATAGCAAGGTAACCAGAAATAGCAGTCCTACAAAATAAGTCAAAAAGAATTCGATTGTTAATTCGTACGTTAGAAGCATATTTTAAGAAAATACTATGAAAGACACAACATGCCGCGTGTACATGAAAAGATTATGATCTAACTAGGAACTGAAACATAAAAAATAATCAGAGAAAAGATATATTTTACTGACCTCAAGCAAAGTCGATCTTTTTTCTTTTTTTATTATTTCTAGCCAGAGTGAATAATAATATTAATGAATTCTATTTATCTGAGACCTGTCTTTAATGCTAAAGAAGATGTTACATATGTTTTCTTTCTTTTCTTTTGCAGGAAACTTATTTTGGGAATGAAATGAACATTAAGATAAATGGCTAAGTATTTAAGGATTAATTTTACTTGAAATTTAGAAAAATGTATAATTAAAAAACTATATGGGATTCTACATCACACTGGTGATACAAGGATGATATATCTGTATGTGTAAAAGGTGTTTAAATTGCCAAATACACGTCCGAATGTGTCAATTTCAAAATACACATTTTCCTATGTAGTGCATTAAATGACTTAATTGAGTAAAATATTATACGATAACTCAAAAATGCACAATTTCTTAAGAGTAAACATATATCGGTGTAATGTATAAAAAACCGATGATTCTTTTATATTAGTAAATATCTGATATCTTCAGATATAATTTTAAGTTAAATATTTTTATGATCGCAAAACAACTTTGTACTCAGAATAAACACATGCATTTGGTGTGCTTTTTCTCTTTCCAGGAGATTTGTTTTTAGATTGCATAATGTAGTATTATCTTAGTTTATCAAAAAAAGGGAAAGGATGTAGTATTTTGTAGGACTTTTTTCTTCTTCTATTAATTTTAAAAGATACCTATACACAGAGAGGTTAGAATTACTATTTCATTCGATGTACAGTAAATAAACAATACTTACAGAAACAGGATTTGAAGTCACGATCTTGGATTTTTGAAACAATTAAATTCTGGATTGAGCAACTATTAGACTAGCCAAATTTTCGAATATGTCTATTTATTGAGTTGACATTTTTGCACATACATCTGAGTAATATTATTTTTTTAGATATATTTCTGCATAATATTGTTACACGTAATTATGTGTATTATTCTGTTGTTAATATAACTATTTAAAATTTATGCTCGTATTTCTACGTAATATTCTTTCATTGCGCATATGCCCGCGTAGAATTCTTACACGTTTTTTTGGTGTATTATACAAAATACACAGATATTTGTGTGTTTAACAAAATTTGTAAATTACTTTAATATGCCAGCCGGAAAAATCAAAAACATTTTCTACTATTTACATACATGATACAGTTACTGAAAAAATAGCTAATTACACACTTTCATTAAGCCAATAAACACGCATAAATAAAAATACATTTTACCAACAAATGTGTAATTTTTAAAAGTTACACACATGCATATGTAAAAAATATTAACTTATAGATTTAATTTTTAGATTGTAGACGTATATAATAAAAATATAACGTTGTTTTAAAGAAAATACAAAATATTATGAAATGGATTAAAAATTTTTAAGAGATTAATTTTAACGAAATACAAAATTTTAACTTTTATACCACACCAGGCATATTTTCCAAAAATATTTTCTGAGTAAAATATGCCCATACACCAGCAACACTATGTGCAAAATTTCAGAATTTTAATAGAAAAAGGCAGGCATATTTAATCATAGTTTGTGAGTGGGAATGGTTTTTTTTCTGTCTGTGTGTGTGTGTTTCGGGATGACAAATCATTGCGTTATATCGTAATTTGTATAGGGCCCCTGAAACGTGATCTTTCGATAAGGGTTCTGTCGTTTGCAGGAATCTAAAAGTAATCTAAATCCACATTTATGTATTTTTATATTTTATATATATATTTACATTTATCTATACATTTTGTGATAAAATGCTGAAATTTTGTACATGCCATTTGTTCTAATTTAAAAATCAAGTTCAAATTTTGTATACGAAGCACAGTTTACTCATTGTAAAATGTACTTGTCTGTAAACCGCGTAAGAAATTTTAAGAAATTTTGTATTACTTAAAATTTAATCAGCTGAAATTTTAAACCGTTTTTAAAGCCTCTTTTTTATGTAACTTTACGTAATTTATAATATGTACATGTCTATAGTTGATATTTAATTCATAAAATTCGTACGCGCTGTATATTATAACAGGTGATAGATATTTGAATTTTCACATGTTTGTAATATGTCTTAAATTTTTTAATGAAGTGTGTAACTTTATAAATATATATATATATATATATATACGAAAAGCAAATTAATATATATATATATACGAAAAGCAAATTAATATAAATCTCTATACACAAGGTTTCTTTCTTTTTTATTCTACATATAAAAATCAAAAATACTTTTGCAAAATTAATTACAAAACTGATGCAATGCAAATATTGAAATTACATTTTCCTTCAAATCTACTAATTTTTCGTGTACATTGCAGATATTTTTATTATTTTTTGTTTGAGAATATAAATGAATCTATGATAATGATTCCAATTTAAAGGTTCGATAAACAAGTAGTATAGAAAAGGTGGAATTTAAAGTGAAGTAGCAATATTGGTTTGAATATTAGGATCATAGTTTTCTATTATTTTAACACAATCAAACTGAATGGTAAATTTATCATGCGAACTGAATATTTCCAACTGAGTGAAATATTATCCAGGTCGAAAATCGAACCCAGATCCTTGGCTTACAACGCCAATGCTTTACCTGTTAAGCTAACTGGGCAATAGCCGGCTGGAATGTTTCGCTCAGATAGCCTTATTGGTCATAATATCTGGTCTGTAATTTAGACAGCTCGGCAGAATAACCCACAGGAAATGGAACTCCATTTAACGATGGGTTCGTAGATATGCTATTTTTAACATAATCAAACTCATTGGTAAATTTATCATACGAATGTAAATAGCAAGCTTAAAATCTGCGTTCGATTCCCGGCCTGGGCAATTTTTCACTCAATTGGAAATATTCAATTGATATCATAGTTTTCTTTTGCATAATTTACACCATTATTTTACTTCTGGAACATTGATAAAATTAATATTAATGCATTCCATCTTCCTGAAATTTGTTGTTGTCATAGATTGAAAACAAAATGAAATTACAGATTGCCGTAATAAATATCAGCAATTTATAATTTATTAAATTTTTGAAAACAAATTTTGAGGTTGATAACGGGAAAACGTCTCAATCTCTAAATTCAGACTTGTACAAATGCCTTGTTTGGAATGCTAAAATTAAAGCATTATTCTTTAGCAATTATTCTTTAGCATTATTTGCACGTATCACAATTGCAACTTGAAACATTTTATTATGAAATATAGTTCTCGATGAATCGTTTTACCAAAAATAAACTTAAATTACCTTTCACAACGACACGTTTATTCTCCGACCTAGATATTTTGAATATTTTTCTGCTTGGAAAATAAATTAATGTATGATTGATGATTCTAATTTCGCTATATTCAATATCGGGTAGCATCGAAAAGGTGGAAACTACCGGAAATAGGAAACTGTTTCGATTACTAGGATTACGTTTTCATTGTAAATGATTTACAAAGCCCTTTTGTTATTTTCTAATAATCTTATGATAAAAAATGTTGTTTGCCCTTTACTTAAAAATTGTTGTTACGTTAGAATGGAAATGAAATTTAAAGCTTCTGTCTTTATTAAATAAAAAAATAAGTGAAATTCAATATATATGTATATAAATATTGGAAAAAAAAATTATAATAAAATGTATCATTTAGTGTTGAGTACTATGTAATACTAACAAAGTGATATTTTATTTTTAAAATGAATTTTTTGCAGTAAGTATATCAAATCTAATAATATAAAGGGAGTAATAATTTTCCATTTACATTATTAAACTAGTGACTAATTGCTATATCATGATTCCGCTAACGTACGATAAACTGAAAAATCAAATTTTTTGCAGTAAGCATTTGAAATCTATTAATATAAATCAATATAAAATGAGTCATTATTCTCCAATTAAATGATTAAACCAGTGATTAATTGCTACCTCTCAATATTTTTCAAATGCATTAATATTTTGCCTGTTTTATATATTTATCTATGCATATATATATATATATATATATATATATACATTACAAATTTTAAATTTTTTTCTCCAAAACTAACTTTTATACTATCTTAATTTTCTTATAATAATATTCCGTACTTACTTCAAATTATTAATTTCTAGTGACAGTGAGCTTTGGTTAACGGATTCTTATAATTTATTTAAATTCAGTAAGAAAGATGGAACTGTACAAAACTGTTTCTAGAGTTTTGACTGATAAATATGATTAATTTTTTTAGAAAATTTTGTGATTTTAAGTAAGGAATTACCTATAATTAAAATTTTTGAATCTGTTTATGATTTATAAAATAATAGAATTAAAAAGTTGATCCCAATTTAAGGTATAACTATGATATTTACAATTCCTCTTTTATTAGATAAAATTTCTGGTTAAAATTTACAGCTAAAGATAGTCACAATTTCACGATAATTCTGATTCAGGTTTTTTTTAAAGGTGGGTAATGGTTTTGTGTGAGGCAGTTAAAATGTATACAACACCAGCAGACAAAGCCCTCAAAATTGTGAAAGCGCGAACTCATGAATTTCACCTTAAAAGTAAAAGACTCTATGATCGAAATTTTGTAGAATGTCCATTAAAAATACAAGACTCTGTAATTTATGAAGAATTTAAATATCCTATTACTCGAAAATTAGAAACTACTTTCTCTGGACCGTATAAAATTATAAATAAACTTTCTGATGTAACTTATGAAACAGATAAATTTAATTATGAGACAGGACAGAATTCCGTTATTGTGCATGTTTCTAAATTAAGACCCTATTTTTCACCCGAAGATTATAAACTGTTTCATGAGCAACCCAAAAAACAAACAAAACCTCAGATACAATCACAATCACTAGATCAAACTAAAGTCAAGACAGTAGATTAAATTTTAATTCTTATTCTTTAAATATTCTATCACCATAATTTTTAACATTAGCAGGTATGTTCTTGGTGCGCAACAAGAATATTACTTGTTTTTTGGAGTTTTGGGGATTAAATTGGGCTCCTTATGCAGGCATAAGGTGTACACTTTGATTGTACAAGCTTTCAAATTGATGTTGATAAATTAATTTGTGTATTTAAGTCTAACTATATTTACTCATTCATTTGACATTAGTATTATTCTACTTATTCAACAGATATTATGTGATAACAGTTATAAAATTTGATGACTTTACTCAAACCTATAACTTAATATGTGATTTTCAGTGATTGTGAAAACTACAGATATTAAAAGTTTTTCAAAAAAGCACACTATTTTTATTTCCATTTTTCAATTAAGAATAACACCTTTTATTCTTATTTGTATTTTATTATTAAAGTTTATAAACCATGTGTAGATAAAACAATGCTCTACATTTGGCATTTGAAAACTTATAACCAAACTTGACAAATTTGTAAAAGAGTATCAGAGAGGAACTATTGTAAGGAAATACTGGTTGAGAGTCCATTTTCTAAATAGTTAGATTTAATTTTATTTGGATTTTGGAATTATTATTTTTTATGTATACTTTCGGCTAGCAAAAAATACTTTCTTATGCTATTAGAAGATAAGAAAATTATTTAGTTGCTATGTAATTATTTTTATCCTCAACCAATATTTTCCCTATCAATAATAAACAAATAGTGATATTTTCTTTTGATTATACTCTTGTTTTACTATTATTATTATTATTATGATTTCTATAATGAAGAAATATTTTAGAAATTTGACATATTATTAAAAAATGTTGGAATCCAACAAAAAACATAAAATTAAAACCAAAGATTAAACAAGATTTGAAGATCTTTAATAAAGAGACTGTATTCACTGGACATTGAAAAAGACTCTTATATACATTCTTGAAAGACTTTTTTCACTGAAGGACTTTGTTTAAAATAAACTACTGATTAAGTCAGTGAAATTCTATAAACTCCCATGAAAGAAATTTCTTATTGTTTTTATTATATTTTTAAAATTTCTTGCTTATTAATATTTATACTTATTTACTTTTATTGTATGTATTATCTCCTATGCACTTACAAATAGTAAGTGATATTGTAACATTATTGTATTTCTCTCATGGAAATGCCCCTACCTATATTTAATTCAGATTAATTTTCTCTTAATTTTTTTTAATCGCTTATATTTTTTATATTGCGTTAATTTTCTTTTTTCAATCTCTTGGCTTCCGGAGTTTGACAGTTTATTCAAAAATTTAACTTTTCTAAATTATTATATTTCTGTTGTCTGAACTTGTAGTTTTATTTAACTATCAATTTCATACAAAGTTTTGGGGAGGGGGGATAATATTACAAATTTTAAATTTTTTTCGCCAAAATTAACCTTTATACTATCTTAATTTTCTTATAATAATATTCCGTACTTACTTCAAATTATTAAATTAAAATCTTGTTTCTAGATCTAATCTGTTAATCTTTATGCTGACGATATAAATTCTTAATTTGCCTTAAAAAGCATTATTCCAGTATGCGTAAATTTAAAAAGATTTCTCTAAATTAAAGATATTCTTAATTAAACTTTATTCCTTAATATTCCAAATAAAACTCATTTCTTCATTGTGTTTTTATCAACGCTTTTTAAGAAAGTCTTATTAAATTTATTCCAAAACCATACCTTTCAAAAAATATCATTATTTTATTTTATCTATTTATTTATTTTTCCCCCGTCAACCTTTGATAGTGTGTGCATATCAATAAATTCTTTTCTTTTCTTTTTCTCTTAAAATTAATCATCTATAAAAATCGTCTGCCTAAGAAATACTGAGTCGATTATAAATTGGTTAAATAATTTTTTTTAAATAAAATTATCGTCTGTGGAAAATAGTCTCGTAGCTGGACAAGAATTCTGTTCACATAAAAGAATGATGGTTTGATGTTACAGAATGTTCTAGAATTTTCTTTTTAGTTTTAAAAGAGGAAGCTCGAGAGGTGGTAAGGGAGATGAGAAGAAGGATTCTTGGGTGCGTTCTTGCATGAGTGAGTACGACTTGATGTAGTAAAGCATGGAATATTTTTCGGATGTTTCGGTAAAATATCCTCTGCAACAGGAGCTTTTCCCTAGATTATAGCTACCGTTTAATAAAATGAACTTGCAGCAGCGATGGAGTGTTTATTTTGACCTTCTACATTTCTTATTTTTTTTTTCTCGCTGGTCATGTCTTCTGTGTGGAGAAAGGAAAACCTGGCGATGATGTTTCTGCCCCCCTAACTTTAAGTCGTCACATATATATAAAGGAACAAATTTAGAAGGTGAGAAGATCATATTTTCAAACTTAAGAAAGAAGCTCCACCGTATGCCAGCATCCTAAATATTGTGGAAAATGGTCTCGAATCGAAAAATGGAAGTATAGGTTTGGCAGTGAATGTATCTCTAACATTTGAGGATTTTTCGACTACAAACAATTCCCGCTTCGTTGTCAATTTCGGACCACTTGATTTCTCAACACGTCACTTGGAAGGCAGAAAGTAAACTTTCCTATGAAATATTCGCAATAAATTGAATAAATTTTACAATCTTTACATAATGTTGAAAAAATTTAACGATCTTTTAGTATAAGTATCGAAATTTTCTGGCTTTAATTCTGATTCTGTTTGAAATAACATATGTGATTAAAAGAAATCCTAACGAAGCCAGATAGTACAAGTCTTGTTATTTTTAGAGACAATTAATAATACTCGCATATTATGAATATTAAAGCTAATTAAATATTTTCTATGCCAATATGTTTAGAAAATAAAAAAATCTCATCAAGAAGGTGGCATACATAAAAACTCCTGAGTAAAATTGCTGCAGCAATTAAAAATGCATACATAAGAGTTTACTTTAAGATTAGTAATATTATCTGAAGTTACTATTATGAATATATTAGTGTTTAGGAACAATATACTTCATGATATATATTACATGTTGTAAATTATATGTTATAATAACACTAACTAAAGGAAAACGAACTTAAAACTATTTAAAAAATAGGAATTGCACTAAGGTTTTCCAAAGAACTTTCTCGTTCCAATTGAAAATTAGCATATGCTATCATTTTGAAGGCACGAGCATGATTTGCTCATGTCTTGAAAATGGTAGCACACATATTTTGCATTTGAAGAAGAAAGGCAAAGTTCCTTTGAAAGACAAAATGTATTTTTAATTTTTATGATTTTATTAAGATTTTTTATATATATTGTGGCAGACCAATTTTCTCTGTTTTTAATCTACAAACTGCTTTTTCCAAATGAGATATTAAATCTTTTTCTGTTATTTCCTAAGAATACACAATTATTTGTAATTAAATATAAAGAATAGAGAATGAAGAAATAATCCACACTTTCACTGAAGAAAATACTTAAAAACAAGTATTTGTGTGTATTACTGAAACATATTCTTTAAAAAAATTTTTCAGTTGAAATATTCATTTCCTTTTAAACAATTATTAATTCATTATGATGAATAATTTTATCACAAGTTTTACACACACATAGTCACATAGTTAGGGAAAAGTTAATCAAAAGTTTAATTGCATTCAGCTTTGAAAATGATGCCTTGTTTATCATTAACAGGAATTCTTTTGATTTGCTGTTAGCACTTTCTCTAGAAATACTCTTTTAGTTTGAATCAGAAAAAGAAACTTTAATCCGAAGTTCTGTAACTACTCAAGATTTTGAAATCATTAGTACTTGGTTTCTTCAAAATGAGGTATGAGATGTTAATGTTATTTTTTGCAGCTTTTCAAATGTCTGTATTACCTATGTGGCTGATATTTTAATAATACATATCGGTTGCTTATTATTTATCAAACAGTAAAAATGCATCTTAAATCAGTCTTTGAAAATGTTGCAAATATTATAATTGTGAAAACATCTAACAAATTAAGATATGATTCAAAACTTTTAAATATTCAAACAAAAAGTTAAACATTAAACCGAAATATTTATTATTAGCGTTATTTCGTGTTCAGCAAATATGCATTTTCACTTTTCATCTAGGTTCATGACATTATTCATTTGAAAACTTCCTTTTTAACGCCAAAACTAGTTATTTACTTTGAAAGAAAATTAATTTGTTTGTATTCCGATTTATCTACTGTGGAAAAAAATATTATTAATGCGCATGAAACATCATTATTTCTGCACTTTTTTGTTTCATTGTCAAATTTATTCCATTATAAAAAGAAATATTTCACATTGCAAGTTGCATATAAATTTATTGGAATATTTAGTGTTTAAATAAAGTGCGAAACATTAATTATGAAGTTTCAATTAAATGTCAAAGTAATAATATCATATGTTATTGTATTCTGTGGTGAATGAAACTATTATGCTTAAAATTCTGTATTTGTTGGTATGTAACACGACTAGTTCAATTAAGTTTTCTTCTTAACTTTAAATATACTTAAGTAAAATATTATAGATTTTGTTGGTTTGGTATTTTCTATAAAAATATGCATTATGATCACTTTTAATGAAATAAAATAAGCTAGAAAATGCTATAAAAGTGATAAAATACCTTTATTCAGACTGACAAACGTTTCGTCGCATAAATAGTGACAGTTTCAAAATCATTTTTGATAGAAAAAAATAATTTTATTACTTTTTTAGCATTTTCTAGCATTTTCTAGCTTATTTTTTTTATTATAGACTTTCATTTCAGATAATTATTGAATAAGTTCCTAAATTTATTCAGTGAAAAGGATTAAATACTTAGCTGGTTATTTCATTTACATTTACATTCTAATTATAAATTATTATGCTGATAAATTATGACAGTATAAACACTTAACAAATAATCCTAATGTTTGGCTGTAACATAAACTTAGCTGATTCACAAGAGAGTGCGTGAAATAGTCATAACAATTTGAGATTTACAGATTTGTAACATGGAAAGCACTTTCTTTATCAGCAATGTTTTAAATAATTGAAATTTCTCAAGTCCAAAATAATGAAATGAATCAGTAAGCGATAATACATCGATGATATTGCAAGTGTATTGGCAAAACTTTCTTAATGTCATTAACGATTCATTTTGTGGCAAGCGATATACCTAAATGATCTTACTTCATTTAAGGTTAATGTTTAACTCTTACGTTTATCATTGGATACAACTTCTATTACAAATACGATTTGCATAAATTTTGTACTTTAAAAATGTGTTATCTAGTTCGTTCTTCTTTACACGGAAGTTATTTTGTAAAATTATTAATGTTTTGTGCATGAAATAAAGTCCCCGATAACTTTTTGTAAGATTAATTAAAATGACTATGTATACATTTTGCCTCAAGTGAAAAAATGATCATATAACAATGCTTTCTTAATTTCAGAATAATAAAGTATTGCATTACATCTGAGCTTTATTAGAACAGTGATAGTTGTCATATCCTCATTTGTTCCTACATAAATAGTCTTAACAATTTTAGATTTCTAGGTTTATGGCACGGAAAGCTCTTTTTTCATCACCGTTGTATTCAATAACTGAGGTTTCTAAGCCAAAATGAGGCCAAAAATAGCAGAATAAAATACTTAACCATAGTACAGCAATTCTATTGCAAATGTATTAGCAAAACATTCTGAATATCATTAAAGAATCAGTTTGTGGTATGTGACATACCTAAATGATCTTACTTCATTTAAGGTTAAGGTTTATCTCTTACGTTCATCATTGGATGCAACATCTATTACCAATAGCATTTGCATAAATTTTGTGTTCTGAAAATATGCTATCTAGTAACTTCTACTTTACATTGAAATTAATATTTTTTGTGCATTAAAAAAGTTCCTTAATAACTTTATGGGCATTAATAATCTTTATGTATACTTTTGTCTCTAGTAAAAAGTTTATGAAACAATAATGCTTTCTTAATTTCAGAATATTAAAGTATTGCATTTAATCTATACTTTATATATAGAATAATGATAGTTCTCACATCTTCATTTGTTCCTACATAAATAGTCTGAATTATTTTAGATTTATAGATTTGTAACATGGAAAGCTCTTTCCTTATCATTGTTGTATTAAATAACTGAGGTTTCTCAAGCCTAAAATAACAGACTGAAACAGTAAGCGATAGTACAGCTATTCTATTGCGAGTGTATTAGCAAAACTTTCTATATGTTATTAAAGATTCATTTTGTGGTAATGTTTAACCTAAATGATCTTACTTCATTTAATGTTAATGTTTAGCTCTAACGTTCATTATTGAATACAACTTCTACTACAAATAGCATTTGCATAAATTTTGTGTTCTGAAAATTACTAGTTATTTCCATTTTACACTGAAACTATTTTGTAAAATTATTAACTTTTTGTACATTCAAAAAACCTCTTAGTAATTTATGTATAATTAATTAATATTTCTAAGTATACCTTTTGTCTCTACTGAAAAATTTATGATATAGTAATGATTTCTTAATTTCAGAATATTAAAACATTGCATTTAATCTGAGCTTTATTTATAAATTAATAATATTTTTCACATGCTTTACTTTTTCTAAGATAAATAATTTTAACAATTTAGATTTACAGATTTGTAACATGGAGAGATCTTTCTTTAAGACCGTTGTATTAAAATGACACATGTTTCTCAAGCCCAAAATAGCAGAATGAAACAGTAAGAGAAAGTACAGCGATTCTATTGCAAATGCATTAGCAAGCTTTTTGAATATCACTAAAGATTCATTTTGTGGTAAGTGATCTACCTAAATGTTCTTATTTCACTTAAGGTTGATGTTTACCTCTTACGTTCATCATTGAATACAACTTGTATTACAAATACGATTTGCATAAATTTTGTGTTCTGAAAATATGTTATCTGCTTATTTTTACTTTACCCTGGAAAAGAGATTCCGCTAACGTACGATGAACTGAAAAATCAAATTTTTTTCAGTAAGCATTTGAAATCTAATAATATAAAATTAATATAAAATGAGTCATTATTCTCCAATTAAATGATTAAACCAGTGCTATTTTATTTGCAGTTTATTGCTACCTCTAAATATTTTTCAATTGCTTTCAAATTTTGCCCCTGTTTATATATATAAAGGAACAAATTTAGAAGGTGAGAAGATCATATTTTCAAACTTAAAATAGAAGCTCCACCGTATGTCAGCATCCTAAATATCGTGGAAAATGGTCTCGAAGAGAAAATTTGAAGTATAGGTTCGGCAGTGAATGTACCCTTAACATTTGCCGATTATTTTCTTTTTGTGCAATAAAGAGTTCCTTAATAACTTTATTTTACATTAATTATCCCTATGTAAACTTTTTGTAACTAGTAAGAAAAATTTTGGTATAATAATGTTTTCTTAATTTCAGAATATTAAAGAATCGCATCCTCATTTTATCCTACATAAATACTGTGAACAATTTTAGATTTACAGATTTGTAACATGGAAAGCTCTTTTTTTTACAATGTTGTATTAAATAACTGATTTTTCTTAAGTCAAAAATAACAGGATAAAACGATGAGCGATAGTACAGTTATTCCACTGCAAGTGTATTAGCAAAATTTTCTGAATGTCATGAAAGGTTCATTTTGTGGTCAGTGTTCTACCTAAATGATCTCACTTCGTTTAAGGTTAATCTTTACTTCTTACGTTCATCGTTGAATACAACTTCTATTGTAAATAGCATTTGCATAAATTTTGTGTAACTTGGAAAGTTATTTTTTCATCACTTTTATATAATATAACTGAGGTTTCTAAAACCCCAAATAACAGAATGAAATTATAAGCGATAGTACAACTATTCTATTGCAAGGTTATTAGCAAAACTTTCTGAATGTCATTAAAGGTTTATTTTGTGGTAAATGTTCTACTTAAATGATCTTACTTTATTGAAGGTTAATGTTTACCTTTTACGTTCATCATTGGATACAACTTCTGTAACAAATAGCAATTGCATAAATTTTGTGTTCTGAAACTGTGCTATCAAGTTACTGCCACTTTAAAATGAAGTTATTTTGAAAAATTATTAACATTTAGTGCATTAAAGAAGTTCTTTAATAATTTTTTGCAACATTAATTAAAATCACTATGTATATTTTTTGTCTCTAGCGAGAAATTTATGATATATTGATGATTTCTTAATTTCAGAATATTAATATATTATATTTAATCTGAGCTTTATTTATAAAATAATTATAGTTGTCACATCCTCATTTGTTCCGACATTTACGTAAAACTTACGTATTTTATCCAATTTTTTTACTCTAATGTACGTTAGAAATATCTTTTAATGTACTGTTTTTTCTTTGAATTTAGATCACGCATTTTTTTAAAGAAGGTGAAACTACTTTTACGAAGAAAAGGAAAATTTATATAGTATCCGTAACCTGAAGATAACACTGTGCCAACAATGGCTGTAATAAGCCTAATTACAGTAAACCTTATACTTTGATTACTTTGGAACATATGTATTATTCCACTAAAAAAATCTGTAGAAAATCTGTAGCTTTTTGGCCCAAAATCTGTGGGAAATCCGAAGGTTTTTGGCCCATTTTGCAGATATTTTTAAGAATATCTTAAAAACTTCTTCAGATATTTTAAGGATAAAGCTAAGTCTGCAAATATTCTTCAATTTTCTGTAGAATTTCTGTAGAAAGTGGCGATTTCTTCAGATAATTTTAAGATTATTTTTAGTGGGGTATAATTGACTTGTTCATTATAGCTTACAATTTATTTGCATTTCATACTCAATTTTTACAAATTTGTTATTTATTTATTTTGTATAGTATATATTTTATTTTTTATTGTATTTTATATTTCACGGTGTTTTGTTAGCTTTATGTAATATCTTATTTTAATTCATGTATTTTTACATTATATACAATTTTTTAATAATCTTATGTGTTTAATAATATTACATAACTACTTTGAACCTGATTAGAAAAGATAAAGAAGATGGGCTATTGGCAACAATTTCTACCTTCAGCAATTGACTAATAAGTGCCAAAAAATTATATGTAGAAAAGTCTACTTTACATTTTGCACTTCAGAAATAGACATTTTTAATGTAGTAGCATATTTTTATGCATTTAAAATGCGCATAAATTACATGAAAGAAATTCGCGAGTAAAATAGTTTTAAAAATATGCGTGACAAAAAAATACTCCAAATAACATTTTATACCGACATACATTCGGAAATACTAACAGTAACGAACATGAATATATCAAAATGAAGTATTGAAAGATTTATAAGTTTCATTATCGTTAGATAGTATACATATAAATGGTCATGGAACATAACATTTTTAAGCGTTTCTAATCATAATACACTGACCTCTAAAAAAGAAAAAAAAGCGACCACACGCTTTCGAATTTTCACGTTTCGACGAATGTCTACCAAAATTCTTCAAGAAATGTGTGCTTGAACAGTCCATGATCCGACAGCACAAAAACCTATGTTATCGAGTACAAGAAAAAAAACCCTTTGTTTTATAGAAGAGTAATAATAGTGAAATCTAATGATCCATGTCTGTCGGAAATGAAATGGTGCATAATCCATAAATTGATACCACTTGTGGTTCATTCTTAGGTTTATCATTGTATTTTCCTGCTTCCAGTTTTCCATGTTTCATATTTTTGATTGTACACCAAGGTTTGTATGAAATAATTTTTAACTGTGTATGCGGCAAAGTTTCCAAATTTTCATTTCATAATTTGGTAATCATTTATTTAAGGCAACTTAAATAAGAAGTGTCTTATATTGTGAAAGCTTATAGAAATTCAGTGAACTGGTTAACAAATTGTAGAAAACCTTTTATAATAAAACTACTTTTATAAAGCAGTTTTCTATATCATATCTATGTTTACGAAATTTTTATATATATTTTTTTTTCTGAAATGGGTAAAATTTTTTATCTGTTTTGTCTGTTACATCATCTTTTAATAAATGAAAGAAATGGATGTATCTCTTACCTATATAGATATTTGAGATATACTAAACGATGTATTTAGAATGTTTGGTAAATAATCAAACGAGGCGGCAATTAGAAAAATGCCTTAAAATTAATGTATTAATTTAAAATTAAATTTTTAATTTATCAAAATATTGAATTGTGATCACATATGAATGTAATGTGCATAAATATAGCTATCAAGATGTGGATTCAAAATAGATTAATTAATTCCAATTTACATACAAAAATGCTATGCATAAAATTACATCCGAAGGATTGTACGAGAAAAAATAGTTTTTGGGAGCACTATAATTTAACAGAATACTAGAGGTTAAAAAGCAAACGTATAAAATCTAGTAAAAACTGTTTAAGCTTACCTGATTAGGATGATGGGTACCACACTATTTTTCACTTTATAATTGGTGTCTATAGAATCAACTCAAAATCCGTTATTCCTAAAAGGAAGCAAAAAATCAGAGGTTTTATCCAAATATAGTTGTACGTGTAATATTGTGTAGGCACGAAACAATGGAATATGGATACAGCCCCTCATCATTTTGTTTCATTTAGGGAATAAAGGATTTTGATCTCATTCTATCAACGATAATTTTCAGAATTTTTAAGCTATGTTTTTGAGACTTTCACAAACGTTGCTCTATACATTTAACTAACATAATATGCAAATGAAATTTTGATATCGTTGACGCATGCGCAATGAAAAATTATTTACTAAACCTACTCATTTTTCATACAATTTTTATCATTTTTAAATTCTGCTGACAGGATATTGTGTACAATGATGTTTGTCATATTTTCAGAAAAGAAAATTATTTTATATTGAGAACTCTGCAAATTATAAGCAAAAAACTTAGAACTGTTTTTATAAAAACCTTAATTTTTCTACGAGTATAAATTAAGGCGGAGCGTAAAAAACTTTTTTTCTAAATTCTTTTCTCCCTAGCGCGGAAAAGTTGTCTAGTGGTATCAGTAATATACTCACAAAATTTCAAAACAATCAATATATATCTTCCGGTTCCACTTTTGAGTCGAAATATGCAATTTTAGCCAAAAATATTATAATTTTTCACACTTCAGTAATATTTTTAATTTTCAATTTTTTCTTTTCCCTAGTTAGAAAAAACTGAAAGAGTACATAAAGAACACAAGTCCAAAATATTAAAGTAATTAAAAAAAATATCTTCTGGTTCCACTTTGGGTTCTAAATATGGGAAATTAGTCGAAAATCATCCACATTTTCACATTTTAGTCATTTTTTTTTTCGATTTTCTATTCCCGCTGGCATGGAAATGTTCGAAGAATATGCAAGACACTTAAGTAAAAAACTTTAGAATAATAAATAAATATCTTCTGTCTTCCTTTTCGGGGTCTAATAATGTCAAAATAGCCAAAAAGTAAGTAACTTTTCACATTTCAGAGACTTTTTTTTCTTATAAATTTTCTCTTCTTGCTGTAGCAGAAAGTATGGAAAATCATATGAGAAACATAGCAGAAGAGGTTATTGGCGACACTTGTCTTGTATAATCGCAACCAGGTTCTTCTATAAATGTCAAGTATTCTTTAAGCACTCTTTGTTGTCCGAGCGTTCCCTCCATATTCCTCTGAATTAAAGTTAGTTCTTTTCGACTGTCAAAATACAATCTTTTCAATGTATTAGTGGATACAAAACTCCAATTTTGGATTTGGCATTTCATACGATATTTCTTTCTTTCTCTTCTTGTGTTATGCCTGTCTATAACATTGGACATGGCGTCACGTGTCACAACTTGCAAGTCTTCAAGAAGTGCGCCTGTTACTGATACTGCAACTCGGTCGGAACTCCTATTGTGTCTCAAGTTCTGGCTAGGGCATGATGACGGGTTGTTCGTGATATGCTTATTGTATTTATGTTCGATTGCAACGACACTAAAGGTTTATCACTAAGATCGTGACACAGTTGTTCATCAACAAGACTAAAAGATTTAAATAACTCTAAGTCTTCGATGAAGCAGTAAGGATTGTTTTTTTTCCCTTTTATGCCATTTTCTTAAAATTTCTTATTCTTTTTCGCCCCTGCTCATTCATTTACTAAGTTTCCGTGTTTTGGACCGTGTTTCCGAATGTATCAATTGGGTTTACCGACAATTTCCTTGAAGTTCTTTGATCCTTAAGAAACTGATCCTTAAATTCTACTTCTGGAATTTTTATATCACGTGAGCATTTACATTGTTCTAGTGATGACCTCTTGTAAGAAAATTTTTCCAATAGCCGATTTTTTCCTTTTCGATAAGAAAATTTTCAATTTTGACTTCGTCTGTTCTTTAGCATGAAACTTCTTTATACTCTATTATTTATCATTATATGAACCAATCATTTGGACTATTCTTTGCCTAGAAATCGTTGGAACAGAGGAGCTTGCCAAATTGCTCCAACCATTTCAACCCATAATCCACTATCATCCCAAAGGTAGGTCCGATTTTTAATTATATTTCGATTCATTTCTCACCAACAAAAAGTACATTATATGTTCATAAGTTGGTAGAAAGCCAGCTTTTAATTATGTAAGATAGAAAAAATGGAATGAAACAAATCCCGTGCTTACTGCGTCTTAATTGTGATATTTCTGTGTAATATTTTCTATGCACACCATTTGTTCAACACAATATTAAAAATTTAAAAAAATTAAAAAAATTAAACACCTTCAGATGTATTATTTTTTAATAATATATAGAAGCTAAAATTGAATATCCTCATTACGAACCTATCACAAACAGAGTATTAAACCAACAGCAATACTACAGTAAAAGAAAAAAAGCTGAACTTATTAGAGGAATTTCCCTCAGATCGCTTTTAATTCGATTGTTCTATGATTTTTGAGTACATTAATGCTATGAATTTGCCTGTTTAAGTAATAAAAATCGAATAAAAATATATTTATTAATTATTTTAAATTTTTACACTTATTTTTGTCGTAGGGTTTTCCGAATTTTCTGCGCCAGCGAGAAGAGAAAATTGATAAGGAAAAAAAATCTCTGAAATGTAAAAAGTTACATACTTTTTGGCTACTTTGACATTTTCAGAACCAAAAAAGGAAGACGGAAGATATTTATTTATTATTCTAAAAGTTTTTACATATGTTTCTTGCATATTTTTCAAATATTTCCATGCCAGCGGGAATAGAAAATCAAAAAATCAAAAAATGACTAAAATGTGAAAATGTGTATGATTTTCGACAATTTTCCCATATTTAGAACCCTAAGTGGAACCAGAAGATATTTTTTAATTACTTTAATATTTTGGACTTGTGTTCTTTATGTACTCTTTCAGTTTTTCTGCACTAGGGCGAAGAAAAAATTGAAAATTAAAAATATTACTGAAATGTGAAAAATTACAACATTTTTGGCTAAAATTGCATATTTCGACTCAAAAGTGGAACCGGAAGATATTTATTGATTGTTTTGAAATATTCTGAGTATAATACTGATACCACTAGACAACTTTTCCGAGCTAGGGAGAAAAGAATTTCGAAAAAAAGTTTTTTACGCTCCGCCCTAGAACACATGCTATCTTTATAAAAATAAACACAGTACATTACAATAAGCCACTTAATCATAATGTGCAGTTTGAACGCTTTTGCTACATTAGTTTTGACAGGGTTATCCAAAAGATCTTCGTTCTTTTTCAATTTGTTGACGGTCCCCTGTTCGATTTCGGGGAAAACTCTTCGCGAAAATATATGACGCGGACTATTTTGTTTACACACCTTGAGTTTCACCACATTTCGATTTATATTTCTTTTATTACTTACTTAATTACCAATTATGCTTAACTTTTGGACACCAGTGTATTTATATATAGGATCTTCATTTATCAGGATATACAGGATTGGTTAAATTAATAACGGTAGATGAACACAGGATAGTTACTGCAATATAGTTACAGCAGTATAGTTACACCACCTCTTCTTCGATTCTATTTGACTCACAATGACTATAAAATTTCTCAAATAAAAATTTTTATTGATGAATTTCTTTAAAAAATACAGTCGAGGAGAATATAACTAATTTTCCTGATCTTTCTATTCCTGACTTTAAAAAGTGTATTAATTGAAACAAACTATGCGCATTCGTTTTCATTCCAAATACGTGACTGAGAAGATTTTTTAAAAATATAGTTTTGCTGAATTCCAAAAAATGAATAGCTTGAGGCATTTAATCTTAGAAAACTTTATCTTCAAAAGTGCATTGTTTTTGAAGGAAACTAATTTGAAAACTGCTAAGAGTTCTTAAATTTAAACTACAATATTTAGCTAAGTCTGGAAAAATTTAGTGTTAACCACGTATCTAATTAATATTAATCATCATATTTTCGAGTATTTAAATTACTTAAACAGATGAAGATATGGTTTAAGATACATTAAAGGTATATACTTAAATTTCTCAAAATACTCAACATTTTATGATTCGTCACAAATATGTATAAAGAAGTCAAGTCTCATATGCTTCCTCTTTCTCAAGTGCGACACTTCTAATGTATTAGAAGTGGATTTAAATGACGCTGTCTACGAACAGTACATCAAAAAATTAGAATAGGATATCAAGAAAATAGATTAATGCAGCGAAATATCTGAGAATTTACATAAAGTTAATGAGTAATGAAATTTTTTGTGAAAAATGTTTGGATAATAAACCAAATACTTCTTTATCATATTTTACAATTATAATTATTTTGTCTGTTTTTTCTCTCACGCTTTTTTCTTACACAGGAGACAATGGCTCCTTGTGTATAATAAAACTTAAAGAGTTCTCATTTAAATTTCGTTACTGTTGTTGTGCAAAAAGAAACATCTAATTTGCAAGAAATCTAAATTTCATTAAAATTTTGTGAATTAATAAATGAAAAAAATATACATGGTCATGTTTTTGAATCTCAATCAGTGGTTTCATCTTGTCTGTGAGTTCTAATTAAGAGAAAAGTATAGAAGAAAACAGCACGAGTTTGTAATATCACAAGTATTTTTCCCACTATGTAAAATTTACTCTATTTGCAAAAGATAAATACCAAGATTAGAAAACGAAAGTTGTTATTACCATTAATTTTCAGAAACATCTGAAATTATTACTTGTAGAAGTAAAATTTCGATTCTGTAAAAATTGAAAAGTAGTATTGTAAATAGAAGTAAGGTTTTGGAATATAACGAATAACAAAGTATAAATATATGGAGTGAGAATCTACATTAAAGATGATAACTCGTTCTAAATATGAACGCAAATATTTATTACACACAATTTATCAAGTGGCGCTGTCATGGTGTACTATTCGTAATTTTCGTAATAGCTCCTTCTCAAAAACTATTGCACGGAATTTCACAAAAATTTAGATTATATGAGACCTTAATATAAACTAGATCTGATAAGGTTTAGGTGTACATCGCTAGACACATGGCACTACTTATGCTGCTTTGTTTACAATTCATAAAACAGCCATATCTCAAGAATCAGTGCATGGATTTTCATAAAACCTTAGATTTAGTTAGTACTTGTTACAGCATGATTCTGATGGCGTACATCAAAGAGACGATTGCAAACAATGTTAGATCATTACGCTACCACACTCCGAGAGACTGGAATTGAGCGGGGATGTCTTGAAAAAAAATATATAAGCTGGGAATAGAGAGGATAGCGACATACCCATGCAGCTTATGGTGGACAGGTACTCTCTGAATGAGGGAGAAACTGATCTCTGCGCAGAGACCGACTCACCTTTCGATAACCAGGTGCTTCCATACCACTAGTAAGGGGGCCGTGCAAGTCATGGCCTGATGCCTTCCATTGAATTTGCAAGTCGAGAAAGAACATCTTCTCGCACTCATACTCCGCTTGAATTGTGATCCTGACTACAGGTCGATCCATTTCAGAGCATACTAACTACAAAGCAGTGCAGACAGATTCCAACACCATTCTGCATCGACCCCGGCTATTAATTAGGAGGAAGCGCCTCCTCAGAGCGAGGACTTGGACCATGGGGAATCAGTGTTTACTGATGGCATCAAAACCGATTCCGGTGTGGGATCCGGAGTTGCAATCTTTGAAAACAGGGCCCAAATGGAAGAGAGGTCTTACAGCCTCTCGCCGTACGCCACAGTGTTTCAAGCAGAGTTAATGGCAACTGCGAAGGCAATAGATCTGTGCGGATCCATGTACGAAAGCTTTTCTCTTTACACGGACACGGTGTCGTCATTCTTCGTGCCGTCGATCGCATTCACAAGTGGCAGCGATACACGAGCTGAGGGCGGTGTTGGAGATAATCTGGTTTTAGATTAAGGCTCATGTTGGCGTCCATGATAACGAAGCGGCAGAGATGCTTACAAAAGCAGGCGCTGAGCTTGAGGTTACCGATACCCATGTTGGTCTTCCACCATGAGTTATCAAACACTATGTAAACCAGGAAATCTTAAGGACCTGGCAAGACTGGTGGGAAGATGAGCGTCTAGGAAGGTGCGTCTTCAAAATGATTCCGTGAGTTTCGGAAAGACGGGCTTGGACCTCTCAATTAATTAACTGGGTAGTTACGGGGCATGTTCCTTTTCCATCGTACTATCGACGTTTCCGGATCAAACCTCTGCCTCGTCCCTGCCCGTTCTGTTCATCCCCAAGGCCGTCACATCTTGGTGGAGTGTGTGGGTCTCAGCCACTGAGGGAAAGTCATTGTCTGAGACTCACAATCAATTCGGAGCGGAACCACTTCGTGGTTCCAAACCTCAGGAAGTCCCTCGAGGCCTTCTTGAAAGAGGAAGAGCCGCACCTTTGGTAGGCCTACTTTTCCCCCAAGGAGTAAGAATCTCAAAGTTGAATGGTCTTCCGGCTGTTGAGGGTTGGTGCTCGCAGAAATGACTTTGTATTGGCAAAAGAGGACAAGTACCTTGTAAATATTGTAAATAGTAATTTTTTATTGTTCATTATTCATTTATATTCTCATTTAGTCTAACATGCATATACAGGTTGCATTTTTGCCGATCCCACCGAAGCTAGCATATAGCGAAATAAATACCGGCTTCTGATTGGTTGAATATTTTAAGGAGAAATCATTTGTAAATATGTTGTATGTTAATAAATATGTAAAATCAGAAGGAAATTAAACATAATACATCTTTTAAAAGATTTTCAAATAGAAACTGATGATTAAATAAACGGAAACTATAAACAAAATGTTCTCTAAATTTTTCAACCAATCGGAAGCCCGTATTTTCTTTTCTGTGCTAGCTTCGATAGGATCGGCAAAAAAGCATACCGGTGTGGTGACACCATTATAATCTATATGTAAAGCCGCATCCGTGCGATTCCACCCATATCAATAGTTTTCTGTATTGCTTTATTAATAAAGGGAGTTTTATGACAAATGTGTGTGATGTTTTTATTGACAGAGAACACAGCCCAATATTCAGGGTGGGTTCGACCTGGAAGGCAAGCCTTTTTGCTCACGAGATCTGTTGTTGTTTTTACCTAAAGAACACAGGCTGAAGTGGAGAAGAATGTGCCGAGTGTCGAGACTATGAGATCAAAAGTATGGTCAGATGTCAATATCTCCCTCGCGGAAGTCCTACATTGACTATGTGTAGGTAAGGACTCACAATCTGAGGTCGTCTACTTTAACTCGATGAGACTGACGTCATCAGATTCTCTAGGGAAGTTCGCTGCACTCCTTGTTGAAAGGATCCGGAGGCTAGTGGATCGCCTCTGATGGTCCGAGGTTCTCCGCAAATGTGCACAACTGATAGTCGGCCAAAGTGGGGCTTGAAAGAACGCTTTGGTGGCCCCAACCAGAGCATGGTGTGATGACCAGTAGTGGTCACGAACGCCTACCGATTGGCTTAAATTTTGGTGTAAATCGCTCAACAGATGGCGCTGTCATGGTACATTATTTGTGATTATCACAATAGTCCTGTCTCAATAACTAATGCACGAAATTTTCTAAAATTTCAGATTCGGTTAGCCCATAATAAAGTTTAGTGTTGTACAGCTTTTGGTGTAAACAACCCTACAGATGGTGCTGCTATGCTGCATTTCTCACAATTTCGCAATAAAGGTAACACAAGAGCAAATTGTTAAGTGAGAATAATAGGATTTTAACTGCTTTTTCTATGCGTATATTTTCTTCGATTTTCAGATTCAGTTGAAACCTAATAAAAAAATTATCCTAATTAGTTTTTGGTATACATCACCCAACAGGTGGTGCTGTTAAGCAGATATTTTTTTAAGATTTTGCAATAGTTCTTTTTCAAAAACTAATGCTCGGATTTTCGTATAACTTCAGATTCAGTTATAGTTGACATAAGTTGTTGCTGACTGCATTTTGGTTTAAAACACTTAACCAGTAACGCTGCTATGCTGTATTTTTCAGGAAGTATTAACATGCATAAGATAGAAAAACGTTTTGAGAAAGTTTGCCACATCTGACTAGTGTAAATTGATGTTATTAGCATCGATAAATATATTCTTCTATGCCTGGTTTTAACTGTGATTATCATTGAGCCACACATAATAAAGATGTATTGTGTTCAAAATAATTTATATTTGCTGTTTAGTTACATAAAACTATGTTTGCAATAACAGCTGCTTAACCTTCATCTTCAAGTGTTTATTAATTCGTCCGTTTTCCTCGGCCATTGCGAAAACTATTATTTTATCAGCGAATGTCGCAAGTCATCTAATTTCACTGCAATTTTTTTAAAGCAATACTGCAATATTCTGTAAATTTGCGTAAACGTTCAAGCATTTATCTAGATTTGAAGCATTAAAACTCCAATTCTGGAACTTGCACCCTTTTTTATATGAAAATTGAACTATTTCGTAAATTTTAAAGGAAATATTTCTATATTTTTGCAGATTTCTTTTTATGTTTTATGTCATAATAGCATTTTAGGATCCGAATTTAAATTCCGAATAGCAAGTGAGTTAAAATGTGACGAAGTAACTTAAGTCTGTCAACAGTTTTGTAAAAATATTTGTTGACTAATTATTTTAGTAACTTAATAGTTTTTGAATTATTTTAATACGCTTAGAATCCCTTTTCTGATGTTTTCTTCAAATATTTCTAAATGCAAAAAAAAAAAAAAAAAAAAAAAAAAAAAATCGAAGCATTTATTATATATATAAAATTCCTCCGTGTATAACGATTCCGGGGTCAACCCATCCACGAGAAAAAACACTTATTGTGACCAATGACAAATTCCATTGTGAAAAGTTATCTCCGATTTTAAAAGCTATCAATTTTTTGTCCAATGCAAACGTTCCAGAGTCGTAATGGAGCGTTCTCATTTGTCAGATTTACAGTTTGAGCTGTAAATGACGTCACTACATTTTACTGTGCTTTGAAATCTTTTCCCTATTTCAAACACAATATACACACTGTTAAAAATTTGACCCATTTGCTGCAGCATCACTCCACCGCTTTTATAGAAAACGATTACTTTTCTGTGTTATGGAGCATTCTCATTGGTCATAAAAGAGACATTCTATAAAAGCTGTGGAGTGACGCTACAGTAAATGGGTCAAATTTTTAGCAGTGCGCTGTTAAAAATTTGACCTTTTTGCTGCACCATCACTTCCCAGCTTTTATAGAATACACTGTAAGTAACACACACACAAAGTAACCGTTTTCTATAAAAGAGTTGGAGTGATGCTGCAGCAACTGTTAAAAATTTGACCCATTTGCTGCAGCATCACTCCACTGATTTTATATAAAGCGGTTACTTTTACTGTGATATGGAGCATTTTCATTGGTCATAAAAGAGATATTCTATAAAAGTGTGGAGTGACGCTGCAACAAATGGGTCAAATTTTTAACAGTGTAATACGGTAAAGTAATCATTTTCTATAAAAGCTGTGTAATGACGATGCAGCAAAACAGTCAAATTTTTAACAGTGTTTAATTAAAACTTTTTATTTAAGAAAAGCGAAGGTGCGTTTTATATACAATATTGTTAGAATTTTTATATTCGTGTTGCTTTATTTATTTATTTATTTATTTATTATTTTTTATTTTTTATTTTTTTTTTACAGCCGTGAATGATTTCATTGTCACATAACGAATCACGATTGTTTACTCTTTATTGTTGACATTTGTTTTCGATCTTATAAAGTATTTTCTTTTAAGTATTAGCTAATGGTATAAAATAGTTAATTCACAAATGTTTTAAAATAGCATTATTAGTACATGTTTTGCATTATTAATGCATGTTAATTTGCATGTTTTTTGTGAAATAATTACTGTAATTTTGTGAGTGAAATTCATTAGCGGCATATTCTATGCCATTATTTTACCCATTCAATTAATAATTTGGCTACCCTTTCATATTCATCTAGAAATGGCCAAAATGGGAAAAAATTTTATACATTTTGGAAATTTTTATTATTTTCTCTCAGTATTTTAAAATATTTTTTGGCTGTAGTTTCTCAATGCATTCTTTTATAATTGATATTTTACCTTACTTTATTCTTTTAAAATCTATGCATTTACCATTTGTTCATTACAATCCCTCCCCATCCACCAGATAGTTTTGTTATAATTTTAAATGCAGATTTCTATTATTTTTTTTTTATTTTTTTATTTTTTATTTTTTTTATTTTTTAGATTTTCCCTCATGTTCAATCTTTGTATTTTTCAAAATTGTTTAAACCTAAAGTGGCTATGACTGACCAAAGTTGTTGTAATGTTTTATCAGCCTTTCAAAAATAGAAACACGTCATTTTGACGGGAAAACTTCTAGTTAAAGTATATTCCTTTAAAAGATTTCGAAAAATCACTACCGTTTTAAAAATTTTCTTCACAGAATACAATTCAAAATAAATTATAGCTCTTGAAATAAAGTATAACTTTCTCTATATTGCCAAAACAGCTTTATTTTTAATCATTTATTTTTCACTTGATACATTCGAAGAAAGAGAAGCGGGAAACTTCTGATAACATGTACACAGAATAAACCTTTGTTTTTTTTTTCTGTTCATAATACGGAGTTATTTTTTCTTTTCTCATTTTGCTATTGAAAAAAAGCTTATTTAATGTAGCATATGACTATGTCTTGCTTCCCGTGATCCATTTACCAAGTTTCCGTTTATTATTTTTTTTTTATTATTTTCCATTAAGCAAAGCATAGCAATTCCTGACATTAAACGTTAAAAACTTTCATTATCCATAAGGTTAGATTGTAAAAGATATTGCTTAAACGATGAAAGGAATTGTTTGGTATTTCATATTAAACTTATAGAATGCTTGCAAATAACATTAATGTAATATGATTAAAATAAATTTATAATGTAAACATGTTCCAAAACTTCGAAGAAAACTAATCATATATATTTACTGACATTAAAAGAATGTAATTACATTTGCCGGAAATGTGATACTGTGTGTTAAATGATTTGTTATAATATATTTTAGTTTCCGAAAACACTACCGTAACACCGATTTGGAATCATATGAAACACCCTGTATTTTTCCTTAAATATGTGGTTTGTGACCGCATAATCTATGTTAATTTATCATCCTCTTGATGCCTACTTTCAGACTTTTGAAAATTTTTGATCGAGTTTTGGATTATCTTGTATTTATAATTAACACGCAAAACTGTTTAAAATCTGTCCAGCAAAAAACTCGAAATGACTAATCTTATACAATAGGATACATCTGATCGATTATGGAGTTTTTCCCTGGGATTTTATAACAAAGCAACATAGAACGATATGCAATTGACCCATAATTTAAGACTTATCCAAATTTGTACAGTAAAGTAGATCAAAGTAAAGTACAGTAAAATAAGTTTAATTTTCTTAATTGATTTCACCTAATTGTATAACTTTTCATGTAAATACATATGCTAGCAGTGCTGAATTCAGACATTTTTCTCCGTGAGGGTTGTCTGTGGTTCCGGAAGGGGGGGGGGGAGCTTACTCAATCTATCTCGCAATGCAATTCACCATCGAATAAGAAGTTGGTAATTGTTGACATTTTCTCGATATCCAAATTAAAAGAAACTATGACACCATCGAGCTAAGTATCAGCACTTCTGTATATCGAAAAGACAAATCTTCTGGATAATATTTGAATTTCAGATCAGAATGCCTCTTTTCGGATAAAACTGCAACAATTAAAATTTTGCTAATTAGAGCCTTTCGCTACTTCATTAATGAAGAACTATTCGAAATTAAAATAAAAGGATAAAAAGACTTGAAAGATTGGAAAATAATGGATATCCTTCAAGATGGCGGAACAGAAATATTTCTGAAATTATGCATGCCTATACAGTGACACCTCTACATTTTTAACGGAGCAATACCAAACAATTCATATCCATACCTTATTATTGAATACTGTCAGAGAAAATATTGCATCTTTATAAACATTTTAATTGCATCTTTTATCCAACTAAAATCTTTACAAAGCTCCTTTTTTTAATTTTAAACATAAGTACATCACTTCTCAATGAAAAATAGTAACATATGCAATTCCATGCAAGCACTACGACACAATATAAAAGAATACAATACTGGGCTTAAATAAAATAAAAAAAATCTAAATTCTAAAACCGTAGTCCACCCCCTAGAAATTGATCGTTTTAAATTTTCAGTTGATCAAGGTCATGAAATTAAAATGCAATCTATACAAAAACGGTGTTTTTCTGGAGGCATGGTACGTCAGAATAGACAAATTCCCAATGAGTGAATGTAGTTCCCTCCCACCAGAATATCTAACTCTGTGTTTAATTACCTCTGGCACGTAGCTTCATCTATAGTTTAAATTATGTTGTATCTCTTAATTTTGTGATATTTATATGAGGAACTTTAAATAAGTTCGAAACATTTCAAAAATATTTTTTACATGAATATCTAATAAGTCAAAAAATAATTAATTAAATTTAACTTGATTTTTATATCTGATATTTGAATTCTGATATCCTAATGTTTTTACTTTAATTTTTAATTATTAATATATATATATATATAGTTTTTTAACTGTTTTCTATTAACTTAATTTGTCTATATTTTTGTAATTATTTTTAACTAAGAGTAATCAAATAAAAGTCCATTCAGCACAATTAAATGTATATGAAGCCGGAACGAAGTTACTATTTGCATTTTATGTATATACCAGCTGAGTCGCTCGGCTTTGCCCGGTCACATAATAATATTCTTAAATAATCAAAAATCTGCTCTGCAAAATCTCTTTAACCTTTCGCCACCCGAGCAAATTTTCATCACACAAGCGGGCGCGCGTTCTACATTGTAGAACAGGTGAGAAACAATCAATTATTGCTGCTTTATTTTGATTTTGCAAATAATTTAGCTTAAAAATATCATATAAGTTATCTCTGATCATAGTTTATTAAAGTATTACGCTATGCACTTATTTTGTTATAACATAATAATGCAGAAGTTAAGATATTTAAAAAGCTACTTGCTACTACAATCACAAAAAATAAAAATTAATAATGAATTACTAAACAATAATTAAGTAATTTCTGATTTACAGAATTAGTTCTAGATTTCATCTATATTAGCCGTTTTCCATATTAAGCATAATATTTGCTTTTTTCAAGGCTGTTTACAAATAATCCTTGCGCATTTCATGCTCTTTTAACAGATTAAAATGACAGATACAGCTAATTGCGCAATCTGAAATACAAATAATTTTCAGGAACTGGGTAAAGAAATCCAATGAACGAATACAAACGGTTATCGACACCTATACTTCTTGAATTTTGTTTTAAAGAAAAAAGTGAGTGAATGTTGTATTTTTTACAACGGCGCGTACAACGGAAGGTTAAAATTTCCGAATCTGGAACTCATCGAATCTCTATCAGGATCCATACAGCTTACGGACTGTTTAACAGGTATATTATTGCAATATAAAAAAAAAATAAATAAACTAAATAAATAAATAAAAAATAAAATAAAATCTTGAATCTTTTAAATCCACCATCCACCATCAGAGGGTAAACTCTTTTTTCTAAAAAAGATTATTTTGAACGAAACTACATTAAACAACCTACCTGTAGATATATTAGTCACTACATGGTTCACATCAACAAAAATTTAAGATAATTGATGCAATTACTGTCCAAAAATAGAGGTAAGTTGTTCTTTCGAAATTTTATATTCGATAAGTAATATTTACCCTATAAATCTGTCAAAAAAGCTTATGTAAAACTGTACGTTTTTAAATATTTGATCGCTCACCTTTACAAAATTTATTTCCCCCTTCCCCTCTTTAATTTTGATGGCCCCTATTTTCTAACATCTTTATTATCTGTTATAAATTTTCTGAAAGTTGCAAATCGACTAGTTCGTTAATTTTCATTAGCCTAAAAAAGTCGAATTTCAACAATGCATTTTTTTTTCTTTTTGAAAGTTGAAATTTTTACAAAACAAAAACTTGCGTATCATTTTTTATAAATCGATTTGTTTTTTTATTAGAATGGATAAAAAATAAGGCCGGGAATTATGGACTGTATTATTAAAATCATCACTTATCAGAATGTCCTTTTCTTATGTTTTCCTTATTCCGATCATGTAAAACATTAATTTTCTTTTAACCAAACAATACGTCATAGAATTATAAGGTGCATGAATCTAAGAATAAAATAAAAATATATGTAGAATAAATATTAGTATTCTTTTCCTCAAACATTTTTAAAAAGTAGATTGAGATCTCAAATGTCTTTAACACTAGAACCGCGGAGACGGGTCATTTTGACCCGTACTCAGTGAAAAGATGTCGATTCGAACCAGATAAATCTTCTTAAAATAATTTAGATATAAGATTCACAAAAATTATTTAAAATAAATAAGTTAAATAGACTTAAATAAAAATTCTGGTATGAACTATTTTTATAAAACTTGGGTAAAATTTCCCGCGGTTCTAGTGTTAATAAATTTCCGTATATGTTAAGCGTAAAATTTGGCGATTTTTATACCCGTTTTTATTATTTTGATTTGCTTGTAAAAAACGCATATGTAATTTATACATATAGACCAATAAATACTTTAGTTTGTAAAATGTACTAAAATTTTAAACTTAGCAAAAACATTTTATAACAGTCAAGTGATAAATTTGAACACAAAGCTGCCATTTTTTAATATTGAAGTTAAACGAAAAACTAGTTTCTTTATTTTAACTATCAAAATTAATTATAAAGGGTAGTCTTGGGTAATTTAAAGACAAAAGGGAAATTTTGTGTACACAGCAAACAACTGTAATATTCGCATATCAACCGGAATCTGACCAAAACAGTTTTTATTTTAGTTAAATCAATATTTTTTGCAATATATAATTTTTTAGTAATTAGAAGCTTACTCTGTAGTTGTAGAAGATTGTTTTCCTAAATACTATGAAAAAATTACTGTTTAACGTTTTGCTTCACTAGTTTCAGATTCCAATTCCTCGTGAAAAACAACTCAAGCACAGATGCTGCTTTCTTTTTAGGATACAAGAGTGCATTATATTTTTGAAAATAACTGAGTAATATTGTTTAGATGTACACCTGGGAAAAAAGAATTAAAAAGAAGTTGTCTTTGAGGAGGTCTGAGGAATTTTACTTTTTCCCTGGTGTTGCAATTTAGCTACGTGTCGCATTTAATATTTTTACTCAGTCCCTGTGTAACATAAATGCATAAAATTTTTGATATTGACAACATAATATATCATCTACTTAAAATATCTTTTCTAATATTCTGTATTGAAATTTTATTATTATTTATTATAAAAGAAATTAAACTTGCTCTTTGACTTGCATCGAATGCGCACATCATTTCTCAAAAACTAATAAAGCAATTTGCATGAAGTTTGGTAAATATCTTTATTTTAAGTTAAAGAAGAATAAATCATACTTCAAATTTTGTATTATAATTGTATAATTATTTAAAATTGACAATTTTACAGTAAAAAATGAGTTTTAGTTGAAAGCATATAATTTAAATTTAAATTCTAAATAAATAAATAAATAAATTGATTTTAAAAGATGTATAAGATTGAGATACTTTAGTTTTATATCATTATCAGTATTTTGGAGGACTTTTTAACCAATAGTTTTGAAACTGTCTTGCGGGCAGTAGATTCAAGTCCAGAAACAATTTAATTTTTTTTTTTTATCAAAATTAAGCTTTAAAAAATAAAATAGCACTTCAATGTGGAATTTTAAAAATATATTTTTTAAGCAGAAGAGATATTAAGTTGTCTCAATTAATTTTTTTGTGAATTTATGTTTTATTTTTACTATCACTGCTTGCATACTAGATAAACTTTTTCTTTGTACCTGACTAAGAAAGAACGGTTTAGCGAACTCAAGTTTTTTTATGGTGTGTTTAAGAAGTTCGGGATAGTTCCAGACACTTTAAGTGTATTACAAAACCTGTTTTTTATGATGCTACAATGTGAATTAACACTTTGTAAGTGGCCTAAAAAGGGTTGAATATTAAAATACAACTACAGAATACCATCTGAATGTTATATAAAAATACTGGGTAAAGATAAATCTAAATTGAGAGATTTATGAATAAAGAAAGAGTTTTATGAAGTAAGTAAGAGATACCATTTCAGAATCAATCATATATGCTGTATTATTTTATGAATAAACATTCAGTATGGGACAGACACAAAAGAGATACGAGGAAAATCAATTGAGAATTGAAGTAAAAATTATAAACAGGTTTGGGGATGATTTATCTTGTTGGTTCAAAAATTATTAAGGTAAAATTGTTGTCAAGTTTTTTCTTTCTTTTTTTTATTTATTTATGAAGACTAAGTCTGTTGATCGTTCCTATATTAAAACCATTGAAGATGTGAAAGAATTAAAAAATATTTTTTTAAAAATTTACAGTAATATCTGTATTTAAGAAAACTAATGTAGTGAGGCCTTTCAAAATATGTGCTGCTTAAAAAATTATTATAGTTTAAAAAAAGTACTACTAGAATATTTATTTATTTTATTTTATATAATTTTCTTTCTTTCTTTCTTTCTTTCTTTATTGAAAACAAAATTTATGTCGTTTATAAGTTTTTATTCAATAGTTGATTTTTATTCAAAAATCAGAACTGTTTAAAAGCCTGATTCCTCACTGATTTACATAAATAAAACAAATTTAGTTATAGAAGCTTTGTGTAAAAAAGTATCATCTAACTTAATTTTATTCGCGAAAATAATAATGAATTTAAGGTGAACAGTAACAACTTTTTTTTATGTATTAAGAATGGCCTAATATACAGAGTGTCCACTCTCAACAATGGCCAATGGATAATTCCTTAATCGTTAGTCATTCATATAGTTCCAGTTACAAGAAGATTTTAAATGAGGTAAATAATTATTTTAAAAAAGAGTGTGTCAATAAAAATATGCCATAAAAATTACAAAATTTAAATTTTTAAACGTTCGCTTGTTCATGTATGTTATAGCTAGTACAATTATCCAATCTGTTTTTTTTTAAAGAAAACAAACTCTACAAACTCTAATATTTTGAGTTAGAACGATTTTAATTACTCCAGTTGAAAAATAATATGTATTTTTAATTTTTTTAAAGAAATTCTTGAGAAGTTTTATCTTACGATTTTGTCTACAAGTGATATGATTAAGAAAAAAGATAAAGAAATTTTATTTCAATAGATAAAAATTATTTTGTAATGTGCTCCAGGCACAATAAAATCATTCATAATGTATTTTAAAATGTTAAAAAAATATTTAATTGAAATTGAAAACAAAATCACTGCAGAATTCACCTTGTTTATAATGTTGTTATGTATTGTAATAGGTTTAACAAAAGTTAGCATTAAATTTATTTACAGTTTCCTTTGTGTAAAAGTAAATATATTAATCATTTTTTTATTAATGTGTTTGGAAAGTTTCTTCAAAGAAAAAGTTAGACGCTGAAAATGTTTTATCCGCGTTGAAAAGTTAATTTACATAACATCAAAATAAAAATTTCCTGTAATTCTTCTTGACGTATCACGTGACATAAATACAAAAACCTTACTTACGCATACATTGTTAATAGCAAAAATTGTGTAAACGGGAAAAGCAGTTAAATAAGCAACCTATTATCTGTAGTTGCTGTGAGAATATTAAACATGTGTTAAATTATGGGTTATATTTTTTCTTTCTCGAATTTTCTTAATTTTTATCATTGTATGGCGAGAGAAGAAGCATTCACTTATTTGAGATATTTATTAATGTCTAATATATTGTATTTAAAAACAAAGTTCTTCTTACATTTTATGTTTTTTTTCTAAACATTTTCTTAGCAATCTTTTCAAATGATAATCAATATAATAAAAATATTTTATTTAATTAAAACAATTATTTTATGCATTACTGTTTTTCACTGTGTTACCTGTACAAAATTTAACACAAACAACAATTGAATATCATAAATCAATTCAGACATATTCGATGAGAGAAATGCTAACCATCAAAAGTACATTTTCCCCCTTTTTACACATACTAGATAAAATACACATATAATATTGGATATTTGTTTCTGGGTACAGGGAATGGAATTTGATTTTGTTTAAAGTTCAAATTTAAGTATGTATACATCATTATGTTTACCTTTATCAATGGTAACTGATAAAACAAATGTTGCTATAAATAACATTTTTCAGTTTTTGATTTTGGTATACCTATTGAAATATTATTAGCAGTGAACGCAAGTTGTCCAATTTCCAGATATTGACCCATGAAAAGTTTTATCATGCGAGTTTGTCTACAAATGATATCATTAACAAGAATTTTCAAAATTTTATCTCAATAAATAATATTTATTTTAAAATGCGTCCCAGACCGATTAAAAGCATTTATAATATACTTTAAAACGTTAAAAGTTAGATAAATTAATATGTTTACAAAACTTAGCATTAAATTCCTTTACTGTTAATTTTGTGAAAGAGTGAATATATTTATCAAATATTTTTTTTAAATAATGTGTTTGAAAAGAGTCTTAAAAGAAAGAGTTAGACGCTGAAAATGTTTATCCGTGTTAAAAAGTTAATTTATAAAACATTAAAATAAAATTATCCAGTAATTTTTCTTGACGAATCGCGTGATATAAATACAAATGCCTTACTTATGCATAAATTGTTAATAGCAAAAAATGTGCAAACACGAAAAGTAGTTAAATAAGCAATTTATTATATATAATGGCTGTGAGAATATTACACATGTGTTAAATTATGGGGTATATTTTACTTTTTCGAATTTTCTTTCAAATTTTTATCATAGTATATAGAGAGAAGAAGCATTCAGTTATTGTATAAATTTATAAATGTTTAATATATTGTGTTTAAAAACAAAGTTTTTCTTACATTTTATGTTTTTTTCTGAACATTTTCTTAGTAGTATTTTTAAACGTTGATCAATATAATAAAAATATTTTATTTGATTCAAACAATCATTTTATATATTATTGTCCTTCACTGTGTTATATTACCTGTAAAAAAATCAACACAAACAACAATTAAGCACCATAAATCAATTCAGACATATTTGCTGAAAGAGATGAAAAATATCGAATAAAAAATATTTTATTCGATTAAAACAATCATTTTATATGTTACTGTTCTTCACTGAGTCATAGTACTTTTAGAAAATACAACCTAGAAAACAATTAAACACCATGAATAAGTTCAGACACATTCTCAAATACAGATTCTAATTATTAACTAGATAATGCACGTCAAAATTTGACGGTAAATAACGTGAATGTTTCATCAGAAAAATTCTTGAATTTTTAGTTAATTGCATTTAAATTTGTCTATTCAAATTGTGTTGAATTACTATATTGCATAAGTGATTTCTATTTGTTTTTTAAGACGATAGATGGTCTACTCTATTCAATGAAGTAAAATAGTTTTAAATTTATTATTTACAACTAATTATGTTTGTATTTTATCAGAAATTTAACTAAAAATACTGTGTAAGGTATTTATTTTTGCTTACTACGACCTATTTTCTTTCTGCACCCCCCCCCCCACCTCTCAAGTAACAATATTTACGCGACCAATCAAAGCTGCCATGACTTTTACTTTTAACTGTCTCATTCTTTAAAATCCTAAATTTGAAATTTGATGCAGCTAACTATTTATAATATAATTTTTTTTCTTTCTTGGATTTTCTTATACATTATTATACATCTTTTCAAATATTAAATCATGGGTATCAATGTAATTTATTTTATAGCTGTTATACTAATATTTTTATTGCTTTCCTTTTTTTAATGAATGACATATTTTTTTTCTTACAGACATTTATATTCTCGATAATGGTAGAAAAAAATGTAACGAAAATTGTAGATCAGTTCAATTTATGTAATAGATAATGTTAATACTTTAGTAATGCAAAATATTTTAGTTTAAGCATTTTAAATATAAAATAATTATTTTTTTCAAGATATTGTTCGGTGCTGAATTTTGTTCAATTATAAAGCATTGAAATAATAATAATGATAAAAATCCTAAAACTTTTCTTACTAATAAAATATGTTATTATTGAAATGAATTATCGACAAAAATTCTACACAAATCATTTTGCTGGGTTTGGATTTGCACCTGCATCCTGTACAAAAACTCACAGCTTAAAACAGGAACACACTGATTAATCTTCCATAATGGAGAAGTTCTAGAATCAGTTGACAAATGCGCAATTGTCTAGAATTTGGATTTTAATTTTACAGAAACTGTTTTGTGTTTAAATGTTTATAACTTATTTTTGATATACTGATATCAGCTACAACTTAAAATGCTAACATTTCCAATCTTCGTGTGTAACGGTAATTTATAAGAAGGATTACCAGTCGTAACTTTTCGCCTCACATTATTCAGTTTATCTTCTATGTGTAGTACGACACCTTCCGAAATAATCCATATTTTTGAATTGTTAAATAACACTGAAAGAGACAAATAATAACTTTCTGATAAAAAGAAGAGCCTGTTTACAATGAGATCGAATAAGTTATATTTGAGATGCAAACGCATTTAAAACCAAACTTCTAGCTGTGAAGTGATAGCTCAACTGAGCGAGGATCTCTACGCATGTGCAGTGCGTCACTCCAAAGGCAGTCTTGTACTTATGTACAGCGCATGCGCATACGTGAAATTTTAATTGAAAATTGTGGCTAACTAATAAAATTTTTAACAAACAAATGTACGATAACAAATGTGTGGCCAAATACCTTTCGTTTAAAAAAATAATGATGTGATTTGATGCAGTAGTTTGCTCTCACGGATATATTTTTTTGATATATTCAGGTGATATATTTTTTTAAAAAACAAAATTTTTCTTATACTTTCCATGTTTTTAAAACATTTCCTTATGTGAAGTAAGCTTTATTAATATGATCGATATAATAAAAATGTTTTATTCAATATTAGCAACCATTTTATATATTACTGTGCTTCACTGTGTCATATTACTTTTAAAAAATACAACATTGATAACATTTAGGCATCATAAATCGGTTCAGACACATATGCTGAATATCAAAAATATGTTATTGCCTTTTTTTACACATACTAGATAAAATACACTTTTAATATTAAATATTTGTAGCCGTGGACAAGGACTGAAATGATGGTTTTATTTCTTTAAAGCTTAAAATTAATTATTTATACATCATTATGTGGCGCTTTATTAATGGTAAATGATCTAACAAATGTAACAATAAATTACATTTTTCTGTTTTTGGTTTTAATATACTTAATGAAATATTATTAGCAGCAGACGCAATTTGTCCAGTTTTCAGATATTGGCCTATGAGAAGTTTTATCATGCGAGTTTGTCTACAAATGATATCTTTAACAAGAATTTTCAAAATTTTATCTCAATAAATAATATTTATTTTAAAATGCTTCTCGGACCGATTAAAATCGTTTATAATATACTTTAAAATGTTAAAAATTAGATTAATTAATATGTTTACAAAACTTAGCATTAAATTTTTTTACTGTTAGTTTTGTGAAAGAGTGAATATATTTATCAAATATATTTTTTAAATTATGTGTTTGAAAAAAGTCTTAAAAGAAAGAGTTGGATGCTGAAAATGTTTATCCGTGTTAAAAAGTTAATTTTTAAAACATTAAAATACAATTATCTAGTAGTTTTTCTTGACGAATCGCGTGACATAAATACAAATGCCTTACTTATCCATAAATTGTTAATAGCAAAAAAATGTGTAAACACGAAAAATAGTTAAATAAGCAATTTTGTTATATACAGTAGCTGTGAAAATATTACACATGTGTTAAATTATGGGTTATATTTTACTTTTCCGAATTTTTTTCTCCATTTTTATCATCGTATAGAGAGAGAAGAAACATTCAGTTACATGAGAAATTTATAAACATTTAATATATTGTGTTTAGAAAAAAAATCTTACATTTTAAGTTTTTTTTAAACATTTTTTCAGCAGTCTTTTTAAATGTTGATATATATAACAAAAATAATTAATACGATTAAAACAATCATTTTATACATTACTGTCCCTGACTGTGTCATATTACCTGTAAAAAATACAACACAAACAACAATTAAAAATCATACATCAATTTAGGCATATTTGCTGAAAGATGCTTATCATCAAAAGTGCACTTTCCCCTTTTTTACACATTCTAGATAAAAAACAAATTTAATATTGGATATTTGTACAATGGAACAGGGGCTGAAATGATGATTTACTTTGTTTAAAGCTTAAAGTTAAAAATTTATACATCATTTTGTGTGCATTTATCAATAATAATTAATATAACAAATTTTACAATATATAATATTTTCAGTTTTTAATTTTAGTATATTTAATGAAATGGTGTTGGCAGTGAACGCAAATTGTCCAATTTTTAGATATTGGCCGTTAAGAAGTTTTATCATGCGATTTTGTCTAGAAATGCAAACAAAATTAACAAACAAATAACACAATAAGTAATAGTTATTTTAAAATGCTTTTCAGACCCATTTAAATCATTCATAATATATTTTAAACTGTTAAAAAATAAATAAATTAACATATTTCACAAAAATTAGCATCAGATATCTTTATTACTCATGTTGTAAAAAAGTAAATATATTTATTAAATATTTTCTTTAAAATATGTGTTTGGAAAGTCTCTTAAAATGAACTTAGATGCTGAAAATATTTTATATCTGTTAAAAGGTTAATTTACATTACATTAAAATAAAAAATTCCCTGTGATTCTTCTTGATGTATCGCGTGATCTAAATACAAATGCCTTACTTATGCATACATTATTAATAACAAAAATTTTGTAAACACGGAATGTGGTTAAATAAACAACTTATTATATGTAGTTGCTGCGAATATTTTAAACATGTGTTACATTATGGAATGTATTTTACTTTTTCGAATTTTCTTTTCGAAGTTTAGTATAATTTAGAGACAGGGGTGAGATTCGATTGCACGAAAAATGTAACATATAAATAAATAATAAAAACATATAAATAATAACATAAAAAATATAAATAAAATAATATAAATAAAAAAATAAAAATATATAAATTTAATATCTAATATATTCTCTTTATAAACAAAGTTTTTTTTATTTTATATATGTCTAAATATTACTTTAAAGTGAAACAAGGTCTTCTAATGTGATCGAAATAATAAAAATATTTTATTCGATTATAACAATTTTTTTATTTCTTGCTGTGCTTTACTGTGTCATATTCCCTCAAAAAATACAACCTAGACAACAATTAACCATCATAAATAATTCAAACAAATCCTTAAGGAGAGATACTAACAAAAGTACACCTGCCTTTTTACTCATACTAAATAAAATGCTCATTTAATATTGGATATTTTTTCCTGAGTTCAGCTATTGAAATGATGATTTACTTTGTTTAAAGCTTAAAGCTAAATATTTATGCATCCTTACGGGTCTTTTTATGAATGGTAATTGATATAATAAATGTTACACTACATAACATTTTTCAATTTTTGATTTTAATATAGTTAATAAAATATTATTGTCAGTGGAAACAAATTATTCAGTTATCAGATATTGACCTTAGATATTGAGATATTGAGATAGATCAGATATTGAGATAGATTGATATTGAGATATTGATATTGAGAATTTTTATCATACGATTTTGCCTACAAATGACATGATTAAAAAAAAAAAAAAAAAAAAAAAAAAAAAAAAAAAAAACACTTTTATTTTAATAAATAAAAGTTATTTTAAAGTGCGTCCCGGAACCATTAAAATTGTTCATAATGTATTTTAAAGTTAAAAAAAAATAGACAATTCAATGTGTTTCATAGAAATAAGCATTACATTTCTTTATTGCTCATTTTGTGAGTGAGTGAATATATTTGCCAAATATTTTCTTTAAAATATGTATTTCGAAAGTCTCTTTTTTCGAAAGTCTCTTTTACAAGAGTAAGGTGCTGAAAATGTTTTATCCGTTTTAAAAGGTGAATTTAGATAACACCAAAATAAAAATTTCCTGTAATTCTTCTTGACATATCGTTTGACATAAATACAAACTCCTTACTTAAGCATACATTTTTAATAGCAAAAATTGCATAAACACGAAAAGTGGTTAAATAAGCAACTTATTATATGTGGTTGCTGTAAGAATATTAATGGTATGAAATTATAGGGTGTATTTTACTTTTTCGAATTTCCTTCTCTAGGTTTAATATCGTATAGAGAGAGGAGAAACATTCAATTAAATGAGAAATTCATGACTGTCTGTTATATTTTCTTTAGAAACAAGGTTTTTCTTATAATTTATGTTTATTTTTCTAAACATTTTCTTAGCAAGATTTTTTATTGTGATCAAAACAATAAACTATTTTATTCCATTATAATAATCCTTTTATGCATTACTGTGTTTCATTGTGTTATATTATCATTAAAAAATACAATCTAGATAACAATTAGACATCATAAATCAATTCAGACACATTTTCAAAGAGATATGCTAATTATGAAAAGTGCAATTTTCCTTTCTTTTATGCATATTAGATAAAATATACATTTAATATTGGATTTTTATAACTGGGGACATGGACTGAAATGATAATTTGCTTTGTTTAGAGCTTAATGTTAAGTATTTATACATCATTATGTGTCGCTTTTTCAATGGTAATTGATATAAAAAAGTTATAATATATAATATTTTTCAGTTTTTGATTTAAGGATACATAATAAAATATTATTGGCAGTAGACGCAAATTGTCCAATTTTCAGATATTAACCCATGAGAAATTTTATCATGGAATTCTGTCAACAAATGATATGATTAATAAAACTTTAATTTCAATAAATAACAGTTACTTTAAAATGCGTCCCAGACCCATTAAAATAGTTCATAATATAATTTAAAGTATTAAAACAAGATAAATTAATATTTTTCACAAAAATTAGCAAAACATATCTTTATTACTCATTTTTGTAAAAAATAAATAAATATATCTATACATATAATAAAACAGTAGGACCCGGTGTGTCTGTACATTGAAGATAATTTACAAAAATGGAGTCAGGGCGATAAAAGAAAACCAATGAAACACAAAAAATTTTTTTTTGAATTTTTTGTCTGTCTGTCTGTCTGTCTGTCTGTTTGTTCGAGGTTATCTTCGTAACTACTGAATGGATTTTTATGCGGTTTTCACTAATGAAGAATGCACACTCCCGGGCAGTGTATAGGCTTTGTTTCATCAAAATCGGACAACAGACAAAAAAGTAACAAAAAGAAACAAAAGAAACTATTAGGTGCGCTGCTCACGTTTTTTAGTACATAACGTTTTTTAGTACATATAAAATCCAATAGATGTCACTGTGCGATTTTAAAACGCACTATCGTTATGTTTTCGCCAGTCTACTTAAGTATGAGAAAGTTTCAAGCTGGCTGTCGTTCCATGTGGTTTAGTCGGTAGAACGTCAGTGCGCCATACTGATGGCCCGGGTTCGATTCCCAGCATGGAATTTTTTTTCACTATGTTGGCATTAACGCCTATAAGCAATTAAAAGAATTTGAAATATTGTATTCAAGGCGAATTTTCTCTCTGGGAAAATTTCCTTGCATTAATATGTCAGTGTAATTTTTTTTTCGATTTAATTTTTTTTTTCGAAACTTTGTTTTTCTTAAAAAATTACAGTAAATATTTGATATTTCCCAACGTTTTTTGAATGATCGACTTGCTTTTTTTTTTAATGTATGTCTGAACCTTATCTAACTACTTCTTCAAGATTTCTTTAGATAAACCGACCAGCGTAGCGGGCGAAGGCCGCTAGTTTATTAAATATTTTCTTGAAAATATGTGTTTGGAAAGTCTCATAAATATTCTTAGTGGCTGAAAGTATTTTATCTCTGTTAAAAAGTTAATTTACATAACAATAAAATAAAAATAATCATGTAATTCTTCTTGACGTATTACGTGACATAAATACAGATGCCTTACTTATGCAAACATCGTTAATAGCAAATAGTGTGTAAACACGAAAAGTAGTTAAATAAGCAACTTATTATGTTTAGTTACTGTGAGAATATTAAGAGTGTGTTAAATTATGGGATATATTTTACTTTTTCGAATTTTCTTCCCTAAGTTTATTATAGTATGTAGAGAAGAAAAACATCCAATTACATGAGAAATTTATAAATGTCTAATATATTCTCTTTTGAAACAATGTTTTTCTTGCATTTTATATCCTTTTTATCCTTTCTTTAGTAAACGCAAGCTTTTCTAAAGTATTCGATGCAGTGAGAATACTTTATTCTACTATAACAATCATTTACATATTTTATATTGCTCATTTTTTGAAAGAGAAAATATATTTATCAAATGTTTTCTTTAACCCTTTCCGGCACAGTGTTGCCAAGTCGGCAACACCTAAATTTCCCCCTGTTTAGAGATACAAAATCGCCTTGAATGTTTCAAAAACTACTATAATGTCTACTTTAAATCTTTCTTATGAATTCTAGATGGCAGAATCATAGAGATCAAATTCTACTGTTTTTACAAAATAGGTAAAATATTTTATTCTAATACGCGATTCACAGGAAAGCTCTTCTCACTGCGCTTATCAATGCTGTACTTGCACGGTGTTACCACTTCGGCAAAAGCTGTATAATTAAAATGGTTTGTGCAATCTTTGCAAAATTATACCTGTGTACACCTCTAGGCCTAAATAGATTGCCTAAATTTTTTTTTCTTTAAATTCCAACTTTAAAGAATAATGCGCCGGAAAGGGTTAAAATATGTGTTTGCAAAGTCACTTAATAGAAAAAGTTAGATTCTGAAAATATTTTATCCGTGTTAAAAGGGTAATTTACATAACATTAAAATAAATATTTATTGTAATTCTTTTTGACATATCGCGTGATATAAATACAAATGCCTTACTTATGCATGCACTGTGATTAGGAAAATTTATGTAAAAACGGAAAGTAGTTATATAAGCAACGTATTATATTTAGAAGCTGTGTGAATATTAATCATGTGCTAAAGTATGAAATATATTTTACATTTTTGAATTTTCTTCTCTAAGTTTAGTATTTTATGAAGAGAAAAAAAACATTCAATTACTTGAAAAATTTAGAAATGCCTATTATATTCTATTTAGAAAATGAGTTTTTGTTGCATTTTTTTCTAAACGTTTTCTTTGCAAGCTTTTTTAATGTGATCAATACAATAAAAATATTCTATTCGATTATAAAAATCATTTTATGCATTAATGTGCTTCACAGTGTAACATTACCTTTACAAAATACAACATAGATAACATTTAGACATCATATATTAATTCAGACACATTCTCAAAGAGAGATGCTAATCATCAAAAGAACATTTTTGTTTATTTATTTATTCGATTAAAACAATCATTTTATACATTACTGTTCTTGACTGTGTCATATTACCTGTAAAAAATACAACACAAACAACAATTAATAGTCATACATCAATTTAGACGTATTTGCTGAAAGATGCTTATCATCAAAAGTGCATTTTTCCTATTTTTACACATTCTTGATAAAAAACACATTTAATATTGTATATTTGTACCTTAGAACAGGGGCTGAAATGATGATTTACTTTGTTTAAAGCTTAAAGTTAAAAATTTATACATCATTTTGTGTCCCTTTATCAATATTAATTAATATAACAAATTTACAATATATAATATTTTCAGTTTGTAATTTTAGTATATTTAATGAAATATTGTTGGCAGTGAATGCAAATTATCGAATTTTTAGATATTGGCCGTTAAGAAGTTTTATCATGCGATTTTGTTTAGAAATGCAAACAAAGTTAACAAAAAAATTAACACAATAAATAATAGTTATTTTAAAATTCTTCTAAGACCTATTTAAATCGTTCAAAGTATATTTTAAACTGTTAAAAAATAGATAAATTAACATGTTTCACAAAAATTAGCATCAGATACCTTTATCACTCATGTTGTAAAAAATTAAATACATTTATAAAATATTTTCTTTAAAATATGTGTTTGGAAAGCCTCTTAAAAAAGACTTAGATGCTGAAAATATTTTATCTCTGTTAAAAGGTTAATTTACATTACATTAAAATAAAAAATTCCCTGTAATTTTTCTTCATGTGTCGCGTAATCTAAGTACAAATGCCTCACTTATGCATACATTATTAATATAAAAAAATGTAAACACAGGAAGTGGTTAAATAAACAACTTATTATATGTAGTTGCTGCGAATATTTTAAAAATGTGTTACATTATAGAATATTTTACTTTTTCGAATTTTATTTTGAAGTTTAGTATCATTTAGAGACAGGGGTGGTAATAATATCTAAATAAATAATAAAAACATATAAATAATAACATAAAAAATATAAACAAAATAATATAAATAAAAAAAAATAAAAATTTAATATCTAATATATTCTGTTTATAAACAAAGTTTTTTTTTTATTTTACATATATTTGGCTAAATATTACTTTAAAGTGAAGCAAGGTCTTCTAATGTGATCGAAATAATAAAAATATTTTATTGGATTATAACAATTATTTTATTTCGTGCTGTGCTTTACTGTGTCATATTCCCTTCAAAAAATACAACCTAGACAACAATTAATCATCATAAATAATTCAAACAAATCCTTAAAGATAGATACTAACAAAAGTACACTTGCCTTTTTACTCAAACTAAATAAAATGCGCATTTAATATTGGGTATTTTTCCCGGGTTCACTTTTTGAAATGATGATTTACTTTGTTTAAAGCTTAAAGTTAAATATTTATACATCATTACGGGTCCTTTTATGAATGGTAATTGATGTAATAAATGTTACATTATATAACATTTTTCAGTTTTTTATTTTAGTATAGTTAATAAAATATTATTGTCAGAGGAAACAAATTATACAGTTATCAGATATTAACCCTAGATATTGAGATTGATATTCAGATATTGATATTAAGAAATTTTATTATACGATTTTGCCTACAAATGATATGATTAACAAAAAAATTCAACACTTTTATCTCAATAAGTAAAAGTTATTTTAAAATGCGTCCCGGAACCATTGATATCGTTCATAATGTAATGTAAAGTTTAAAAAAAATAGAAAATTTATTGTGTTTCATAGAAATTAGCATTACATTTCTTTATTGCTCATTTCGTGAATGAGTGAATATAATTGTCAAATATTTTCTTTAAAATATGTATTTCGAAAGTTTCTTTTACAAGAGTAAGGTGTTGAAAATGTTTTATCCGTTTTAAAAGGTGAATTTTGGTAACACTAAAATAAAAATTTCCTGTAATTCTTCTTGACGTATCATGTGACTTAAATACAAACTCATTACTTACGCGCACGTTTTTAATAGCAAAAATTGCATAAACACGAAAAGTAGTTAAATAAGCAACTTATTACATGTGGTTTCTGTAAGAATATTAATGGTATGAAATTATGGGGTGTATTTTACTTTTTTCGAATTTCCTTCTCTAGGTTTAGTATCGTATAGAGAGAAGAGAAACATTCAATTACATGAGAAATTCATAACTGTCTGTTATATTCTCTTTAGAAAGAAGGTTTTTATTATAATTTTTGTTTATTTTTCTAAACATTTTCTTTGCAAGATTTTTGATTGTGATCAATACAATAAAATATTTTGTTCCATTATAATAATCATTTTATGCATCATTGTGTTTGATTGTGCTATATTATCATTAAAAAATACAATCTAGATAACAATTAGGTATCATAAATCAATTCAGACACATTCTCAAAGAGGTATGCTAGTTATGAAAAGTGCAATTTTCCTTTCTTTTACGCATATTAGATAAAATATACATTTAATATTGGGTACTCATACCTGGGGACATGGACTGAAATGATGATTTACTTTGTTTAAAGCTTAATGTTAAATATTCAAACCATTATGTGTCGCTTTTTTAATGTATATAACAAAAGTTATAATATATAATATTTTTCAGTTTTTGATTTAAGGACACATAATAAAATATTATTGTCAGTAGACGCTAATTGTCCAATTTTCTGATATTAACCCATGAGAAATTTTATCATGGAATTTTGTCAACAAATGATATGATTAATAAATCTTTAATCTCAATAAATAATAGTTACTTTAAAATGCGTCCCAGACCCATTAAAATAGTTCATAATATAATTTAAAGTATTAAAACAAGATAAATTAATATTTTTCACAAAAATTAGCAAAACATATCTTTATTACTCATTTTTGTAAATATATATATATATATATATATATATGTAATAAAACGACGACGATGTTCTATAATAGTGTATAATCACTAATAGAATACCATGTTGGTTGTAGAATACTACTATTCACTAAGATTCAATAGTGGGATGAGCAGTCGTTCTGGTAAGTGGATAAGCCATGGATTTGTTCTCGTAGGAGTTTCTCCAATAACAATGCAAGAAAATCAGTGTTTTAGTTCTTTATTATTTAGAGCACGAACTTAAGTTACTCCACAGATCACCTTTCCACACATCTATCACTACGGCCTTCGCTCACTAAGCTGCAACATTCCGGCGTTCTACAATCTCGGAAAAAATGACATTTCTAATTCAGCGGAGAAATAAAACGCGCGTCTTGATAGTTTAAAGAAAAGGTGCATTCTACTCTCCTGAAAAGCCAAATGAAAAAATCATTTTCACGACAAAACTAGCGCCCTCCTACTCCGCGTCAATCATTTTAAAAATCCAATCAGGATGGACTCGAACCTCTAACGGACAAAATGATCAATTCTAATTGGCCGTAATAGGCGGTCTACTGGCAAGAACTATATTTTTTTCTCGGAACACTAAGCCCTTTAGCAACGCGTAGTAACACTTGTCACGCGATGTTAAAAAATAAAAAATAAAATTAAAATCGCAGGAATATGCCAGAAAGTAAAAAGCTTACGAAATACTTCCCGCCTTTTTGAGAAGCAAGAAATAATTTATTAATAACTAAAGTAAGAAAAAGAATTTTAGGTGTTACAAGTTACGAAACTAAGATTGAAATATGTTCCACAAATTTAGAATTGAAGCTAAGAGAGAATAAAAAAAAATGGCGCATTTTTTTTTATTTTATTACAAATCCCCCCTCCCAGAAAGACGGGTGAAAAAGTAGGTCTGAGACCTGCAATTTCACAGAAAGGGAGATGATGCAGACTTAGCTCACGAAGTTGTTGATATAAGTAATAATAATTAGATACTGAATAAAAAAAAATTTAAATTAATTTCTCTTTTTTATATAAATATAGAATTCAAATTTAAAAACACTAAGGTGATGCGTGGAATAACTTTAAATTTAAATACAATAAAATAGGCATCAGTACAAATACAAGATGTAATCTTGTTTAAAGTACACATCATAAAGTAATTTGAAAATATAAGCAATTACCCATAGTAATAACATAAAAATGAAACATAAAATTGAAAAACAATAACGTTAAATTCTTTTTTAACAATGTCAAATCTAGAAATCAAATTTTAAAAGTTTATTTCAAAAATCTTCTTAAAGTCATATTTGGAATGGCATAGTTCATTACCTCATTTTAAGGATGTCTAATTCATTTAACTGTCCAAATTCATCAGCTATCATTATAATATTAGTTCAGTTTTTGTGTGAGTAAGTCCTTGAACATTCATAACAGTTCCATTTTGGAATCTTTGTGAAAATACTTTTATAATTGTATTTTTAATTAATAACACATTTTATAATATAGTAATAATAAAATTTAACAATGTAAATAATAAACAATATAATTAAGAAACATAATAAGGAAAAATATCAATAATAATAAATATCATAAGTGTAAGTAAATCTCATAATGGGTATAAGTAAATCTCTTAATAAGTAATAATAAATATCACAAAAGACATTCTTTAAATACTTAATCTCGTTTATCTCATCTCATATTTTTGGGATGAAATATAGAGAGAAGTGGAATAAAATAAAAAATGCAATCAACTATGAAATCATTTACTTAATCTGGTAATCCGAGTACAGGATTAAGTAGGAATATGTACAAAAAAAATTAAAATATAATATGATAAATTAAAATAAAATAAAGATAAATAAAAATTTTGTTCATGTTTGAGAATGCACGTGACCTTTAAACTACTAAGATTCTTAAAAAGAAATATTAATAAATGATAAAAATAAAAAACAAGATCTATTCATGTCAAATAATTACGCAATAAATATTCTCTCGGTGTAATAAAACATTGCAAGATGCAAGTAGGAAAGAGAAAAAGAAACAAAATTATATTATAATTGACATGTACTTGGACTGGAATGCAGAAGCAAAGAAAGAGAGAAAGAAAAAAAAAATATATTAAAATAAAGTGATAAAAATTTTGTTACTTGGCAAATAATTAATTTAATAATTGATAGATTAAATTTAATATTACAAATAGGTTCAGTTGAAAGAGAAAAAAAAAATATTCTAAGTAGAGTAATTCAGTACAGAATAAGAAATTTCCACTTTGTTCGTCTACGCCGGCATAAATAAACAAATATAAAAATTTCCAGACAAGTGACACTCTCGCTGCAGTCAAGAGATATCATTGGCATTCTGTGAGAATTACAGGATATTATCTGAATTAAAATATGAAAAGAAATTTACTGTTTAAGAGAAAAAATTATAAAATGATAAACTAGAGATATAGTTTAAGCTACAGTTTTTACCTGAGTTTGTTGTTGTTGATTAGGGGGTTGTTGCTCATGACTTAATTTAAATTTATCAGGGGAATAATAAGGCCTTAATTTAGATACATGTACTATTTCTGAACTTTTGAACTGGTTTTGCCTATCAATTTCAAAATTTACTTCGGATAATTTGTTAAGAATTTTATAAGGGCCACTAAATACTTGTGACAACTTTCTAGTATTAGGGTACTGAAATTCTTCATAGATAACTAGATCTCCTATTTTAAATTTTGGTTCGATATAATCTTTATCATAATATCTTTTATTTTTTAAATGAAATTCATCAGTTCTTGTTTTAGCAATTTTAAGTGCTTCATGAACAGGGGGATAATAATTTTGTTGTAAGGGGGAGTCATAGGGTAATTGGCCAAAAAGCAAGTACGCAGGTGGAAATTTGGTAATAGAATGGGGTGTATTATTATATTCATTAATTACCTCAGTTAAAAGCTTAGTCCAGGGAATTTTAGAGGTAGTGGAGTTTACTTTACATTTTAATCTAGTTACTATTGTCTGATTTACTCTTTCACATTTCCCATTCGTTTGTGGATGATGGGCAGTGGTCAAACGTTGTTTAATATTATGATTTCGCAGGAATTTTTTGAATCTTGAAGAAGTAAAAGCGGCATTCCTGTCACTAAGTATTTTTTGAGGGGACTGTACACTTGAAATCTTACTAAAACAGAATAATTGTTGAGGGATTTTGATATTGAAAATTTGTTTCAGACAATTTGTATAAGTTTCTGTAGTGACACTTTTGGAAGGAAATGCCCAAACATATCTTGTGGCATGGTCTATTATAATATGGAGATATTTTTTTGTAGAATTATAATAATTGAACCCTCCTACAGTATCAACAGACAGACAGTCAAAAGGTTGATCTGTAGTGGGCATAGCTTGTAATAAGCCAAATTTTTTCTGTCTAGGTTTTTTATTTTTCTGGCAAATATCACAGTATTTAACAAAGTTAGTAATGTCTTGGGTCATATCTGGCCAATAATAGTTAGGAGAAATTAAATTTTGCATTTTTTGAACACCAGGGTGACCAAACTGTTCATGAGCAACATTAAGCAATTTTTTTCTTAGGGACATGGGAACTACCACTTTACGAAAACCTTTTCTTTTAACTATAATCAGTCCATTGTCATTAATATAATTTGATCCACACACATTTTCTTTTTCTTGCATCTCAATAATCTCTTTAACGTCAAGAAGAAAAGTAAGGGGCTTACAAAAATGAGAAATAGGGTTTCGGGACAACATGTCGGCTTCGACATTTGTAGATCCCTTTAAGTACTCTATTTTGTAATCGAACATACTTAACTTCAATGACCACCTAAATAATCGACCTCTTAAATGTTTGACATTTTTTAACCAAACAAGAGATGCATGATCAGTATGGATGGTAAATTGTACACCGTGAAAGTAATGATAAAATTTATCTAAAGTATCAATGATAGCAAGACACTCTAGTTCGGTAATGAAATAATTTTTCTCATAACTTCTCAATCCTCTAGAAAAATAAGCAATTGGATGTAAAAAGTTATTATGGTCGGGTTGTTTAAGAACTGCACCTACCGCTACCTGAGAAGCGTCAACAAACATGTGTAGGGGTAATTTTGGGTCATAAATCTTTAAAATTGGTTTAGCAATGAGGGCATCTTTTAATTTTTGAAAAGAGTTTTGACATTCAGTATTCCATTCCCAAATAGTATCTTTCTTAAGTAATTTATTTAGGGGGTGTCTAATTTCAGCATATTTGTCAATAAATTTATGATACACATTTATAGAACCAAGAAATCTTTGTAATTCTTTAGTGTTAGTAGGAGGTTTTAATTTTTTAATCGTTTCTATATTAGTATTAGCTGGAGTTAAAGTTCCATTTTGGATTTCATACCCTAGAAAATTGATTTGTTTTTGAGCAAAAGTACATTTAGATAATTTTAATTTAATATTTTCTATTCGGCATAAATCAAAAATTTGGATGAGATGCTGTATATGTTCATCTATTGATTTAGAAAAAATAATTATATCATCAAAATAATAACAAGCAAAGTCTATTTTATATTTTGTAAGAATTCTTCTAATTGTCCTGTTGAAAATTGGGGGGCCTACCTTTACACCAAAGGGGAGAACATTCCATTCCCAGAGCCCACAATTAGTAGTAAAGGCTAACTTTTCGGAATCGGCTGGGTGAATAGGTATGTGCCAATAGCCTGAGGCTAAATCTAGTGTAGAGAAATATTGGGCACCACTTAATTTGTCTAAAATTTCATCTATTCGGGGTAAAGGTTCAGCGTCATTTTTCATGATAGAATTTAATTTTCGGTAGTCAACACACATTCGGGTTTTTTTACCTTCATCTCGTTTATTTACTAACGTAACTGGAGAAGAGTATGGGCTATAACTTTCTTTAATTAACCCAGCAGCTAATAATGATTGGATTTGCTGAGATATTTCTTTTTCATCAGCAGTGGATGTACGATAAGGCCTAAAAGATATTGGTAGGTCAGATTTAAGATAAATACGCTGAGGTTCAATATTAATTCTCCCTACATCATATTTATTTTTTGCAAAAATATCTAAATAATCCCTTAAAAGTTCCCTTACATTTTTATTTTGAATAGCATTCAGATCCCCCAATAGATTATAATCATCATTATTAGTTCGCGACAAGGATTGAGGAGTTATGGTATTTCCATAATCGGGTTGCACAGTAGTATCATTTTTTATAATATCAAAATGAAGCAATTCTAAGTTATCACTGGATATGTTGACATATGGGTTTAGCGAAATATTGTCTTGTAACACCTGGCTTTTTGCACAATCAATTTTTAATTTAAATTTGGCACAATCAGGTAAACCTAAAATAGCATAGTCCAAATCTAGTTGACTTACTAAAAAATTAACATATCTCTTTATATTACCAAATTTAATACATAATCGACAAGATTTATTAATTGTAAGAGTTCCTTGTGCCTGTCTGATAGTAATAGGGGTAACATTATATAAATTACCATTTAAATATCGAACAAATTTGAGGGGTAAAATTGAGACAGTTGATCCACTATCCACCACACAATACACTTTGTTATTGCCCACATATCCAGGGATAAATAATTGTCAAATATTATTAGTAGGGGGTGGTTGAATATGAGCAGGAGTTTCAGTTTGAAAGGAATTTGTGTTAAATATACAACTCCTTTCCCAATGATATGCATTTTCTATGCCTCTGTTTAAACATACTCTGCACGGACGACTAGGGTAATTGTTTTGATAATGAGTTGCAGGCATTCTAGGAGTGAAAAACCTAGGATTAAAATTTTGGGATGGATTGTTTGGAGTAGGTCGAGTCCAATGTCTGGGCTGAGGATTGGGATTGTGCATTGGTCTAGTTTGTTGAAAATTTCTATTGCCGTTATTAGAGGTATGATTTGGAATCGCTGCTAATTGTTTAGCAATGCGAAACCATTCACGAGTATTGGAAGGAGGGTTAACCATCAAACAATTTTGATACTCCGGCTGAAGGCCATCAATTAATCCCTGTATAATTAAATTTTCCTCAAGCTGAAGTTGCCTTCCAATCTCAACTTTCTTTCTAAAATAAGAATCCAAATCACTTAGATCATTTAACTTTAAGGAAGTAAATTCAGAAAATTTTGGAACTCTAACTTGAATGAATTTTTCACTTAAAATCTCGACAATTTCTTCATAAGTAGCACAATCCAAACAATCATTGATATAAGTTTTTAGCGCTTCCCCCTTTAAATATTTTGAAATATTTTGATGTTTCCACTCATTATCTTTCTTTTCTACCGAACATTCTCGATCAAAATGTTTAAACCATTTAAATATATCCATGCCCAACCCAAATTCAAAAGGGACAATATCAAGTTTATTTTCTGACATTTTTTCTTCTTTTACTAATCCTGATCTTAATAGCATATAAGAAGGATAATTCATATGGAAAATATTTAAATGCTATACTTCAATTATTAAAATTCAATTACTATACTTCAAATACCTCAATAAATAATAATAAAAATAAATAAATAATAAATAAATAAGTAATAAAATAATAAATATCGGGTTTCCATACATGGGAAATAACAAATAATTTTAAAAACAAAAATACTTTTCTTTACGTATGGAAAATAAATTTTGCAACAGAGTATTTTTTTAACAACAAATTAATCCATCTTTCGATTTAAAAAAAAAAATAACACCTTTAAAACTAAATAAAATTTCTATGAGCAGAAAATTTTAACTAATTATAAATTAAGAACAAATTTATTTTTTAATATTTGTAATAAAAGAGAGAGAAAAAAAATCAAGAATTTAAACAAAGAAATTATCATTAAATTTCTTAATCAATAAAACAATAAAATAATAAATAATAACTTACAGACATGTTCGATGTGGCCTTGTTCAAATACCTAATTTTTTATTAAACTAAACAAAAATAAAGAACTTCGTAGATACGACTCACAGGTGTAAATTTCATTTATCTTGTATTACTGATGGAATCTACCGTAGTTTCGCAACCATACAGCAGGTGTTCATTTATTATGAAATGAAAATTTATCAAAATATTTATGCACTTTTACCTAGAAAATACAGTAAATAAATAAATAAAAGAAAATGATGTTGAATTGATTTCATGCAGGTGATCTTTTGTAATTTTTATTTTACATATCTCACAGTTTGGTTGCATATCTCTCAGTTGAAAAGTTTCTCACTAGAATGCGAGGTATATTTCACATTTAAAATATTTGTAGATGTAGATACCACACATAATTACAAACAAAACTTTATAAGACGATCTTTTTTCAGCTGAAAGGTTTATCATTTATGCACATGAAGATGTTTTTCCATGCAGGCCATCTCGTCGTAACATGGGTGGAAGTAGACGCAGATGAGGTTAAAGATGCGTGCAGCTAACATCTCAAAAACTCTGACTGTTAGTAACACACATTGAGTCTTATTGCAGGAAACAAAATTACAATATTAGTATTAACACACAGCAGCTGATCCCATCCATCTTCAGTCTTGGACATACCATTTAGATGGAAGATATCATAGTTATTTTTTTCTGTATTAAATGTTAAGATGAAAACAATACCAGGAAAAATGTAGGAACAACTGTAAGTGTATGAAGAGCATGCAGCTTATTCTCAAAAGTTTTACGCCGGTTCATTTTTCATCCTGCCGGCTAAAATGTAATAAAACGACGACGATGTTCTATAATAGTGTATAATCACTAATAGAATACCATGTTGGTTGTAGAATACTACTATTCACTAAGATTCAATAGTGGGATGAGCAGTCGTTCTGGTAAGTGGATAAGCCATGGATTTGTTCTCGTAGGAGTTTCTCCAATAACAATGCAAGAAAATCAGTGTTTTAGTTCTTTATTATTTAGAGCACGAACTTAAGTTACTCCACAGATCACCGTTCCACACATCTATCACTACGGCCTTCGCTCACTAAGCTGCAACATTCCGGCGTTCTACAATCTCGGAAAAAATGACATTTCTAATTCAGCGGAGAAATAAAACGCGCGTCTTGATAGTTTAAAGAAAAGGTGCATTCTACTCTCCTGAAAAGCCAAATGAAAAAATCATTTTCACGACAAAACTAGCGCCCTCCTACTCCGCGTCAATCATTTTAAAAATCCAATCAGGATGGACTCGAGCCTCTAACGGACAAAATGATCAATTCTAATTGGCCGTAATAGGCGGTCTACTGGCAAGAACTATATTTTTTTCTCGGAACACTAAGCCCTTTAGCAACGCGTAGTAACACTTGTCACGCGATGTTAAAAAATAAAAAACAAAATTAAAATCGCAGGAATATGCCAGAAAGTAAAAAGCTTACGAAATACTTCCCGCCTTTTTGAGAAGCAAGAAATAATTTATTAATAACTAAAGTAAGAAAAAGAATTTTAGCTGTTACAAGTTACGAAACTAAGATTGGAATATGTTCCACAAATTTAGAATTGAAGCTAAGAGAGAATAAAAAAAAATGGCGCAAATTTTTTTTTTTTTTTTTATTACATATATATATATATACATATATATATATATATATTAAATATTTTCTTGAAAATATGTGTTTGGAAAGTCTCATAAATAATCTTAGAGGCTGAAAATATTTTATCTCTGTTTAAAAGTTAATTTACATAACAATAAAATAAAAAAATCATGTAATTCTCCTTGACGTATTACGTGACATAAATACAGATGCCTTACTTATGCATACATTGTTAATAGCAAATAGTGTGTAAGCACGAAAAGTAGTTAAATAAGCAACTTATAATGTTTAGTTACTGTGAGAATATTAAGAGTGTGTTAAATTATAGGATATATTTTACTTTTTCGATTTTTTCCCTAAGTTTAGTATAGAATGTAGAGAAGAGAAACATCCAATTATATGAGAAATTTATAAATGTCTAATATATTCTCTTTTGAAACAATGTTTTTCTTGCATTTTATATTTTTTCTTATCACTTCTTTCGTAAACGCAAGCTTATCTAATGTATTCGATGCAATGAAAATACTTTATTCTACTATAACAATCATTACATATTTTATATTGCTCATTTTTTGAAAGAGAAAACATAGTTATCAAATATTTTCTTTAAAATATGTGTTTGGAAAGTCACTTAATGGAAAAAGTTAAATTCTGAAAATATTTTATCCGCGTTAAAAGGGTAATTTACATATTATTAAAATAAATATTTATTGTAATTCTTTTTGACATATCGCGTGATATAAATACAAATGCGTTACTTATGCATACACTTTGAACAAGAAAAATTGCGTAAACACGAAAAGTAGTTAAATAAGCAACTTATTACATTTAGAAGCTGTGAGAATATTAATTGTGTGCTAAAGTATGGAATATTTTTACATTTTCGAATTTTCTTCTCTACGTTTAGTATCTTATGAAGAGAAAAAAAACCATTCAATTACTTGACAAATTTAGAAATGCCTATTATATTCTATTTAGAAAATGAGTTTTTGTTACATTTTTTTTTTCTAACCGTTTTGTTTGCAAGCTTTTTTAATGTGATCAATATAATAAAAATATTCTATTCGATTATAAAAATCATTTTATGTATTAATGTGCTTCACTGTGTAATATTACCTTTACAAAATACAACATAGATAAAATTTAGACATCATATATCGATTCAGACACATTCTAAAAGGGAGATGCTAATCATCAAAAGTACATTTTTGTTTATTTATTTATTCGATTAAAACAATCATTTTATACATTACTGTTCTTGACTGTGTCATATTACCTGTAAAAAATACAACTCAAACAACAATTTAAAATCATACATCAATTTAGACGTATTTGCTGAGAGATGCTTATCATCAAAAGTGCATTTTTCTTTTTTTTACACATTCTAGATAAAAAACACATTCAATCCTGGATATTTGTACCTTGGTTCAGGTATTAAACTGATGATTTATTTTGTTTAAATCTTAAAGTTAAAATATTTATGCATCTTATGTGTCCATTTATCGTTGGTAAGCGATGTAACAAGTGTTACAATAAAATAATATTTTTCAGTTTTTGATTTTAGTATAATTAATTAAACATTATTGGCAGCGGACTCAAATTGTCCAATTTTAAGATATTGACCCATGAGAAATGTTATCATGCGATTTTTTATACAAATGATATGATTAAAATTGTATCTCAATAACTAATAGTTATTTTAAAATACGTTCCGGGATCATTAAAAAAATTCGTAATGTATTTTAAAGTGTTAAATATAGACAAGAAATATTATGTTTCACAAAAATGAGCATATAATTTTTTTATTACTGATTTTGTGAAAGTGTAAGCATATTTATCAAATGTTTTCTTTAAAATATATATTTTGGAAAGACTCTTAAAAGAAAGAGTTAGATGTTGAAAGTATTTATCATTGTTAAAAGTTTAATTTACATAAAATTAAAATACATGTTTCCTGTAATTTTTTTTTGACGTATCGCGTGGGATAAATACAAATGCCTTATTTATGCATACATTATTAATAGGAAAAATTGTGTAAACACGGAAAGTAGTTGAACAAGCAACTTTCTTATATTTACTAGCTGTAAGAATATTAAGCGTGTTCTAAAATATGGAATATATTTTACATTTTCGAATTTTCTTCTCTAATTTTAGCATCGTACGGAGAGAGGAGAAACATTCAATTACATGTGAAATATATAAATGTCTAATATATTCTCATTAGAAAGAAAGTTTTTTTTTATATTTTTAATTTTTAAAAGAAACAAGATTTTCTAACATGGTTAATATAATAAAAATATTTTAATATATATCATTTTATGCATAATTATATTCACTGTGATAGATTACCTGTAAAAATACAACAGAGACAACAATTAATAATCATAAATCAATTCAAGCATATTCACAAAAACTGATGCTAATTTTCAAAAGTACATCTTTTCTTTATTACGTATACTACATAAAATAATTTTTTGTCCAGAAATTCCTAAGAACCTTTCTTTGAACTGAATTGTAATGTTCTATCAGCTTTCAATTATATAATAATCTGCATACTCGATTTATTTTTAAGCTCTTTTCTTAACAAAATCTGATTTTACGTATGCAAAGATGAAATTTTTAAACCCATACCTCGGTACGCTAAAACTTTAAAAAATTACATTCATAGGTGTGTTTACAAAGACGATAAAATATTTTACTATTTTTAAGAACTTATTAAAAAATAGTGCATTAATTTTAAAGCATAATTCCATTAGTCCGCAACATTTGATATTTTGCAAAATTCTTTCTGTAAGTTGTGCAATTGCATTCGTATTTAAACAGTAATAAATTTAATTTTGTTTCAATACATTCTTGCCAAAATATGTCAAATAACTGTGAAATTACAAAAATTATGCATTTTAAACTTCAAAAAGAAAATAAATTATGAATAAAAAATAGCAAGTGCAATATTAAAAATGCTTTTTTACGAATAATAGTTTACTGTTAATTGATTTTAATTATGTGATGAGAAATGAATTTAGATATCTCTTTTTTTACTGGAGTTCTATTTTAAAAAAGAAACAAGACAAAAAAAAATCTATATATTTTTTTATGATTTCTTTTACTTCCTTTTTTGCTAATAGTAAAAAAGTTGTTAAATTTTCATAATCAATCATAAATTCGGTACCAATGCAAATTAAGGCATTGTGACGGAAATTTTTAGGAATAAACACATAAGAAATGCAGTTTATGTTATAAAAAAAAAAGAATAATGTCCAGTTTAAATGATGTCATGGATTTTAGAGGCTACGTCTACTACTTGTATATTACAGCTTTATACTTTCAAGGATAAATGCCTAAAAAGAAATAAAGGGTGGAAACAGCTCCCTCTTATTTCCATTTTTTATACTTAATAATTGAACCCCCTAAATTAATCAGGAATATGCTTTATCATATAAAAATTTATATACAAAATTCAGAACAAATCGGATAATTCTTCATAAAAACCCAATTATTTAATTTAAAAGGTGTTATCCCTCTCCTTTATACTTAAACATTAACTTGCAAAATTATTCAGAGATTTGCCTTATCAGAAAAACATAAATCCAAAATTCGAAGCAAATCGGATAACTCTGCACAAAACTCTCTTTAGCTAGCTTAAGGACTGGTAATCACCCGTACCTTCCTTTATACTTAACTAAAGAACACCACAGCTAATGAGGGCAGCATATTATCACTGTGAATCTGGATCCGAAATTTGAATCAAATCGGTTGCATGAAAAACCATTTACCGAAATTAAGAAGGATAATCCCACAGATCCCCCATTTATACTTATCCAATGAATTCCCAAAAGAAATCAGGGAAGCACCTTATCAGATGAACCTATATCCAAAGCTTAAAGCAAATCGGTAAATTCTGCATGAAAAACACATTAATCTAAATTAAGGGGTGGTTACCTCTCACCCCCCCCCTCTTAGACTTACCAAATGATCTCGTAAAACTAATCATGGAAATGTCCTCATCAGAATAATCCTATGTTTAAAATTTGAATGAAATATGATAATTCTTCATGATATACCCATGTATCTAAATTAAAGGCAGGGGATTAGCCTCCGCTCCTCTTTATGCTTATCCAATGAACAGCCAAAACTGATCATAGAGGCGCCCTCATTAGAATGATCCTATGTCTAAAATTTGAATGAAATCTGATAAATCTGCATGGAAAAACCATTTATCTAAATTAATGGTGGCGGGGATAGCTCCCCTTCGTTCTCTTAGAGTTATCCAATGAACTCCCGAAACTATCATGACTGTGCCATTAATAGAATGATCCTTATGTCTTTATGTCTAAAATTTGAATGAAATGTCATAAATCTGCATGAAAAACCCATTTGTCTAAATACAAGGTTGGGAATTATCCCCGTTCCCTCTCTTCATACTTATCTAATGAACTCCCAAAATTAATCATGGTTGTGCCCTCATCAGATTGATCCTATGCGTAAAATTTGTATGAAATCTGATAAATTTACATGAAAAACCCTTTATCGAATTTAAGTGTGGAGAATAAGCCCTTCATTCCCCCTCTTTATATTTATGCAATGAAACCCAAATACTAATCATGGAGACGCTTCATGAGAATGATCGTATCCCTAAATTCATAACGAAACTGATAACTTTGCATAAAAAATCCATTTATATGAATTAAACACAGGGAGCATTAGCCCCCGTTTCTCTTCTTATATATACTTATTGAATGAATTCCCAAAATTAATAATGGGAGCGCCTCATTAAAATGATCCTACATCCAATTTCGAACAAAAACTGATAGTTCTGCTTAAAATGCCCATTTATATAAATTAGAGAGATGCCCTCGTTCCCCCTCTTATACTTATGGAATGAAGGGCGAGCCTGTGAACTAAAAACTCAATGAAAGAATACTGGCTCTTTTTGTAAGATTTGCATCATGCAACTGAATTGAAACTGGACAGATAACAACATCGTTTTAAGCAACAAATTAACCGGACCATATTTTAATCATATATTGAGCAGCGAAAATTTCTCTAATAAATTATTTAATCAAATGATATTATAATTTAAATTAATTTCAAATACGATTATTCAATCGGTAAATTAATTATAACAGATGTAAATTTTCCATTTTTCATTGTTGGGTGAAAAAAAATATGGGCCTGAATTCGAACCAGGGATGTATTGGCTGAAGCCGCTAATGCTCTTCCAACTGAGCTATCCCGGACACGAACACTGTAGGATTATTTCACCCAATTAACTTCAGCGATCACTTTATCTGGTCTGATACTCTGGATCAGCTCAATAGAATAAATCGAAGGTTAATATATGGAACTGAAGAAAATCGCTGCATACGAAATTACATTAGATTATTTTTAAACACAATTATTCAATCGATAAATTAATTATGGCAGATGTAAATTTTCCATTTTTCATTTTTGTATGAAAAATGTCCTAGCCAGGATTCGAACCAGGGATGTATTGGCTGAAGCCGCCAATGCTCTTCCAACTGAGCCATCCCAGACACGAACACTGGAGGACTATTTCATCCAATTAACCTCAACGATCACATTAGATGGTCTAATACTCTGGATCAGCTCAACAGAATAAATCGAAGTTCGATATAAGGAAGTGCAGAAAATCGATGCATACGAAATTACACGATTTTATGATATTATAATTATTTATTAGTCATAAAAAATGTAATAATAAATTATCCATATTAATTAAAACTTGCAAGTATTTATAACAGCATCTGTAAAATTAAAATCTACCTTATAAAAATAAAAATACGTGGTAGAATCCACTATATGACTTTAGAATCGGACGCATACCAAGTCCCTGTGGTGTGATATCTAGAGCACCAGACTCCCACACCAAAGTTCATCAGTTCGAATCGCGCAGGCTACATTTTTTTTCTTTATTCATCAATAAATACAGATTTTCTAAACTGTTTGATAGATGGCACTACAAGACAATTGTTATACCAACTTTATAATGAAAAGTTAGTGCTTCTTCAAATGAAGTTTTTCCATCTTTTATTTCCCAAAATGGAAAATCTACTGACGAAATGAAAAAAATCTGACAACTTTGCTGTCTGTAGTTTTACCGTGAATTCACGAATTATTTCTAACAGTGTATTTAAAAGCATAAATTTAGTATATTATTATCTCTAATTAACAAATTATTTTTAAATTTTATATACATGTTAAATAAAACTTTTATTCTGCTTTTATAAGGTAACCGCACAATATTTTGTCAAAATATACAGGTGTCCATTAAAGAACTGTACGGTTTTGAAGGAAATTTTTAAAATTATATCATAAAATTAGGTTAATTTTATATCTATGTACTTAAAGCAAAATACGATTTTGACCATTTAGTACATTTCATTATATGTCCCGTTTGTTTCACGGTACACATCCAAAAAGTATTCAATCTCTTCCAATGTCATAGCTTACATTTATGAAGTGATGATTGCAACTCAGATGATTATCCTGCCTCTGATGGTCTACAGCTTGAATTTTCTCAGTACAAACAAGATTTTTAATATGACCCCAGGAAAAAAGTCTAGTGGATATAGATCCATTTTTTTAAACGTACGTAGCGACTGTCGAATAGTTTAGTCTATAGGCACATAATTACCATACTTTCACGAATGTTGCACTGTACTTAGGTAACAGATCCAGTTTTTATAAGCTAAAAAACACTGATCCTTTTATAATCAGTGAGCCTTTTTTTCTAGCGTCGCCATTAAATTGCGGTAACTATATGGAATGATGGATTGAGCGTCTGATACATTATTTCAAGGTCAATGACGCGCAATGTTATTAAGTATTAAAAAAAAACTGCAACAGGTGTGAATAAAATTTTATGAACAACTGATTTCTTCGAAATTGACTCAAATGACCTAACTCATTTCGTTAACTCGATGTATTTTTTTAACCACAGATTTGTTTTATGAAATCCCTGTACTTCTTGCTTTTGCAAAATCGTAAAAGAACTCGGGATATTAGCGTGAACTGTCGGATAATTTACATCTAAGTCTAATTCATAATCAATTTGAATAAAATTACGCACAATAATTCTTGAGATAGCTCTCCAAAATAAAATCTATGTGATATGCAGACAGAAAGGTAGACACAAAGATAGATTTATATGCACAGATTGTTTTAAACTATTAATAAAATTGTTATCGAGAACATTTATTAATTCTGTACTTTTTGTGAGTTTTCATAATTATTGGCCTAATTGATAAATATAATAATTAACTTTTGTAAGAAGTCGTCTTACAAATGTACAAGAGAAGAAAGAAAGAGCATAACTTAGCTTAGATATCTCGGGGGCTGCAGGCTTCTTTAAATACTTTTTATTACTTGAAAAGACGTCACTTAAATATAGAACACTAACACACACACATTATATACAAATAAAGCTTTTTACATAATTCTGGCGCACGCCACCATCACAAGACATGAACCACAGTTCACAACCAACATTCGAACATCACTAAGAAAAAAGAACATTTTTTAATAGAACTAGTGTTGCCTGCTTTTTTTTAAACGAAAAATATTACAACTACATTTTTTTTAATTTAGCAAAACTCATGTCACGTAACGCGTGACAGTCTATTTTTTTCTTTCTTTTTTTTTCTGGAATGCTCGAATGTGTTACATCCTCCCCCTCTGTTTACGATCTGCGTCTCGGAGAGGACACAGGATACTTTTTGGGTCTTCCTCTTTTTCTCAAGGGTGCAACTGGAATAGTTTCAGATTCTTGGAAAGGCAACAAGGCAGAAACGTGGTAAGATCCAATTCGTTCAGTAGGATTTTCTTGACTAGCAATGTCATATGTCACTAGTGACTTTTGAGTCAAGATTATGTATGGACCATCTCTCTTAGGCATAAATTTTGCTGTTGTATTTTTACTTGCCTTGCTCACTGGGTGTAGGTTAACCCATACTTTTTCACCAGGCTTGAAATATACTTGTCTACGATTTTTATCATAATATTTCTTTCGCTGATCTTGTTTCATTTCAACACGTTCTTTCACACTTTTCTAAATATTTGCAAGTCGTTTAAAATATGGGGTTATTTCCGTAACAAAATTGTCATTTTCGACAACAGCTTTGAAATCGTTTACCACATCATCGATTGTTCTTAGTTCTCGATCAAATTGTAGATAGGCAGCAGTTTGGCCTGTTGTATCAGATTTGGTAGAGTTCGTGGCAAATCTAATAAAAGGAAGTTTATCTATCCAAGAACGGTGTTCATCCCCGACAAGGATTGCTATTCGAGGTTTCAAGTCTCGATTTTTGCGTTCGACCGGATTGGCCTGAGGATGGTATAAAGGTGTCAATGATTGGTTTATTCCAAGAATATAACAAACTTGTTGTAGAACAGCGCTCACAAACTGAGGACCATTATCACTTATCAGTCTTCTTGGAATACGATACCGAAGGAAGATCTCTTCTATCAAAGTAGTCGCACATTCTTGAACAGTTGTTAAGGCAAATAGTTCTACCCATTTAGTGGCACAATCTTCCTCTATAAAAATCCATCGGTGTCCATCTTTACTGGGTGGCAGTGGTCCAAAAAGATCAATACTGAGGGTTTCAAACCGCTGAGCATAAGCAGGTGTTCGAAGTAAACCAGCAGGTTTCTGATTTGTTGCTTTATAGCGAGCACATTCTGGACATTTCTTTACATATTCAGAAATAAAGGCTCGCATGCCTGTCCAATAATATTTCTTAGCAATTCTTTGATAGGTTCCTGCTTCACCATAATTTCCAGCTGAGGGGTCGTCATGATGAAGTTTCAAAATATTTTCTCTTTTTTGAACTGGAATGACCAGTTGCGCTTCCTCGGCATCAGATTCAGGAGCATAACGATAAAGTACACCTTGATTCATCAGGAATCCTCTATAGTCCAATTGGCAAAATCTTCACTTTTTTTGTTTTTCTTCAAAGCAATCTATAATTTTTTTAAGATTTTCATCCTGTAACTGCGCTTCCCTCATATCTTTTGAGCTTCTTGTTGGCATATCTATGCTAACAAAGTTGCATGTCTCGCAGAAAGCAGATTGATGATTACACACAGGACGTGACAGCATGTCAGCCACAACATTAGATTTTCCAGGTTCATATTCTATTTTCAATAAAAACGATTGCAATTGTAGTGCCCAACGGGCTAATCTTCCCGGTGGTGACTTAAGACTGAGAAGCCATTTTAAAGGTTGGTGATCAGTAGCTACAATCACTTCTTGGCCTTCCACATAACCACGAAATTTTTCTAAGGCCCAGACAACAGCCAAACCCTCGCGTTCAGTAGTGGAGTAATTTCTTTCTGCACTTGTAAGAAGACGGTTAGCATATTCTATGGGGTTTTCAGAGGTCTTGTCGGTACCCTGTAAAAGTACAGCACCAAGAGCATAGTTGCTAGCATCAGTACGTTGAATGAATGGTTTGGTTCCATCAGCTTGCTTCAGTACTGGAGATGTCATGAGACAATGTTTTAGAGTTTCAAAAGCTGTTTGTTCTTCTTTTCCCCATTTCCAAGGGGCTTTCTTTTTGGTAAGATTGCTAAGAGGTCTCGAGATATCAGCAAAATTTGATATAAATCTTCTGTACCAAGAACAGGTTTGTAAGAAGGACTGAATTTCTTTAACATTTTTTGGTGGAGGTATCGCTTTAATCGAGGATACTTTGTCTGGATCTACTTCTAAACCATTTGGAGTTATCCAGTGTCCTAGATACTTAACTTTCTCACAAGAAAAATGGCATTTTTCTCGTTTGGCATCTAACTTAAACTCAAGGAGTCTCTCGAACACAGCTGTAAGATCTAAGAGATGTTTCTCAAATGTGACTGACAAAATGATAATGTCGTCTAGATACGATAAAGCAAATACATCCTTAAGACCATTTCTAAATTGATCTATCAATCTGAAACGTGGCAGGAGCATTTTTTAGTCCAAAAGGCATTTTTAAGAAACGATAATTTCTATAAGGACAGACAAATGCAGTTTTATCTTGATCTGGTGGATAGACTTGAACTTGGTGATACCCAGAACGAAGATCTATAGTTGACATGTAAGGAGTATGCTTGGCTTCATGTAAAAGGTCGTCCATTCGAGGTAATGGATATTTATCTGCTACTGTGTTTTCATTTAATTTTCTATAATCTATGCATAATCTTACACTGTCATCGGGTTTTGGTACGAGGACCACAGGTGAAGCATAAGGTGATTCACATTCTTCTATGATTCCTTGAGCTAGAAGATTATCTAATTCCTTCTTAAGAATTTCTTTTTTAGCAGGAGTCATTCGATAAGGTGGTACAGCAACAGGAGCACTATCACCTGTATTAATACGATGCTCAACAAATGGGGTTGTCTCTCCCCCTGGTTGAAAACACTTTTCATACATTTTCAGGAGATCATTAAGTCTTTCCCTTTCATCAGGACTTAAATTTTTGCCTTCGTCTTCACGTAAAGCATATGGACTAACTTCGACAGCAACAGCAGACGTACTATTTTCTTCTTCGTACTCATCCACAAAATCAAACTCTTTATAAGGTTTATCACTAAAATGCTATGTCTTTTTAACGGTAAAAAGCACCATGTTAGCATTGTGAAGGAAATCCATTCCTAAAAGTGTTCTATTACCTTTGGCATTTGGTAAACAATAAACTCAGTTTTGAAAACTCGGCCTTCAATTTCTACGGGCACAGTGGCAGACAAAGTTTCTCTAGCCATCGTAATTCCGTCAGCCAGGGTTACATCATGAGTATGGGGATTCAATGCAACACCAGTTTTCAAAAATAATTTATACATTCGTTCTCTTGCAATAGCACGATTGGCTCCTGTATCTGCACAGACTAACACCTTCTTATTGCAGATCGTAATAGGCACATTTGGAGCTGAAACTGCTGATGTATTTAAACTATATAGCTGAAGACGATGAGCTTCCACTGTTTATTTTTAACCATAGGGGAACAATTTGGGCATTTCTTCTTTATAAATCCCACTTTGCCACAACCATAGCAAAATATATCAGATTCTAAACGTTTATTAGCAAACTTAGGAGAAGATCTGTCTTCATTTGGAGGCTTACTCTGCTTCCATGTATTTTCTCGGCCAAAATACCCTTTTTTCTCCTGGGGTACAACCGAATCTTTTTTGAAAACGTAGACCTGATAGTATAATACGCGTCTAATTTTCCGGCAAGGTCGACTAGTGAATTTAAATGTTTTAATCATCTAGCATATGTTGTTTGCATTCGACAGGCACGCGCCTTTTCATCTGATCCGCTATGATCAGATCCTGAAGAGCTTTAAAAGACGTTACATTTAACTCTTTAAGCCAATTTTTAAAAGTAAGCACGTAACTCGAAGTAATAATCTCTCCAAGTAATTTATTTATCTTTGCGATGCGAGAAAAACAGCTGCCTAAACCTTTCAGCGCTAAGTTTAAACCTTTTTAGAAGTAGACCTTTAACATGGGAAAAATCTGAAGCGTTTTCTTTATTTTCACGAGCTATAAGCGTAGATATAGAAGAGGGTACAACACTTAGTAAATAAGAAACCCAGAGATGTTCCGGTACCTTCGAAAGCTTTAACTGTCGTTCCAGGAGCACCAGAAACAATGTTACATCATCTGTCTCTGGCTTAAATATAGGCAACAGCTTCTGGATATCTATTTTACACTCTGGATGAGACATTATCCCTGCCGCATTACCACCTACCACTCATCTGGAAACACTTTGGCTCTGAGCCTGTAACTTAAGCTTCTCAAGCTCAAAATTCATCTCAAACTTTTTAAATTCCAGTTCTTCCGAACGACGCTTTTCTTCTATTTCTAATTTACGCTGTTCTAACTCAGCTGCTTTTTGTTTTTCCTCTAAGTCTCGTCTACGCTGTTCTTCCTCGCGAGTCGCAATTTGTTTTCTGACTAACAAATTCACGAAATCAACTTCGTACGAGGGAGAGGATTTAATCTTATCACGCAATGTGACAACGGTCATAGAGGGTTGTACATCTAAATTCATTTCTACAGCGACCTTAAACAGGTCTCCTTTTCGTGCTTTATTGAGCTCGGACATTCTTATCTTTAGCAAAACAACAAGTTATATACCCCACAAATGCTAAAAATTCGATTTAAATTGTTCCCCGGACGTGAGCTTTGCTTTACAACTCATATAAACAAGACATTAATAAAACAAAACAGTGAACTTTAACGTTAGCAAAATATACTTTTAAAATAATTAAACTTCAATAAACTTTTAAGTATCTTTAAAATTTAAATTATTTTAATTTTAATTTTATTTTTATTTATTTATTTATTTATTTTGAAAGAAAATATACTTTAAATTACGTGTCATTTAATCAAAACATTATTTTAACTGATATAAAACTAGTACTGAATGGTTGGCAACATTCATAAACAATGTTCTAAATATGTCAAAATATATCTGAATAATTAAAATGTCAGTCAATATTATTATCATATTATCAAGGCAAGACTATTTAATGTAGATTTTTCAATATAACTTTAAATGAAAAGAAAATCTTATTTCATAAAAAAATAAATAAGTAAATGCAAAAACTTACTCAATCTGTTTTGAAAATCATATTCAATGCTTTTTCACAATATATCGGGAACTCTAAATTAAATGCTTAAAAATAACTAACAACAGAACACTCAAATAGAATTTCTAATTAAATTCTGTTATCTTGCGAAAACAACAACAAAACAAACAAAAAAAATAAACACATACCATATGACACTTGAAATAAAAGGTATAAATACTCTTTAATATATTTTTTTTCCTTTTTCTCACTCTCAATTTATTTTCCTGTTTGTGAAAAAAAAAGAAAAATAACATCAACGTAAATAAATGCTTATTTTATTGTGTATCAACCCTTTTTTTAATTGTTTTTCTTTTTTATTCGAAGTAAAAAAAGTTGTTATTTAATCAAGATAAAAATTAAGCATGCATGCGCATAATGAAAATTAAACAAAAAAATAAAAAAATAAGGATGGGGAGGGAAGAGGAATTACACAATACATAAATAAATTGTAAAATAATCAATAAATTAAAACTAATATGTGATATGCAAAATGTTACAGACAGGGAAAATGTGGTAACTTGCGAAAAGAATTATAGATACTTTAAAACTAGGCGTACTTATTGAAAATATATGACAAAAGTATTTATCGAACTTTAAAATGTTCCAAAATAAACACACATCAGATGAAACGACGATGACTGAAGCAGAAAATTAAACAAATTCAATCCGTAGAACATATATCGCAAACAAATGAGAATGGTGCTTGGCATAAGATTCTTCCGTTGAAATTTTTTCACAAACGAAGAACGAGAACTTTAAAGGCAAAGAACATGCAGAGCATTTCACAAACAAACGAGCCATTTGGCTGCTCGTGCCGTTTTCTTGCATTAAACATGCATGCATTTTATTTCGTGCATATTTCACAATCGAATGATTTCACATCAACGAAACAAACTTACTATGTTAATCATTTAAAATATACTTCACAAACAGATGAGCACGACCGCTCGAGCCATTTTTTTCATTCTTATTAATCATATTTCATTATCAAAAATATCGAACTTTTCTGGAACTAAGATAGCTGAATACTTTGGAATTGATTCGTAGCCCCACGTTGGGCGCCATTTTGTAAGAGTCGTCTTACAAATGTACAAGAGAAGAAAGAAAGAGCATAACTTAGCTTAGATATCGCGGGAGCTGTAGGCTTCTTTAAATACTTTTTATTACTTGAAAAGACGTCACTTACATATAGAACACTAACACACACACATTATATACAAATAAAGCTTTTTACATAATTCTGGCGCACGCCACCATCACAAGACATGAACCACAGTTCACAACCAACATTCGAACATCACTAAGAAAAAAGAACATTTTTAGAACTAGTGTTGCCTGTTTTTTTTTTAAACGAAAAATATTACAACTACATTTTTTTTTAAATTTAGCAAAACTCATGTCACGTAACGCGTGACAGTCTATTTTTTCTTTCTTTTTTTTCTTTGGAATGCTCGTGTTACACTTTTAATTTAATAAAATATTTCAAATTTTACCTTAATTTGCCCTTGAATAATTTTTTAATTGCTTTTCCTACTATGTATTCATCTATCATACATCATACTAAAATTATTTAAATAACTTATAATAGAAAAATATTTCATTTACTAACTCAAATTACGATTGTTCTTCTTAGATAAACTATGTTCTGCAGACCTTCAGAGAAGTATTAAATTTACTCTGTTTTGTACTGTTTTGCGTTAAAATGCATGGAGAATTATTTGCCAGCCAAAGATATTATTTTAATTAAACACTGTAATGTTTTTTTTTTTTTTCATGTAGTATTCTATTATACAAAATATTTAATGGCTACATCTATTTTTCAATTTTAAAGTCAACATTTAAACGTAAATTAATCAAATTATATTTCAAACAAACAAAATAAAGTTACAAAAATTTCAAAGGATATAATTATTTTAATTATTTAATACAGGCATATTAAATGTGTGTTTTTATATTTTGCAAGCAGATATTTGCTGTTTTAAATGAATGTAAGTAATTTAATTTTGTGAGTAATGCCATATATATGTCTATTTTTAATGGTTTGAAAAACTTATTTCAGCCATTCAATATTCAAACCATGATTTCAATAAAATAAATTATGAATCCTTGAATATAACAAAATTAAATTTTAAAAGAATTTTGTATGCTATTGCAAATAAAATTTTGAATGCAACAAAAATTTGTTCGAATGGTGAAAAAAAAAATACTACTACTAATAATAATAATAATACTTCTCAAAGAATATTTAATGACATAATAAATAAATAAACAAAAAAGTCTGTCGTAAATATTTTACGTTAATTTCAATTTTCAAACAAATTTTACTTATTCTTTTATGCACTTTTTTTTCTTTCCAAGTGATAAATTTATTCTTACTGCTTCCAACAACATAAAATAACATCATTAACAAATGTCTGGATCATGTTAAAACAGAGTTTAACTTTGGGTAAGACGATTATTTGTTGCATAAATATTTAAAGCACGAGCTAAATTAACTTAAACTTTTGTCGAAAGTTCCACTTAAGAAACAAATTCTCCATCTTCCAATAGACAACACAATAATAACGATTACTTGTATCGTGCTACAGAAGATAATGATACGTTAAAGCGTAAATTATGAAGGAGAACACATGCTTACCTGAAAATAGATAATTATTAGGAAGTTAAATAAATGAAGATTCACCTCTTTAAAATGCTAATGCTAAAAATTATTCCCTTTATAGATTTTTCGCAATATAAATTTTAAAAGGATTCTAATGTATTTAAAATTTTCGTTTAAACTGATTCATGCTATTTAATACACTTAAAATTAAGCTGCAATTTGAGAAAAGATATACAGAACAAAGTTTAAGTTTATAGACAGAAAATCTTTTATCCCAATATAATATTTCAAGATTTTAATTGTAAAAACATTTCTCCAGGCATTTCTTATTCTTGCTTAGATGAACTTCTAAAATTTTGATGAGAAAACTGTTTATTAACAAAGAGTGACAAAATATTTCTTGTTTTTAAGAATAAAATTCCGACTATTTTCTTTTAAATCATGAACTTAGACACACATATGTGATATAATATGTGCAGTTAATTGAATTTTAAATGTAAAATACTATTTCTTATCTATAATTGTTAAAAATTTGTAACATTAGCAAAAGGAAATATGCTAACGACTAGTAACTTCTTTTAAATCTATATTGTTAAAAATCTTGTCCTAGTTTGAACCAAATTTTGGTGCTCAGAAGTTATCACTATAAGATGGTGAAATCTCGCATCAACATTTGGAGCTTCCTACTTCAACTCGTCCAAACTATTGGAATTGTGCTTCAATAAGTGCTCTAAATATTGATTCAAGATTTCACCATCTTACAGAGGCAGTTTATGAGCACCAAAATTTGGTTCAACTAGGACAAGATTTTTAACAGTGTAGTATAATGAGATGTTGGCAGAATTATAGTATTTTATGCAAGACTGAATTGTGATGATGTTAATAAGTTAGTAGTCATTAGGTTTGAAGCATCGAGATATGCAACTGCTGTTTTGAGCATAAATAGCGAGAATAAATATATATTAATAGAATAAATACAAATTTATAACAGAAGAAAAAAGGGGTAAAATGTCGACTTCTCGGCATCGTGGGCTGATTGAATGGCAAGTTACCAAAAAAATTATAAATCTTGAACTGTTTGCACAATAAGTTTTCCGATCCAATGAACAATGAAATAAATAATAGAAGTTGATGATCAAAATTATCTCAGTCCGGTGCAAACATAAGTTTACGTGAAAAGTGATTTAAGATTCTTTTTTCTATTTTTGTGCTGTAAAATTTGCTTTCGATTTTTAGTAACACCCAGAACCTTTAGAAATGTGTTTCTAATGTTTCAAATGTGTTAAATTTAAAACCAAAACAAAATTACAAAGGTTTACACTTATTCAAAATTTTTTATATTTGCTTAAAATTTTTATTGCATTGTCTTAAAATATGATCTACGGCGAAAATTAGTTTTTAAACATGAAACAAAATCAACCTTGATTGAGCAGGTAATTTAAGATATCACTGGTGTGATTTATAAAGAGAAATATACTTCATTTAAAAACTTATACTGAGTTGCTTCTCAGTGATAATTTATGAAAAGTTTAAGCTTTTAGACTCCCTTGTCTTTTACACAAAATTTATGCAGTCCACATATTTTTTTAAAGAAACTTCTTTCAAGCACACTATTTCACAAATGCTCTAATTAAAAAAAGCAAATTTTATTTTTCTTTCTTACTGGTGCCAAAAAACAAATTTTACAAAGGAACATTACTTCTCGTCAGACTAAACATGCGAGTGCAAAGGGTTAATGCAAAAAGAAAAAACAAGTTTTAGTTTTCACCATGAAAAAGATGAGCTCATTTAACTATGAAGATCAAGATTTATTTCCACTTAACCTTCATGCGGGGTTCTTTTCGAATGTACATTATTTCATATATGCCGAATATCTAAGTATCCTACCGAAATGTTAATTCTGAGAATGTTATTTTATTTAATTGGCTCATTTGTATATATATATATATAAGCTATTTAACAGAGCAACAATTTCTTAAAAAGCATAGTGGGGTGCAAAATGCCGAAGGCTCAAAAACTCTGAATATAGCTTTTCTGTTGAAATAGACCCTAACACTTTAGAAGGATTAAAGATGAGCTTATGGATCATCATAATTTAGTGTTGCTGCAAGATAACGTTTCTGCTCCTTAAGACTGTGTAAACTTCAGATTGATTACTTCAAAAGCATGAAAACTTTCGACTTTGAAATAGAAAGCTTAAATACAATTTAGAAAACTTGTAGGGAATCTTGGTTTGTCAAGTTTATGCCAACACGAATTTTGAATTGAAAGCAGCCATTTAGAAAACATGCAAGCAAATATCCATTTGTGAATGCAAAAGCCTGATCTAATCCTTCACAAAGTGTCTTTTGGAAACCGCACATGTTAAGGAGGCACAAACAAGATGCTGAAAATTAATATAAAAATAAGTTTGTATGTGACAGTGTGTGTAGAGGATAGATGTTTAGTCGTTTTACTTGTGGTAGTAATTTTTTTTCTGTACTATATATCGTAATTGTAATATCTTTTGAAAAATTATTAGTACCATTAATAAATTAAATGTTATTTTCACTTCTATGACAAAATTATTTTATTTTAAGTATTGCTTGTATCCAACCGCGAATTTAATCGGTCTTGATAACGGTCACGAAATACACATTTACTTTTAACAATTTGCAGAAAACGTTGCAAACATTTGACCGATTTTTTAAAAAAAATGGTTATCCAACCATAGTTTAACTGTATTTTTACAATATTTTTCCCAATTTAATGGTCAGAATAGAATTAAATTACTGTTGGGTAACCATGTTTTCAGAAATATGGTCAAATGTTAGGATAGTTTGCTGTAAATTTTAACTATGGTAAAATTTAGAATTATCGAATTGTTTTTTAGTGACTATTTTGTAGTTTACATAGCGCAAACATTATTCAATAGATAGCAAAAAAAAATTCATGTGCGTGCTTGCGCAGTTAGAAATGTACGACAACAGTCCAGTCATTTTACCAAATATTTAGATAACGATTATTTAACCCTTTATCTACCGAATTATGAATTCATAAAAATTTTATATTCTAAAGCATTTTGCAATTAAAAGATTTACATAATCATTTAATAAACTTTTGAAGGATTTTAGAAGGATTGAAGAATTTAGATGAATTAATTAAATTAGAATTTACTGGTATTTTGTGCAATATTTATAACCCCACTCGAATATTTTATTTTAAATTATTATCTTAGTATTTTGTAGCATTATAAAATGTACAAATATGATGTTCTTATAATATAAATATAGAAGTATTTCTGAATTGAAAAATGCCCATCCCCCTCCCTCCGCGCCAAGAAAGCTATAAAAGATACAAAGGCTAAAGAAATAATCCTTTTAAAAATAAATTTGTTTTGTATAACCAACAGTGCTTTTAGAACAAAATAAAGTAATATGTTTTTAACTCATTCTAAACAGCATTACAACTAATCGACGCATTAAAAGAATTTTATAATAAGTAATTTTAATGTACTTATAAGCACCGTCGTTAAATAAAGTGTTAACTGTGATTTTATTCAATCTTGATCAATATTTATGTTTCATAAAATCGTTAACTAATGGTTATTTAAAAAAGATTGAATTATTGCACATGCATTGTTTTGTGCAAATTTTCTAAAGCATCTAATGTAATACACACATGCCGTTTAAAATTTGCCGCAAACTGTCCAGTCATTCGACTGTTTTTATAGAAAACATTTTCAAACCATAGTATAACTATATTCTGAGAATATTTTTACCAGGAGAGATTTTTATTTAGAGAATATTTTTTTTTTTTTTTTTACCCATATATATATATTTTTTTTTTTACCTTTATTTGAGCAAAATCGTTATAAAAAGGTATACTTCTGTAGCATAATGATAACAAAACAGTTTTTTCTTACTAAAACATTTTTTGTGAAGGTTTTAAGAAGTAAATAATAAAGGCAAGTGTATTTATATATTTTTATGTATACTTTATGTATACTTTAGTGCATATGTATTTCACAAAACTAATTTTCTAGTGTCTTTAGATTTTTGAAATGCTCCTTCAGACGTAATTTTTTATCAATATTTATGAATTTTATAAAGAAGTATCCTGATATTGTTTAGAATGAAATTGTTTAAGCTTTTTAAAATTCGTTTTCATTAAGATAATCAAATTTGATTTTTTACTAGTTAAAAGGCAAATTTTTCATGAAAATCGATATGGAATTTAGAAAATATCTGTAAAATATTAATTATTCAAGAGATTTTAAAAAAATCTTACACAAATATAGTTTATAATAGAGTTTTAAATGAAAAAAAATGCAAAAGCAAGAAAGTATCTCAAATATTAAAACACGAGGAGTATTTTAAAATTTCGTTTAAAAATTAAATTTTTTTAAAAAATTTAACATTTTTAATTAGATTAGAAATTATTTTGAAGGTGATCTATATGCTTTTGGTGAAATATATATATGCATAAAATTTCATATTGCTATGATGGAAAAAAAATTAACGGCCACCGTCCCCTTAATAATCACAATAGAAATAAATTACGATTATGTAATCGTGTAAGGAAGAAGTATTCACATGTCTGGACAGTTTGGTAAAAAATTTAAAACGGTTCATGTAAAATTAAGAATTACGAGTTTCTTTATTTCATGATTATTTCAAAAATTACATAGTGTAAACATTATTTTATTAATAATTGAAAAGACTTCTGTACGAAAGTCCATTGTTAAAAATCTGAATCAAACTGGCCAGTCATCCAACTGTTTTTAAATGTAACGGTTACTTGAATATATTACTGAGCAAAACGGCTCATATATTAATTATCATATCACAGTCAAAATAAATTACATTATAGTTATTCAACAATTTTTTATAAAAGCAGTAAAATTACAGGTCAGTTTACTGCCAATTTTTTACAGTGTATATATATATGCACAGTAGCGTAGCTATGTTTTTTGGCGCCCGGGGCCAGCAAGAAATTTTGCGCCCCCACCCCAATATGGATAAATAACAATTTCTCTCAATTTGGCGCCCCTAGGCCTCGGCGCCCGGGGCGGACGCCCCCCCCTTGCCCCCCCTTAGCTACGCCACTGTATATGCAAACATTTTAGCAATCTATATTTATCGCGTACAAATCAATTATAGAGCATAAAAGTTTAATAATTAAAAGTGTTTATGTATGGTGTAGTAACAAAATAACATGAATTGTTGTGATTCATCTAAAATTTTATTCTATTAGGTGAAATATAATGTAGTTTTTCATATGAAATAGGCATTTTCAGTTTCTAAAGGATATATTTTTAATAAAGAACTAATTTAACATTGTAACAATAATAATAATAAATAAAATATAAAGTTGCAGGAAACTATATGTTTGCACACTGTTAAAAATCTTGTTCTAGCTTGAACCAAACTTTGGTACTCAGTAGCAGCCACTGTAAGATGGTAAAATCTTTAACCAATGTTTGAAGTTCCTGTTGAAGCATAGTTAAAATAGTTGGAACGAAGATGAAATAGGAAACTACTGAGCACCAAAATTTGGTTCAAACTAGAGCAAAACTTTTAACAGTGTAAAATTTTATCTACATAATGTTCAAACAAAGATGTAAATAGTTTTTGTAGAGCTACTGATAACTATAGATTTATAAAATAATCTATTAATATTACAGTAATTTTACTAAAAATGTCATTTGTAATCAATAGGTTACATTTGCATAAAAAATTCTAAAAATACAAGTTTTCTAAAAACATTTTTAGTAACCCCCACAGATTTTTTTACAATGCAAATGTGTAACTTTTGCAGGAATTTCTATTGCTGCCATTACATAAAATGTCATAAGAAACCCAATTTTCCAGGAAAATTTTAGTACCTTTACAAATTCTGTTTATAGTACAAATATCCCTTTTAAGTGATATTTCTTAATTAAGGTGAAAAAGCAAATTTTTCAACAATTGAATACACCAATTCCAAATAAAACAGCAAATCGATATTTCTTGCTAACAACAAATATTTTTTAATCTACAGTTTAGTTAAATATATCATTGAACTGTTTTTTCTTTTAAAATCAAATTTATAGATATTCAGACGACGAAAATGTTTACAAGATCTCAATATTACTGACCAGGATTAAAAAAAAAAAAAAAAAAAAAAGATGTTTTTATTTTGAATTATAAAGTGAAAACCAAAATATCTGAAAAAATACTCTCAAAACATAGTTCCGAGGCTTTGAAATTGTATATTAAAGTCTAATTTTGCACTTCTGAGTAATCTATTTCTATAATTTCTTGGTAGTCACAGTATTATTTTACTACAGATACCCCATTTAAAACGTAAATCATTTCAACACTTTATTTATTTTATAAGCACATAATAAAATATTTTAACCGATGCCAACTGGATTATCTCTCTTCCTTAAATCATAATTACACAAAATAGCAGCTTAGCCGATGGTAAAACTTTTCCCATTATTAACTTTAAACATTCATGACTAATTAAAATATGTGGATCTCTTTCGAAAAATATCCCAGAAAACATTCTTTGGGGAAAATTGAATTATTCTTTAAATACTAAATCTGCATTTATTTCTAATAAGACAGCAATATAATTGTAATAACAAAAACCATAAATGTGCGTTTATAATCCATTTGAATATATAGAAACATTTATTTATTTATTATAATGCCTCTTTGTAAGCAATATCAACGGAAGATGATAACTTGGCAACGGAAAGCAGAGAATATTAATATTGCATCACTAAGACGTTTTACATTATAATCACACTATGCCATGTGTAACAGAAAAGTTTTGAAGCAGTTGTACTAAAATATACAATCAATATGCTAAGGGTGATTATTGGAGAAGCGTGTGGTTCATAAATATTGGATACTTTTCCTTAGGGACTGAAGAAGTATGATATAAGAAGGAATGCAGTGCAGTGACACAAATAAATTTAGAACAAGATGTACAGAGTGCTCATAAAAGAACGCCAGGATTTTAAAAAATCATATCAAATTAACGGTATGAGTTAGACCAGGCAATGACACAAATTTATATGGGCCTATGTGGGTGAGAAAATAATTTGATAAATCTATCCACCAATCATTAATTGAGCTCTCCCAATATTTATGTATTTATTCAAAAAGGTTTTGATCCCACCCAATATTTTTCAAAAGTTACCGCCACTGAGGCCAGGTAAGATTATTTTATAGAAATCGGTAGCTCATCAAGTTTTATCCACACCAGTTACATAAAAGACGAAGTTAAAAAAAATCCACATCTTGCTGTTATTGTAAACAGTACTTCAGATATAGTATAGTGGTCAAAATCTTGTTTGTGTTTCTGTAAATATATAGGAAGAAACTTATATTACACCTCAACAACATATATCATAGTCATAAAATGAGAAATAGCTTACTATAATTAACACACGCCCCAAACAATGTTTTTTTCGTATAGCATTATAAAGTAGAATACTTTTGTGTGGCCCTGTAATTTAATAATAAATATTCTTTGCATCACAGATAGTACAGAATGTATATTCTAATATATAAAAATCCTAAAAGATTTTAATTTTTTTTTCATTATTTTAAAGAAAATTTCATTGGGGCCTAAAATGATAGATGTTTCTAGAGAAATAAGTTATTTACAAAATTTTGGAAAGTTTATACTGTTTACCTAAAATACAATTTTAGGAAATTCATCCAAAGCATTACAAAATGTATTTAAAAAAAATATGCACATTCAGATTAGTAATAGTTCTCAAAATATGTTATTTTAAAACCTTCCAGCATCATAAACTTTTAGGTCCGTAATCATTTTGTGTCATAATATCTCAGCTCTATTTTTTAGACCTATAATTAAAAACTGAAAAATGTTCATCATTTTACGTCCCATGTTCCTCAAGAGGCTATATTGTGAGGGAATGTCCCTTTGTAATAAAGGTACTCTTGTGTTTTGAGTTAGTTCGTGACGTGATTGTTCTAACATGCGTGACGCAAGAGCGAGTTCTATACTTTATAGAACTCTAACTTTCCGAATTATACATGACACTCCAGGTCTACAGTTAATTGTGGTTTACGAGTTTTATGCAAATTTCTAGCTCCGTGTCTTTAGTCTGCAAAGTATAAAAGCGGTGATTGAGAGTGAGGGAGTTGGTGGTTGTTCTCAGCCTTCGATGTCTTTGACTAGCTGAGCCTAGGGATGAATCTTTGAAATCGCCTCACAGTCATGCAGAATTCCTAGTTCCTATGAAAGAATAAAAAGAGGGACGTGGTAAGCCAATTTTTTAAAAGTAATTTTTTTTCCGTTGATTTGTTCTTATCAATAAATAATTCAAAAGAAACTACGGGCTGTTGTTTTCATGTCATCTAGAGAAAACTCTTACGTTTTTGCAGAGGATCCAGGAAGGTGCCGTAGTCAGATTGTAATTCGTGAGTAGAACCAATTATTCTTCTTCATAGTAATAAGATGTTACTAGTATGAACGCCTCTTTAAATCCCGAATTAAGCTCAACATTTCCACTCCAATTACAGTGGAATTAAAAGTGTTTTGGTTTAAATTTATTGACTATGTCCTCATTTACACGTGATGGTAGCCGCGGCTGTCACAACGTTACTCACGCAAAACACCCGGTTTTTAACACTATTCCTATTACAGAATATTAGTTTTAAAATATGTCGGTTTAATTTCAGTATTTCAATATTTATGTTTTTTTTTCATTGAAAACTTGATTTAGATATATACAAAGGTCTTCTTTAATTTTCTGATCTTGAAAAGAGTTTAATAAGTTATTTACTTATTTTTTAAAAAAATAGGATCGCTTCACTCTGAGAACTGGTTTCTGAAGTGAAATTATGTGCTTATAAAAGGAGCCCAAAAACAAAATCGAAAAAGTAAAAAACGTTTTTTGATAAATCTCAGCTATTTGCTGAAAAAAAATTAAAATTCAAACGAGATAATTAAAAATGTCGTCCTATTTATAATCTTTAGGGAGCAGGTGTTATCGTTTGAGTGCAGTAGTAGCTTCTTAAGCGGCTTCGATTACATAAATATTCAGGTTTTTTCCACGCATACTTCGAGAATAAAATATTATTAAATTTAAATTTTGGGTTGACTCTCAAAATTTTATTACTACACTGAAAGGTTAAAATTTAATATGTCTTCCTTTACAATTATTCTCAAAAATTACTGTTCGTTTTAACTGACAAAAAGTAGGAAAAGTGAAAAATCGGTAAGTATAGATAAAATATTTTCGATTAAAATACAAATGGATTTTAAAATTTTAAAGTTTAAATTTATTTAAATAGGTATATTACTTTTTAAGCTTAATTTATTGGTGAATAAATGAAGTTTTCTAAATAAGTTCTTGTTCTTTGATATCCAGTATCCGGCATAACGTAAATCTTTAACTTTCCCTAAGAGAACTCTGTGATTTAAAAGTAAAGAATAAATATTATTATGGAAATATTAAGTGGGCTATAAAATTTTGATTGATAAAATTTTATACTGATTCACAAAAATATGAGTCTCTTCCTTGCAAATTAACATAAAATTTAATAAAATTGTTTCTTTATACTCACATATTACTGCATTAAATTTAATAAATTGAAATCGTAGTTATGATCGAGCTCATAGTTATTAAAAAAAGATAGTTTTACACATTGCTTACTTGAAACATTTTGCATAAATTTTGCACACGTATTCATCATTTATACCGGATGAGAAACAAGTCCTTAAAAACTTTAAATGCTCATAAATTCTGTAACAATAACTTAAATAAAAAAAAAAGAATTGCAGAGTTAATATGTATATGTTACGAGAATTTTTTTAAGACAAGAAGAAAATAGTTTAAAAAACAGCCAATAGATGGCAGTGACGTGTTTCAAGTCAAAGGAAATATGCACAAATAACTGAAAAAATTACTCTAAATTGTTTACTACCGCTGCATGTGTCTTATATGACTATCATAATAAGGAATAACAAATTGCAAATGAATCACAAATATAGCAGGTCTGGATGCATACATGAAACCTCTTTGCGGATTGCACCTTTCAGTTCAGATAGATTGCATGGATCCGAACAATGCACCCGAGATTTCGAATATTCCCAAAATGAAGTTTATTTGTGTCTAGTATAGAGACCAAGGATGCCATGGGAACCTGCATTTCTTGCTAATGACTTAGTCTTCACCGAAAATCTGTAAAAGGAATTCCTTGCGGAGAAGCAATGTTACTAGATGCTCCATTTTGCATAAAAGTCTTCTATAAATTCTCTATCTACCATATAGAGCTGTAGTAAATTCTTTTCATTATTAGTACATATTTTCTTTAATTTGACTGGGATACGTCAGCACCACCTATTGACAGTTTTTGGAGTAATATTTCTGTCATAAAAATATACTCGTGACCTATAACTGGAAAGTCTGCAAATCTGTTTTTATCGGTTATTTTTCTGGCTATTATAAATATTTAAAGTCTCTAGTTGAATTTTGCCTACCCGGTACAATACAGTTATGTAATTTTATTTAATTTAAAATTTCATTTAATATTATTGCGCTTTTATGCTCCCATATTATTACATAAACTTAATATAATAAAATAATTATGACTGAAATTCATAACTATTTACAGAATTGCTTTTTTACTTAAAAAATTGTTTAAAAATTTGCTCAAGTGTTGAGCATTTATACAATACAATTATGTATTTACTACAACATTTATATCTATTAAAGCATTTCACCTATGAAATAATACTAAAAAATGACATGAATGAGAAAACAGAACCGTATTTTATTCTGATATTTACTTTATTTTCTTCAGCTTACATAAAATGAAACATTTACATTTCTTTTTTATCTTTTAGTTGAGAAAAATTAATGTTCCATAAACATATTATATTAATTTAAAATTATTCCTTTTATGATGTATTTAACACTAGAACGCCCGGAAATTCTACTCAAGTTTGAAAATAATATTTCTCACCAGAATTTTTATTCAAAATTATTTAGTTGATTTATTTAACGTAAATTTGCTTGGATTAGATTTAAATTATTTCAAGAAAAATTTTTCTGGTTCGAATTGAAATTTAGTTACATGATTGGAGTCGAATCGACTCCATCCGGGCGTTCTAGTGTTAATGCCTGTAACGTGAAAAAAGATGACATCTTCGTTTTTGAATTTTTGATTATTTCTAACTATAGTTGTAAAAATAAAAATCATTAAGAAAAGTTTAGAAACACAAGTAGACATATGGCAATTAAAAATTAATGTATTTAATTTTTACTAATTTAAAACATTTTTATAATTGCAGTAACAATTGGAATAAATATATATTAACCACTTAACCGTGACGAATATGGGAAAACAGTGGTTTTATCCCCGTCTTTTCTCGGGGCAAACGATGAAATGGTTTTAAATCTTATATAAAAGAATAAGTATAATAAATATAGTAAATAAATACATATAAACTAGAATAACCACACTGAAAAAAAACGGCGTCATAAATTTAAGCATTCGAGAAAAATACTGCATTAAAACAATAAATAAATTTAGAAAAATAAACTTAAAAACAATCATATATAATTTAAACTAAAATCAATGACAAACTTTATTGTACTTAATACATATCAGATCAGATTTTAATTTCATTTACTTAATATTAATTTTTCTTTCAGTGTCTCATTACTTTTTATTTATTTATTTATTTTAGTTTCGAACTTTTTGTTTAAATTTTGTTTCTGTTTTTTTTTTTTTTTTTTTTAGATATGTTTAAAAGTAAAATAGACTGTCTATAGTTAAATGTATAACACGTTAAAATAATACTTTATGTGACTTGTACTTTTCTTTTAATCTACCCGTGTTTTCCATTTGTATGCGTTTATTAAAAATTTGTTATATTTAAGTTTCTATATATTTTTCTATGTATTTTTCCTAACATTCAAGATAAGATTAAACCAATTCACATTTATTAAAAATATGTTATTTTTCTATAAAGCTTTTATATTTTCGTTTTTGTTGCATGTTAAATGCATTTTTTAAACCAAAATATACGGATAAGATTTATAAAAAAAATAGTAGCTTATGAAAAAAAAAATATTTCACACAATAATTTTAGAAAACAAGTTTATGTTTTAGTTTCACTTTTTTGGATTTAATTTCGTTTTATAAGTTATTTAAATTGTAAAAAATATTTTCTACAGAGAATTGTATAAACTAATAAAAAAATCTTATATAGAGAAATGTACTTTTCTTTTCCCCTTCTTTTGTTTTCTATTTAATACGTTTATTAAAAGCATATTATTAGGTTTCTATGTTTTTAAAGTTATTAAAAATTTGCAATATCATTTTATGAAAGATGGCAACATCAAAAGTTACTTCGTTTTGCAGAAAAACAGTAACTTATTCAGAATACATAATTTTCTTATTTTTTCTTCTGCAGTAAAGCTAAAAATGCAAGAATTGCCACTTCCTGGAAAAAAAAGGTTTATTTGTAATATTGAATACAAATAAAATTTCGGTTTAAATTGCAAATACGGATAAAATTTTATCTTTCAATTCAATCCAAACAACGTAAGAAGTTTTTGAAAAGATAATAGTTTCCTTTTGTAATATGAATAAAAAGATATCTGTTTACGTTCGAATAAACTAACATTATTCTCATGTACAAAATGTAAAGAAAGTAATAATTTTACTCGAAACTTTGATATTAAACTTATATATCAACTCTGAACTAGCACTGTAAATAGATAAATTAAGGATATAAGTTGTTTATTGAAATATGTATTTCTAAAAAACAGAATTTCGATAAATAAATATAAAAATACTTTGAGATAAGTTAAATACATGTTTTTACATACATTAATTTTTATGTAAAAACATGTACATACATTAATTTTTATTTTTATAAATTCCAGATGACTCGTCCTATACAAACTGGTAGGTTTTAAAGTTAAGCTTCACTACAAAAATTAAATCAAGATTAGAAATATATTTAGTTTAACAATTTTATCTAGCCGATTTTGATGAGTTAATAATCTGATTTTTCTGTAAGGGTTCGTTTTATTTTAATCATGTTCATACGATAATCGTTTCTTTTCGGTCCATATATATTCTTTTAATTCCTTGAGAATATTTCTAACAATATCATCCAATAGTAGAGTTCCTATTGGGAAAAACTTGTTGCTACAAATGTTACAGATAATACTAAGAATATTTATATTATAAATTTAAACAGTATGGGGATTGTTTTATTAACTGAATCAAATTCTATATTTTAAATTCTGAGAATTTTTATGCGCGTTTAAAAATACAACGCTATATACAGCATTTCTAGGGGTTCTCAAAATTTTTATCACTACAATGATACTTTTTTATTGCCTTACGGCGGATTAATGGAGATGTAAATTTTTTCTTCTATAACATGCTATTTTTAGTTTATTTTGAGTACCAAGGATTGCCAGAAAGCAATTTAATGCAAACTGAAGAGAAAATCTGTGGTCTAAGTTGGATTTAACAGCTGGAAAACTGTCCCAGAACCTCTGCAAAATCCTCTAAGGAAGGCTTTTTGGATAATTATGGACATCTCATGTAATGGCTTGCCCTGTACCGTCATCTAAATCGCCAAGAAAATGTATGGGGTATTTATTCTCAATAGAGCTTTAAATGCCAGTGGTAGGTAGTTCAAGTTTGTGGCAGAACTGAAGGCCGACATCATTGAAGCGCGGGGTAATATTTATGTACATGTCTTCCAGGGATTAGTAAGTATAATAGTATTCCACATCATATATACGCATGGTAGATAGATTGGCTATTAATAATAGTGGCTTTATTTCGGCGGAACAGTAATTTCTCCCTCCTTTTTTGCACATTCATTTTTTTACTGACCGAGTGAAGCAGTATGTGAGTTATTCCTTGTAAATATGCATTTCTACAGGGTGATTAAAAAAAAGTGGACAAACTGATATGACAAATCAGGCATACGAAAAGGATAAAAAATCACATAGGAACATAGGACCGCAAACCACTTATCGAATCACAAATACAGGGTGTTTCATCCTAACTCAATTTGGGTTGACAGTACTAAATTTTAGAAAACCTAAGTATATTATAATAAAACATTTAACAGACATTCTCACCTTTCATTTAAATGTGATAACACCAAACAAAAGTGGTAGAAGTTTACATTATACGCACTAGCAATATGCACTTGGCACCTCATATTTTGGACAGTGATAATCAGGTTGTAAGGTACAATCGATTGCCCGAGTAATATGTTTTTTATGGATCTTTTCGTAACGTTATCGAATTTCACACAAAGTAAGGTACATATCGTTGCATTTTCGTTACAATATTTTTATTTTCCTCGAAATTATTACTTTCAAACCGGGTGGAGCTAGAAGGAAACATCCTGTATTTGTGACTCAATAAGTAGTTTGCGACCCTATGTTCTTATATGATTTTTTTATTATTATTGTATGTTTGATTTGTCATATCATTTTATCCACTTTTTTTAATCACCCTGTATATAGTCTTTCATAATATCTGTTTCGTGCACATGGTTTTGTTTCCTATCGAATTACGATACAAAATCATGGTGACTTTATTTAGGTGGGACGCACTGTATACATATTTCTGCTTATCTGCTCATCTGCTTATTTCCATTATCTTATGACATTTATGTACTGGGATTCCAAACAATTAAAAATGAAGTGTACAATAAAGGCGACTGAAATATAAAAATAAATAAGCATTATATTTGATTAATTAATCATTCAAATCATTAATTAATCATTTGAAACAATAATACTTTTTGCCAATCTTTTTTGTAAAAAAGAAATTTTTATTTTCACTAATAACACTTAACGTATTTTAATAAAATACGACCAAAATTCAGACATCTGATACAACAAATATCGATAACAAACTGCAAGAATATTTACAGTTCGTGTTAAGCAAAGTTAAAATTTAATTTCAAATAGTTTGAATTTTAAAATCCCATTCAAAAGCTATGAAACAAAAGATTTACTTTCAATATATGAGTACAGATAATGATAGTTCGGAGCAGAACATTAAAGTTATTACTATATATTAGTTTCCGGAAATCTAGTAAATGGTTTGGTGAATAATTGAATGTATTAGAAATTATGTGTCTTAAATGCGTGATTTTGTGCACACTTCCAAATTATCGGTTTTCCAGAAAATGAGATTCGATAAATATTTAATATATTTTTGATACATTTTGTAAACTATCTATTTAATCTTATGATTATGTTATTCAGAAACTTCAAATGTAAGTAATATTTTGTCCAAAGTGCTTTTAAGATATAGATAGTCGGAGAGTTCTAGTAAAATTAAATTTTAATAAAGGATATTTGATTGAATCGGGAAATATTTCTGCTTTATATTTTTCATTTTAATTAATCTATTCAATTGAATGAAATTTTATGGCTATGGAATTATCCAATTTATTAATGAAAATGAATTCCCTATCTAAATAAACTTATTTGCTATTATTAACTAATTCTAATTTCTTATTAGATTTTTTTATGCCACGGACAAGAGTTAATTTACAAGATGTCACAAAATGTTTACTCTCACTTCATACTATTCTTTCTCTTTATTAATTGCAAGTGATTTCGATTTTTCTTTTGTATGTGTGTTCAGCCCATTGCCACCGCAACATTTTTTTCGCGGTGCGATATTAATATGCAGTTTTCTCTGTAGGGGCAACGCAGTTGCTTAAATTAAAATCCTAGATTTTATAAATCAAAAGCCACAATATCTTATGTGGTTTGGCTGACATCAAATCACGCAAAACGGTAAAAATAAGTTTCAAATACGTTATGAAAAACAAATTCCAGACGTGAAGCTGATAATATATTGCATGGAAACAATTATTAGTTGCAAGTATATTATGGACTTTATTTTTTGTCATGATTTTTTTCTAGAGACTTCGGACAAAATAAGAAAATGAAAAATACTTATACATTTATTTAGATAAAACCAATTATTTTGTTGATTTTCTAGAAAAGCGTAGCAAAAATATTGGTTCTTAAGATTAAATATATATTTGCAGCTTAAAAATAGATCTCTAATGAAGATTTGAGAAGACACATACGTGGCTTAGGTGTGACATCGCTGACACGCAAAAAAATCAAATTTTGAAGATTACATAATCAAGTGTAGGCAAAGAGTGAATAGAGTTAACATTTTTCATTCGTAAACATTTGGCGAAATATAGGTAAATATAGGTATTGGCTAAGACACAGATCTTGCCAAGGAATAACCGTTAAACTATAATACATGGTGTAATTTAAATGTAGATAAAAAGTAAAAAAGACAATAATTAGTCAAGAAATAGTACGTAAGAATGTGAGAATTAATTTGAATGATGCCAACATCATTGAAACGGGTGCGGTAGATCAATGGCGACAGAAATTTAAAAGTACATCTGGATATTTTTATATTACCTTTGGTTTAACTAAAGTTTCGACTACCTTATAGAAAAGCTTTGAATTAAAATCATACAGACTAAAAATGAATGAATAGATGCAGCGCTAAAAGAATCTTTTGAAAGAAATGGCTGTAAAAAATATTCCTTTAATTATATTCTTTTCTTACAGAAAAGAATAGAGTAAGTTATCTGCGAACATTAAAGGTGATATGAAAAAGGAAAATAGATTAATTTAATACTTATAGATGCAAAAGGCATAGAACGGCGCATATTTATCAAGATAGTAAAAATTAAATTTTGACTTTATAGGGATAATGCCAATTATCTATAAATAATAATAGATGATACATCAAACGATATCGCAACAAGTTAAGTCGAAATGGGTTAAAAACTGCATGTTCGACATTTTGCGTGAAACTCTCAGAGTTCATATCGAGCGCCTTATATAAAACAGAAATAAGTTTTGTATGTCTGTGCAAAAGGTGATACTTGCAATAAATATATAGGTAAGTTAAAACAAGATAAATATTTTTAATCATCTTGTACTTCTGTAAGTAAGATAGAAAAACAGATTCATGAAACAGCGTGTAGTTTGTAAATCAGTTTTAAAACTTGCAGAGAACTCACCAGTAATTTTATGGATTTTATAGTAAACAATAGCATAACCATAAATAATTTTAATTAGACCATAATATTCTCAAATATATATATATATATGTAATATACATTTTCATAAAACTTTTCTACAGTTGAGAAACGTTTCATTTTTTCTGCAGCGCAAAATTTTCAAATTGTATTAATAAGAAAAGCTGTTTTTAAACTAAGAGGAATCTTTCAATGTATTTATATATTTTATAACAAAAAAGAGCTTTTACATTAAAAATACAACATATTTTCGCTTACCATAGGGAATATCTTTAAAGAATGTTTTTCAAACGTGACACCTAAAAAATACGTAAACTTCTTGGTGTGGAGTATCCTCCACCAAACATTTACTTTATTGAAATTCAACATTATGTTGTATTTATTTGGTTTATTTGTATTGTGACATTGCATTTAAAAATTGAAATATTGATTTATGGATATCTGAATGTTTTTAACATAGATATTTTCAAAACACTTTTAAAATATCAAAATGAAATGCTTTTGGAATATTCGACTTATAGATGAATCACACTCAAAAACATATGTGCAGGATACCGTTTTCTAAAAAAAATGTAAAAAATACAATGTCATATTATTCTATATAAATTTAAATAGTAACAACTGTTTTCACTTAAATTCGAATATGAAATTTATTACGTGCGGACCCAGTGTAAGCTTTTATATAGCAACTATTTTTTTTTCAGTAAATTAATATGTATTAAATGTCGGATTGTGTGAGTATTGGAATATTCATGGTCACTAGTTCAATTATATAAGGAATTATTATTTTAATGTTCTTTGTATATACATCATTATATGAAGTTTCTATTTACATTTTGTCGAATAGAAAATGGATCTAGGATACGCACCATAAGTCTGCACAAATCGCCAATAAACAAACAGCTGACGATTTTTAGATGCTGCCAAACGATAAAATTAAATTACTAAAATTTTCGCTATAGAATCGTAGTGGTCTGCTAAAGGTAAGTGAAGCCGTAGTACACTGCTAGACCTTCAAAATGCAACACCAAGAAGGAGTGGTCAGAAATTTATGCAAATTTTAAAATAGACGCTCTTCACTAAGTTATGCGATTGATTTGAAATCCACAGGTCTCCGACGCGTCTGATGTAAGATATAAGGGAAGGAACTTGCAGAATGGGCAATATTCGTGTCTTTATTTCTGCCAGACGAATTATCGATTTTTTTTGTCCCCAAGGATTTGTGTATAGAAGAGAATGCCAGGCCGTCGTGAACGACGGCACTTCCAGCAGATAGACGATTTTACGAGAGGTATGGTGATCGGACTCAGAAAGGGGGGAGGGGGTTGGTCCTTACGTCAAATCGCAGCTGATATCCACATGGATGCAAGCACGGCTGTAGCAAACATGTTTGGAACAAGGAAATGTGGCAAGATTGAGGGGTGCAGGTGCAGCCAGAGTGACGTTAGCACGCGTGGATCGACGCATCGCCGACAAAGTGTGGTGGACCCGCAAGTCACTTGTACCTCGATTTTGCAGCATGTACAAGATACCCTGGATGCTTCCGTTTCGACCAGAACCATTTCTTGTCAACTGGTTGAACATGGGATGCACTAACGGCGTCCATCAATAAAACTGCAATAGACTCGACAGCATAGACACCAACGTTTGGAATGGTACCGAAGTAGAGTGATGTGGCTGACAGAATGGCGAAATGTCGTGTTCTCAGATGAGTCACGCTTCTGTTTCTCCAGTGACAGTCACCGCATACGTGTGTGGCGCTTGTGTGGCGACAGATCGAATCCGGCAGTAACTGCGGACAACGCCACTGCGCGACAACGTATCATAATGGTTTGGGGTGCTATTGCGTATAATTCCATGTCACCTCTAGTTCGTATTCAGGATACTATGATTGTCAAGATACTTGGATATTTTACTGCGGCCAGAAGCAATACCGTACATTCACGGGCTGCCTAATACAAGATAACGCCCGGACACACAGTGCTCGTATGTGCCAACATGCTCTGCAAGGTATACAGATGCTTCCCCGGCCACCGTATTTTCCTCACCTGTCACCAATCGAACATGTGTGAGATGTGATTGGGCGCCATCTTTCGGACTCCCCCCCCCCCTGTCTCATGCAGAAGACGAAATGTGGCAAATGGTTAAAAGGGAATGGAGAGCCATCCCTCAGGACACCATCCGCACTCTTATTGACTCTACACCTAGATGTGTTTCTTCGTGCATCGCTGTCCAGGGTGGTCCTACATCATACAGAGCCGACGCCGTTCTCGTTCTGTATTCTGACTATCATATTGAAATAAAGATAACTTAATGCTCCTTGCTGTCTCTGTCTTTTTCCCAAATTTCATGACTTTCTGGCCACTCATTCTTGGTCTTGCAGTTTGAATATCGACCAGTGTATGTGATTTGTTATTTTTTATTCATATTGTGAAATGAACTGAAGCAATATTGACATTTTATATATGTAGTTCGATGATTAATAAAATGCACAATCTTGATGCCTTCCTAATTAGCAATTAATGTTTTGAAGTACAAATTTCCTGTATTTTCTAATACAAAATTTTATGTTTGCCACAAAAAATTAATTTGTTATTATGTTAATCTTTCTATTTAAATTTTATTTTAAAAACGGCTCCAATAATTTTGACTAAATTTTGCACACTGCCGTTTTCGAGCATGAGAAGATCATTGCTCTGGGGCACATGTTCCAGAAAATTAGATTAGTGGGTCATTTCGGGTCATAAAGGGTCAGGATCAATAAAATTAAACCTAAAAATAGGCTCAACTGATTTTGATAGATTTTTCTATCTAATCATTTTGGGTACGAGAAAACAATTAGGACAGGTAACCTGTTCCAGAAAGTTTGATTAGTGGGTCATTTTTTGTTCACTTCGAGTCAAGCTAATGTTACCTAAAAACAGCTTTAAGTATTTTCACTAATTTTTTCTATCGCTTTCGATTACGAGAAATCCATAGAACTGAGTAATATTTTGGAAGAAATTCGATTAGTTGTCGTTTTTAGGCCATTATAGGTATATTTTTAATAAACACTGTCTTAGCACAAAAAGACTATTCGGATAGATGACATGCTCGATAAATTTCGATCGGTAATTCCTTTTTGGTCACCGTAGATAAAACTGATTTTAGCTAGAAAACAACTCTAACGATTCTGACTAAAATTTGTAATCTATAATTGTCGAGTTAGAGAATTGCATTGGGTTAGATCGTATGTTCGCGAAAATTCGATTAGTGAGTCAATTTGGATCACTATATCTTAGTGTCAAGTTAATTGTATCGAAAACAGCAAGAATTATACAGTGGGGATAATGTATTGAATTGATCACAAAGCTAATTTTGACCAATCTAAGGTTGATCTTCCCCGCTAATTCCCATAAAATGTCGCCTGATATTGTTCATGAATGTTAAAAAATCGTTGGAAACTGGAAAAATCACTAAAAACCATTATTAACCTCATAGAAAATCATTGCTAAAATGCAAAAGTTTGGGCAACATCTGCTATATAAGTGATGTTTGAAAAGGAATTATTTTTACGATTGTAATAAAAATGCCAAGAAACACGATGAAATACAAAATAATCGCATTAAAAAACTCGTGAAATATTAAACAAGTGTTGTAAATAATCCTAAATGATTAATTTTCCAGGCGTGTAAAATCACAAAATTCATCACTGAAAATCGCTAAGATGCATAAATCGCAGTCGATGAAAGTTTCTACTTTGGAAATTTTTTTTAAGTGAATGCATTTTACAAATGTAAAAAAAAAAATCACAAAAACTACAATAAAAAAACGGGTGAGATATTCAAAAATCATAGTACAATTTCTTAATAAAATTTATTGAAAAAAGCGTAAAGTTCATCCTGAAATAAAAAATTGAAAGCTGATTAATTATAACAATATAAAAAAACGCTTTTTTTATTTCTAAAAATAGCTTGAAAAACGAAACAAAAATAATACTAAATAAAAAAAAATTAAAATAAATTAAAATCGGACTTGAAGTTGCATATATACAAACACAGAGGAACTGTTGATAATTTTCCATTAATAAATTTGTAGATCTTCGTAAAGCGCTCTCACTGAGAGATTTTTAACATCAATTTAAATAACTGATAGCGCCTTTTTTGTAAGAATTATAACTTAATGAATTTTTATTTTTTGAAATAAGAACTAAAAATTTTATGAATTGCAATAAATGTCATTTTGATAGTTTGCATTTCTTTTTGTTTGTACTTTATTTATTTAGTTTTATTTATTTATTTAGTTCTATGTATTTATTTATTTAGTTAGTTTTATCTATTTATTTATTTATTTTGAAAATGTTTGGAAAGTAAAATAGCCATAATTCATATATGTCAAGCGTTTTATTACATAATTAAATTACAAGCATTTTGGTACAAAGTTTAATCATAAATTCATTTTGCGTTACCCAGTTAATACAATGTTTACTTCAGGAAATTTCATTAATTTTATTTATCTATAATGTTTATAGTGTTTCAATGTTTAATTTAAATGGATTATAATTAAATTAATTATAAAAATGTAAAATGTGTATTTTATTTTTCTCTGATACAAGCATCTTTTTAGAAATTTTCACTATAAAATAAATTTTATTCAGTCAGTTAATGTCATGTTAATTTAAAAATCATGAAAAATTTGTTTGATTGCTTTCTTTCAATATTAAATTACTGTTTATCATTGTTAAATATATTGTTATATAAATAAAAATATTAATTAATATTTTGGTTCCAAAATATCAAGAATTTTTGTGGTACTGTTCAAATAAAATATGAATTTTCATGATTTATTATCATTTTTAGTCCATAATTAATTATTTAACTTTAAAACTTCTGATATTGTTTGTAACTTAAGGTATTTAAATTAAAAGTATTTTTAAAAACAAGCAATTTTTTTACATTAAAAATAAAAGAATATCGATGCTTTAGACATTTTTGATACTAACAGTTAAAAGTTACTACAAAAATCTTCTTCGTGTATTGCTATTTTTAATTCTTTTAAATTAATTTATGTTATTCAATCAGATGGAACAGTTGCAAAAACAACAATTACTGATATTTATCTATTTAGAAAAACTTGTGTGTTTTCTCTTTTTTAGAAATAAACTTTAAATTCTATTTCTTTAGAAATAATTTTAATTGAAAAAAAAAAGTTTCTTTATAAATAGGATAAACTTTTACTTGAAATTCATTCCGTCTAAAGTGTTATTATTTTTATATTTAAAATATTAATTGAATCATAATTTGCTTACGATTCTACTTCAAATATTTAGTAATTATTTTCTGTTTATTTTAGTAATATAGTTTTCAGAAATGTTTTTAAAAATTAGGCTTAATTTACTATTTTTTTTACGTTTATTGATTTTTCATTCATAATGACTGTTTATATATTACTCTAAAACGCAATTTCACAAGGAAAAAAGATTTCTTCAATTTTTAACATTTTATATTTGTATTTATTTGCATGCACATTATAAACTATTATTATCTGTCTCCAAACTTTTTAAGCATATTACACTTCTATACAAATATTCTTGCCCATTCTTAAAAAAAAAAAAAAAAAAAAAAAAAAAAAAAAAAAAAAAAAAAAAAATCTAATATTTTGCATATTGTTTGAACAAAATCGTTATGCGCTATTCAAATAAAACCTTTGCGATTTTGTTATGTTTTGGTACATTCGCAAATTTTTAATACTTAGAATCTACAGTAGTCACATGGTCCATCCGTCTGTCTGTAAAATCCACCTGAATGGTCTTAAGTTTAATATGTATAATCGTTGTAGAATTTTGTGGAGTTATTTTTATTTTATAAAAAATCAATGAACACTTAAAACACATTTCAATGATATCCCATAACAGCTTATTGTTCTGTGTTCCCATTTTGATTGTTCTATTAAATCCTATCATGCATAATTAATGCAATGATATCCCATGATAAGTGATGATTATATTTTGCCATTTTTATTATTCTATATAAATAATTTTTTAATTGTATGATAGCAGTTTTTTTGCGGTTTATTATTCTATTTTAATTTTTTGAGATTGATTAATATCAAAATATTTAATTATCGAAATTTTGCAGCTTTTAAATTTTCTTCCAATGTAAATAAATACTTTACGTAATTACAATACATGTAGTTAATTAGCGCAAAAAAATCAAATACTTTATTTAAGAATTGAAATAAAAACTTTTTATGCCTATCATAAAGTTTGTGGCTAAATCTTTTTTAGTATGTTTTTAAAAAAGGTAGTAATTACATAATACAAGACTAAATAATTTTTAAAAAAGTTAATAACTATTTTTAATGTTAAATTTGTTTTTGAAACAATAACAGAGATACGTATGCATTCATTTCTTTTTATTTTATAGTTCCTTCTTTTTCTCTATTTCCTAGATGAATACTTTCCTATAAAACATATAAAATATATTTAGCTTATATTCACAAAATGCAAAATATAAAGGGAAAAAAAATAAATATGACTTGTCGTGTAGTTCCATGAAATCGCATGGTATTTATGTTCATTTTTAGGTGCGTTCGAAATTATGTAAATACGTAGCACCTATTGTTGTCGCTCAGTCCGTCCGTCTGTCTTCTGTCTGTCCGTCTGTCTGTCCGCATATAACAATGCAAAACTACCCAACCGAATCGTTTGAAATTTAAAACGCATATTTATTACATAATTTTTTCGAGTCATTTCAAATTTTATGAAAATCGGAAGGATAGATCAATTACAGGGACAATCAAAAGGATTCCGTTATATTTCGGTCAATGGGGAAAAAAGTTTCAAATGCATTTTAATCTTTTGAAATTTTAAACGTATATTTATTACATAATTTTGTCGAGTCATTTCAAATCTTATGAAAATCGGATGCATAGATCAATTACAGGGACAATCAAAAGTATTCCGTTACATTACGGTCAATGGGGAAAAAGTTTCAAATGCATTTTAATCGTTTGAAATTTAAAACGTATAATTTTTAGAGGATTTTGTCGAGTCATTTCAATTTTTATGAAAATCGGTTGGATAGATCAATTACAGGGACAATCAAAAGGATTCCGTTACATTACGGTCAATGCGAAAAAAGTTTCAAATGCATTTTAATGGTGTTACACTCATTTGAACATAATAGAATTGACATGAATCTATGAAATATGTAATAAAAAATACATTTTGCACAATCTGTGATGCAAAGAATAATTATTATTAAACTACAGGGCCACACAAATGTATTCCACTAAATAATGTTATACGGGGAAACATTTTTTGGGGCGTGTTTTAATTATATTAAACTACTTCACATTTTATGAATAAGATATACGTTAATGAAGTATAATAAAATTTACTCCCTGCATATTCGCAGGAACACAAAGATTTCGAACACTATACTGTATCCAAAGTACGCTCTACTATATCAGCAAGATCTGAATATTTTAAAACTTCGTTATTGTACGAACGCACCACATTTGCTACGCTTCACGTGCAATTTCCAACTTGTTGAACAATATGTTCAGCAGTATAGCGGAAGAACATTCGAGATCTTGATTAAGTTAAGCATGTTTAAAAGAAAACTATACATATATTCCAGAGAATATAAAATTTTGAGTTCAAAACTCATATTTAAAAATAATGACAAATCACAACACATAAACATTTTTTTTTGCACAATCTTTGTAGTAAGAACATGGTAAGAATTTATTAAAAAAGCGACATGAGGAGCATTCTTCGTAAATGAATATTTTTTCCGAAATTTAAGAATCGAGATGTTCTAGAATTAATTATTTCATTTAAATATTTAAAATATATATTGTAATTTAAGAAATTACAGCGACTATTTGGAAAATGATATTTTCAAAGATTAAATTTTTAATGACTTATAAATAAATTCTATATGTAAATGAAAAATAATAATAAACATCATGTTTATGATGATCATAGCTAGTCATATATTACGTATGTCAGAGTGACTTCTGAACGCCTCATATTACGACGACATGGATTTTACATTAATATTCCTGGACCCATCATATGGAAATTTTAAATGAAATTTCAGTTTTTACAATTTTCGGAACTGCAAATTTTTAAACTTCTAATAATTGCGCATTTAAAAATTTTACACTTTTGCGTAGAGAAAAGAATGCACTTTTAAATGAAATTCGTTTGAAATCTTTATCACAATTTGTTTGAGATTTTTTAGTTTTTTTTACAGTTATTATTACTTTTTTGTCATTGTGGCAACAGAAGCATTCCAAATTTGGACATTAAATATGAATCAATAAGGAAACGAATAAATTGCGGAATTCAACTAATAAAAAGATTCATATATACTTCAGATTTTCCGGTTCTCTACAGAGGGCAACAACTATTTTCAAAACAGTTAAAAAAACAATATCAAAACATACGATTATTGCAAGAGAAAAAGTAATTGTACTAAAGGGCGATTTTTCAATCAATCTACAATTATTAAACTGCTGAATTAATTTATGATCAACATAACTTATTATCAATTATTTTTTTTCATTTTCCATAAATAATAGGCACTACAAATATTCTGAACTCGAAATAACTATAGGATAGTCCCATGCAAACTTGTCATATCTGTCACATGCTACAATTTTCGGCTACCAGTATTTTAAAACGGAAAAATAAGATTTATTTTATCTGGCATATCTCATAAACTGATTAAAGCGAAGTAAACTTTTCGAAAATAAGAAGTTCGCATGGAAATAGCCTATAAAAAATTGCAGTAAATGTTATAATACAGAAAAATTTATTTTAATATAATGATGAAAAAAATTGTTGTTGTTGTTGTAAATGATTATTTTTGATACTTTTAATTTACTACCAAAATCTTGAACTTTATGAAAATTGGAATCTTAAAAAATTAATGGCTTTCTAAAACTATCAGAAATGTTGTTTTCAATATTTAAAAATAGACATTAGAATCTTTCAATTATTAAATGTCTAAGAAATCTTCTAAATTTAGTATTTTTTGGTGAATAAGTTAAAAATCCATTATTCCCAAAATGAAGCAAAAACAAGAGGGGTTGTATCCATATATTCATTGATTAGTTGGTAAGTCTTTAAATTTTTTCAAGTAATGATAAGAGAAAGATTTTAGTAATCTCTAGTGGATGCAATGTTACATGGATTTTCTGTATTAACGTGAACCTTTGTTCTACACTACATGGCCATTGATGACCGTCCACTTGCGATTTTAGACATTTTGTTAAATATCTAGAAAAATACATAAGGAATTATCCTGAAACTAAGTGTACAAACATAATAGTAGAGGTCATATATTTCCGTGAATATTTTTTCCCGAAACTTTATAGGGGACCTTCAACAAATTAAAAAACCCAAATATCTTTTGCATAACCCTGTCAAAACTCATGTAGAAAAAGCGCTCGAACTGTACATTATGATAAGTGGGTTATTCTAATAAACTGTGTTCATTTTTATGTCGATAGCATGCATACTCATAGAAAAAATAAGATTTTTATAAAATCAGTCTCAATTTTTTTCGAGATTATTGCTTATAATTTGCAGAGTTCTAAATATAAAATAACATTATTTTCTGAAAATATGACAAACAATGTTGCACATAATAACATGTAATCAGAATTTAAAATAATAAAAATTGCATGAAAAATGAGTAGGTTTACAAAATAATTTTCGCTGCGCATGCGTGAACGATAACAAAATTTCATTTGCATAACATGTTAGATAAATGTATAGAGCAACTTTTGTGAAAGTCGCAAAATCATAGCTTGAAAATTCTAAAAATAATCGTCAATAGCATAAGTTAAAAATCCGTTCTTTCCAAAATGAAGCAAAAACAAGAGGGGTTGTATCCATATATTCATTAGTTTCAATATAGAATACACAATATGGGAAGTACTACTACATTTGGAGAAAATCCCTCATTTTTTGCTTCATTTTGGGAACAACGTATTTTGTGTTTATTCTATAGACGATTACTTTCAGAATTTTCAATCTATGATTTTGAGACTTTCACAAAAGTTGTTCTATATATTTAGCTAGCACAAAATGCAAATGAAATCGTAATATCGTTGACGCATGCGCAGGGAAAATTATTTAGTAAATCTACTCATTTATCATACAATTTTTATTATTTTTTAATTATGATTACAGCTATTGTGTGAAATATTATTTGTCATATTTTCAGAAAAGAATGTTATTTTATAATAAAAACTCTGCAAGTTATAAGCAGAAATCATGGCAAAATTTGGGACTATTTTTATAAAAATCATAATTCTTCTACGAGTATACATACTATTAGCATAAAAAATAAACACAGGTTGATAAAATAAGCCATTTAATCATAATCTACAGTTTGAGCGCCTTTGTTACATTAGTTTTGAAAAAGTTATCCAAAAGATATTCATTCTTTTTCAACTTGTTGATGGTCCCCTATGGAGTATGTCTTGTACTATTATATTTATACATTAAGAGTTTCGGGATAATTCCTCATGTATTTTTCTAGATATTTAACAAAATGTTTAAAATCACAAGTGGACGGTCACCAATGGCCATGTAGTCTATATTAGATATGTCATTTGCTTTTTCCTTCCCTGCACAATATCTTTAATGCTTCAATCTTACTTTTTTATATAATTCTTTAGAAAAATCTTTTGACCGCAAGCGTTTACTCCTATATTAATATAATGGATATTCTACATAAGTAAACTGTAATAAAAACTCCTAGACAGTAAAGATTATATGTGAAGATAAATAAATAAATTCAATTGTGAAAAAATATATATTCATTTTATGTATCTTATTGTTTAAAATGCATAAATTAACAATTTTTCCAATAAACAAAATCACAAATATTTGTTGAAATATTTTTTTTTTTATTATTTTGCACAGCAATAAATTGCTTTTAGTATTTTTTAAAAAGAGTTTTGCCTTATTTTTAAAATTATGGAGAAGCTTATTTGAAATTCCTGTAAACAACAGTAAGAAGTTTCAGGTGCATAAACTTTATAGGGTTATGTAGATAAATAAGCTTATTAAAATAAGAGAGAAAAAATACATTACAGTGTTCTAAAGTACTTGACGTGACGAAAATTTAAGTTTCTTTTTCAAGTAAACATGACATGTATTATAAATTGTGAAAACACGAAACATATTTAAATAAACCGCTTATTACACACTTTTCTCTGCGGAATATGAGGTTTAACATTCGTCGGAAAGTACCTTTTCTTAACATTAAAGTACTTTTTTCAACAAAAGTTTGAAGATAGAAAAAGGAATCGCGAAATGTATTTTTATTTTATGTTAAGGCAATTTACATAGATATTTATTTCAAAATAACACGTAGAGTGTTTTCGTGCTTGTTTTGAAGAGGAAAAAAGTTCTGCATTTTTTGTTCATCAATTTGAAAAAATGTTTTGAATTGTACCTAAATAACATTATGCGTTTTAAATTTTGCATACACATTAACATGTTTATTTCCATTTTTGACAATTTATACTTTCCAATGAAAATTTATCTTCTTAAGGATATAACCATATAAACTACACTCTTAAAACGAAAGAGTGCATTTTGCTTCTCAAGAAAAAGCTGTAATTTAATGAATCGTGAATGAGTTGTTTTTTAAATGTTTTACTCATTTTGATTTAAATTGCTTATTTAAATAACTCATCTTGATTTAAATTGCTTAAAAACAACTCACTAACTTGAGTTGTTTCAACTCTTTACGAGAAACCGCCTTTCAAAACATGAGATGAGCGAATTTCAGTTGAACTTGAGTTATTTTTTGGCTGCAATTTTAAGAAAGTAAGTAATTAGATGCAAAATTACCCTAATATGGATTTCAAAAACGAAGGTTCGAATTAATTTTTGGATATGAAATTTTAAGCACACATTAAAGAAGATTTATTCTAAACAGTGTGTATGCATAAAATATTTTTTAAATTTGATTTGATGTATTTTGCTTTTTAGGTAGTACAATTATGTAACATATTGTGTATGTTTAAGTTACATAAACTGATTTGGAAAAACCCATACGCAGTTTTTTTCGAAACATGTACTAGTGTAGATTTTCATTATTCATCTGTTGTTTATTTAATTATTCGTTTGAAACAAATCGATTGTAAGATATTATTTGTAACAATCGTCGCCTGCTGATAAGTGCATCTCATTGTATGTCAAAAGATGTTTTAATACTACTAAGCAATTTTATTACAAAAAAATATTTGTAACAGAAATTAAAAGATAAAATATTTAACATTAAATATGTTTTTAATTTCACGCAATATAAACAAATATATCCATTATATGCATTATGCATAATAATTTGAAGGTATATGCATACGAGGATGTTACTGTCCCTAGTGTATATAAAATATTTGTACTGCGATGGTTGGTGTGGAATACCAAAGCCTTATGTATCAGATGTCTATATGCTCAATTTTTAATCCGTAGCTGCTATATTAACATACTAGCTGACCCGCCCGGCGTTGCCCGGGTCCGTATTAATAATACTAAACGAACTTGAAATTTGTATGATTTTATCATTAACTGGAAGCATGCAGAAATGCATTGTCTGAAATACGTCGCGGCTGACTTTGTGAAAGATCGGTTTTAAAAACAACACCTAATATTAAGCTCTAAAAATACTTAAAATGAGCAATGAGAAACATGGGAGGGAACATGTATCCAACGATTGCGTTAGTTTCGTGTTAAAGTGTTGATAATTACCCGTAAAAATCACTGTTAAATCACGTAACTAATTATTTTTTTCGCATAGAAATCCCAAGTGAGATATTTTGAATTTCAAACTAATTATATCACTCTTAAATCCGACTATACCGTGAATGAAATCGATACGCGATGATAAAAGATTGGTATATAGTATTATAATTTCAGAGCCATTCAACAAAAGCGTATATTTTTAATCAAAGCATGCGTAATGTTAACTCTGTGGACAAATTCCTAACCATAAACTTTTCTACCGTAACCATAATCTATCTGTAATCTAACTGCGACTTCATAGTACCCTACCGTAACTTAAATATAACATAAATGTAACCTAGTCATCATTTTATTGTAACCTATTCTTATTCTAACCATCACATAAATGCAATTTAACTTTAACCTAACTTTAAATTAACCGTGATCTAACTGTAACCTAACGTGCAAAAAATAAAATCAAAGACTTACCGTAATGTAATTGCAACCTAATCACAACCCAAATGTTACCTAACTATTCATGGAGTTCATGTCCATGGAAATTATTTTGCCTTGTTCGGATTTGGTTATGATTCATTAGAATATTTTCGTCTGGTTCAGATTTGATTTGATTCAGATTTCAGGTATTTTTTTGAAATTCGATTTAAATGTTGGGGTCGGATTCATGTCCATGGAAATTATTTTGCCTTGCTCGGATCCAGTTATGTTTCTGTGAAATAATTTTGTCGTGAGCAGATTTGGTTCAATTCAGATTTCGGCGTTTTTTTCAAATGGAATTTTTGGGTTCAGGTCTTCCTCCGTGTCCACGGAAATTATTCTGTCTAATTCGAATAAAGACATGATTCACTGGAGTATTTTTGTCAAGTTCAGACTTGGTTTAATTTAGATTTCGGCTTTTTCTTCAAATGTAATTTTTGGATTCGGGTTTTCTTGCGTGTTCACGGACATTATTCTGCCTTTTTCGAACAAATGCATGCTTCACTGGAATATTTTTATCAAGTTCATTTCAGATTTCGAGATTTTTCAAAGAAATTTTTTAGGTTCAGATTCGGTTAATGTGCATGGAAATTTTGTCTTATTCGGATCCTGTTACGGTTCTTTGGAATATTTGTGTCATGTTCAGATTTGGTTCGATTCAAATTTCATTTATTTTTTCAAATAGAATTTTTAGGTTCGAATCTCGTTCATGTCCATGGAAATTATTTTATCATACTCGAGTCCGGTTATGATTCTTTCTAATATTTTGATCGGATTCAGATGTTGCTTGAGTCAAATTTCAGGTTTTTTCAAATCAGATTTTTTAGGTTCCAGTCGGGTTTATGTCCATGGAAATTATTTCGTCTTGCTCGGATCGGGTTGTAGTTCTTTGGAATACTTTTATCGGGTTCAGATTTGGTTCAATTCAGATTTCGTTTTTTTTTCAAATGGAACTTTTGGGTTCGGGTCTTCTTGCGTGTTCACGAAAATTATTCTGACATGTTCGAATAAGGAGATGCTTCACTGGAATATTTTTGCCAAGTACAGATTTGGTTCAGTTCAGATTTCGCGATTTTTTCAAAGAAATTTTTCGGGTTTGGATTGGGTTCATGTCCATGGAAATATTTTGTCTTCGGATCCGATTGCGGTTCTTTGAAATAGTTTTGTCAGATTCAGATTTGGTTCGATTCAAATTTCAGGTATTTTTTCGAATGGAAGTTTTAGGTTCGTATCGGGTTCATGTCCACGGAAATTATTTAGTCTTACTCCAAACCGGTTATGGTTCTTTCCAATATTTTGTTCGGATTTAGATGTGGTTCGGGTCAAATTTCAGAATTTTTCAAATGGAACTTTTTAGGTTTGAGTCGGGTTTATGACCACGGAAAGTATTTTGTCTTGCTGGGATCGGGTTATAGTTCTCTGGAATATTTTTATCGGTTTCAGATTTTGTTCGGGTCATATTTCGAGATTTTTTAAGACAATATATAGGTTCGGGTCAGGTTTCATGCCCACTAAAATTATTTTGCCTTGTTTGGATTGGGTTATGCTTCATTTGAACATTTTTATGGGATTGAAATTTGGTTCGGGTCAGTTATCAAATCCATAGTTTTTTTTCAAACAGAATTTTTAGGTTCGAGTCGGTTTTATACTCACGGAAATTTTGTCTATCACGGATCGGAGTGTGGTCTGTTTTTTTTCTGGTTGGGATCGGGTTATGTGTTAATTAGTCTAAACATTAAGGTTATAATCAGTTTTGCTACTATTCTTTTTATGGCTATTTCTGATAAATAATTTACTTTGCTATTTGATAATTTATTATGGTGTATGAATCGTTTGCGGATTCGAACAATTGTACGCCAAACAGCTATATTTTATTTTTGTTTTAAAACCAAATTAAAGCCATAATTTAATTTTAAATTAAATAGAATACATTTAAATTTTATCAATGATAAAAAATATAAACTCCTAGAAAAGTGTTGTGTGATTTTTTTTTACTGCAACACAGCTAATGACTTATACATTCTAATGTTCGAAATGCCAAAAATCTGCGTTTAACCACACAGTAAATAGAAACTGAGTGGAAGTATAATGTCTTGGGCTGACGCCAAAAATGTAACCCAAAAATCCGCTGCATTAAGTCTAAATAAGCACCAACAAAACCATGTGCTTTGACACGCCGATCAATTCAAACTGGTTTAAACCAGTATTTCTTTGTTTTTTACCTTTTAAACTGTTACTGAATAGATGACTAAAATTTCGTTTAAAAAATAACGTTTTGTGTCATTATTGACTGTAATACACGATCGGAATACATAAAAGATACAAAGATATCAATCACAGGCAAGAATTATGTGATTTTTTTTATCATATGACTTTGAAATATCAATATAGAAGCATCATTTAAGATTTTGCATGAAAAGTTAACATTCTTTCGTTAATGTCTTAAAATCATCTGCACTCTGAAATCTAGATTTTAGACTACTATTCGTTATTAAAGTTTTCGCGCATGATTTTAAAAGAATGTTTTCATAAATATATTTTATATATTGACATAGAATTATTAATATGTTGTTAAATCATAAAAAATTTTCATCTACGTTATAAAGTATTAAAAAGTTCTGAAAAAAGAAAACTTTTAGTAATACAATTTTTAGTTCAAATCAAATGTTTTCAATATTTTATTTAATTTTATTTTGACATTTAATTATTTCGAATTTATCAATTTCAATTATTTCAAAAGCAAACATTTTATTAAAATAAATAATATAATAGAAAAAAGACCATTTTAAAAAAATACTATTTCTTCGTAAAATATGCTTCAGCTGTAATTCATTTCTTTCAATTCGTCTTATTAATACAAAATCCCTTCCACATACTTTTCTTTGGGACATTAAAATTTGAGCGATAAATGGTTTAATATTGCAACCCTTTTTTCGGTTTACTTCACCACAACCTATCTTTTTCCTCCATGGTTTACAACCGCTGTGATAAAAAATCATCATTTAAACTTACAGTTTGCCAGTCTATGAATTTTAAAGGTCTGTTCCAGCTTTTTTAATTATTTATGTGAAAATTTTATGCAACCAACCAACCATAACTAAATGAAGGGAAAAAAAGAAGAAAAAAGGCAATTTTTTATGAGAGTGATCTTTGGAATTTAATTAATTACTCAGTTAATAAATAGAATTTCGAAATTCTGAAGCTCAGGTGCATCAGGAGATATTTGGGGCTACTCTCAAAAAAATTTTGAGCCTCGTACATTCTGTAGATTTTGCTAGCCATCGCAGACACACACACACACACACACACAGACAGAGCGTTTTGTTCTTTTATTAATATAGATGTTTTAGAGACAGGAATTAAAGGGAAGGGATGGAGGTGAAAAGATGGTTTGGAGCTTATGGTGTCAGGGTACTTCTTCGCTTATACATTGCAAGCTCGTTAACTTTCAAGTAATATTTAGTTCCTCGAAAACAGTTCTTATTGAAATATCAGCTCGTAAATATGAAATTCTAATAAACTGAGTAAATCTGACAACAGCTTCAATTAAATAAATTTCAATTAAAAAAGTTACTTACAATTTATTTACATACAAGAAATATTTATATATTATTATTACTCTGAGAGTTCCATTATTACCGACATATTTCGGTTCAGAAGCATTTTTCATCTACAAAGAAAAAACCACCTGTCAATAACAACAAAAGAAAAAGTTTTGTTGCTCCTAGCAACCAAATGACAAAATTGGATGGCAAAACCAAGAAGGCATTCTTCACAGGAATGATGGTGTACTTGTGTCAGTGCATGAGACGTCGCTACTATCGTTTGAATTTCAGATAATAGTTATGCAGCTATGTCTCATGTACTGTTGAAAATCGTGCCACGTGAGCTTCAAATCTACCTTTCCCCTTCACATCCACCTTCAGAATTAATTTTTTAAAAATTGACCCTTCCTTTCAAAAATATATCAATATAGCAGTTACGGTTATGAAATTGAGCATATAGGCATATAAGACATTAAGCTTCGACATCGCACTAGGCACATATATAGGGACAACACTAGGGTCAATAATTATTGACCACGTACATAACTACAACAATTTTGCGCATATCTTTTAACATTTTTCAACGTAGCTGAAAAATTTCATACTATTCAAGTAACGTATTTAAGGAGTGTTCGAGGTTTTGCAGCATTGAAAAAATGTCTTCTTTGTAGCAAGCAGTGTTTGAAAGCTTTTTTATTCAAATTATAATCTCTGAAGTTCAGATAGATAAAAGTGCAAACAAGATATATTAAAAAGACAAAATAAATATATAATAGAACTATTTTTAAACACGTCAGCCTTAACTAGTGTTTCTCCTCGTAAGCTAGGATGAAGTGTGAAGGTATTAGTATAGTAAAAAACACCCTTTAAATTGTCTGTCCATTTGTTCGAACTTGGGCCGGTCCCGACATGTTCGAATTATCGGCGTTCTACTGTATTCCAAACATATTTATATTGATAAATTTCATTTAGGTTATCTTCATTTACTGGAGAATATAATGATCATAGCACTTATTGTTTTTTTACAGGGAAACAAATGAAACTTGATTTCAGTATTATGAAAGGCGATAATTTCCGAAATGGCGCTTTAAATTGAGCTAAACGTTTTTGTTCCGTATTTTCGGAACAAAACAATTTTCAGAACACTTTGGTGTGTTCTGTTTACTGTATTCTATTTGGTATACTATTTGGCAAATTCTATAGATCATACACATGGTTGCATCAAATAATTTGACTACATTTCCATTTATTAATGAAAATTGATGAAAGGGATTTTTTTCGTAACATAATTTTTTCGAAATATAATTTTTTTCGTAACTTCTACTGCATTTCCCTACTAAAACTTACATGGATTCTTGGGTTTTTCTTGTAGTAGATGTGATCCTACATTTGCAACATGTAAAAACCGTGAAATGCTTTTGATATTTTAAATGATGACTGATTCTTAATATGTAACTTGCTCGTTTTAAATGTGACTTCTTTTATCCCTGTTCGTGTTATAAATGAGTTCGACAATCGTTTATACTTACGATAATGACTTAGGTAGTATAATTATGTAACACACTGAATACGGTTAAATTACAGAAAAATGATTTGGAAAAATCCATACACAGATCTTTTCGAGACATGTACTTTTGCAGAGTTTCATTATTCATCTGAAAGAATAAATAATCTCGCTTTCGTAGCAGCAGATTGTAGAAAAACACCGTCCCTTTGTTGAATACTATCCAAAGCTTAACCACCTGAAACTAATGTTAGTTATACTGGTTGTATTGGAAATGTCGCTAAACAAGAATTCATTTGTTTTATTTCCGCAGCCTAGGACTCATGCAAAAAATAATTCAAGAATATAAAGTGGGGATAAAAAAAGAATGCTAAATAAAATGAAAGATGAACGATTAAATTTAGAAAGTAAATTTACTACTTTATTTTTATAAGCCATTTGTTCTGTAACTCACCTCTCTAAATAAAATAAAAGTAATTAAGACTGATAAAGCAAGCAGGATACAGAAAGAACGGTTTTTAAAAAGCTAGTATTTATGTAGCATTCTATCTGTAATTTAACACTTATTACTGATAAAAGCGAAGTTACAAATGAAATAAAATTTAACGTTAAATTATTACTAAAATTAAAAATATCAGATATTTAAGAAATACAGACATTATCAGAATTTAAAATCAGATATTTAAGAAAACTAAAACAAAAAACATAATGAAATTAATTATATGATAAATTTTTTCAAGATAAATTCGACAAAGTTCTGTTCAAATTTCGTTGGATACCAATCCCATTGTTTACGAAGGTGTGCACATCCAGAAAAAAGTTTTGTTGAATCAAAAAAAATTTGTTTGGTCCAACGAATCTTTTCGTTTAAGTATGGGTCAATAAAATTTTGTTTGAATTAACAAAAAAATATATATATTGTTGATTTTTTTAACCTTTGCGTCCACAATTTTCATCCGAAATGCATAATTACGAAATAATAACGTCATTAATCCGTCTCAATTTGAAAAGTTATGATCATCCAAAAATTATGTTAATCCTTTATAGCTATGTAAGTCAATAAAAAAATTTACGTGAGCGAGTTATGGCTATTAAATACCAATTTAAATTTTGCATAATCAACAAAATTTTGATGGAATTACAATCTGAAAATAGAAGACTTTAGTAAGTCTCAAATAAAACTGATGAAATTTTGTTAAAGTTTTATAACAGTATTAACAATATTTTTTTGTCTGAGCAACAAAACCGATTTTTTACTTGAACTAAAAAATTCGCTTAAAACAACCAAAATGTACTCAACTAAACATATTTTGTAGTTTTCATCAATTCCTTTTCTGGATGCATATCATAGTAATATTACACATATGGTGGAATTCAGCGTATCTCGCTTAGAAGAATTTTTGAAATCGTCAAATAAATCTACTTTCTAAAATTATTACAATTAGTTTTAATTTTTTATCATTTTTGAAATCAAAATTATCTCTTGTCGGTTACTTTTTGAAAAATTAACAAATCTCGATTATAAATTCCGACGTGTTGAAGATAAGCTGGTTTATGCTACGCGAATTATGCATGATCGTCCAGTTTCTATAACAGTCACATAATAATTTTCTTTTTTAAATTAAAATAAATAAAGTGGTGTCATGCTATTGATATTTTTCAAACATGTTGGATTATCGCTTAAATTTAAATATCATCCTTTGACCACAGACGTGGTTGTGTTTAAGTTTAATGTAGTGGATTTTAGGGTTACATTTTTAGCGACAACTCCACTTCACCCCGTATTTTATATCTATTATTCTTATTTTTCTCTGTGCTTTCCAAATCATCTTACCTGGGCTATTAATCAACATCCATTTTAATATCTATGCTTTGTATTTTGTAAATATTTTGAGTTAATTTATCTCTTTCATAAATGACTATTTAGTTCGCTCACGTTTGTGCGTAAGCTATACCTTGTATTTCCGCAACCGCAGATATAAATTTCCAAGCAAGTTACCACGTGAAGATAATGTTATGAATTAATGTAGATAATGATATATTCTTTCAATAAGAACTTAAGGAAGAGGATTTAGTAACACACAGTGTACAGTTTAGATACAAAAATTTATTTGCAGAAAGTCATTTTTATATCTTATCAAGACATATCAATGTAAAAGTATGCATTATTTATGAAAGAGAATAAATAACCCCATTACTATCACTGAATATTGAGGTGAATTCGTATATTTTATGTCGATGATATTCAAAGCTTATTGACGTTAAACTAATGCTAGTTGCACAATTTAACTGGTAAGTTCATAAGAGGGTTCAGTTATAAGTAGACAAGGTATCTAAAATAATTCTGCTATATAAGTTCAGTTAAAAAGTTAGACAATTAAACAACAAATAGAACGAAATAGGTAATAAACAAATCGTTAATTTCAAGAAAAATATGATTTATATATCGTAGTTAAATCAAGACATAAAAAACTGCCTTATAATCGGAAACATAATGGACGATATTAGTGAATGTTAAAAAAATTGTAACACTAGAAAAGTCTACAAACGTTTACGAAAATGCTTAAGATTATTGTACTGTATGTCCGTTCTCAACTATGATCAATAGCTAATCCCTTAACCGTTAGTCATAGACATACATTTCCAATTAAAAATATTTTAAATAAAGCGATTTTTGTCATCAAAAAACTTTCTTTAAAAGAATTGCGAAATTTAAAAGTGAAAGTTATCCCAGTCTTATAAATTTATATTTAGTATACTTTTCTCTTTTTATACTGACAATTAAGGGAAAAAATGCGTTATTCTATGATAAAAATTGTTATGTTAATAATCGTTTAAAGTAGGAGCATATTTTTTGTAGCAAATTAAATGTCATTCACAAATTTACTGTAAATAAAATTTTGTCAAAAATATATTTTTTTAATGATTGAAAGTAAAATAAAGTTTCAATATAAATTTGAAATATTCAATCATTTTAAACTATTAATACAGAATTTACTATTTTTCATAAACATATAAAGAAAATAAAACAGAATTTTTGTTAAGTAAAATTATGAAAATTAACAGGTTCAATTTTTTACAAAATGATACATATTTTAAAATATCATTAGATTTACTCTAGCCTAAAAAATTGGTTTAGACTTTTTTTTTTTTACTTTTGATTAATTCTTATGTATTCTGTGTAAATCGTAAACTTTAATGTTAAAGGGGGGGGGGCGAAAATGTGTTCTATTAAATAGATATGACTGTTGTGATTTTAACTTTTGAAAATTAATTTTTATGTATTTTTACTACTGAATCATAAAATGACATACATTTTTAACCATCACGTCAAGATTTTTTTAATGTGAATTTCTATGTTAAAAATTTAAAAGGTAAAATTGAAATTCCTCACTCAGATTTTCAGATCCTCAGATGTTTAACTGTAAGAATCCCAGTACAAGCAGGAATATGGAATAAATTATGGAATTAAATAATAAGTAATAAATAAAAAGTTTTACATCTGTATTAAAGTATCGCAACATTTTAACTGTAACATTTACGATTTGCGAACAAATTCTAACGTGAAGGTTAAAAATGAAGGTTTTTTTTAGTTTAGTGCTAAAAAAGTACATAAAAATCAATTATCAAAAGTTAAAAAAACCCGGCCGCCATCTTTATTTTATAATTAACGATTTTTGTTATGTTTTAACTTTGACATTTTATCCTTACGAGTAATCCTGACATGATAGTTAAAAATTACGATAATTATAGGATTTAATGATCAATAACATATAATAGCTAAAAACACAACCATCGCAATCGTTTGTTAATTTTTTTTCTTAATTTTCTTGGCGGTAATCTGCCCATAATTTTTGTTTTATCCAGTAAAATAAATATAAATTTCTGGTAACCACCAGGAATGAGAACAATATTAGATTGTCATCAGATTTATGGTGGTAACCAAAATTTAATAGCGATCGGATTTTTGAAAATAAGCTAAAGTTCGAGTACAAATTTTGAACTGCAAGTACATACCTGCGATCGTTGAAGTTAAATAAAAACTTTAAAAATTAACATAATTTTTTCGGAAGAAATCATGAAAAGAAACAGTCCCAAATCCTTATAACATGAAACATGTATATTAAAGTATATTTATTTCAGCTAATCGAAAACTTAACAAAAGTTGGTTCAATCCTCAAACTTGCACGATTTTTTAAAATGCAGATACACGTGAAATAAGTCCTTCCAATACTTTACCACTTGGCATGTAACTCCTCAAAGCAGACCGAAATCTTTTTTTTTTTTTTTCACATGCAGAATAGTGGTGAAAGTCATGTATATTTAAAGTTTCATATCTACATCAGTTTTAGCGTTATATGAACGGATTTCACTCATCAGTGTAATAGAAAAATATTACTAAATATACCATACAGGACCGGGGCACCGTATAAAAAATTTAATTTCGAAATTTTTTAAGAAATGTTTTTATTGACCCAAATCGCTTTTTAAATATTACTTTATTTTATTTAAAACATTTTTGTAATGGTAACTATGTGTTTATGACTAACAGTTAAAGAATTAGCCATTGGCCTTCGTTGAGAATGGGCACCCTGTAAATCCCGCTCAGATGTTTTATAGATTTTTTTTCAATTTTGAATAAATTTGTACTCATTTTTTTAATGGCTCTGAAAATTTTAATTTTCTTACTGATACGAATAAAAATTAAGTTTAATATGTCTGTTATCCAGATATATTAAACTTTTATTAAAACTTAATATTAAACTGTTATTAAAACTTTTTCCTTTTAGTAAAAAACTTGTACGTAAAATAAGAATTAAGGAATATGAAATTAATAATTCCTTTTTAAGTTTAATAAAATTATGACATATACGGGCAATTTAAAGGACAAAATTATTTATGAAATATTTTCTGTAAATTTAGTGTACTTTTATAAAGATTCTATCTAAAATATTTGCACGTGTCCTTTGCGGATATGATAAAGCTTTTTGATATATTGAGTAATTTCAAACTTAATTTTGATTTTTCCTAATTGTTTCATATGATGTTTAAAAACATTTTTCTTTTTTTATATACATTTCTCAAACTATCTTTATTAATCTATCTTCAGTCATTCCTGTGTTATATGGATATATAAATTATTAAGTGTTCGTAGATAAATGTCGGATTTTGCAATCAAATATTTCTCATATTTATAAACACAGCCACACCACACAGTAAAGGTTGATCGTGATATTTCATTGTCTCTGTGAGCAATAAATCATTTTAGATTTAACTGATACTGTTATTGCAAAGACACGATATGGACGCAAACCACTCATAGGTATTCTTCTTTGTCAGTTCAAATTTTCTCACATATTAGCACAGCCAACAAAGAATATATATATAAAAAATAATTTAAAGATGACACAGTTACAGTGCGTTTAGTACTATATAGTAACGGATATATAATACTATATATACGTTATATTTATGTATTTTATTTACTATATGTAACAATATAGTAAAGTATACTGATTTTTCCGAAATTTTAAGAAAAGGCATCAAAGACATTGTCAAAAATCAGCACCAGTCATCCAAAAAACGAGATGTTGCCATCAGTTGTTTCTGCCCCCTATCCTCCCTATAAAAAACATTACAGATGCATTGTTTTTCAACAAATTAATAAAATGCAAGACACGTTGGTTCTTTTACGATAATCGGCCGGAGATCTGCACTGCGGATGGATGCTAGTATGGTCACAAATCACGTGACAAAACAAACCCTTCATCGGAGGAATAAAATACTGACTGTTTGACGGTGTAGGAGAATTTAGCCATGCTACTTCTTCAAAAAGTGGAAAACCTATTAATTAAGGTAAATACTGACACGAAATTTTGCAGTTTCGCATTAATGAGAGAATATACGTTCTAACTGTTTAAAACCTTGTCACTGACAAGTCCGTTTTAACTCCTTCACTCAGCTTCAGGTTTCACTGTAGTAAAAGCAATATCTAAAGTAATATATTTATTTTTAATTAATGGATTTTTAATATATTGGCAATAACTAATACCTTATAGTATTACGTAATTAAGCTGTTTTTCAATTTGCGTTATATATCAAACACCTATAACGCTTTTGATAAAATCATGTGATTATATAGTGGAAAAATTAATCTTGTTCAATTAGCCCGACTTTTTTTATATTTATTCAGATGCACAGCCAGTTTTTAAAAACTCAGCATGTTTCTTTAAATAGGTTACTTTTAAATGTAAACTCAAAGGGAAAATACCATAAAATTTTGAATATCATTACAAATATAAAAATTATACATTGTATTACATTAATTGTCTTAGAGATTTTTTAAATAAAATAGAAATTAAGTAACATAATTTTCTTAATTTATTGGATTTTTAATACGTTGAACAATAATTAATACTTTAAAGGATTACATTTCTATTATGTAATACACGTTTATGTAATGTTGAAAATATAAATTTTTTTACTTTCTGCTATCTTCAATAAAAGAAAGTATTATAATCGAAAATTTTTAGACTTCCGGTTACACGCATTTACACGTTTTGTGGCTCAGAGATTCCAAAAAACATGTTTTTAAAAAACGTCTGTCTGTCCGTGTGCCTGTGTGTCTGTGTGCCCGTATGTCGTCATTCTACCATCGAAAAGTATATGAAGATATGCATAGAATTGAACCAAATGTTTTGGCTGTGACAAGCAGGTCCTTCTTAATTTTGAAATAGTCCGCCGGAAGAGGACGCAGTAATCGTGATTTTTGTACCATTTTCAATATTGTTCCGACCAGAAGAGCATGACGTTATACATAAAATTGAACCAAATTTTTTGTGTAAGTGTATGGCTATGACTAGTTGGTCCTCCATGAATTAAAAAAAATCCGTCGGAAGGGGGCACTGCAATAGCGATTTTTGTGCCATTTTCAATATTGTGGACCAAAAGTGCATGAAGTTATGCATCGAACTGAACCAAATTTTTGTGTAAGTCAATGGCTATGGCTAGTTGGTCCTCCCATAATTTGAAAAAAAAAAATCCGGCGGAAGGGGGTGCTGCAATAGAAATTTTTTTGCCTTTTTCAATATTGTACCATCTAAGAGTGTATGAAGTTACGCATAGAATTGAACAAAATTGTTTACGTAAGTGTTTGGCTATGGTTAGTTGGTGCTCTCAGAATTTGACGAAAATCTGCCGGAAGGGCGCGCTGCAATAACGACCACCTAATTAACATATTGTACCACCTAAAAGTGCATGAAGTAATGCATAGAATTGAACTAAAATCTTTGTGTATGATTATTTTTTGGAATGGTAAGAAGGTCCTCCCTGAATTTGAAAAAAAATATCTGCCTATCATTCTATTGTCCATCGGCTCGTGCAGAGACGGAAACTCGTTTTTACTCTGATTAATTGACTGAGCTGAAATTCAAGATGAAAATCAAAGTTGTTATAATATTGAATTACAATTATTGAAGCATTACCATGAGTAACTATTTTTTTTACACATTAAAATGTACGTACGAGATAGAAGAAAGTTTTGGTATTGGCACATCCAACTATTTTAGTATTTATTAAAAATGCAGAGGGAACAACCTTTAATTTTGCTCTTTTGCAAAATTGCCAGATGATTAAAAAACACAAATTGCATTAGAAAACTTTTCTATCCACTCAATTCTTCCTAGATATTAGAATAACAATTATTGATTTTGAAAAAATCTGAAGCTTTCAGTACACACTTTTACTTGGAAAAAAGAATATCCAGTGAAACAGCTGTTAAACAGCCAATGGTACTTTCTTTAGTACATAAAAACAACCTTCTATGTAACTGGCTTTCATGTTGTCGCTGAGAGCGACGCATTATCTAATCGTTAGGAGCAACTAAATGTTGGTAGAGTAGAATGCTTTGGAGCATCTAATGGTGAATACTTTTCTCTATAAAGGCCAAATTACATGGAGTTTTTTATGTTTATCAACAAAATCTAGCATTTCAGCTGCAACAACCTAATATATTTATAGAACTTGGTTTGTGTCGCAGTTGTTTCATACGTACACTATTCGAATACACATGTACAATTTAAATTATTTGAAACAAAAAGAAAATCTTCAGTGTTATTCTTTTTTCTCTGTTTGCTTTATATCGTACAACTATAACGCTTTTTATAAAATCGCATGATTATATAGTGGAAAATTTGATCTTGTTTAATTAGCACGACTTTTTTTTTTAATCATCGTTTAAGAATTTTTGTTGGTATATTTATTTATATGCACAGTCAGTTTTTAAAAACTCAGTATGTTTCTTTAAATATGTTACTTTTACTTTATAATGTACATTTTAAGTGTAAAGTCATAGAAAAAATGCTATAAAATTTTTAATATCATTACAAACATAAAAAATATGCATTGTATTACATTAATTATCTTAGTGATTTTCATAATAAAATACAAATTAAATAGAGTGAGCATATAAAAGTTAGCGATGTATTATTTTCTACAATCTATGAAATTTGAATCATTTAGCAAATATATTTTTATTTTATTAAGAATTCCATTTATATGTCAGCATTTTAATTAATTTATTGTTTTGCGAATTCAGGAATTTAAAATATTTCATTACTAATACAATAATTTCAAAAAAAATATTTAATTAAGTATATTCTTTAAAATGTATTTTTAAATTGTAAGATACTAAAAAGAATTAAAAAAATTAAAACTGTACATATTCAATTAAAACATTTTTTAACCACTTGGTTGTCATATTAGAGTTAAAAGTCATAATGATCACAACAATATTTTTCTTAGAGAATTTTAACTTTGAATAAAATAATATTTACTTTTTGAATACGTTTTTATGAAAGAAATGAAAATATTTTTTATCCAAGAGCAAATACGTAATGTTTAATCAGAATTTTTTGTTATTTATTCTTTAAATTAAGTGGTTGGTTGTTTTTATTCAAAAAGAATAATGCTAAAATCAATATAGATTATATTTTTCTTTTAGGAAAAGTCTTTTTCTCTATGTTTTCTTATAGACATAATATCAAAATAGTTATCTTTTGACTTTGAAATGACGTGCTTGATAATTGTTTTGGATATGTGTTGTTTTATTTTAATAAATTTATTTAGTAACTTATTTTTGATTATTATAAGCAACTTAATAATTATTTAATTTACTTTGTTTTATTCAAGATTATATATTACAAACTAGTAAAAAAATTACATAAAAAATAAATAGATTTTTTTTGTGTTATGCTTTTATTTTCTAAATAGAATAATTATATTGTCTGCAACTACATTATTGTAACTGATAAATACTGTTATTAGGTTTGTAAGGAAATTTAGATTAGTAGCTTATGAATACCGATGTACTTCACTTTAAACTATACTTTAATCTTGTAATTATGCCCCATTACTTAAATATAGACATTGAAAATTTCTGTGATATGCTATTTTCCCTAAGCTGTATAAAAATACAGGTTTTTCTCTATCTAAGAGAATGTGTCTACCGGGAGGTGGCAGTACAGGTTATCATCAGATCACCTCATCAGGTTGAAGTCTAAAATTCCGTAAATATTTAAAACTTGATTTGCATATTAAAACGAAATTAATATCTGCCAAGTAATATCTTGGTGAGAAACAACTAAGGACTTGATATTAGCTGTCGATTCATAGGTTTACCATTGTGTTATACTGCTCCCAGTGCTTTATCTTTTCATACATTTGAGTGTAGTAAAACACAATGGTAAACATACGTGTCAACCTCTTACCTCTAAAAACCGTTTATTAGGACGTTTCAACCAAGGTTCGAATTAGCAGACCATTTACATTTTAGCATACGAATCAAGTTTTTATTAACTGAGTCTTTTTCTGCTTTCAACTCGATGAGGGTATTATGGTTGCTGGTGCCTCCCAATCTAATATTGTACACTTTAAAAAGAAAAAAGAAAAGAAATTTTAACCTAAATTTACCAAAATATTTTATGCTCACTAAAATTTTATATGTTCAGTGTACCAGAAAATGATGCCCATCTACAAAACTTGTAAGCAAAACTAGAGAAATATGTAACTTTACAAAGCAATCTACTAAAAGTTTGGTAATTTTACTAAAATTGTATATGTAATCCTCATTACCGTTACTTAAAAAGTTCTGGGAATCCGATTTTACAAAACAATTCCTAGTAACCTTATCTTTTTTATTCAAAGTGCAAATTTGTATCTCTTACTTGATTTTTCATTGTTGCCACTACATACAAGGTCCTTGAAATACAATTCTACAAGAAACAAATTTGTAATTTTTCAATTTTTTTAGAGTGTAGCGATGAACAAAAATACACACTAAAATTTTCCGTATTTCTAACGAATCCAAAAAGCGTAACTTTATTTTTTAAACCCACGAAACCAATATATTTTTCATATTTAAAAAACATTTATAAGCAGTAAAATCTGTTTTGTTGCCACATATATTTCGAAGAGTCCCTAAGTAATCCATTAATAAGTTTTCTCAATTCAACATGTAGATTTCAAATGTTATCAATTTACATGTAAATATTTTCAAATTCAAATGTGTTTCACAGAAAAACATGATAAAATCATTAACTTTGAAAACTTCAGATATTTTTTTTTATATTTCCATTATACTTTCAAGATTTCCAGAAGCTGTTATAAAAGTATGATTTCTAAATAACACTGCTATTGAAATACATGACATTAACATTAATTACATTATTATGTTACATTTTAATTTATAAATGCAATAGCGCATATGATAGTTTTGATAAGTTATTAATAACACACAAAAAATTTATATTTTGAAATGAGAAAATAATTTAATACATTAAAAAGAACTACAATGAAAGATTTCGAAAATTATTTTTTTTCAGATCCGATTTTTTCCCCAACTTTTATAAAAAATTACTTTTACGATAATAACATTAACACTAAGTATCCAAATAGATTAATTTGAGGTTAACGATTATTTCATTGTATGAAACATATTGAATTTTACTTTTTTGCATACTATCAAACTCATATTCAGATGACAATAGGCCGAGGAAGAACTTTTGAAGATGTTTAGAAAATATTATAGAACAATTAAATATAAATGATAGTACAACTTTCCAAAAATTTCTGCACTTTATTACACAGAATTCTTTCAGGAAAGTAGCTTTTATTTTAAATTTAAAGAGTGAAACATACGTTTAAAACAAAAGACTCCTAAACGGTGCAGAAATAATTAAAGAAATTTTTATTAATATTATTATTTCTAAATACCGAAACGTTAATGAAGTCTTATACTAAATGCATAGACACATAGACTAATACTACTACATATAAAAAGTAAAAAAAGCATTTGTTAAAATAAAATAATATTCAAATAAAAAACATGTACTATTAATTGTGCAACAGACTCGAAAAGGATAATGGCAACAATATAATCTTTGTTTTTGTAAAACATTCTTTATATTTATTTATAAGTATAAAGAATGAAGGCTTTTGAAATAAATTCTTTATAAAAATATAATGATTTCTAAATACAGGATGCGTTATAAATTCGTGCAAACTATTAATGATCGGGAAAAAATTTGGTTTGTCCGAGTATGGTGAGACAGATTCTGGATTTTTTTCCATGTATAATAAAAATTATTCCAAAACAAACCGATTGAGGGCGCTCACACCCCATATAGAACATTTTATTCAATTCAGACAAACACATATAGAGTATGAAACAAATCACAATAGCATGACACACTGCATTTATTATAAGGCAGTAAAAGATGCTCAACATGAGAAAATTTTGCAATGCAATATTTCTGGTTTCACAATCCTTGTAGAAAAGTTTAACCACTTTTGCTCGATCTAGTAACGATAGCATGCTGCCGACATCAAATGACGAATTCATCTCCAGCTACATATTTTACTGCTAGCCTGATATGCATAAAACTCTTCAGTTGGACCTTTAACGGTAATTTTGGAATCATTTTTATTATATATGGAAAAAAAATCCAAAATCCATCTGATCATATTCGCGCAAATCAAAATTTTTTTCGAGGACTATTTATTTTATTATGAATTTTTAAAGTTTGCACGAATTTATGACGCACAAGATAATACACATATAAACGGAAACTTTTTGTAATTACAGGTTATTGTATCATCACCATGTATAATCATGACGTTATTGTACATTTTTGTTTCTACTGATTTATCTGAGGGAAGCCAATATCTTAACCTGCCAATTTATTATGACTGTGCTTCCCCTACATTAAAAAAATGAGTACTCATATCGAATTTAGTAGGTCTGGATCAAAAAAAAAGAAAAAAAAAAACTATGCTTTATTAATTTTGAAACATCACATTTTATCAAACCCGTTCAAAGTATAATTCATTTAGGACGCAATGGTTTATTTAACTGAAGGCGCAATACATGATGTCCATTAATTTAAATACCAAATTACGCGCAGTATAAAAAATCCAAAAATATACAACAATTGATCAGACATACAAGTAAAAAGTTAAATAAAAGCATATACAATTAAAAATGCAAATATTTCGAGCTAAAACTTATTTCCTATCAGTGCAATATCATTCAAATGCCTGAAAAATTACCAATTGTATTAACAGTTAATATTCTCTTTGACTTTTACTGTTAGTAAGTATCAGCTAACATGATGTGTAGTTTTCGGGTAATTTGAATGTTATTGCATTGATGAGGAACTAAAACTTTACTTGAAACATTTGCCCTTTTACGTGTACATAAATTGTGCACGTATTTATGTAATTTTCACTTGTATGCCTAAGGAACTGCATTGCCTTTTTATAATTATTACTTTTTTTTGAGACGTTAAATGTACTTGACATTAATGCTTGTTGTCATAAAAAATATTTGTTTTGGCTATCTTGCTAATAATTTTGCTATGAGTCTATAAATATTAAATTAAATATTTCTTGCTAATAATTCTAAAGAAAAATATATATCAGCAAATGTTTACTTTAAATCGTATGTTCAGGTTTGTTGTACATAACGATTTAAACACAACCAACATGCTTAATATGGTACTATTACAAAGGAATTAATGTTATAGTGTTTTAATTTTTTTCTTTTGCTATCATTAGAATATGACTTAATATTAAATTAGAATGCATAAATACATAAACTAATTAAAAGATTAGAACCATGTACAATGGAAGAAAAATTTAAAGCGTCACTGATGGATAGACGGGACATGAAAAAAGTGGATATGAAATGTATTGGACTATATGTATACTCGTTCGGAAAAATTTTCACAAAAAACAAAGAAATAAAGTTATTCCAATGATCTGAAATCCGTGAGAAAGAAAAGAAAAATGAAAAATCGGAATTCTAGTTAGTTCGAATTAAATGAAGTCGAGAGAAAGTGAGTTCGAATTAATGAAAATTTTTAACGTTATTCTACCATTGAAAATTTCAGGATTTCACGTTTAGTTCGAATTAAGCGAAGATTCGAATTATCCGATTTTGAATTAACGAAAGTCGACTGTATTTAAAATTGCGCACTTTTTACTTAATTTTAAGTAAACTTACCCTCTTTTTCCCGTGAAACCATTCCATCAAACAACACATAATAACTACAATGACATGGACCATCGTATTCGATGAAAAAAACAATACCTGTCAACAATCGTGTTACCGTGGAAAAAATTATCGAACGTGTATACTGTAGATTAACATTAAAAGTTTACACAATTTATTATTTAAAAATTTTCAATATTTTTTTTTACCTCTTGCTACGAAAAGAAACTGCTTCAGATTCATATACAGGGTGGCGAGTGGTTTGGAAAAACCGGGAAAAACACAGTCAAGAAAAGAGAAAACTACCAGTAATTTCTTACAGAAAATACTTCAAATAATATAAAACGATTATATAAACTGAATTTATCTCTAACAAAATATTGGTATTTACCATCTATATTCACTGTGTTTTTATCTAACCACTCGCCACGCTGATATTGTAAATAAAAAACATTTTGAGAATAACAGTGCCGGATCGATAATTTAACAAACTAAGTAACAAACTTTGATTTTGAATTATTTTAACTTTTACACATCGCACAATTTCGAATTGAAAAAGAAATATGCTCATTCAAATTGAATTTGCTTGGAAGCAGTATCTAAATTTTCTGTTATTTTATTAGTTACAAAACATTTCCCTAATACTTTTTTAAAAATAAAAATCAGTCTCTGTCATTTGCAATCTGATTACGGAAAATTTATCTTAAGCTATACAAATACTTTATTTTATAATGAAAATTATATTTTTATACACGAAAGTCCCGCCCCCGTGTTTAAGACGGCTGATTTTCGAAATGGATCGCTGTTAAACAAAAGACTCCATACCAACAAAAAATTCTGGATGATGGGTAACTCGAAAGAGGGGAGTCACTGCATCTTTATATTACTATATCAATCAAATTTAAATAGACATTAAAAAGAAATGAATATTTAATGAGATAAGTCTGGAATTACTTTATAAAAAAGAAGCATTTTATCTGCATGAAGTTACTATGTTTAAAAATTTAAAGCATTTTATATTATCTTTTAGTTATGACATTATAATTACAAAATAAATTATGCATCATATTTTTATCGTAAGAATAATTAAACTAAAGATGAGCTACGAAATTGCATAATTAAAAAAATAATATAAATACAAATATTAGAAAATCAATACAAAAATTAAGGAGTTTTAATGTGCTTTCAAGGATTTTATATATTCTGTCATTATAACTTGGCCATTTTAAAACAAGTAGTCATTTTATATTATTCCATAAAATAAACTTATAAAAATGTAAAAACGTAATGAAATATAATGTATTAAATCTAGTTAACATCGTACATTTTATTCAATTTTATTCACAAGAATTTTGTCGTATATGTACTAAGTTTTAAGATTTTATGTTAGCTGATACTTATCATGTTAATATGATCAAAAAAAGTTGTGTTTGATATGCTTATAATATTAGCTGCTAATATATATTTCATGTTTATATTGTTAAAAGAAATAAATAAATATAAATTTTAAAGGGAAGTGAAATGCGATTCATTGAATTTATATCGTGAAAATGGACCCCTGTATCAATATAGACTTTGATTTATATGTAGGGAAAAAGTGATACAGATTTTTAAAACCAAAACCAAAAAACCGAATTTTGGTGATTTTCCATTTTCCGGCCATAAATGAAAACCAAAACGAAAATGATAAAAAAAATAATTAATACATGCATAAATATATATTATTATTACTTAATTATATGTATCTACTTTATATGCATAATTATTAATTTATTATGCGGGTTTAATGTATATAATTATGAATAAACTGTATTGGTATTTGTCTCTCTGTGCCTAAGACCCAAAACTTTTTATTTTTATACAAAATGAAGCATAAATAATTCTGCAACTCGAAAGAAATATATTTTTTAAATGCACAAATTTAATAAAAAATTTTTTAGGTATACGCACCTCGATTTATTTTTTACATTTATTTTTGTAAATAATCGTTAGAGATAAACTGTACTAGAAAAAAAAGGTTTATCTTTGTTGAGTTTGCAGCTTTTAATGTGAACGTGAAAAAGTTACGTTATATAGGCATTTTTTTCTTTATAATTTGCATTCACTTCTTGAATCAGTCATAATTGAAAATTATAAACAATGAAGATCATAGCAATAAATCGTCTCAACCGATGCAACTCGAATCGATGAATAATGTTGAATATTTCCAAAGCAAAGAAAGACATTTTTCGGAAACTGTGATGTTTTCGGTACGGTTAAATATTCATCAGCATTTTCACCGAAAACGACTTTTCGGCGAAACTCAGAATTTAGGCCGAAAACGGAAACAACTTCTTGGCAGATCTATAATTATATGAAATAAGATTTATAATTTTATGTTTAGATTATATTTATCACATATAATTTTTATTCACGTATTAAATATTCTTCATTTACCATGTTGATATCATAAAATAAGTTGTATTTTCTATGTTTATCAGATGAGCTACTAAAATTGATTTACAAAAGTCGTTATCACAGCTTATCTACACATGCAGCATTACAATCATTTATCATATTCACACAGATGTATTTATATTCTAAGAATAACTGAATATAAAGAAAATTTAAGTTTCTGAACTCCAATTATTATTATTTTTAGAACAACAAATTTATATGAGTATTTCACAGAAGCAGTTTGAGAAAACTAGAATAATAATATAAAAAATATTTTGCCAAGGTTATTTAATTTTATTTTACATAAAAACACATAACTTCAAGTAAGCTAACTATTTTTACTGTACAATATATGTTCTTAAATTAGAGTAAAATTTGGTAAAGGATATTTGGGAAAAAAAAGGCAAAACTTTTTAGAAGTTTTATTAATCACTAAAATTTTACTGTAAGTGGTATGTTTAAGAAATATTGAAAAGGGTATTTGTAAGAAAAAATAGTGAAAAGGGTATTTATAAAAAGTTATAAAGGCGAAATATCTTATTGAAAAAATTAATTACTATATTATGGTACCTTTTTCCCTCACAAAATTATGTTAAGTTCATTTCAGAAAATTTCATCCTATTTATTTTCATGTTACAATATTTTATGTCAATTATAATTAAAACAAGGTGAGAGTACAGATTTGCCAAAACTTCTTGATAGTCTAAAAACAAAAATGGAAGCTTATAACAACTTTGATGATTTCTAATGAATCGTTTTCATAAATTTGGATATTTTTATAATACTTAGTTCATAAATTAATGAAATTTTGCTAAATGATAATTTTCTTAAGTCTCCCTGAACAAAAACATTTTTAAAGTAATGAAAAAAAAAAATGCTAATGCGTCGTTAAATTGAACTCTTAAAATTTTGTCATATATTGAAAGGTAGTCTTGAACTTATTTGATTTCGTTCTTCTTTATTATTTACTTTAACATGAAATATAGTAAAAATAGTTTACTAAATGCTTATGAGTATAGAAAAAACTACAAAACAAATATAAAGTTAAATAAAATGAGTAATCTACTTAACGTTAAAAACGCGAATTATGACGTTTGACATCATTGAACTATAGATGATTATTCTCCATCTACACTGTAAAAAAAATCTGCAAAGGTATTAAACTTGTTCTTGGAAACTGGGATTCCAAGAACTTTTCCTGTAACGGTAACAGCAAAAATTCAAGTTTCGAAAAAAGCAAAAATTCGTTTTCAGCAAAAATTCAAGAATCGATTACATAAATTTTTCCTGTTATCGTTACATGAAAAGTTCTTGGAATCCCAGTTTCCTAGAAAATGTTTAGTACCTTCACAGATTTTTTTTTACAGTGTATAAAAACATTGTTTGTCTTGAAAGTTCCGAAACATAGAGACAGTATATATGTATAAAAAATAGCTTTTATTTCAGTATTTTTGGTTTTAGTTAACATCTTTTTATACATCTTTTTATATAATATATTTTGTTAAGTAAATTGCATCTGATATATCATGTCCAATATTAAACATTTATAAATTAAACCATTTTATCATTTACAAATTTTTTAAAAAATTGTTGCATATCCAACATTTTTTTTTCAATAATATTTAAAAGATACTTTTATACAATAAACATATTTCTAGTATTTCAATTTTTTTTTTAATTAACCAGTGGTATATCTGAATATATTCAGTCAAATGGAACAGTGCCAAAAACAACAATTGCTGAAGTTTATCTTAAAAAAACTGTCGCGTTTATCATTTTTCAGAAAAATTCTTAAATTTATTTCTTTAATAGTACTTTTGCTTTATAAAAGAGCACATTGAAAATAATACGATAAACACTTTGAAATTATGATTTATTTCAAGTTTGTTTAAGATTAAATATGAAGAAACTCAATTTTTTCCAGAATTTTATTATTCTTTTCCAATAACTATTTATCTACGATGACTTTAATAAAGACATTTGAGAGGTTCATGTATTTTTTTGTGTGTGGTTATAAATAAAAACGTAAAATTGGAAAAGGTTATAACGATATTCTGATTTTTTTCCTTTGTGTACATTGTAAAACTTTATAAATATATACTTTGTTTTTCAGTGTTTTATTGAAAAAAAATCTTTGTTGAAAGATTCATATTATATAAAACTAGAAATAAAAAAAAATGAATTTGAAAGTTATATATATATACAAAAAATTGATTTTCATTCTAAATATAAATCATCCTTATTTCTTCAAAATAAAATGCATAACATTTATAGAAAAGAAATACAACAAAGTAGAATTAAGTTTGAGATTAATTACATATAAGCAAAGTATACTTACACTTTTTTTAAAGATAAATTCCAAATGATCTATCCATTATATTAAAGAAATAATATATTATCTTTAAATGTATAGAAATACTACTTTTAAGACAATCCGTAATTTAATTAGTAAGTTTAATTAGCACTTTTACACATAACAATAGACGTAAAGAACCGTAAGATGAATAGAAAATATGCATTATAAAATAATCATTTTAATGGCATTTCTGGTGATTTCAAGATAAAAAGAATGACTAATTTTTAATTAGATACATTTTATATTATTTTATGAGCCCCCCCCCCTTTTTTTTTCTTGTATTTCTCAAATTAAACGATCCATTGTAAAATGTATTTAAAAGATAAATAATACTTATAACTTTATTAAACTGTGTATTTTTAACAAGGGATTTAAAGTTTTAATTAAAAAAAAGGAAGCAAAAAATACTCGTTTTTCTGGGGTCCTAGGTTAAAAAAATAATTAAAGTGAAATGGCCAACATAGACTTTAACAGTTTTTCTAATGTTTTGACATAATAAATCTTTACTTATATATTCATAATACTATTCATTATAAAAATTAAAAAATATATATTACAATACTATTAATTACATTACAATACTAATAAGTACCGTTAAAGTGAAAAATATGACTCAATAAATTATTATTCAGTATTACTCAATAAATTAAAATTCCTTTATTTCAAATGAAAAGAAAATTTTCTCTCTGGAAAATGTTTCAAGAATTAAAATTTCGTTGTAATTTTTTTTTAAGTAGCCATAGTTTATAGATAACAAATTAATTATTATTAAATTGAATTTTTTAACTAAGTTTACTCATTTTCAATAAAATGGTTTTTTTCGGATTTCATTTAAAATGTTTTGTTAAAAAATGTGCACAAAATTTATATAAACTAAATATATTAATATATATTGCGCCTTGTTATATAATTACAAAAGTATATAGTCATTCATCGAATAAATAAATAAGTAAATAAAAGAGAAAAAATAAAGCATTTTAATCCGAAAATTTAATGAGGAGGAAGAATTATCGTTTGACTTGGTATTGTTATGCTGTTTTACAATTATAAAAAACATTCTTAAAGCAAAGGTTATTTATATATTGAAAATTGTAGCAACTTTTCATTCACAAGTAATAACAATTTCATAGAATGTTTCAGTTTTAATGATCAAACAATCCGAAAAAAGAGATAGTTTATATACTTTTTTATATAATTATAATGGAGTTTCAGGAGTTAAAATTTTTATATTGTACAAAAAGAAGCTAAGTGACAATCATTTTTCTTGTATTTCTTTTCAAAATATATCCTCTTTGTTTATTAAATGATATACAAATAACAGAAGTAAATATTTTCCAATCTGTTTTTCAAATAAAATCAAATGTTTAATTAAAATAATTTTTAAATATATTTCCAACAAAATTTCGATTTTTAACTTCTATAATGCCTGCCTAAATTGTCAAAAATATCGGTGTGTATAATTGAAATTTTATTGTAATCAATAGTTTTCTAGGTACGCATAAAAGATATTTTTTCGGAAGTCGAACGGGAGCTGCTTTTATTATCGCCAGCATCCATAGAAATTGAAATGTTAAATAATCTTTCGACCTTTTTAAAAGTTTTTTTTTCGTATTCAACGAGTTTAATAAATATATTGAAATTTTTCTAGTTTCTAAATATTCCGGTACAACTAGCTATGAAATTTTAGTTTTTCAAATTAATGGAAAATCACTTTAAACATTTCATTTTTAAACTGTATAAAAATTTAAAGAAATAATAAGTAATTTAAACAGTTTTAGAAGTTTCTTTGTTTTAAGAAAGCCATATATGATGTCAAATGTAAGTGTTAACATTTGAAAAATCAAATCCTTTAAATTTCTTGTTATGATAAAGTAAACTAAAATCCAAATATTAATAAATTCATATAAAAATATAATTTTGTGATTTTTCTATTGCATTTTATAAAATCCAGTGTATATCATACAAAAAACACAAGTTATTAAATTTTTAATTGATTTCACTACATAGTTGAAAAGTTATATATAAAAGAAAAATATTAAGCGAATCCTATGAGATAGGGTCATTATTATCAAAACAGTCACACCGAAATACCATTTTAGAAATTGTTTTTGTAATTGTTGCAATTTTTATTTATTTATTTATTTTTATTTAATTTTGTTTTCTTATTTATTTTGTATAATGAGAAATTGTTTTACATGTAAAATGTGTGTACATTTTTTCCATTAACTAATTGATATTTTTTAATACTTGTCTTTCTAAGTATTATTTTCATATTAAGGATAAATACTAATAATTTAAGGATAAATACAAATTTTATTTTATAACTCTATCAAAATTGAAAAAATATATATGCTAGATACCGTTTTTTGACTTTTCTTGATTTAAGGTATTCAAGTGTGCTGGTAAAAGTGTATGCCATCATTTCAATATTTGTGTTGCTATATTTTTTCACATTTACAGTTTCGTTAACATGTAACAAACAAATTTACAACTTTTTACGTTTTACCATTTTATTTCGTTACTATCATTGTGTTATAATAAGCATTGTTGAAATGCTATAAAGCTAAGGTATTCCACTTCATATTAATATATTAATATCTTAAGATTTAAAGAACTATTATTAATTTTTTTTAAAAATTTACAAAAAACACTAAAAAAATTTAAAGTTACTAAATTTTTTCTAGAGAATTCTGAATTCTAGATCATCTAATATCACAGTAACAAGAATAATTCTTGTAACAGATACACGCTTCCACTGTAAATCAAAAATTTTGTAAAGTCACTAAGAAGTTTTTAGAAATTAGGACGCCTTAAACTTTTTATGTGTCTGCAACCCGGACTACAACTACATTTTTATTAAGCCTACTATAAATAGTGTATTCTTTTTTAAATCTAAAAAATTCTGTAGCTTTACAAAAAAAATCTAAACTTACATTTTTCTGTGTACAATTTTCAGATGAAAACGTTACATCAGTAAAGTTACATTTTTTCCCTTAAAAATATACGTGATTGTCTAATATGAGCATTAATAAGAATCATGTAAAGAATAAAAATAAATTCTGTAGCTTTTTTTTTTTCATTTTTTAATTGCTTTTTCTTTCAAAATAAAATAGACAATTTACTGTTTCTTATTGTTTGTTTTAAATCTTTGTTTTCTTTAACTATTTAAGAATATCTCGTTTTATTTTTCTATTTAAGAAAACACATATTTTGGGAAACGTATTTTAGTGCAATGCTAGTAAAATAGTACATTATTACAAAAAGAACGGAGAAATTCAGCAACATTCTAAATTACGTGACATGATGAAAATCAAAGGGCACGGTTGTGCCCCCGCCAAGTCGAGTTCAATAAACACATTTAAGTGTTCATGTCATAAAACAATTTTGTGTACACAACAATAGGATAACAGTAATACTAAGTGAACTGTTTACTAATTCTTAAGCACAAAGTAATTTGCAACTATTTATATATATATATGTAATAAAAAAAATTCGCCATTTTGCCCGCTCTGAGTTTTTAATTCTACCTTTATGAAACATACTTATATTTTGAGTTTCGTAATGTATTAATATTTTAACAGCTAAAGTAATTTTTTCTTATTTTATTTAACTTTGTAATAATCTATTGATTGTTTCTCAAAAAAAAGCGGGAAACTATTTCGAAATCTTCTTTCAATATAGAGATTTTAATTGTATTTTTTATTGGATCGTCTGCGGGTGTGTTCATGCGCGTATGTGAACAGGGTATTTCTATTCCGCACAAGTATTAAGATCTCACGGGAGGCCACGCCCTGTCTGCCAATAGGAGACGATGATGTCTGACGCCATAGCCTTGAAGTTAATCCTAATTGGATCTTTAATTTGCTGACGCGGACTGGAGAGGGGCTAGTTTTTCCGTGGAGTCTCGGATTTTCATTCTAGGTTTGAAGAGCGTCAGAATGCAGCTGACTTTTAAACTACTAAGACGCCCGTTTCATTTTTCCGATAAATTAGAATATCGGATGATGTAGTTTGGATAACGATGGTTATAGTATTCGATGTGTGCAAAGGTGACTGCTGGAACAACATAACTTATTTCATGAGTTCTAATAAATATGAATTCAAAGACTGATTGATTTAATTCTCTTATGGGGAAATGTCCAAATAAACCAAGGTACTGCTTGTCAAACTACCATTACGGCTGGTTAACCTGCTGTTAGTTCTTAAGGAAATGGACGTATTGTACAGCGGAGATGGTGTTCAACGAAAATTGATGCCTTTAGATGGAATACCGCCTATCTCGTCACATATATATTTCAAAATGCTTTTTAAAATAATTAAAAAGCATGTTCAAAAATATTATTCATAAATGAAAATTTATATTTAATTGATGTTTCTAAAACTTTTAAAATGTAGTCTAATCTCTAATGAAATATATTTGCAGAATTTTACTTTAATGCAACTTGGGTTTTGTCACTCAAATTTTTGGCAGTTTTTCTTGTAATTTTTGGCTGAAATTTAATTATAAAATATAGATAACTTAATGTATATAAATAAAAGTAAAACTGTATTTTTCTAACTCTTTCATAAACATTCATTGGTATGAATATCATGCCCAATTGCACGACTGTAGAATTCCCAAAATTTCAGTTAGAATACAAAGGGTGATCAAATGAAAAGATCCGAAACGACACGGTGATTACAAATGTAGACATTATTTAAAACATTCATGATAGGCCTGAGCACAACGATCCCACTGATGAACAAGCCGCAGGATTCCTTGTTCCCAGAATTCCTGTGGACGCGATGAGACCCAGTCCTTCACAGCGTCCTTGAGTACGTAGACCGGGTTAAAGCGCTTCCCTTTCAGGTGTTTCTTCAATAAACCAAACACGAAATCGCAGAGCGACATGTCCGGACTGTAGGGCGAATGGTCCAACGTCTCCCACATGAACTTCGTCAGTTCCATGTCCCGGTCTGCACGAAAATGGGCACTCAATTCTCTGAAAGACTTGTCAGAGACAAATTTCTCCCCGTAGATATTCAACATCCGGCGATGAACAGCTGCCAGTTTCTCACCTTCCGCTGTCAGAATACGGATAACACATCGCTGCTTCTCAATCGTAAAATTTTGCAACGCGAACGCCATCCTGTCCTCATACGGATTGCCGCATCCTTTGGACGCCACTTTTGATAAGAGCATCTTTTTTCTACTGCGCATACGGGCGCCCGCACATGCTCCGATCCCAGTAAGAGACTCCAATCGCATCCCGAGATATCTCGCTACGTTCTCCCATTGCGGGATATGCAAAAATTTAACTGTTACGTTTTCATGTCGTTTCGCACCTTTTCATTTGATCACCCCTTGTATATTAGTTTGGTTTTCTTCGAACCTTGTGTAACCTTGCCTAAATAAGGATTAGGTTTTCTTAGAAAGATCCCCACGGAGGGCAGTATCCCTAGGCACTATATTCCTTGTGCAGATAATCGTCTGTCATAAATAACACTAACTAACTGACACTTTTCTCCGTATGAGATATGACAACAGGAAAATGTAATAAAACATTATTTAAACTATCTTTTTATTTTTTGCTCAACGATATAACAAAAAATTAATTTACTTAGATTTATAAAATTAATAAAGCTATTTCTTGAAATGTATTACCCTTCTTTTATATTTACTTTTTTTAAATTTAAATACGTCGGATTTTTTTTTCTTAAAATAAATTATAAAGATAAATTTCAAAAAATGTCGATAGAGGGCGCTTTAGACTTTGGAGTAACGAACAACTATTTTTTGCCGTTATTTTTTGCATCTTATTAAATGTTTTCGTAAGCTTAGACTTAAACTTAAATTTTGAGTTCAAAATATGAATAATAGGGAGTGGTTAAGTAGCAAAAACTGTTCAAGGGGTGGGGGGGGGGGGGTTCAAATTTAAATTAATTATAGAAAATGGAAAAATTGGTAGATTCGTTTGCGGTTAAAATAAAACTATTCTTTAAGTCAGTATCTTCTTGAAAATAAATTTTCAAGATAAATTTAAAAAAAAAAATGTGTTAGAGGGCTCCCTAAACTTCAGAGTAACCAACAATTAATTTTAACCATTATTTTTTGGTTCTAATTAAATGCTTGCAAAACTTATTAAATGTTTTTGGAAGCTTAGATTTAAACTCAAATTTTGAGCTTAAATTCTGAATCGTTGGGAGGTGTTCAGAAGCGCAAACTGAAGTGTGTTCACGAGTTGAAATTTAACCCTTCCCCCTCCTCCAGCACAATTCAATTTTTCGATACTTAAACACTCCCAACGATTCAGAATTTGAGCCCAAAATTTAAGTCTATGCATTTGAAAGCATTTAATGAAATTAAAAAAAAAACAGTTACAAATAATTGTACGCTACTCCAAAGTCTAAGGCGCCCTCTATCGGCATTTTCTGAAATTTATCTTGAAATTTTTTTTCAAGAAAATGCTGATTTAAAAATTAGTTTTAGCGAAAACCGTAAACGAATCAACCAATTTTTCCGTTTTTTATAATCATTAGAAATTTGAACCCTCTGAACACAGTTCAGTTTGTCTACTTAACCACTCCCAATTATTCAGATTTTTAGCTCAAAATTTAAGTTTAAATCTATGCTCACGAAAGCATTTAATAAGATGCAAAAAATAACGCCAAAAAAGAGTTGATTTTTACTTCAAAATCTAAAGCGTGCTCTATCGGCATTTTTTGAAACTTATATTTATAATTTATTTTCATAAAAATACTTACATAAAGAATAGTTTTAGTGAAAATCGCAAATCAATCGACCAATTTTTCCGTTTTTTATAATCATTTGAAATTTGAACCCTCTGAAAACAGCTCAGTTTGTGCTACTTAACCACAGCCTACAATTCAGATTTTGAGCTCAAAATTTAAATTTGAGTCTAAACTTACGAAAACATTTAATGAAATGCAAAAAATACAGGCAAAAAATAATTGTTTGTTACTCCAAAGTCTAAAGCGCCCTCTATCGGTATTATTTTAAATTTATCTTTATAATTTAAATTCAAGAAAATGCCGACATAAAGAATAATTTTAGTGAAAAGCGCAAATCAATCGACCATTTTTTCCGTTTTTTATATTTATTTGAAATTTTGGTCCCTAAACTTTAATGACGGTTATCTTCTTACACTGTAAAAAAAAAATTCAAGAGGTTACTAAAAATTTTTTAGTAAATTTGTATTCCACAGACTTTTTTAGTAACCATTACAAACTTTTTTTGCAAGTGAAACAAGCATTTCTTTTGCAAACTGAACAAAAAATATTTTGTATAACTAACTTAAAATTTTTTAGTATGAGTCACCAAGCAAATTTTAGTAATAGCTCCAAAATTATTTTTAATAACAATTATGCGTCAGAAGGGCAGGAGCTTCCTTCGAGCTGCATCCAGACTTCTGAAGCGATAGATTTTCGACAAAAACGCAATAGATGGCAGCACCAAACATTGCTACCAGCTCCAACAGGAAATGCATAACCCCTTTATTATAGAGTACTTACACTACATACATTCGGGGCGTATTTGGCGCTGTCTAGTATTGAACCCAGGACCTTTTAGCCTCGAGTCCGTTACTATTACCACTATGCTATCGATGCCACGCCAAGTGCGTTTTAGTAATAGCTATTAAAAATATAAAACTATTAACTCTATTCGTTGCTAACTTTTTTCTAGTAATTCTTACAGATTTTCTAGTAACCGACTAAGATTACTAAACATTTTTTAGTAATTACAAGGATTACTAAAGTTTTTTTAGTAGATCGACCCTTTTTTTTTTTACAGTGTAGGAAAACGTTTGGGAGCCTTGGTCTCCTATATAATATTGTTTGTCTTCCTGTGCACTATCACCCCTCTTTTATTGTAAAAAAAAATTAGAATCCCCATGTATATATATATATATATATATATATATATATATATTCCACCACATAAAAAGACAATGCATAATTATTTCAAACAAATTTTCATTTTAAGCCTAAATGGAATAAATATATATTTTTATTTAAAATTTAAATGTAAATACGTAGATAATTATGTGCGATTATGGATAAATAAAAAAAAAAATTTAAATGCTCAAATTATGTTTTTTAGAAAGTAAAAAACAACTTTGTGCGTACACTGGCAGATAAACTTTACGCGAAAATATATAATTTTTCGCAATAAAAGTTTTACAATTTTTAATTTGATTATTAAATCTATTTCTATTTCATTTCCTAAAATAAAAAAGAAAAATGAAAAAAAAATTGAAATATATATATATATATATATTGGTAAGGCATGGTTATCTAAATTTTCAATTGTATTTTATATCTATATATATTGATATAGATATAGATATAGATATAGATATATATGTAACGCGATCGGGCCCGTGGTCTGTGAGATCGCAATCCGTCGCGTCGGTCGTTGAATTCCCTGCATCGCTTTTCAGCTTCACATGGAGCGGATTTTGTCCATTGAGCTGAGTCCAGCATTCTGTTGTCGGCGGGTCATACTTCGTGCACCGCTATCATGTATAGTCGAGCGATAGTGTAGATAATGACAGGCAGAGAAAACAGTGGAATTTATGGGACCTGTTTTATTCATATTTTCATACACGATTTTCTTTTTGTCTCCATGTCCGTGTTAGCTTGACTTAGAAATTCTGAAACGATAAGTCTCTGGATATAATATTTTTGGCAATTCTTTTGGGTAAAAAAAGCTACGGAATTTAGCTGCTCCGGTATATTTAAATGTCGTAATTCAAAGTATTTCTGCCAGGGTGCGCAATGATTTAATTTAATGCTTTAAAACGGATCTGGGCACTGTGGCGTAAGAAACGGGTGTGTGTCTAGGCTCGTAAGTTACAACCACAAGAAGTGAGAATTGCGCTTAGGTCAGCTTTTTGGTCTTAAATAGTGTCCATAAATGATCTATGAGTGAAATAAGGTGTATTGCAGAAGAATTTAAGTTAAAAGAAAAATCGATTGGATTTTAAATTTTGAATTTTAAATTTAAATCAAAGTTTGTTTAAAGGGGTTTATTTTATCCTTTGATATATATATATATATGTATACATATAGAACAATTCCATCAATTTATTGAGTAAGCTTTCATATAATTTTTATTTGGTAAACTATCAGATATTTTTTATTTATTTATTTATTTTGAAAAATTACAAAATAAGAAAATTCGTATTTGAATTAAACGTGATATTAAAAAAAGATCCTTAATGAACATACCAGAATGGTATCACAAATATCTTCAATTTATCTCATTCTTTATCTATTTCTTCAATCTTATTTAATCTTCAATTAAAAACTATGGATCAAAAAACATCACAGCTCACAGGTTTGGTACAAAAATTACAATTATAATTTTCCGATCTACTATTGCTTAGAAATAAAATATGTGTTTTGTAATGTTAACTTTAATGTAAATAACAAGACGTAACAACAACAGTTTCTTATATTGTTTCATGATAGATAAATAAATCTAAGTAATATTAACGCATTCTACTGCACTGTTAAAAAAATTCTGAAATTCACGAACATTTTTTCCTGAATTTCACAGAAAAGCTCCCTTTTAACAACAAAAGGGTATTTTCCGTTACAAATCACAAAATTCCATCATATTTCCTGAAAATAACGAAACGGATGGAAATAAAAACAAAAAAACGGAGACACTCCATTGTGTGGGGAGTTCCATGGCCGAGTGGTCAAGGCACCACACCGCTAATCGCCTGCGAACGCAGATTGTGGGTTCGAGTCCCATTGGCGCTATGGAATAATGAAACATAAAAAGTTCCTTTTAAATTACATTTTTTCTGTTTATTTTTCTCTTTTTTTTCTCATTAAATATCTTTTAAGTTATTAGCCGAAAAATAAATAAATAAAAAAATAAATAGTATACGACAATTTCAAAAAAATGTCTATATATATATATATATATATATATATATATATATATATTTGTAAAAAAATTGTTAATAAAAAAAATTAAAAAAAAAACAGTGGTTTTAAACAGTGATTTTTTTAGTTTAAACTATTTAAAAAATTAAAGTTTTTTTTTAAATAATAAGTATTACGCATCAGTCTAAAATAATCCGTTTACAAACATTCTAAGGAATATATTTGAAAGGAAATCTTTAAAAAGCACAACAGATTTTCCCACTAACTCATAAAAGACATACTTTGGACCGTTTAACATCAGCAAGTTTGGCTCAGTTCATAAGAATTTGTTCCGCAACCTGCTGGCCCCGAGTTCGATCCTGAGGACGGCGTGAACTAAATTATCCAAAATAACAATTAAGTAAAATAGCATAGCAGCTTAAAATCCCTCTGTGATTTCGAATTCTTTGAAGATTAATCGGTAAATCATTTTTAAAAATTATATTAAATTATTACTATTATAAGTCAAACTTTGTAACGGAAAGTTACTGATTCTTACACCGGAGTTTTCCCTTCTTGTATTTCCCACAACGGAAAATCTACTAACGGAACGGTAAAAGTTCGGCTACATTGCTGCCGGTAGTTTCACCTGGAATTCACAGATTTATTTTTAACAGTGTGTTTAAAAAAAAAAAGAAAAAAGTAGCACAGAAAGTATTATTTCAGAAAGACTAGTAAAGCTCACAGTATTTCTAAACTCGTTATAAAGAATAAAATATTGTTTTAAATTTCCCTTTCAGGTGGATTATTAACTAGAAAACAGTATCAATCAGTGAAACTTTTCAGAAATTATAACTTTATTTCAAAAATAAGAAACTTAAAACTTAAGTAAAAGTTTATTATGCGCAAACTAACTTTCCTTTCAACTGTTAAATTTATATAAAATTTATCAAATTTTAGGCAGCTGAATTACCTTGCAGAAAAAAATAAAAGCGGTATTTAAAAATTTTTTAAAGCAAATATATTTTTGAAATATATTTTAGAAATTGAGAAAGCAAAATTTGTCTGATAAAAATGTAATTCAAGTTTATTATGCGCAAACTAACTTTTCTTTCTTAACTGTTAAATTTATATAAAATTTATTAAGTTTTTGACAAATGAATTACTTTGCAGAAAAAGAATAAAAACGGTTTTTTACACTTAAAATTTTTTAAACCAAATATTTTTTTAGAATTAAGAAAGCAAAATTTTTCTGATAAAAATTTATTTCAACAAGTGAATTTACGATTCTTATGACAGAAAATGTCAGCAGTTTTAATTCTTTCATACAAAAAACTTTTTTAAGAATTTTTCGATCAAACAGATTATGAGATCAAAGGTTCGGGTAACAAAATGTTCAAAATTACTTACATTTAAACACATTTAAAAAAGATTAAAATTATTCATGATTCGGTTTTTCCGTTTGTCCGCCAAACTTTGGACTCTAACTTTCTAAAATATAGTCCGATTTTCATTAAACTCAAAGTTGTTATTAGGCTTTTTATAGCACATTCAGTGTTGAAAAGTAAATGCGTACATTTTATTACTATTTTTTTAGTGAGAGAGAGATACATATATTAAAAATATTCTGGTACATTAAGGTCTATAGCGAAAATGTTTGCATTATATCTTAATTATGTTACAGTATTTTATTCATATTAATATATTTTAAACATGCTTATATATAATACAGCGTTGTACTACATGACCCTTTCTTTAGAATAAATTGTGAATAGTATTTAATATTCACTTAAATGGACATATAAAATAATTGGTTACAGAAGAAATTGAAAAGTAATTGAGATATTGAAGCCTGTTAATAATAATTGATAGAAATTATTAGATCATATGAAGGGTTACAAAAAATTCTCAAGTACGTTTCTTTTATTCACGAAATTTTCCGAAAAGAAATGCTATTCGATTTACTGGAGAAACATTTAGCATAGTATATTAAGAAATATGATGATCACATACTGGCTGCACAAAAAAAAACGGTTGTTTCTGCAATTGTTTATTATAATTGTAAAAAATGTGTTTTCAAAAGAGTTAAGTGCTTTTGAGATTGTTTATTTAGATATCACATTTCATTTAAATAAACTTTGACGTTACGCGTTTTGCTAGAATAACTTAATTGTGGCGGAAAATGTTACATAATCGTTGCTGGTTGTGTGAATTTTTATTTGTTTTTCTAATGGTAATGATTTAAATTCCAAAGATATAAAAATTCAAATGTCTAAAGCAATGTTGCACACTAAATTTATTTCTTAAATCGTTAAGCTGATTATTACAAATGTTGACACTAAGCTCAGGGGATTAAATACAAGCTCAATTATGATTCACCACAAGATCTTAATTACTCTTAATAAACAGAAATAAAATATAAATTTATTTTTATTTCTATTAATTTAGAAATGAATTTTGTACGATGTATTGAACGCTTATAACTCCGAGAAAAGAAGACTATTCATTATATATTTTCTTTCATCATATATATTAATTATACATTCATTTGAGGCACTTTTAACTACAAAAAATGTCATGATGACGTTTAAAAATGTTTATTATTTTTTATAAAAAGGAGAAACAACATAAAAGGCAATTAATGAGCATAAGATCAATTTGTGTTATTAAGTATGAAAAATAAGAAATTTAAAAGCAGTGAATTTAAAATTACACAGACAGAAATAAATTGCTGCGTAAGTAGCATGATGTTTGATAATATTCAAGTACCAAGAGCAAAAAAAATAGCAATTAAAATTGTAAAAAACAATTACAATCATCATGTAACATTTTCCTAATTTTGAAATCAATGACGTAGGTATACTAAGGTACCCTAGGGTAATAACGCCACGTTAAGGTTCTACCAATTTTCACGGCTCAGTTTTAGTTTGTATTTTTCAAACAAATATATGATTTGATACAGCAACTCATTGACTATCGATATAAAAAAATAATTTAACAGATATGTATTCATAAAATGTAATAGCGTGATTTCTTGACCAATGCTATTTGGCGTTATTACACACCTATATGGGTAATAACGCCATGCAAACAAAACTATGAAATAAGACGGAATAATTGCATGTAGATTGCCCAATTCTAAAAATACAAACTCTGCAAACTTAGAAATTGACAAATTGCATTCTAAGCTATTGAAAATGTTCAATTATTTGTGAAAGTGTAAGAAAAAGGTGTGGTGTGGTGAGGAGGACGAGTCAAAAGAATATCAGACCGTGAGCTTCTTTTTTGCTTAAAAAGTACAGCTTAAAGAGAATTATTAGAAAAATTGCACAGTTTTAACTGTGTTTATTTGAATCTGTATTTAGGATGTAGCTCGGCCACTATAGGGAATTAACCGGCGTATTAATGCCAAGGATTGGCGTTACTACCCCGTTATAGTTATTGCGCTGTACATTTTAAAATACAAATTATCTCGAGAAGATATCTAAAATCTTCAAGAACATTTTGAAAGTACATGAAATGTACTACAAATTTATGTAATTAACAAAGTATTTCCGGATAAAACAAATAGTCTTCACATCACAAAACGTATCTTGCAAATTTTAGATCAAGCGTTCATTTTAGTTGCTTGTAAAAACAGTAAGACCTAAAAATGAAACAAATTAACTTGAAGCTGTTTTTTGCGATTTATATGACTCAAAACCCTTCTGCGCAGAGCACATAGGTGTCATTTACCAGATTATTTCATAATTATGCAAAATATTAGCACTTGGCGTTTTTACCCCGCCTGGCGTTATTACACAAGACCTCCTTATTTCGTTTATTAATTTCATAATATAGCAATATGATTTTTATACGTTAAGGATCAAATCGTATATAATTATTTCATTCCTGAAAATTTTTTTGTTTAATTAAAAAATGATGCAAATCATGAATATAGTATATTTGCAAATGCACAGGTATATTTATCTTCAACTTGGTCTTAAACAGTATAAGTTCGTATTTTTTGAAAATAATGAATATCAGAGTAAAGGTATTACGTACAGAACGTAACCAACTTCTTGTGATAAATTTAACGTGATCTTACTCTCAGAAAAGGGGCTGCTTGAGCTAAAAGAAAACAAACACAATTCAATAACATTGATTATATGGAAGGAATATTTAATATATCTCATTTGTATTTCAATATTTTTATTTATTTATTTATTTTTGCATTGGATAATAAAGATCGATCTTCTATTTTTTTTTAATGCTAATTAAAAAAATATATATTGAAATGCAAACAGGATATCTTTAAATAATATTCCATGGAAATAAAATTAGCGAGCGTTAGTTTTCGCACAACTGGAGTAGTCCCTTAATAATGCATAACTAATTTTCTAACACACAAAGTTTTTATACACAAAAGCGTTTTTAGGAATACTTTTGCACATATTATCACGAAGCGAATTTTTGAGGAAAATCGTCAGAAGTAAACTTGTTCCAAATTCAGTTTTAGCATATGAATTATTTTGATAGTTCTCAAAAATACCACGCTTTGGCCAAACAATCGAGCACAGATATAATAAGATTAAATTTAAGTTTTAAACTCCTTACAAATGCTTAAGTTTTCCAAAAAACGGAATTAGGAAATCTGAAAAGCATATAGAAAAAAATATTTGTCGACAATTTCTTTAATAAATGATTCAATTTCTAAACTTTATAGATGTTAATGACGAAATCTGACAGTGTATTAATAGGAAAAAATGTATATCGGTGAAAAAAGTATGAAAAAAAAACTTTAACAGACAATTTTTGGAAAATGCAAATTGGGAGCTGTGCAAATATAATATTATCAACTTTTTGGTAATTTTGAAGCTACTCCCTCCTTTCAATATCATACATTATCATTTCACGAATCCCCCCCCTCCCCGACGGGAAAGGATATCGTTACCAAAGTGCTTTTTTAAGAGTTAATTTCCTTTGTTCGAAATGATAAACAAAACTGGTTATATTTATTTTATACTTTTATAATTCAAATGTAGTGAAGTCAATAAAATATCATTTTGTATATGAGAAAACTTTATATCAAAAAACACTTAAAAGAAATAGTTACTATTTAAAAGTATTTTATAATAGCTTTTTTTTTACTTAATGCATCACTAATAGTCTGTTTGCACTTGCCTTAAACGGAGGAAGGGTGCGGGACAGATAGAAATTCTTATCATAAAAACAAGTTGGCAACATTCATTTCTTTTTCTTTTACTTATACACAAGCTTTATTTCAAATATACTTCATCCATAGTTTCTTGAACTATGTTTATGTATGCATATACATATGAAGAAGAATAGGAATATCAAACGTTCGTGTATCCCATACTTTAG